>JABFDZ020000001.1:17862565-17876266 GCA_019775955.2 Pollimyrus isidori
ATCCCTGGAGTAACTGGGGGTCAAACGTCCCTGGAGTAACTGGGGGTCAAACATCCCTGGAGTAACTGGGGGTCAAAGGCCTTACTCAGGGTCCCAGTGCCAAAAACACTCTGCAGGGTCTGGGACTTGAACTAGCGACCTCCTCAATCACCGGCATAGTGTCGTAACACATTGAACCATACATGGGCCCCATTAATAAGAATGGGACTCACACGAAGATCATTATTTGCAGGACAAGGCCGAGATGAGATATATCACAAGCAGAAGCACACGCCTGGGTGTAGGAGCTGAGTGACTGGTATGGACATGTCACAGTGTCTTTTCTGAAAATGTGATCATCATTGGCATACACACGTTCGTAATGAGCCACGCCACGTCAGCTGAGAAACAGCTAGCTTCTAGCCGGAGCCAAAGGTGTGCATGGCTGGCGAGTGGCAGTTCACACCCTTATGTCGCTGGGTGAATGGGTATACTGGTTTTTCAGGAATTTTGTCCAGTCTTCACAACGTACTGTCTATAGGAGCTCATACCAATACCCGTGCGGTGATGCTTAAAATCTCCACTTTGTATATTAAGATTAATTTGGACCTATAACAGCAAAGACAAATGTGCAGTAAACAAGGAGGCATTAAACAGAAAGGGTCAGTTACGTAAATCAAGCAAGAAGTTATCAGGAGACATTCTCTGAATAAACACATTGAAAGCTGCGTCCATTTCCTGCAACTGCTTGTCCTGTTTGAGATTGTGGGGGTCAGGAGCCTATGGGCACAAGGCAGGGAACAGCTCAGAATGGGGCGTCCTGGACGGCCGACTCTCACACGTTTGGCATGACATGCTTTCAGACTCACAGTCGCACAGTAAACTGTGCAGCAAATATACGTTACTCTATTAGAAACCTAATATGAGCTACATCAAAAGCATTGCAGTAGTTTGCAAACTATACAGACTATTTACAAGGTAATAAAACTTTTACATACATGTAAATGAGTGTTCAGACTTGTCTCAAACTGAGAACCGCATGCCAGTCATTTGACCAAAGCTGGCAACCCTAGGAGTCAAATCATCTCTCTCTCTCTCTCTCTCTCTCTCTCTCACACACACACACACACACACGTTTGTAATTATATCTTTGTGGGGACTCTCCATTCATTTCTTTGGTGAAAACTCTAATCCTACTATGAGGACCTTAAGCCCTACCAAGCCCTAACCTTAACCATAAGTAACCAAACTACATACAGGACTTTTGGCATTTTAGTTTTTTGACTGCATTGACAGATTTTTGTGGGGACCTGAAAATTGGTCCCCACAGCGTCAAAATAAAAGGTGTTTATTACATTGTAATAATACATACAATGTAATATAAACATAATACACACACACACACACACACACACACACACACATACATACAACTGGGTAACTCCAGGTCACTATGTTCTGGATTGTGTGGGCAGGACCGGACCCCCCCCCACATGAAATGTCTGCAGAACATTCCCCGAATTAATAATTTTTTTGCACAGAAAGCAAAAAGTACATTTTATTGTTTAAACGATTTCAAAATAATGGAATCTCCCTTCCAAGCTTCTGCAGCTATAACCCATGCAGTTTGTTCAGCTGATAGCTCATTCAAATTACACACACACACACACACACACACACTGACTAAAGCAACAGTAGTTGCGGTGCTCGTGAAAATATGCGGACTGACATTCCTCAGAGAATGGACGAGCTATTAACGCAACGGGGTCCGTTAACTGTAATTTTGTGTACAGTACTTCATACCTCATTCTTCAGTCTTCTGTCTGATATGTATAAAGAGTATTACAGTGCTGTGACGGTGTTATTTGTGCATGGTTGTACTGAAATATAGGTTACTTAGAGGTAACTTCAGAATGTTTATTTAGGCACACCATTTTATGCAAAAAATTTGGGGTGAGGTCAACTAAGGATATATTCCTACGTTCTCCAAATGTATGTATTTATATTTATGTGCACTGGATTCCCCGTTGTGGAATGTGAATAGGTGGGCATTTAATTTGGCTAGATTTACAAGACAATTAAACATAAAAGCACGACGACTTTGAACATGTTATACAACTGCCAGAAATGTAGAAAAATTAAAAATGTTTTATTTTAAATATGAGAATAATACACAACCCAGTGTTTATGTAATCATATTAAAGGCACAATGCTTAATTACTTTATATGAAAAGTGTCATAGAAAAGCTTTATAATAATTACCAGGAGACTGTGGCATTCGATAATTGTTCATGAACGTTTTATTCCCGGTTTACGCTAGGCCATATTAACTCAACTGCAGATGCACATGCGACTTCTATGGTCAATAATAGTACAACTTCATTTTCGGTGTCACGGGCAGGTAGCATTGTAACCGTAGAAGAATCATTTTCTGAACAATAAGCTTTTGTTGGCTTTGAAATTTAAAAAAAAAATACCCGAAGGTACAAGGTTCACAGAGCTTACACAATCCGCAGCGATAAATGAGTCACGGCGCTGGGTGCTTTTCTGACAGACTGCCCTGCGTGAGACGCTCGCTGTGTATTGCTGTGCAGCTTTAACTGTGTGGTTTCCTTCAACAGCCCAGGTAATGCTGGGACTCTGTGTTGACGACACACTCCCCCTCCCCTCCAACGAGACGGGACGCCTTTGCGGATTTCACAGTGTGTAGTCATTTTTGGCACCCGTTTCGCACTTCCCAATAACAGTTTTACACCCGCTAGCCTTTCATACTTTGTTGTCTTTCCGAGCATTCCTGTGAGACGATTAAAACGGGAGGATGCCCCGGGTGGAGACATCTCTCCAGGTAAAAAGGAGTGTGCACCGAGAAAAGTAATGCGCACTCGCACACCTATAATACGCGCCTCCTCCCTGGAGCCGCACCCACATCATCTCGGCTTTCAAATGTCAACCATATCTCGCTGTTCAGCGCAGTGTGACAGTCTCTGTAACGCGATTCCCAGCAAACTAGGACCTTAGTGAAAGATGGTGCAGGCCAGCTTCTACAGCGTGCTTTTCATTGTAAGTACAATGTTTTTCTTCTGTAGGGCTTTATAATATTTCGAATCACCAAGATCAACAAACCTTTGGAAAATCCAGCAGAGACATCTATTTACCTACAATAAATGTTCTCCTACAATAAATGTTCTCCTACAATAAATGTTCTCCTACAATAAATGTTCTCCTACAATAAATGTACAAACTCGCAACTAATAATTGCAGAAGTATGGACTTCGCTTTCGATCTTATAGGTGTATTTCTGCTAAGTAAGGTGAAGGTATAAAGTAAAAATAAAGCTGACGATTAAACCAAATTCCTTGAGAGAATTTTACCTCGGATTCGACGGAAAGTGGCCGACATTGAAACACGATCTGTGTGTGATCGTCTTCATTTCAACAGATACTTTTTGTATTTGTTTATACTTGTTTAATAGTTGCGGTACGGCAATTTTAACAGCTGCGGGACTTCACTTTCTTATTTTGATTCTTTATTTATTTTTGTTAAAAAGTATTAATCGCTTGTTCGTTACCGGATTTATGGCCGGCTATTTCTCGGTAATACTAGTTTTCTAAATTAATTTAGGCTACATTTTAAAAATACATATTGAAAAAACACTTTAAAAAATTAGTGATAAAAGTAAATATATCTTTTTACCCGGAAGTTCGATCCCTGAATGGGGTTCTGCGTGAGTGCTCAGGTTGTTCTACGTTTCATCAACACTGCTTACGTGACGCACGATGCATAACAACTTGCACATTACAGTTCTTTGTTGCGACTTTTTGTTTTCCAAAGGTAAAGCTGAGTTACGGTTTATGAAGTTACATTTGTTGTGGATTTTGCCGTTGTAGGCCTAGTGTTGAGACCTGGGTGATTCTGTGCAGTTATAGTTGAAGGTTCTGATACGGTAAAAACCGCAGGCGTTTTATAAACGAGTTAATAAATGATTCAAGAAACATTGTGTGAGCTTTTATTCAGGTGTAAAATTACTGAAATCTTTTTTAAAATGTAGGCACAAAGGAAATAAAACATTTATACAAGAATATTTCCATTCTAAATGGAGTTTAGTATGTAATTTGGGGAAAGATGTGTATATATAGGCCTATATAATTGTATATATTCTTCCTTTTCCAAAGGTGCTATGTGGATATGCAGAGTCTTGTATTCCACGTCCCATAATGGTAGATGTACCTGACGAAATCCCCCCTGGATATGTAGTCTGCAAAGGTAGTACCCGTTAGTATTTGTCTGTGTTTACTGGCTAGTACTATTTCTTTCAGGATGGTGGATGTTGATAAATGTAAGTGGGAAAAACATACTCATGTCTTGCTCATGTCTTACTCATTTGATTTGATTTCATGTCTTGATGCTTCTGACATCACACTGATGTATTGATGTATGCTCTGGTTATTAGTATGTCTTAACCTTTAAAATTGCTTGATGTGACACTGTAAACTTTGGATAAACAAAAAAATATTCATTTTCATTGTGTTAAGATGCGTTGTCGAGAGCCTTTATTAAAATATGCACTGGGTATAAATGTCCCAATTTGATCATTGGTGTAGAGAAGGTGTGGAGTTAGCATGTTCTTCCCATGTTGTTGTGGGGATTCTGATGGGTACTGTGGTTTCCCCCTATTGCCCAAAAGTGTGCTAAGGGGATTTGGAATTGCCAAACAATCTTGTGCCCTGCCTTGGGTTGGCACCCCGTCCTGGGTTATTCCCTGCGTTGTGCCCATAGCCTCCGGGATGGGCTCCGGATCCCCCACAACCTCGCATAGGACAAGCGGTGAAAGAACACGAATAAATGACTGACCCACACTGAAAAATATATATATTTTATAATGCTTATCGTGAACTATGTCATTTTAGTTATAACGAAGAAAAATTAACTGTTAATAACGTAAGACTTAACTGACGTTATTTTATTTAGTTGATTTGGAGCGTTGTGTCATGAAGACGTTTCTGGGGACGACCAGCGATCCGGACTTCAGGATGCTGGAGGACGGGACGGTTCTCGCCTCGCGCTTGACGGTGGTGCCGCTTACGGGGAGAACCTTCACGGTTGAGATTCTGAACGACGCCGGCATGAAGAGGGCGGTGGAGGTCACGCTGAGGCAGAGAGCTCAGAAGGCAGGTGGAATAGTGCAGCGGTGTCTTCTGGGAACTGAAACACTTTATGCTGGTTTTTAAGATCCCTTTCATTTAGACGTGTGTTTTGTGTTTGAAGGCGTCCAGTAACGGAGTTCTAAGGCGGTCGAAGCGTCGATGGAGCCCCCCACCCTTCCTGATAAGAGAAAACGAACTTCCACCTTTTCCAAAGGATGTGGAAATTGTAAATGGCTTTTATTGACCCTTTCTGGTTTTTGTTTTTGTATTTATTTATCTTTCAAGTGTAGCATCTCTGTATTTGTCACTGTATTCACCATCTTTTTATTACCATCTCCAAACTTTCTACTTTTTTATTATTATACCGTATTAATGTGTGTGGTACTTTGTATTGTCTATTTCCGTCTTTTTGAGTGAGCCTGTAATCACAAGGATTTCTTCAGGGATAATAAGTTCTCTGCTTCTGTTCACTATGGCTGGTCCACTTTATAATGTCGATTGTCGTGTTGTAGTAAACCAATGCCCAGGAATGAATGTGTCTTTTCACATACTGGAAATGTATATTTATGAAAACTAACGCGAGGTCTCCAGCGTTAAAGATTTGGTTTGGGTTTGCCGTTTAGCAGTGACTGGATGTCTTACTCTCAAACAGGTTGGATCAGATTCTTCAGTGAATTACACCGTGTCCTACGTCATCAGTGGGCAGGGGGTGACGGAGGACCCTGTAGATCTGTTCTCCATCCATCCCAGGACGGGGATGGTCCGAGTGAACAGGCCCGTGGATCGCGAGCAGTATCCCCAGATTGTTGTAAGCCTTTACTCCGCGTTAATCCGCATGCTTCTCTAGGACCGTACGATAGGATAAAGAGTAAGAGTTTCCGCGCTTCTGTTTCCTCAGTTTCAGGTGAGAGCGTACGATTTACGGAACAACTTGGAGACGGACAGACCCCTGTTCATCACGGTAAATGTGCAGGACGTGAATGACAACCCGCCGCAGTTCACCGGCCCCATGGATTTTTCCGTGTTGGAGAAGAGCAATGCTGGTGAGAATGACTCAGGCCACAAATAAATTTTGACGGGGGGGGGTCTGCTCACCTCAGATAAGATTTTGCCGAATAAGGGGTGCTTCCTCCAGGTCATCAAGATCTTGGGGGCGGGAGTTGGTCCTTGAGAGGTGGCAACGGTAGAAGTTGTCATGGGCATTTGTAATTAAGCACTGGAAAACATGGGGTGTCTTGATTGAGAACTTGTTGGCTTATGCGGAGATCATAAAACGTGAGACTTTGCACATCTCATTTGTTTGCATTATGTGCTGTTGACGTTCTGACACACTTTCCGGGGATCTGAACAAACACATGACCCTTTTCGTGTCGATGCAGGTACTCCGGTGGGACGAATTAATGCTACAGACCGAGATGACCCTACCACAATGCATACCAAGATCAGGCACAAAGTCTTGAACAACCAAAACTTGTTCTCGATTGATCCGACTTCTGGTATGCTTGCCACTGCGACCAATACACTTGACAGAGAGGTAAGGGTTTTAGCTTAAATAATTTCCTATTATTATGTGCGTCTTAACTATGCAAAGGCTTAAATGCAAAACAGTACTAATAATATACATGCGTTCTTCAGGTTCAGGCCGTTCATCTTGTGCCTCTGGAAATCAGAGACATGGATGGAGACCCCACAGGCCTATTTTCAACTGGGACAGCTACAGTTACGCTACTAGACATCAACGATAACCCACCCATCTTCAGCGCGACATCAGTATGGCAGCTTTCTTTACCTTTTGTTAATTTAGCAAACACTTTTATTCTAAATGATGTACAATTGAAAAGACAGGGTTAGATACACCCAGTATCAGCTAGATTGTGACATCATTTTGCCGATCGTATGATTTGGTCTGGTGACCCTCCAGTCACAGGCCTAATGTCCTGACCCACAGAGCCACACACCACCCCTGATTTGTCATCACTTCTTTTGAAATAAAGATTTCTGCATGCACAGACAAGCTCTGATTTTTAATAAGCCCAGTAATCTGGCTACCTTTATAATTGCTGTATAATTTATATGTAAAGAAAATCATTGCATTGTATTTATTTTGGGCGTGGAGCAGTTGCAGTTATTTATTAACAAACGGAGTGCTGCTGTTGATACAGTCAGAGAAGAAAATGGCCTAAGAATAGAATTTATTCAGAGTGGACTTCATCATTCTGATTAACTCATTTTGATTAATTGGATATATATGAGCTTCAGGTGTTGGTGGAACAGCATATTTACTTTTTTTTATACGTTTTCTTGCAGTACAAAGCAAGTATTGATGAAAATGCAGCAGATGTGTTGGTTTTACGACTCCCAGTGGATGACAAGGACTTGGTGAACACCCCAAACTGGAGGGCACAATACTTCATCACCAAGGGCAATGAGACTGGAAATTTCCGGATTGACACAGACCCAAAGACTAATGAGGGACTCCTTCGTGTTGTTAAGGTCAGAAGTGACAAATATTCACACTGTTTCTGAACACTAGGTATGTTGCGTATGATATCAGCTAACCATGCTGAGTAGTAATAAATATCCAGGACGAGAGAGCAGTGTGGCTCGTGCTTCTGGTATGATAATGCATACAAAGACATCAAGACACAACTCTCGGGTGCATTGTTTTGAAGTTACATGTTGACCTCTTCCACATCTGCAAAATTTTGAACCAAAGTTTCGGGCTCTGAGAAGTCGTGCTTGTAGATCGTGGATGTAGACCGCGTGCCCTGATTTTGAGATCCCAAGATATTGGCCATAAATGCTGCACAAGTTCCATCACAAGAAGTTAATTACCGCTGTCGCCTCGTGTCACAGCCCTTTGACTACGAGAAGACGAGGAACGTACAGCTGGAGGTGATGGCGAAGAACGAAGCCAAACTGGAGGGGACCAGCGCCAATTGGGCCACTGTCCCAGTGGACCTCGCTGTGAAGGATGTAGATGAAGGTCCTGAGTTCAAGCCACAGAACTTGGTCATCCCTGTCAAGGAGGATGTGCCCAAAGGAACCTCCATTGGGATTTATACGGCAGTCGACCCGGACACGAGCACTAGCAAGGGAATAAAGTACGTAGCTTAAGGAATCCTACTAGAGTACTAGTCCTTCAGGGTTGGAATCGGAATTGTTTATGTATTCATGTACCTTTTTATGTACTTCTACATATGAGGAGTTTCCTTTGGGGTGTCATGCAAATCAGTTCAGTCTTTTGTTCCTTGCTTAGTTCTTCGGTTGTGAAGCAATATCAACATTTTTGGATCGATCATAAATTTTTAAGGGTTTATTTAATTTTTTTTAATAGAAGGATTATGATGGACGTAATGCGAGTCATCTCAAGACATGGCTTTGTTCTGAGGGTGTGTTCGGCGTGCTGTCATGCAAACGAAGGACCTCTCGCGTATCCCCGTGCTGTGTAATGTGAATAGCTGTGACCTCTCCCCCCTGCTTTGTGTGAATTCTTTAGGTACTACAAGCAGTCTGACCCCCCCCCTGCTTTGTGTGAATTCTTTAGGTACTACAAGCAGTCTGACCCAGCCCTATGGGTTGATATTGTGGAGACTACTGGAGAAATCAAGACCACGGGTACCCTGGACAGGGAGGCCCCGTTTGTGAAAAACGGGACGTACGATGTGATCGTGAAAGCGATTGATGAGAGTGAGTTTGGTTATGATCATGGTGTTATTTACAAGAAAATATGCAGCAACTGATACTTTAAGTCTGGTTCTCCTAATCTCCTGCCCCGGGGTCCTGGTCCTCGGTCGTAACAGACCTGTGCGAAATGACATGGAAACGTGAGATTTACAGAGTGCGAACGCGGTCGGAGTATTTCTTAGGCAGGCAGACCGAGCAGCGCAGCGGCGGGCTAATTAACTCCCCGCAGGGATGCGCGGCGCTTGGAGAAATGCGCGGTCCCAGTGTTGCTGGCCCATAAAAGGCATTTCCAAACACGGCCCCGGCGCACATTCCCCCGATGTGTCAGAGGAGAACCAGTTAAAAGTTGTGGTTCTTAGCTGATTTAGCCTTAGGACCCATACCTTTCCTTCAGTTACAACTAGTAAATGAGTACTAGTAGTAAAACACATACAGTATAAGCACTACTAGTAAATTGAACAGATAAAAATGAAATATGTACAGTCCAATTAATCTCGCTGAAAAAACATTTTTAACCACATCGTTTTCTGAAAAAAGTATTTAAAAACTTAGATGGCTCCATGATTACATTTGGCAATTGAATGCTTTGTATGTGTTTCTAAGTAGTGTTGACAACTTAAATGTTGCAAAAAATGTTTCGTTGTGACTTTTCTAGCTAAAAAATCTTCCACCGGGACCATCACGCTAAGGATAGAGGACGTCAACGACAACGTGCCGGAGGTCGTCAACAAGGACCTGATACTTTGTGAGGCGAATGAGAAGCTGGGGACGGTGGTGGAGGCCCTGGACAAGGACGGCCCCCCCTTCTCTGCCCCCTTCACCTTCCAGCTCGGAAGCACAGATGCCAAATGGCAGCTTACGGACATCAAAAGTATGGGATGCATCATGAACTGCACACAGGCCTCTGCTTTGTCAGGAAAAAAAGTAACAGTTTGTACCTATTGAGGGTACAATTACTTGTCACTGGGGCGGTACCCTCAAGGGTCAGCCTGTTGTACAGTAGCTGTGGGTACCTTTTAAGGTGCAGAAATGAACTCGGAGAAACGTTTTTGTACCATTGAGGGTACGTTAATGTCGTTTGTACCTTGGGGAACAAGATTGTACCGGGACTGCAGTCTTTTCTCTGAGGTGACTGGAGGTCCGGGCGGAGCTGGCCTCTTCGATTCATAGATGCCACCTAGGGCTCTCCTGTTCACGGAGAACTCGCTCAAACCATTTGTTCTGCCCGACTGCCCGCTACATGCGGTCCTGGACCGGCACCGTCGTGACTCTCTCTCTCCGTTCCCCTCCAGACACGTCCGCGGTGGTCGTGCCGGCCCAGGACCTTCCCAAGGGGCAGTACGAAGTCCCCCTGATCATCAAGGACCTGCAGGGCCAGGGCAAGTTGCAGACCGTCAACGTTAAAATTTGCCACTGCGTGAAGGGGACGTGTTCGTCGCAGGATTCGTCCAGAGTCCTGGGCGCCTTGGGCTTCCTGGCGCTGCTGCTGCCGCTGCTTCTGCTAGCGCTGCTCGGTGAGTAGTATGTATATCTCGGTGTGGATGCGGTAGGCGAATGGCGCCAGAACGACCCGCTTCGTTCTGTGAAATTCCCGAGCGGTGCGAGCCGTGGATGCTACGCTATCCCACAAGGCCTCTAGAGCTTCAGCCGGAGAAAAAGAACGTAATGCATTAAGAAATCTTTTCGAAATGCCGGAGGACGTGCCATCTCTATACGAAAATAACTCTCGTGTGAGTCAGGCTACGTCGTCGGTAAACACCCAGGTCAGGTGATATGCAAGATGGTGACTGCAGTTTGTCCAAATGCATGCATGCATGCTGCAGTCATGCATACATATAGTGTATACTGCATTGACAGTGGTAGGCTTCTGATGAACTTCAGAATGTACTATAAAAGTATGCAGTTTCGGAAGTTCCCTGCGCTATCTCACAGCCTCATCGTCAAACTCAACTTTATTGCCATTGCATGTGTGCAGAACAAAATGTAGTGGTAGGCTCTCTTGGTGCAAGAATCACGCATGATTATAGTGTTAAAAGAGACGGTACAATAGAATAAGCAAAACAACATAAAAATTGTGGAACAATTAGTTTCCTGAGTAAGGTGCAAGGGTCATATGTATGTACACATGTACATATACAAAACTAATTGGCTGTTGTACTATTTATATGTAATGCACCAATATTCTTGTATCCTGTATAGTGTACTATGCACATTTTATTGTTCTTTTTTGCACATTTTATTGCTTCTGTGTTTTTTCCTATTTATACACACACAAATAAATAGTTACATCTACAAATCTATGTATACATACACATACATTTATACCAGAAGCTTGGTAGGGTGCAGAGATTTTCATACTGCCGTGTTCAGACTGAAACAGTATATTTCAGTGTACTGAGATCGTTTGGAGATTGAGATTACAGCCCCCAGACTTGTCCCTGTTTGTGCCGAGCCGATAGTCACCCTCTGCTGATTTCTGTCAGACACTGTTGACTGGAAGTGCTAAATAACGTTCCACCATTTTGTGGCATTGTTTTTTGTGGAGCTGGGTACATAACTGATAATGTAATTCATGGACAGATATGTTTGACATCTAAATAGCGGCTCATATTTGGCACGAATCGCGATTTGGCCCCAGGCGCCAGTGAACCACGTGACTGCGTGGGGCCCGGAGGCCAGCAGGAGGCCCCGAGTCTGATGAATTTGTCAGAAAGGGAAGGAAGGTGACAAATGACAATTAGGTTCATCAAATTTTGCTTAGGGCCCCGAATAGGGGTGGGCTGGGCCTGGCGCCGTTTCATAGCTCACCTGTTTGTCTTTTTTTCTTGTAGCTCTCCTGTTAATGTTCACATGCACTACAAAGAAAGACAAAATCCTGATGGACGATGCAAGCGGCGGCATGCTGCTGAGATCCAACACGGAGGGGCCCGGCGACGAAGTGGTAAGGAGCCCTGAGCTCAGCCGTCCGTCCTAACGTGTCCCCAGCTTGCGTGCAAAACCAGTGTTACCATTTCATTCAAATCTGAACGTGCGCCATGGATGTGTTTTCGTTTGCTAGCAATTATTTCATGTGTTTTGATGTTCGTGCCACGTTTCGGTACTGAAATGCCTTCCCTGCAACTTAAATGTCTTACTTGGGTCCAGCTTTGGTCACGTTTTAAATTCGGGTTAAAAACCCATCTCTCTTTTCCTTGGCTTTTTAGACTAGCATAAGTGTGTTTGTCCTATTTTTGAAAAAATGTTTATTATTTGCCTGTTTTATTTACTTTTTTCTGTATTTATTTTGTCTTCCTGGAAATGGAACCACTTTGATTAACTGCTTTAGTTCTAAATGTGCTTTCTAAATAAAATTGACTGTACTTAATATAGGCGTACAGTGCGAGACCATAGTAATTCATACAAATGTATGAAAGGCTCATTTTAAATCCTTTTTTTCTTTTTTTAGTCTGCTGGTGTAGTTCCGTCCAGTGTTGTGGATGGGTCTTTGAAAGGCTCCCATGTGGGTAAAACGAACGGAACCCTCCAGCAGGCGTGGTCGCAAGGCTTAGGGACCGGAGCCGGAGTCGCAACCGGCATTTACTCCAACTCTGGTGTCCTCAAGGAGGAGATGGACCAGCTCGATTATGCCGGACAGTTCAACTCGCACACCTGGAAGACAAATGGGCGCTTTCTTGACCAGGCAAGTTTTTCATGCATACATTATGTAAATGCTGGCACTCGTTATACGTTAAAACGTAGGTCACTGTTAAGAAACCTATCCACAGATTTAGCACCCAACAAGAATTCAGATAAACGCAGAACATTCCTAACGCCATCAGTAAGACTTTCCTAGATTGGATGAACAAGATCACCTGTTCACGAGGGGTACCAGTCACTGCCTGGTTTACTGATTAGTAGTAACTCATAAAATAACCACTCATGGGAGTTTTAATTACACAAAAATGTTCTGTAAGCAGAAGGAAAAACAATTGGTTCTCTCTCTTAACCAATCGTATTGTAAAGGAGGTCGTCCAGGCAACCGGAGGAGGTGGACCAACCAATCATTTTTTGTTCTGCCCTCAGAACATTTTTGTGTAAATAAAACTTTCATGAACAGAATAACCAGCTGGCCATGGGTGAAGGCTGTTGCTGACCTACAGCACGCAATAACCCCAGCTGCCTTGTTTCTCATGACAGTAATAACTAACGAGACTCACTGTGCTGCTAACAAGATCAGCATGGCACTAGATTGGGATATAGGGGGGAAGACGGACTGAACAAGATGGGGTGAAGTAATACAGCCCTTTCTGGAATGGGCTGGAACTGGGCAGGAACTCGGGCTTGGGAACGGGTTCGAGAGAACTAGCAGAATTTGTTCAGAAATGGCAGTAAAGAGGCGGATCTTGGAAACGGCAAAATGGGAAATTTCCCACAGGGGGTGTGTGTTCTCCAGTTGGCGCCCGTGCCGCATCCACCCGGCCCCCCAGTCAACAGTGAGTTATCTCCTGCCTGGACGTGTCAGTAATGCTTCTCACCTGTGAATTACAGAAGCTGACTTACTTCCTGACGGAGGATGAGGACCGTTACGCGAATGACCTCCTCAGGACGTACGGCTACGAGGGCCAAGGCTCCCTGGCCGGGTCGGTGGGCTGCTGTAGTGAAATGGGAGACGATCAAGGACTGAGCTTCCTGGACTCTCTGGGGCCTAAGTTCAGAACGCTGGCGGACGTTTGCACTAAGAAATGAGGACCGACTGGGTAATCATTCTCGCTTGCCATGGGTTTGGGGGGGGGGGGGGGGGGTGGTGTGTTGTGGGTGTGGTGTTGGGGTGGTGGAAGTTTAGTTGTGTTGATGTTTTTGTTGGTGGGTGGGGGTGGGTGTGGGGGGGGGGGGGGGTGGGGGGGGGGGGGGG
>JABFDZ020000001.1:17901411-17917634 GCA_019775955.2 Pollimyrus isidori
ACCCCTAAATGCATTGAAGCAACTGCCATGTGATTGGTTGATTAAATAATTGCATTAATGAGAAATTGAACAGGTGTCCCTAATAATCCTTTAGGTGAGTGTAGATTATGTAGTTTCCCATTGTAATAATTTTACATTCAAAACAGTATTATGCATATCATCATGGTATTGGCCACTCATGCAAAATAGTTAACCAAGTTTTAAAAATGATTTAAAAATCTATTGTATAAACTGCAGTGATCCCCCTTGTTCTATTTTGCTATTATACTCTGTTTTGAAAAAAGTTACATGCACATTTGAGTGCTTTCTTTTGCCAGTGAACTTTACATACTGTAGTGCAGAACCTTGCAATGAAACTGGTGTTTTTGACATGAATACAGATTTTCTTGATTGCTTGGGCACGTTTCATAAAACATGCTTAACATTCTGAAGACTCTAAGAGCATTTTTCAAAACAGTTCATGCATACAGCACAACACTATGGTTTAGCTGCAAACACCTGTAACTTACCCAAAACAATTAACTTGTGTCTGAACAGCCAATTATTCCACCAGTGAATTATGTAGTGCCACCGAAATGAAAAGTAGAATCGTCTTAACTATGGAAGTCAAAATGCTTAGATGTATTGTCAGTATGACAACATGCTCCTGAGCTCCATAATTCTGAATGATAGTTGGTTCCCACTTTTTCACTGTCACTGACTGATCATTTTTCTTTTGCAAAGTGTTACTGATTCACGTCAAAGATACCAGTTTCAGCGTGAATGTCATGTTCACTGCATGCATCTGTAACTTCTTCAGATCTCAAGACGCAGTGCAATAGTAAACAAAAACGTTATGCAGCACCATGTGACACAGAAACAACAAAATGAGAACAAAATGTACAGTGGGAGCCAAAAACACAACAAAGCTTATCACTGCAATTTCAGGAATATATCTTTTTGACAGCTTGGTTAACTGTTTTGCATGGAGTGGCTAATATGATGATCATTTATATGACATATATAGTTTTGGGTGTAAACTTATCACAACAGGAATCCACATACAGTCTATATGAACCAAGAAAATAAAAGCAAATTAAAATTATGCCAAATTATGACAACTGTAAAACTACTTGCATTATATATGAACTAAGACATTTGGAAATATATGTGGAACAATGAGAAATTATGTTCTGCTGTGCAGAAGTGATATAATCGTGTGGGGATTACACTTGTTATTTCGCAAATGCTATTTTGAGAATTGCTCCAAAGCATTCAAGAAAAACTCTACGTATCAATTTGCTAAAGAAAAATGACTGGTCAGTGTACGATGAGAAAGTGGGAACCGACTCATTTAGAATTGTGGAGCTCGGGAGCAGCCTTACACTGACAAACTGACAATATATCTAAGCGTTTTGACTGGTTAAAATGATACTTATTGTACTTTAAGCTACGGGCTTTTATAGCTAAAACATAGTGCTTTGCTGCGTCCATCAATTGTTTTGAGAAATGCTCTCATAGTCTTGAGAACGTTAAGTATGTTTCATGAAATGTGCCAAAGTAATCAAGAAAAACTGTACTTACTAATCGACAATAAGAACAACAGATCAGCCTTTGTGGTTCTATGGCACAGGTGACGTCACACAAGTTTCCAAGCCGAAAAGCTGCACTCACGCCCTACAGTCCCTACTGGCAACCCACTGCTTAAACGTTCCAATGGCTTCAAACATACCAGTGTCTTGCAGCTCGTCTTGTCTTTATTAAAAGGAAGGCAAGCTCATTAAAATGCTCCCAGAAATCATGTCTTGGATCTCTGTTTAGTGAGTGACTTTAGCCTACTTTTGGCTAACATAACAGTAACTGACTCTAACTGTGGAATTTACATGGACATACAAGCTGTACATTGCTAAATTTAGCCTAACTTTGACTGAATTTGGTGTGCTTGGTTAAACTTAAAGAGGCGAACCTCGGACTTCCCCTTAAGACCCAGCGCAGCTGAGTGGCCTCTTCCCTCCGCACCTGCATGCAGGCCGGCCTGCGCAGTCAGCTTTCTACGCCGTGAGCCTTTTAGCGCAGTGCTGTAGCTAAGATTGCATTTACAGTTAGATTTCCTGTTTGTTTCAATGATTTGAGCAGCTTGTGTATATAGTGGCGATTGCATTTTTATGATTATGGGGGTTAAAAGATGCTCCCATTTCTTCTCCTCAGTATTATGGGCCAATACCATCAACCCTCATCCTGGATGTAAATTGAATGCAAAACAATTCAGCTAAATTCACATTTCTGGGTATTGTTTTCACGTTCTCATCTTATTGTTCCCAATGGTCAGCTGCTTTGTTTGTCATACTCTGTGACAGCCATTTAGCGAAAGCCTAAACCTCATGCCATGGGCTTTGTTTCTAAACAGGAGGTTTACTGGCGAGCATAGCTATCATCCAAGGCAGGCCGGGCCTCCTATCTGCTCCGCACCAGTAAGTGTCTCTCTCCAAAAGGCAAAAGGGACGTGGCTAAGGGCGTGGATGAAAACTCAGGGCCCAGGGTTCGAGCCCCCTGAAGAGCCCACGTGAAGGACCATGAGCTGAGGCGAATAGCTTGATTCTGCAAAGATCACTAAACATTTCTGTTCATGGAAGTGTCAGATAAATATCTGTGAAACGGTGTGGTCCCTGTGTTTACATCTTGTTTTGTTTTATATGTATACAAGTGCGAGGAAATAAAACATTCTGAAGCTATGTAAAATACCATGAAGATGACAAAAAAGGATGGAAGACTGTTGGAGAGACTCACTGAGGCTGAGTTACCTGTAGAGGGCAACGGTGAGCTTCGGGAGCAACGGCCGGGGGGCTCCCCGTGGACCCGAGCCGCCGCACATCTGTAGCAGCCGACGGCGGATCTGGTGAAGCTGGTGAGTGAGTCACGGGGTCGAGCTATGAGAGCCGCCCGCAGAGCAAACAAACGGGCGTGAAGCTGTTTTGGCATCGTCACAGTGAGGGAGCCAACCTCCCCATTTGCTCCTCGGGATTTACTGCACCCTGGCCTCAGGGGGGCAGCGATTACCCACTGCGCCGTATTTGTCTGCTTTCGGGAGTGATGGGGGTGTTTCGGGGACGCTGAGTAGGTGGTCATAAAAAAAGGTATAAGGGTTCAGTAAGACCTACAGTTTTATTCACACTGCATTCTTAAATCTAAAAAAAAAACACGTGCCGAATGTTAACTCAAAGAATGGGGCACTTGGAAGGAGATGCTTCAAACCAGGCCTGATTTCAGCACTATCCTGATGAATTTTGATCTAAATTAAGTCTTTGTGAGGCTGTTAAATTCTGAAATGCATTTTTTTTCCAAATTGCTGACCTATTCTGTTCAATGAGATGCCTAATTGCTACCTTTGAGTGGGGGTCCCAAATTGGGCTCCCCGAAAAACGTCTTCTTAAGTCACTCTAATCAGTCTCGCAGACTTTCCGTATTTGCATGGGTGTGTTAATACTGCATGAGTTGTCCAATTGCCGTAGTTGTTAGAATGCAGGAGTCCATCTTGAAGGAATTTTCTGGCATTCTGTGTAGCTTCTCAAACTACAGACGAACGTACATGACATCAGCTATAGTCTGTTTTCAAGGCACAGATTTAGCTCAGCCAATCGTCATTCTGTGAAATGTTTATATACTCTTATACTTTCATGACATGCTTGTCTTTTCAATTCCTGGAGCCCCCTACTCCCAACTGTCCACTGCAGATGGCTTCTTGCTCTGAATGGGGCCGGGGGGGGGGGGGGTAACACCAGCTTTTGACTCTTACTGGAAGCTCCAGCACCCCCTACAGGTAGACCCTCCTCCTCATATGAGGAAGACATATGATCATCAGGTTGACACCAAGCAGCATGCTCACAGAATTGTCAACAAATCAATATCTGTGAGGTTCTAATATGTTGACCTTGGTTCTAACCGTGACGCTATGAAGCATGTGTGAAACTGAGACACCGCACGTAAAGAGATCAAAATGACATTCAGGAAGCTGCAACAATACAGACTTTACTGATTGTACTGGCGGGGTGTAGCTGGCAACAAATTCTGGAGCAATCCTGACATAGTAAAAATGTACTAAAAGTAGCCATGCATAATAAACAAAATCAGATGTGTGTAATTCTACTTCAAGTAGAACAATAGATGCATCACAAGACAAAAATCAGCAGGGGGAAGAAGATAATGCAGGGGATCGGGGAACAGAGTAGAAGTAACACACAACAAGGAGGAAAATGAAAACCAATGTGACCTTTGGAGGTGCAGACAATGTCAGCTGATTGGACGGGTAGCGAACATGGCATTTAAGGTAAAAAAAGAAACCCAAAACCACCACTGTTTTGAGAATGTCGACTGTGTGCCTGTCTGCCACTCTAAAGCCGGAGACAATGTCCCTCTCTCTGGCCACAATGTCGCCATCATCTGCCTCATGAGGAGACAAATCTCCATTTGCCTATTAATGGTAAAATGTATGACATAATCCATACAGTCCGAAAGCTCGGCATGGACTGGTGTCCCCTTAAGGTCAGGCTTTATTGCATCGGAAGCAGCAGAGGATGCTTTGATGAAGCCTCGAGTTATAATAATAATGATGACATTTTATTGATCCTTGTGAGGAAATTCTCTTTTTACCTGCCCCATCTAGCTCTCCATCACACACATGCAGATGAGAGCAAGTTCAGCAGTGAACAGCAGCCTTGTGCAGAGGCACCCATGGAGTTGGTGGTTAAGGGCCTTTTGCTGAAGATGGGTTCAAACCAGTAACCCTGAGCACAGGCACAGAGGTTTAGCCTGCTGAGCCACACATTCATAACCAGAACATCGCTTCTCTATTCAGCATCTGGTATGTCGTCATGCCTCCGATTGGCTTCAAGGGTGACATCACTCCACCAATCAGCATCCCGACATTTTGGACAGCATTAGCTGATTGGTCCAGGGAGAAAAGGGCCAGCAGCATTCTAGGCTCTCTGCCTCCAGCCTCAGGAGGTCAGGTGATGAAGAGCATGTCGAATTTTGGGTGGCTAAAATCAGGGAGAAGAAAGTGGCAACGCGAGTCTGCTTGAAATTAATCTGTGTTTAAACGTCCCGGAAGGCCCATCGGTCTCCATTACCATAACACACCATTCATTACAAGCGTGGAGGCATCTCAAACACGCCAAAATTCATTAAGAACAAACGGTCCACCAAACCGCTCTGCGATGATTTAAAATCTGATTCTACACTATTTCAGTCCATGATTTTGGCTTCCTAATCTACTGTAAATATCACCTTAACGGTGCTTTTATTTCAGGACAGTAGCAGCTACTGGCCCCAACAACCTTTAATCAGTCTGGATGACCTGATTTGCCTAATTCAAACTTGCACATTCAGAGCCGTTACTTGACCTTCAAGCAGAATTCTAAGGGCCTCATCTAAACGACCCCATCACAAGATGCACTATATAAAAGCAGGTTATTACTCTCCATGTGTTCATATAGATATTTTATTCATCTTAAAGAGGCTAAACACATGGAAGCTTCCATTATAGCAAAGGCTGGGAGAATTTACTGAATTGCATTTCACTGGAAGGAGGCACATCTCTGCATGTAAATCAACATTTTAATCCCACGTTACTCTTCATTTTTGGCATGAGGATTGTGCAAATGGTAGACTTACGTGCAAGGAATGACAGCATTTTTTCTACACTCAAAAGGCTACTGGACTCAAAAAAGAGAGAATAAAAAGCTATAAAATGAGTCTAACCCCAAAGACGTCCTCTGCCATTTACAAAAGACCATTACGCGAAAAGAGTTTGGTAACGATGGTAACAAATACAAATATATTTCTCCGGGAACAAAACTACAAAATGCCAATAAACACACTGAAATAAGGCATTAAGAAGGTGGAATAAGTCACTAATGGTTGGTTTTCATAATTAGCATTCCATAAAAGTAAAGCACTATTTAATTAAATATTCAAAAATTAAATATCAGCTAAATATCTCATTCCAATATATACATTGGCTCAAAATATGTAAACATAACATAAAACATAACAAGCATTCCTTTTTCCTTATGTACAACAAATCATCATTTGTCTGCAGCTGAATACAAATCTGGAAATAATTGTATTCTGTTGGGGTACAACTTGCTAATTAGGCCATGTTATAATATTAGTACTTATTAAAGATTTTTTCAGTCCACCTCCAGGTACAGATTTTAAACATGTGGAAAAATAACATTCTTTAATTAGCTCCCCAGACAAACAGATATTAAAACGTCCTTCATCTATTTGGCCGATCAATGTTTTTTTGGGGGGAGGGGGGAATGTACAATAAATTCCAGCAAAACAAACAACAATTTCCTTTGTCTATACTTTCTGCAGCCACATTTTAACCGAGATGTAATACAGTTGGTGTATAATGGGAGCACTTCTGATACCAAATTTAATTGCTCCAAATTAAGTCTAGAAATTCTGTGATAATTAATGCAATCAGCAGCCCTGGATTACAGAGTCTGTGCAGAGAGAAGAGGAATTAAGCAGTGCATAAATTTGCTATTAAGAGAAAAGGTCACAAGACGATATTAATGTCGAGTTGATTAGAACAAGGACTTCCTGTCCAGAGAATCAATACATGCTCTCCTCCACAGCATCCCGCCTTTTAGAGAAGACTTGCACCCTGGGGGTCCCTCGACCCACGTGTCACAGGCTTGTCAGAACCGCGGGCCTTATCTTGCCGCCAGTGGGATCTTTGCCAATTCCGATCTGACGGTCTTTACAGATCAGCTGACTGTGCCGCGGCAAGAAGCAGAAGGCAAGGCTGCCTCTGAGACAGGCCGTCTGGGCTGTGTGTGCGGACAGAGAGCCAAGGCAATCTCGGATCCGTTAGTGTGGCACCCAGCTCCACCCGTCAAATGGTACCTTTGGAGGAGCTGATGGTGTCGAGCAGCACAATCGCGATTCTTAACCTCTCCGTGTGCTCAGTGCTATTACACTTTATAATTACTGACTGTCGGTTAGACTGCAGCTTTGCTGTGTGACACAGGCCTGTGGTCTTATAACCAGAAATAAATTTCATGGCCAGTCGATTTTCACAACCAAGCAAATTTTAAGGGGGCTGTTGTAATTTCAGTAACCCATTATTACTACATGGCTACATGCCTGGTTTGTCATCGTTTCTTATTTTCCCTATGTGCCCCTGATCATACTCAAATGTCATGGAGGGCGACTGGAAAATGATTTTTAGTGACATTTCCTCCCTGTAATATGATGTAAATTATGACATCTGTGGATATCAATCACCGTGATGCACCGTCATTTCCGTCCATGTCTGTACTTGGAATTTAACATCACAAATAGTGTGATATATATGCATGACTTTTGAACAAAGGTCAGATATCTGATTGGATGTCTGGAGGTTGGGGGCCCCTGTGTAAACTGGCTCAGGATGTGGGGTAATGAAGCTGGGTGGTCCTCTCGTGGCTCTGTAATTCTTTTATGCTCTTCAGGTCCTCCCTCCTGACTGTACCCAACCAGAAATGTGACCCAGATATTTCTTTAGTTTTTAGCCCTGGTGTCCATCTGATTTAGCTGCTCTTACTTGGGGCTTACAGGCCAAGATTGGCCTTCTATCTGCACTCAGAAACCCCACAACGGTGGCCAGAAGTAGGCGGAGAACCAGTGTGAACTTGTCATGACCTCAGCCGCGGTACAGGCTTCTGAAAGCAAACCCTGCCAAGAAACAGAAAAAGTGTAATCAGGGGTAGATACGTTTTTTCCATGTTAACTATGACTGAGAATCAGGTAAGAAAATACATGCACATTACCAGTCAAACATCCGCACACGTGTTCTTAATGCATTAGTCTATATTTTAGCTACGTTTTTCACCTGACAGTAAAAGGTCTCAAGAGATTGAAGTAATACATATCAAATATGGCAACAACCAAGAAAAGCGGTCTCAGAATTTTCTCAAATTTTAGACCAGGGTTATTCAAATCACGGTCCTCGAGGTCCAAGCCCTGCTGGTTTTCCAGCCTTCCTTAACCTGTGAGTCAGGTGTGAAGCCTCTGACCAATCACAATCAGTAATTATTAAACCAACTACCCGGGAGAACAGAAAACAAGGCCTGGATTTGGAATCGAGGTCCGGATTTGAAGAACCCTGTTTTAGACTCTTTAAAACAGCCTCCTTTGGCTTTGATGACAGCATTGTAGACTCTTGGCATTCCTTCCATCAGCTTCCGGATGCAGCCACCTGGGATGCTTTATCCAATAGTCCTGAAGAAGTTTCCACAAGCCCTGAGCATAAGTTGGCTACATTGCACTTATTCTTCGACCTAACTCATCCCAAACCAGCCGTATAGGGTTTATGTTGGGTGATTATGGGGGCCAGGTCACCAGTCCCAGCAAACCATAGCTTTCCTTGTTCAGAAATGTGGCTGCTACTGTAAAAGCTTCCAGTGCCACATATGTAATTTGTAAAACTGTCGTTAAAAATATACAAATGGTTTGTCCTTAGGATAAACACTTCTGCAGCTCTACTCAATCCAGAACACTCCCAGAAGAATAAAATGTAAAAACACATTTTACTGCTAATTATCATCATCTTCTGCTTATTCTACTTTCACCTTTAATGCATGCATTAATAAATGTTTTAAAACATGGAAATGTAGTAAAATGAACACGCCCAATGTGGTTCCATTATAAAAGCATTGGCATTAAATATATCACATTTTCTACACTCTGGACAGCAGAGATCTTGAGTCTGTCAGTTCAGGTCTACACCAGGTCACTCACTTACTGATGGGAAGATACATCAAGTCACAGCTAATTACCAGGAGAATTGGCAGCGTGCCAAACAGAATTATGTTCCTGTAGATGCTCCTGTTGCTCTATGTTCCTGTTCTGTGAGTAACGAAGTGAGCAAAAATGTGAAAGGGCTTTTGAAATTCTCTGGCATTTTATTTAAGGCGAACTGTGTGGCCTTGATGGTCTAACTGGCATTAAGATGTTCTTTAGCTTTGCCTGAAAGCTTGAGCCTCCTGGACTGAGAGTCAGAGGAGCTTTGAGCTTCAAGGTCTGAACCTGGTGAGCTTTTCCCAGGCCCATGTGACCTCGTAGAGTGCTTCCCTCTGCCAAACTCCCCACCTTTTCTCACCTACCTTTGCTTTCACATTTGTGAATTTTTACCTCTGCATCAATTACAACCCAGTACTGATTCAAGCAACCTAAACTACAGCGTGTTTTATTCCCTGTCCATTCTACAGATACCCACATGTGGTGCTATCATGGGGCCACCACTCTACACTTTGTACCTTGTATTACTTTCTGATATTTATATATTTTAAGGAAACAGGAATATTTCTTAGTCATGCACCACGGATTCAGTCATGTCATTATGTGTGGACCCCTTGGGCAGTGTTTAGGGGCGCTCTCTGACTGTAGTCGTGTGTTTGTCTCTAAGATTTTACAGATGCCTTTAAGATTTACTAAAACTGCGGCCATCTAATTTTAAGAAATATTGGTGAAATATCCATCCATCCATCTTCCAAATGCTCATTCAGTATAGCATCAAGTGGGCCCTGGAGCCTTTCCCAGGCAGCATAAGGCACAAGATAAGACAATCATGGACAGGGTCCTAGTCAATGCCGAGCACACACACACACACACACAAACACACACACACACAGATACTATGGGTCATTTAGTGAAATTCGTTCAAATAACTGTGTGTTTTTGCACTACAGGAGTGCCTGGAGGAAACCCATGCAACATTGAGTGAACATGGAAACTCCACTCACCAAATACAGGGGTGTGAGTCGAACCCCCTGGTGGAGAGACGCAGCAATATCACGCAGCAGGGCTACAGTGTAAAATACCATCCATCCATCCATCCATCCATCATCTGTCGCTTATCTGCCAAGTTCAGGTCGTGGGGGTATCAGCTTCAGGAGAAATACCCAGACCTCTCTCTCCCCAGCTACCTGTACCAGCTCCTCGGGGAGGCACACCGAGGCGTTCCCAGGCCAGCCGAGAGACATAATCCCTCTAGCGATTCCTAGGTCTGCCCTGGGGCCTCCTCCCTGTAGGACATGCATGGAAAACCTCTCCGGGTAGCCATCCGCACCAGATGTCCAAACCACCTCAACTGGCTCTTCAAGTGGTTCTTCAAGTCGCCTCCAGCATCCTCGGGCACTGTGCCCTCAGATGACTCAAAGGCAGTGTGCGTGTTTTATTTTTTATTTATTTACCTTTATTTAACCAAACAAGACAGATTAAGAACAGGTTTCTTATTTACAACTGTGGCCTGGCAAAGGCTGAGCGTAGATGTATCTGAAGCAGAGTTGAGGAGGTCCTCACAGTATTCCTTCCACCTCCGGGTGATGTCCCCAGGTGAGGTCAACAGCAACCCCTCCCCTCTATAAATAGCAGGAACCAGGAGCTGCTTCCCCCTCCCGATATTCTGGATGGTTTGCCAGAACATTTTTGAGGCCGACCAAAAGTCACTTTCCATGGCTTCTCCAAACTCCTCCCACGCCCAAGTTTCTGCTTCTACGACCACCCGAGCCATGTTCAGCCTGGCCTGCCGGTACCAGTCAGCTGCCTCTGGAGACTCCCGGGCTAATAATTCCCAGTAAGCCTCCTTCTTCAGCTTGACAGCCCTCCTCACCTCTGGTGTCCACCATCGTGCACGGGGGTTACCACCACGACTGGCACCAACCTCCCTGCAGCCACAGCTCCGTACAGCCGCTTCCACAATGGAGGCCTTGAACAGTGTCCATTCAGACTCAGTGGCCCCAACCTCCCCTGGTATGCAGTTGGAATTCAGTCAGAGGTGCGAGTTAAAGCTCCGGTGAACAGGAGCCTCTGCGAGATGTTCCCAGCAGACCCTCACTATATGCGTTTGGGCCTACCAGGTCTGACTGGCTTCCTCCCCCGCCACCTGAGCCAACTCACCACCAGGTGGTGATCAGTTGACAGCTCTGCCCCTCTCTTTACCCGAGTGTTCAACACAGAAAGCCGCAGATCAGATGATACGATTATGAAATCGATGTAATCGAGTGTAAAACACAATGAGTTTAACTAAGGCTGAAATAGTCAGGCTTTAGTTATGCTTTTACACTAAAACATGCATCACACTGCACAACATAAGGAGGGGAGCACAGCATGCAAATGCAGATATTTCTTTGTGAAACTGACAATTAGAGACCCATTATTAGCAGATTAGCAAAGCATTCTCAAAGTGAGAAAGAAAAAACACAAATATTAAAAAACAAAATACTGAGAAGGTGGGGGGTGGGGGGGGCAGACTTACCTGTATTGTAGCTGGAAAGAGCACTTTGTCTCCATAAATCCTGATTAAGTTATATGTCAGGCTGATTGCTGTTGCCGCCAGTGTACACTTTAAGCCATAAGCCTGTCAGGGGCTCCGGCCAAGGCTAATGACCTCGTTTGTGCGTGTTTTTATCCGAAAGTGCTTAAAGGCATCGTCTCCCGAGCAACGTGAGGAGAAAAAAAAACTGTAGAACAAGATGTCAGAGTGAAGTGGAGAGCGGAGAGGAGAGCCCAGCAGTGGGGAGGCCTGGGATTAGCATTCGGGGGGGGGGCGGTTTCCGAGAGCTAGCAGGTTGCACACTTCTTGCGTCACACTAAGAGTTCATATCCATAGTTTATTTACAACTTACCTGTTCGCTTTTTTTTAACGTGTGAATTTGACTATCATAATTTTTTTCCCCCAGGCTGGAGCAACAATCCACATTATGATCTGTGGTCTTCATCTCAGTCCAAGTACGCAAGCAACACAAGAAGGGACCTCATTGACTCTGCAGTTCAAAATAGCCTTTCTGGCTGTAGGTGGCCTGCAGACAACATGTGCCACTCGGTGTGAGGAAAGCTGAATAGAGCCAACGTCCAGATCTGGGCTCGATTAGAATTCCTGCCTCATAATTTATGGGTGGGCTCATATCCTTCTGCCACTCTAAGTTTCAAACTAACTTGACGCCATGTATCACTATATTTCCCAACTGCTTTCACACAAACCCCCGGCTGTATTTCTCCGGCTGCCTCTGAGCTCGGAGTTGTCGATAAGTCTTCAGTCATTTTTTTTTTATTCCGGAAAGCTTGTTCCAGTATGGGTGATAGCATAGCTGTTGCAGACTTTCAAGTCTCTTTGATGTAAAAATAAACAGAAAGACCCTTCGCAGAATGCAAATGGTTTGTTAGTAGCGATGTACATATTTGACATATCAAATTTAAAAAAGTAAACAAAAGTTCACTAAATCTGGCAGCTGAGCTGTTCCTTAATGTCAACAGCACTGCTTTCCCCAGTGAGTGTTTACTGTGATTTTACTGCTCCCTTCAGCCAGACAACTCAGCCAACTGACTTTCCTTACAGATATTTTGAAGACATGAAACCCACAGGATGAATGTCATTCAGAGCCATCGATCTCAGAGACATCTTTTTGGATGAGTATTTTTTCTAGAAAATGTTATGTTGGGATTTATGGGTGCTTGGGGAAAATTCATCTTTATCCAGAAAGAAAAGGACAAGGGGATTTAAGAGTTATTACCTTTTGGAATTAGGATTCTTTTTCCATAGCACAGATCTCAGGTTGACTTTCTCATGGGATTGAAGAGAATAATGAAAAATCTGGATTAAAAATAACTGTTACAGTACCTGGAACCCTAAGTAATTACAACATCGCATGCAGACGATGCACTGTACCTTGTGCTAGGAAATAACACGATGACTAAATCTAAGCAATGTTTTACACATCCCTGCCACACACATCCACAGAAGTCTTCAGGGTTATGCTAATGAAAATGAATACCTTCTCTCGATCGAAAATATGACTTTAACTGTACTCTGTACTTTAAGAACACAGTTTCACGGTTGCAACATGGAGTCCTTTCACAATTTCGCTGGCGCTCCGTGTTTTTGATCGTAAAGGTGATTGTGGCTTGTTCTCCCCTGATAGAGATTAACTGAAGTGTAAATACAGTCTCAGAAGGAGGATCGATAGAGGGGGCGACTGCGGCAAGATCCTGCTGTAAGCCTTACTGCGGCTTGCGGACTGTAGCTTTTCAGAATCAGCCAGCCAGCTTTATAAAAACACGTCTGCAACAGTGAGAGGACGGGGAGGCATTTATGAATCAACAATCCCCCTGATTTGCCTTAACACGTAACTGGAGTATAAACTTCACATCCAAACCTGCTTATTTTAAACTCATTAGTTTGATGGATGACGAATGTCCACCTCTTCCTGACACACTTAGCCTGCTTGTGCCCGCCTCCTGGTGACAGCTGCATCTTATTGGCTGTGTTTATTGCTTTTATAATCAAAACCAATCAGATGCAGTCATAAGAGACAATAGATCACGTGTCAAATGGAAGAAGTCAGGATATCAGCCATAATGGACAGGAATGTGACCTTACGGACATAAAGAAAGGCAAATGAAGAATAATCTCTCTTTCTCTCTCTCTCGCTCTCTCTCTCTATCTCTCTCTCTCACACACACACACACACATACTCGTCGGGTAAGCATATTTTTATGGGGACAGTCACAGAGTGTCAGACCTCACGGTACACCGCAGTTTCCTGCGCATGGGGCTGCATAGCCGCCGACATGTCAAGGTGCCCATGCTGTGCCCATGCTGACCCCTGTCCACCATCGAAAGTGCCCACAATGGGCACGTGAGCGTCACGACTGGAACATGGAGCAATGGAACATGATGGTTTGGTCTGATGAGTCATGTTTACTGTTACATAATGCGGACGGCTGGGGGGTGCGTGCGTCATTTACCTGGGGAAGAGATGCACTATGGGAAGGCATGTACCAGGATGCACTATGGGAAGGCAAGTTGGCAGAGACGGTGATGCTCTGGGCAATGCTCTGCTGGGAAACCTTGGGTCCAGGCATTACTGTGAATGTTACTTTGACATATACCACCTCCATTATCTTTGTTGCAGACCAAGTCCACCCCTTCACGGCAAAGGCACTCCCCCCGTGGCGGTGGTCTCCTTCAGTAGGATAATGTACCCTGCCTCACTGCATCATTGTTCATAAATGGTTTGTAGAACATGAAAAACAGTTCAAGATGTTGACTTGGCTGACTTGGCCTTCGAATTCCCCCACATCTTGATCTGATGAAGCCTCTATGGGATGTATTGAACAAGCAAGTCTGATCAATGGAGGGCCCACCGTGTGAGTTGGGGTGATTTTTCATAACACCAGGTACTGTTCGTTTGGAACGTCAAGGAAATTTGTTAATATTTAGTATATTATGCAAATACTTTTTAAATTTCTTCTTGTGCAATTATCATTTTTTTGTTATATCTGTTCTTCTGACCACATTGCAATTTTTTTTAATACTTCATTTATTATGGTTTTCTGAATTTCTAACTTTTCAAGGCGGTGTTTGTATTGTGTTTCAGCGGAAGGCTGTTTGCATAAGCAATCAACAAAGAAAGTGTTTCAAGTCCCACCTCAAAGTATCAAACTACAAAAGAAGTACCCCAGCTGGTTTGGCACTTTTGGTCCTGGAACCTTTGATACTGGTACTCAACTGGAAGCCAGTGGAAAAGTACCAAAAGTACCATACTAAAATGTACAGGACTTTAAGAATGTAATGCTAACTTCTTGGTGCCAGATACCAGAGTATATGTTTAGAGGTCTTGTGAAGTCCATGCCTTGATGGGTGCGAGCTATTTTAGTTACAAAACGGGGACCTACACAATATTACGCAATAGGTTTTAATCTTATGGCTGTGTTACGGTCAGGGTGCGTGCAGAGCGAACAAAACGAAGGTAAGTCCAGGGTAACAGGAACGAGGGTTTATTGTGCATACACACTCCAACAAAGACAACGTTAATGCTGCGTCTACCGGGACATACGTTGGCGTAGACTAAATACACTGAACAAGCACAAGACTGGCGAGCAGCATTCGCCTCACAGGTGAGTTACATCTGGAAATCACATAAGGGAATGAGGGGGGCGTGGCACACGAAGGGCTGAAACAGGACGGACGTCACGGGACATGACAGGCTGACTGGTAAATATTTGATTTTCTGTGTTTATGGGTGAGCATGTGGGTCAAGGATTTCCTTCCAGAAAAAAGAACAACTCCTAAGTTCATGACGTTTAATGGCCCAGTGCTGTAAGGAAAGGCCTTGAATAATCCAAGGCAATGTTTTGTAAAATACACATTTAAATTAATATATTATAATGTAGCAGAAGTTAATCTGTAAGGTTCAAGATTTTTAATCAGAGTGATTTATAACAATATTCTGCCTATAATTAACGGAATGGGTAAATGTTTAAGACCGTTATGCTCGCACATGGGCTCTGGGTAGGTTTGGGAGAGGAGAATATGAATGTTTATTATTAAGGGTAAGTGTGGTTTATTCATGGTAAACTTCAGTGCGCATCGTCTGCTAAACAGGCCCCTGAGTCTCAGTGGATAGGAAGGGCAGGAAAATTACTGAAATCCACTAAAATGCAGGTAAATGCATAAAATCATGCTTGGATGGATACATCTTCGGAAAGGCTGTCCTGGCCAAACGGAGAGCCGTGAAAATACACACAGAATGACTTCTCATATTCTGGCTGTTCACCAATACCGAGGCCCCTATTTCAAAGTGCATCTTTAATGATTCTGTTACTGAGGTAATCGCTGGTGAATAATCATCATTAAATCATTTGTGGGGAAAAGATTAAAATATGTTAGCAGAAAGGAATAATGGTGGAACAAAATGGCTGGTAGTCGACAAATATGTCTCAGGAAAGATATTTGTTCACATTTGGATGTACAAGGTAGGCAGTTCCAGTTGAATAAATGGCTGCAGCAGACAGGCTGGTAAAGATGTCACTATTGGGGCTGGTCAGCTATAGCTCAGTCTGTTTTACATGAGACGATCCAGGCTATCGAGGTCCACTCTGTCATACAAGGATACCTACAAATAAACCACCCATAATCACATAAACTGCATATATGTTCTC
Organism: Pollimyrus isidori; assembly: GCA_019775955.2. Taxonomy (NCBI): domain Eukaryota; kingdom Metazoa; phylum Chordata; class Actinopteri; order Osteoglossiformes; family Mormyridae; genus Pollimyrus; species Pollimyrus isidori. Next base: position 17,917,384 of record JABFDZ020000001.1, read on the forward strand.
CCACAACAAAATAGATCACCTTACATGAAATCTTGTAATACTTATAACTACTTATTGCACCTTCCACAGGAAATATTTGCATGGACAAATAAATAATTTAATGACGTTTTATGTTGATCTGTTAAGCTGGGTCTGTCAGCTTGTTGTGCTGTGCTTTGCGTTGTTAAACACACTCACACACACACACACACACACACAGACACACACACACACACAGCCTGGCTAAACATTTTCACAACTCTAAAATTAGT
>JABFDZ020000001.1:17920591-17932928 GCA_019775955.2 Pollimyrus isidori
AATCACACGAGGAAACGAGGTGGGTGTGGTCACACATGGGGCTGGCTTCGGGAGGGAGGACGCGGATCATGACAATAAATATCCTCATATCAAATGTTATCATGACTGAAGACTGTATGAGAATATATATATACTTAAGCTACTGAGTAGAAAACAGAAAAAGATAGTATGTTGCTTGATATTTCACATAGGTTCATTAATATTTAAGTAGAACACTTTAAGGAGCATTTATTCTTTTAATCAAAGCTGCCACAACACAAATCTTCTCATTTTTAAAGATGGACTTGTGTTCTATTTAGAAAAATACCTTTAATCTATAAGCCCGAGCCCTTGCGTCTCCCGGGTAATGTTTAAAAGGAAAGACATTAGAAGAAGAAGAATTCTATTCCTGGACACATAACACCATCCCAGAAAATTCTGTTAATATTTCAAAGCCATCCTGATTTAATCAACATAAGATGACTGGCAAATTCATATCATAATGAAGATTAAAGGCATTTAATTTTCACAGATGTGTCCTAAAAAGGGAGATGGTCCTCCTAACATTCCTCTGTACAATAATTAACCATTAAAACGTGTTTTGGAGAGAAGGGCACACTTGAAATTTGGATGGGCAAGGAGTGGGATGGTGCTTGTTAGCATCTCCCAAAGAGAGAGAGACTGTAAACACTGTGACAGGTTATAGCACCACGGGCTGCCACAGGACGGGAGAGCGAAGATTAATTAAATAAAAAATCAACAGTGAATGGGGGAAAGGGCCCCTTTAAGAAAAGCAAACCTGCAGAGCCAGCAGTCACTGCTCTGTATTTCCTTCCCATCTTTCCTCCAAGATTGCCTGGCTAACCCTCGCTAACGAGATAGCTAACATGAGCCAACTGGTCACCATAGTCCCGGGGCTGGCAATGACTCGCCATGGCAACCAGAGGCCATTACTTAACCATGTTCGCAGTGTGAAAGCTGCCCTGGAGAAATTCCAGTTAAGTGCCGGCCTATGGCTAATGGAGCTGCTAGCACTGCAGCCATCTGAATACTGCTAATCCCACTGACCAGGGAAGGGGATGGACTAGAGCAAGCCTTGGTTTCAGGAGGCTTACTAGCTCCCGTTAAATGCATTTCATTTCTACAATATCTATAAATTCCTGTAATAAAAACAATAGGATAACATACAACGAGTTAGTGATGGCACAGATGATGCAGAGACTTTGAGGCTCGTCTTGTTAAAGTCCAAGTCGGAGCTTGCTTCGTTTAAGCGATATCACGTCCGGGTTTTCGAAACTTTCATAAAAACCTTTGGACATTGTGGGTTTGTTTTATCGGGGCTGGAGAGATTGATGACTATATAGTTTATATTTCATACAACACCTTTTGATTCATTATGGGAAGTGGCTCTGGAAATGGCACGAGGTGATCCTCAAATGTTTGGAAATAGCTTGAGTTGATGTCTCCCAGTAAAGTGAATGAATACTGATAAGGCTAAATTTATTATTATTAATTCCATTGCTGGTTCATTGGGCCAATTCTCACTTGCCACAAAGGAGTCTGGGTTTCTATTCCCTTGTTGTAAATCGCATTGAATAAAAGCATCTTCCAAATGAATAAATGCAAATTATATTCATATTATTTATTATTGTACTGGCCAGGTTTGCATTGCTCCAAACAAGTCATACAGCAATAACACATCCTCAATGTGCTAAATATTTTCATTGGCCCCAAAAAACTGTCAAGCTACACCCCAAGGTGTCAATACCTCATTCTTATCTCTCCAGCAAACACTCCCCTCTAAACCCCAACAAGTGAAAACAGTCACACACATCACAGCACCTAACTGGCAACAATCGAACAAAAAGTCTGTTCCAGACCCATCTGAATATTTTTATTGCAAATACATGATGCATTTATATAAACTGAAACATATTTTTTGATTATATTTAGCATAATGTGATCAGACTCTGTGGTCATATCTTCAACAATATTCATTCAATGCAAAAACAGAGACATCATTCTCTAAATGTTCAAAGTAATGCTAAAATCCACTAGTTTCTTTATATTTTTAAATTCAGAATCAGAATCGGGTTTATTGCCAAGCACGTTCACACATACAAGGAATTTGCTTTGGTGGTTGGTGCCAGAGTTGAGGAGGTTGATATACAGTATAAGTTTATAAATATATATGTACATTGGTATGTTCAGGTACTAATATACATGTAAATAGTTAGTGTGTGTGAGGAATATAATACAGTAGTGGAATATATACATATGTAGGACAGTGCATACTTGTGCTAGGATGGGGAAATAGGATTTGAGTGGGTGTTCCTGGCCTTGTTGATGATGCGGGCTGCGGTGGGGAAGAAACTGTTCCTATGCCGTGATGTTTTGGTCCCAGTCGACTGCAACCTTCTGCAAGAGGGGAGAGTCCGAAGGAGTTTTTGACCAGGGTGGGAGGAGTCGGCCATAATCCTTCTTGCTCTTTTCAGAGCCCTGGACTCGTGCAGGTCCTGTAGGGGTGGAAGGTTACCGATCGTCTTCTCGGCAGAGTGGATGATGCGCTGTAGTCTGCTCTTGTCCGTAGCAGTAGGAGCAGGGTACCAGACGGCAATGGAGGTGGTGAGAATGGACTCAATGATGGCAGTGTTGAAGTGCACCATCATAGTCTAAGGCAGACTGAACTTCTCCAGCTGCTTCAGGAAGAACATTCTCTGTTGGGCTTTTTTTGTGAGAGAACAGATGTTCATCTCCCACTTAAGGTCCTTGCTGATTGTAGTGCCCAGGAAGCGGAAGTATTCCACAGTGGTGACTGGTGAGCCAAGCATGGAGATGGGTAGAGGTGGGGCAGAGCTTTTCCTGAAGTCCACAGTCATCTCAACAGTCTTCACGGTGTTGAACTCGAGGTTATTCCCATTGCACCAGGACACCAGGTGTTCAATCTCCTGTCTATAGGCAGACTCGTCCCCGTCAGAGATGAGTCTGATGAGGGTGGTGTCATCTGCAAATTTCAGGAGCTTGGCAGACGGGTGGGTGGAGGTGCAGCTGTTTGTGTAGAGGGAGAATAGGAGGGGAGAAAGGTCACAGCCTTGCGGCGATCCGGTGCTGATGGTCTGGGAGATAGAAATATGCTTTCCCATTTTCACGTGTTGCTTCCTGTTGGCCAGGAAGTCTGTGATCCCACAGAATCGGTTATGAACAGAATCGGTGACAACGGGCAGCCCTGATGGAGTCCATCCCTCACCGGAAACAAGTCCGACTTATTGCCTCCCATGTGGACCAGGCTCTGGCACCGGTCATACAGGGACCGAACAGCCCTTAAAAGGAAGCCCGGCACCCCATATTCCCGGAGCACCTCCCATAGGACTCCCCTAGGGACACGGTCGAATGCCTTCTCCAAGTCCACAAAGCACATGTAGACTGGTTGGGCAAACTCCCATGAACCTTCCAGAACCCTGCGGAGAGTATAGAGCTGGTCCACTGTTCCACGGCTGGAACGAAAACCACAGTGCTCCTCCTGTATCCGAGGTTTGACAATCCGGCGGACCCTCCTCTCCAGAACCCTCGAATAGACCTTACCAGGGAGGCTGAGGAGTGTGATCCCACTATAGTTTGAGCACACCCTATGGTCCCCCTTTTTAAAGAGTCTGGCAGTCCAGAGGCACTGCCCCCGATGTCCACGCGATGCTGCAGATGCGTGTCAACCAAGACAGCCCCACAGCATCCAGAGCCTTAAGGAACTCCGGGCGGATCTCATCCACCCCTGGGGCCCGGCCACCAAGGAGCTTTTTAACCACCTCAGCAACCTCTGCCCCATAGATAAGGGAGTCCACTCCCAAGTCCCCAGACTCTGCTTCCTCATTGGAAGGCGTGTCAGTGGGATTCAGGAGGTCTTCGAAGTATTCCTTCCACCGACCCAAAATGTCCTGAGTTGAGGTCAACAGCACCCCATCCCCACCATAAACAGTGTTGATGTTGCACCGCTTTCCCGCACGGAGGCATCGGATGGTGGAGTACAATTGCCTCAAAGCCACCTGGAAGTCATTTTCCATGGCCTCACCAAACTCCTCCCATACCCAAGTTTTTGTCTCAGCAACCGTAGAGGCGGACCCTGCTTGGCCTACCGGTACCTGTCAGCTGCCTCTGGAGTCCCACAGGCTAAAAAGGCCTGATAGGACTCCTTGTTCAGTTTGATGGCATCTCTCACCACTGGTGTCCACCTGTGCTTTCGGGGATTTCCGCCACAACAGGCACTACCACCTTACGGCCACAGCTCCGGTCAGCCGCGAACAATGGAGGCACGAAACATAGCCCATTCGGACTCAATGTCCCCCACCTCCCCTGGGACAGGGGTAAAGTTCTGCCAGAGGTAGTAGTTGAAACACCTCCTGACAGAGGATTCCACCAGACGTTCCCATCAGACCCTCACTATACACTTGGGCCTGCCAGGAATGGGCGGCTTTCTCCCCCACCAGCGGAGTCAACCCACCACCAGGTAGTGATCAGTTGACAGCTCCACCCCTCTCTTCACCCGAGTGTCCAAGACATGCGGCTGTAAATCCGATGACACGACTACAAAATCGATCATCGAACTGCGGCCTAGGGTATCCTGGTGCTAAGTGCACATATGGACACCCTTATACCTGAACATGGTGTTCATTATGGACAATCCATGACGGAAGTCCAACAACAAAACACCACTCGGGTTCAGATCCGGGGGGCCATTCCTCCCAATCACGCCACTCCAGGTCTCACTGTCATTGCCCACATGGGCATTGAAGTCTCCCAGTAGAACAAGGGAGTCCCCAGGAGGAGTGCTCTCCAACACCCCCTCCAGGGACTCCAAAAAGGGTGGGTATCCTGAACTGCTGTTTGGCGCATAAGCACAATCAACAGTCAGGACCCGTCCCCCCACCGGTAAACCCCAATGTACAGGCACCCAGCCAGGGGGCAGTAAGTATGCCCACCCCCACTCGGTGTCTCTCACTGCGAGCAACTCCAGAGTGGAAGAGGGTCCAACCTCCTTTGAGGGGATTGGTTCCAGAGCCCAAGCCATACATCGATGTGAGCCCGACTATGTCTAGCTGGAACTTCCCAACCTTGCGAACCAGCTCAGGCTCCTTCCTCATCAGAGAGGTGACATTCCATGTCCCAAGAGCCAGCTTCTGCAGCCAAGGATCGGACTGCCAGGGTCCCCGCCTTCGGCCACTGCCCAGCTCACATAAAGCTCCGGGCAACGTAGCTCCTGGGCTCATTGGAACACGCAAACCCCTCCACCATGATAAGGTATCGGCTTCAAGAGGGGATGAGGAACACCACAAAAGTTACAGTATATGAAGCATGCATATTGAATATGCAACAAATATATTTGATATAAAAAATTAAAAGTTAGCTAACCCTCAACATTCTTCATCCCCACCCATAACTGTTTCTAAAAGAAAAGAAACTAAATGCAAAATCACACTTTTTTATCAATTGGCCACCAATCAGTGCCATTAATATGCACAACACACACAGCTGTGCTAAGTAAACCAATCAGACCACACACACCTGTGTCCAATCGACCAATCAGATAGCTTGTTCAGAAGAGGACGCAGGTGTCCTTTACCTGTCTTCCACTATACTGCACCTTAATGTGGCAAACCAGGAGTCCTGCTCCGTAGGCACACACAGTTCCAGCACGCTTTACACCTGAAGCGTTAAGTAAGTGAAGGTGCCTGGATGACAGTTTGCCAGAAAAAATACTGAGCACATGTCTTTTAAGTTTTTTTTTTAAATGTTGGCCACTGAGCTGCTCCATATTCATATGATTTTAAACGATGTCTTTAAAACTTTTGACAAAGAGAATGCAAAGTGCCATTTGGGAAATCTGATCTGCCACAGCACACTGGGCCAAAACAAAGGAATAAAATAAAAATACCTATCCCAAGGTTCCTTTCTCAGTGAAACCTAACTTGGAGCAATTTTGAAAACAAATCACAACCGCATAATGATTTACCTGCCATTCTTTGTCCTTCCCTCTTACTCAATGATTAATTTATGTAAAATATTCTTGCCTACAAGACAAAGATTAACGTATTTGAATAAAAGAATGTCGCCGTTTCCAAAAAACATCTTAATAAATCCAACGAACTGAACATCAAACATATATTATAATCTTATAAGTCTTCTTAACTATTCTTAATTCACTGTTTGTGTCCATTTTAATTTGGTGATATCGCTATTTGATAACTGCGAACCAAACTGAACATAATAAGTTAAATAAATAATGACATCAAAAAAATCTTTAAAAAGATAATGTATCCCATTAAAGGAAAGATGAAAATTATATTTACGTATCACATGATTGTAACATAATTATATCGTAACTGTAACTTTGAGTGTAAAACACCAAAACATCCCACAATAAAGCCATGAATTAAATGTATCATTACCGGTTGAAATGCAGGGCCTAGAGCTGTAAAGTCAGGAATAAATTCACAGAGCGATTAAAAAAATACTGCCATTGATGAATAAAGCCCCCGACTGACAGTGAATTGCAGATCAACGGAGCCTGATTGTAGTCTTATCTCCCTGAGTAACTGCAGGCTACAGTCCACCTACTGAATCGTCTTACTGTACCTTATACATACGAGGCTTCGCTGTAACTAACACAGCACTTAGGGTACAGGCTTTTTGGCATTTAATGGACGTTTCACCTAACTCTGTAAAACAAATTCCATGGTAATATCATGCTCAGGGGCAGCCTAACGCATAAGGTGTAATTTAGGGCTACAGCCTTGGAGAAAAATGAATAGTTAGTTGTATCAGCACCACTTGACTGCCCATCCAGATGACGGCCTAGGACCCTCAGATAAGGTCATCTGCCCCAATCATGATCCTCTTTGATTGACTGACCTTTTATTTGTCACTAAAGCTAAGTCCAAATATGAAGGCACTGGGTATTAAACCCCCTCATGAAATGCTATTAATAATTTATTATCAATGGGATGAAATTATTTGTGTGCTACATTTCTGGCTTGTGCCGGCAATTTAGCAGAGTGATATTTTCATGCCAAAGCTCTGAGCTCTGACCCATGCTGTAGACATGGGTCGACACCCCTTCAGAAGTGGGCACCCTAGGCGGCCTCCTATGTCACCATTTGCCCAGCTTTGCTATGATTGCCCAGGATACAACGTTGTCACTCCAGCTTTCTTGAAATGTGTCCTCATCCCCCTATAAATAATTGCTCAGGAAAGACACTAAAGTCTGGAGAAAAAGACCTTCACCTAAAATACTTCTGACTGGGAAAATTCCCAGCAGTCAGCAACTGGTAGTGGGACCCTTTCAGCGTCTGGTAGTGGGACCTGTCACAGCTGATGGAATAGGTGCAAATGATGTTATACTGAAACATGTCAACCAGGGACTGGTATGAGCAGTAAAGGGAACCTACCCCTCTAGTTATAAGTTGCCATAGTTACCTACGATTTGCATGTGGGGAAGACAGAGATTCCACGACTCAGAAATCTGCATAATTTTTTCAGTGATTCTTAAGAAGCGTGAAGCATTGGATTAGCCTTTTTCTACCTTCACATGAAAATGGTAAACGACACAGTTTTTTTTTTATACTGAGTTTTCTGAAACTTAAAATATTATCATACAGTATGAAGTCTACAGCAAACCAACCCAGGAGGAGATGCAAACATAGTCTGCCTGATCAATCTCCAGCAAAGTTTAGACTATTACTGCATACCATAGTGTTATCTTTTGTAAGTTACTGTCTCAACTTTTCAATGTTAGATATGGGCATGATGCTTTTTTATTCAATTCAATTCAATTCAATTCATTTTTTTGTATAGCATGTTTTCACAACATTACATTGTCTGAAAGTGCTTTACAGCATCCCTGCCCAAAGCCCCCAGTAATAAAATCAGAGGCAACAAGGAAAGAAAAACGTGCTAGAGGGACGAAACCTTGGGAGGAACCAGACTCAAAGGGGGAGCCCATCCTCCAGGGGCCGGCAGAGGAAGTCAGACGAGCAAGATGACGAAGTTCAAATTCGCAGTCACAATTTTAATATTTGAACCTCAAAGTGGGGGACAGGCAGGGAATGGCAGGCAGGCGCTGGAGCGGCTTCAGATTAAGTCCTTCACTGTAGTCCTTCAAATGTTTGACTGGGCTGCTTGCTGTATTATTATTATCTGTGTGGGGTCAGAATTCCCTGCGGATCACACTGGGATCACACTGGGATCACACTGGGATCACACTCACGCAGCACTGCGCTGTAACCTTAAAAATGTGGGTTGGGAAACACTGCCCATGATTCATGGAGTGTGAAACCTACGGTTCATCCTGTGGATCAAGGTGCTGTTTAGACAGGAGGTAAAAATAGAGCACGGTCAATTGATTTAAATGTGGTTCGTCATACGATCCGTTCCTGTGAACAGGACGGCCAGGAAAAGTGTTTCTCAATGGCTCATTTGCTCTTCCATAGTTTGATCTTCCTAAAAAGGCCGAGGTCAGGTAGTACAGCTCCACCCGGTAATAGATCACCGGCAAAAACAACAACCCCATATTCAATATCATGCAATTCTGTGACATAATCCACCATAAATAAGGTGTGAAATAATCATGTCACACAGTGTGGCAATTAATGCCAATGAAGGTGATGTTTGAGATTCTCACAAAACGACGTTACATTTATGTCTACCTGATCATGACACAAAACTATAGAAGCATCAGATGGGGTGTGAGGCTCAGTGGGTTAGGCTGCCATGCTCTGAGAGCAGAAGGTCAGTGGTTCAAATCCCCCAGGTGGCTGCATGACTTCACTGTTGGGTTACTGTGCAAGACCCTTAACCCCAAACTGTTCCTGGGACATTTCTTAAAAATGTATGTTGCTTTGAATGAGAGCATGTGCTAAATCATCCATCCATCCAACTACTTGTCCTTTTCAAGGTACAGAGTCTATCCCAGAGGCTATGGGTGCAAGGAACAGAACAACCCAGGAGAGGGGTGCCAACCCATCACAGGGCACATTCACAGAAACACACTTATGGACAATTTGGTAGCTGCAATAAGTCGCAGTATGTTTTTGGACTGTGGAAGGGAAACCCAGTGGAAACCACACAAGGACATGGGGAGAACATGCAGACTCCGCACACATGGAGCCATGGTAGAGATTGGACCCAGAGATGGGAGGTGACAAAGCAAACCACTGTGCCACACTTTGCTAAATCAGTAAAATGACCCTTTTTGGAGATTGGAGTTGACTGGTTCTGAGAAACTGCAGACTGGATTATTGGTAGACATGACATAGAGAAGTATTATTAAATAAATAAAAAAATCATTCAACTGTTCAACTGACCCAGGAAGAGCACATAGATAGTTTGATACTGTAGATAGTATGATACTGGTAGTTTCATACAAATAAAAACTTCAGAATTTCATAAGAAAACAGTAAGAAATAAAAACATAAAAAGTGAACTGTTAGACAGAGGAGCAATATGGCACGATTATCTGTGTGGGCATTGAATTTTAAAGACACGCCAAGCTAAGTTATGTATAAAACAAGAAAACAGTTGGTCAAAAAGACTACGTTCTTACAATTTGAAAAAAGACCAATTTATTTTTTTATAGCTCTCCACACAGAGGGTAAAAAAATGCAGTGAGAAGAAACAATTTATATGAACGTCAAGAGAAACACTGGGGAACCAACCAAATAAAATTAAAGAAATTAAGCTACTTGTTTTTAGCACTCTGTATTATTAAAGGAATAGTGTGTAACTGCTCACTGCAACAACTTTGTTTACCAATAAAAGAAATGCATTAAAATCCTGGGTGTAGATGGATAAGATTAAGACTTTAGCTGTATTAGGGTTATCTGAGAAAACCCACCCAGTAACACCCCAAAAATGCATGCATGTGCTGTAGTGGGTCGATATTAGAGTATGATTAGTTACATTTTTATTGATATACAGTAGCAAACACTCTTATCTGAAGTGATGTACAGCCAGTGATTAGGGGTGTAGGCGGCCTCTTCAGGGGCCCAATGGTGGCCCTCCGCCGTGAGACCTCAACAGGAAATGTTCCCATCGTAAGCATGGCACCCTAACGCTCCGAGCCACATAGCACCTCCATTACGGCACTCAGAGGGTGTATAAGGACTCTCTCCCCGTGTCCTGTTCACAGACACCCTCAAATCCTGCGTAACCCCTAGTACTTATGTGGGACTGGCCACTTGCACAGCTGGGATATAACTGGGAGTCTGACAGCTCCAGTACAGATGGAGATGTGCCACCAGAGATCCATCTCATCCACGCTCCACAGACCCCAGGGATCTTAATTATAGAAAATGTCCCAGTCGAGAAGAAAAGAAGAAAGGAGAAGTTGTATCAATAAATCATAACGAGGCAGACCGGTGTGCACACAGGCGGACAGAGGAGCAGGAAATAAAACAAGGCTATGGATGTTTCTATTGACTGTAATGCCTGTGATGAGTGTTGTCCTTTTGTGGTAGATAAAGGGGAAGGGGGGGGGGGGGTACTAATTTGTGCCCTTGCCAGACAGCATGTCGAATTAATCCAAGAGGCCCCTCACAAATAAAAATGGCAGATGAGCTGTAAGAGCTGCAAGTCGTTGACTTTTACGGTCCTCAATAAAATTTATATTGCTGCCAGAAAGTGGGACTTGATGGAGGACTTAAAAACATAGCATCATTTGTATCTGAACGAGAGCGCGCGTGAACCTAATCCAGGATTTTTTAAAATTGGTGTTTTATGCATCATTACATATTCAGTAATTCATTTTTTATTTTTTTTGTTTTGACGGCATTATATTTCACAGAATATAAAAATGTAGATTTTTTAAAAAACATCACATAGTCAGGGGCTTTGCTGACACTGTCCATGTTTGTAATGGCATACACTTTGGGTGCCTTTTTGGCAGATTAGGGGAAAACATGCCTAATGCTATCTAATAGACTGTCACTCTAAAATAAGCACCACCCTGTGTCTCACGGTATCTGAAAATGTGTCGGCAAAACTGAAGCATGTAAGGGTGGGACATGGGTGAATTCGCTTGATGGCTTTACATAATCGAAAGAATCACTACCGATTACAGAGGTTCCTGTTTCCCTCTTCAGTTATATTTGTGATCTCTGTTTATTTATTTTATCATTATATTAGAGAAGTATTGTGTGACTACTGAATTTCCTCCAGTACGGGATCAGAGTATATCAGTATGCAAATTTTTTTTGGACTGGATTAATTTTATTGTCCCAAAGGTGCAATCAGGTTTGCAGACGGCAGTCAACAGAACCAACATACATAAATAAAAATCAATCAATCAATCAATCAATCAATCAACCAGTAGATAAAAACACATAGCATACAATAGATCATATTACAGTTACAAAAATATATACAAAACTAAGATCGATTAGTCCACCTTAAAATGTATATGTGATACCAAGCAAACTTACAACTTATTTAAAAGCACAACAACTTCCAGAACAACTGATCTCAGGTATCTATTTGATTTGGCCCTCCCAGAAAAAGTGTACCTCCTGTCTATTGCGGATGCCAATCTCTGCATGAAGAGGCTGTTGAGAATCCGCCAAAATGGCCCATGCCCTCTTCATGGCACTAACTTGATAAACATGGCCACGATTATTTAAGTTAGTGCCAATGGTCTTCTGGCAAAGTTTAACAATCTTCCCTAGCCAATTTTTCTTAAATATACTGAAATTGCCAAACCAACAGGTCATCACAAACGTTAAAACTGACTCAATGAAAGACGAACACAACATTTTCAAGAGCAGCCCATCAACATTAAAAATCCTCACCTGTGTAAAGAAAAACTGTTTTTGGATGGACTTTTTGCAGATGGAATCCATCTTGGCGCCTTTGGTTTTCTAACTGGGGGCTTTGCCATCCAGGATAGTGATCAAATACTTATGTTGGCTAACTGTGTTATAGCTATGTCATTGATAAATGTTGGTGTTGAGACAGGAGGATTTTGATGGAAGTCAATAGGCATCTCTTCTATCTTAGAGACACACTGATTTGTCCAGGACTGTACCATGGCCCACCCAGGTTCCTGCTGGACACTAACAATCACTGAATCATCAGCAAACTTGATTATATACCTTGACTCAACTATACTCTGACAGTCATTGGTGTAGAGCAAAAATAACAAAGACAACAAAACACACCACGGGTATGATCCTTTAGGACAGTGGTTCCCAACCTTTTTTTGCCTGAGACCCCTTTTTCCCCCGGAAAATATTGTAAGGCCTCCCTCTACATTTAATGATATTATCGCTCATATAAGTTTGCAGTAAGGATGACAAAAAATGTTGTTTTCAAACAAACG
>JABFDZ020000001.1:17936228-17946278 GCA_019775955.2 Pollimyrus isidori
TCATCATAAATTAATTCATAATCAATTCCCTTGAACATTGGTGGAAAACCATCCCCATTTGAGTGTGAATTCCTACAGCTGTCACGTGGGTATTACGGGCATGTGGGGTTTTGTTTATACCCTCGTGCCTTTGGTACACCAGTTGGTATCAATGGACAAATTAATTGCCTTGACAATCGCGGTGCCTGAACTATGCATGGGGAGGTGAGATTGGTTGGAAAAAGGGAAGGAGGACGACCATGACACTACGTCTTTCGTGGCGTAGTCGGCAGGATTAGTACTGGTTCATGCTGGGTGAGTGGAGTCCATATACACCTATGATGGAGGCCTCTGGTCAACCGTGTTCAGGAGCTGCTCAGGACTTTTATTCGGGGGGCAATGTAGTAGCAATGTCACCTTTTTTCATTGTGTAGCCTTGGGTGCCTAGGTTTGGAGGTAAAGGTTCAGATGCCCCATATAGGGAATGGAAGAATAGAATTAAGGCAATGTTGAGGAATGAGTCCTGGGATCCGCAGCAGCAAAGTGATTTGATAATACGGGCTTTAGATGATGATGCCAGGAGGAAGGTAGTAGTGTTGGAGGAACCTTTAAGGAATACCTGGAAGGGATATTCGCCTACTTGGATGAGCTCTATGGTAATCGCGTGCCAGTGGCCCATTTCAGGGGCATTTTTTTTTTATTGTAGGAAGAGAGCTGGGGAGGCGGGGAGGGCCTTCGCTTTGCAGTTATGGGAATTGCATCAACGCTTACAGCTGTGGGACTCGGTAATGATGGGGAATGCAGATCAAGTGTTGAGGGACCAGTTTGTGATAGGGTTACAGGATGCAGATTTAAGGCAGAATCTGAACCGCTTGATCCACCATCGGGAACTCAAAACGTTTGATCAGGTGTGAACTGAGGTCCTTGGGCAGAGGAGGGTCGCTACGCGACAGGCTGGCAACAATTGGCTTGTGCAAAGGTTTCAGTTAACAGGGCTCTAGATCGGAGAAAAGATTATTGGAAAGCAAAGTTGCAGGAGGAACTGCTGTAGGAAGTGCGGGGGCAGTTTGAAGAGCTGCAGAACAAGGTGATGTTAGAGCTGCAGGACCTAAGGGCTGGAGTGGGCTCTACGAAGCAGGAGATTGAATTGATCCCCGAAGGGATTTTATCAGGATGACCGGTTGGTGTACAGGATTGGGTTGGACAGGCCCAACTTATGCAGGTGCTATTCGAACCGCTGCCCAGAACCAAAGGACCCAGCCACCATGTTCTCAATTCCAATGGGATGAGTAGGGTTGCCCCATTTGTGGCCATTGTAAACAGGCTGGACACATTGCACGGAACTGTGGTACCACCTCCCCAGTTTTAAACTAGATCGTCGAGATACCATGGGCCTGGTGTCTGGAATTGAACTACAGGGCCTCAGTTAGTCTTCAGAGGTTTTAGTTGGGACCTGCCCTTTAGTGACTGTTGGTTTTAATGGGATGGAGGTAGAATGTTTATTGGATACAGGGTCAGAGGTAAGCTTATTGCCTGAGAATGTCTTTCAGAAGCTCCCAGGGAGAGATTATAGGGTTGTGGAGGAGGCTACATAGTTGACTTTACAGGCTGTGAATGGGTAGGAAATCCCTTATGTGGGCTATGCCCTTGTAGATGTGATGGTGGGTAGATAACTGCTGCCCAAGAAGGGAGTGGTAATAGTAAAGGATTTAAAATCAAGCCAGCAACCCATTTTGAGGATGAATATCATTGGTGCATGCTGGAAGGAACTAGTGGCTGAATCTCTCTCTGTCTGATTTCCTTTCAGGACAAGCGGACCCCGGAAGTCACCATGGGTGGGCCAAGGCGTTGGCACATTGTAAGAGGGTAGTAGTATACAGTAGTTATAGGGCACCCAGCCAGGGCATGTGTGTATAGGACAGCATAAGGGTATGATCGTGTCTGGTTAGAGTGAGATGGTTTTTGCGGCCCGAGTGACTGGACCTAAGGTTCAGACTGAGGTGTATGGGTTGGTGGAGCCGTTGGAGGGAGGGAGACCGGTGGATATTGCTCGGAGTGTAGTGAATATTGAAGGCCAGGTAAGGATTCATAGGTACCAGAAGCTGGCGAGAGTGACACACCTGAGCCCTGTGGATATTGTTGACCCAGTGGTCACCCTACGAGAGGTAGAGAGAGGTGTAATTGAGGTGGGCGTTAGGGCAGCAAGTGTGGAGCCAGCAGAGGCAATGCCCTCGCTGCAGGGATTGATTGACCAGTGTGAGGGATTGATGGAGGAAGAAGGGAAACACCTACAAGGGCTCTTAACTAAGTGGGCAGGTGTGTTCTCCAAAGGAGACCATGACCTGGGTAGTACCGATGTAGTACGGCACACGGTCCCCATGGGTAATGCAGCCCCGGTTCGGGAAAAATATTGTCCAGTTCCACGTACCCTGTATCAGGAAATAAATCAGCTGTTGCAAGGCATGTTGTCCACAACTGTGATTCGAGAGAGCAGCAGCCCTTGGGCAGCACCCGTAGTTCTGGTCCGCAAGAAAGATGGTGCACTGCGCTTTTGTGTAGATTATAGGAAGCTAAATGCAATCACCCATAACGTTGCCTATCTCCTGCCCCGAATTGAGGAGGCCCTTACTAACCTTAAGCAAGCGGAGTGCTTCCCAACCTTGGATTTACCCAGTGGCTATTGGCAAGTAGCAATGGATCCAAGTGACCGCGACAAGATGGCCTTTGGCTTGTGTAATGCCCTGAAAACTTTCCAGCGACTAATGCAGAGGTGTCTGGGAGACCATGGGGACTGAAAGTGTTGGTGTAACTTGATGATGTGATAATATTATCTGCCACATTCAGAGAACACCTGGGACTCTTGGAGAAGGTGTTGACCCAGCTTGGTGGCTATGGGCTAAAGTTAAAGCCCCAAAAGAAGCCACAGCATCAGGTCCAGTTTCTGGGCCACATGGTGGACGAGGCTGGTGTCCATCCGGAGATGATCAGAGCCAAGATAGAGTGGCAACCCCTAAATACAGTGCGAGAGGTGAGGTCTTTCCTGGGCTTTGCGGGGTATTACCAAAGGTTTATCAAGGGGTTTGCCAAGATTGCTTGACCCCTGCATGTGTTGTTAGTTGGGACGGCGAAAAAAGGGCCGGCACCCATTGTGTGGACTGAGGAGTGCAGTCAGGCCTTTTCTAGCTTAAAGGAGAAGTTGACCCAAGCACCTGTGCTAGCCTTTGCAGATTTTTCCTTACCGTTCCAACTGTACACCAATGTGAGTCCCTATGGCCTGGCGGCTGTATTAGCCAAAGTCCAAGATGGACAAGAGCATGTTATAGCGTATGCTAGTCATAGGTTGTACCTGACCAAGAAGAATTCGAATTATATTTCATCTAAACTGAGTTGCTGGCCCTGAAATGGGCTGTGACAGAGAAGTTTAAAGACTATTTGTGGGGGGCTCAGTTTACTGTGTATCCTGATAATAACCCTTCGGCGAACTTGAGAACTGCTAGATTAGGGGCAACAGAATAATGTTGGATGGCCCAGCTAGAGAACTACTTTCAACCTCAAGTATCGGCCAGGGAAGGAGAATGTGAATGCAGATGTGTTGTCCTGGAGGTCCAGTATAGTGGATGATGATGGAGCGACCCCTTCATGCCAAGAATTGAAGCCCAGCAGAGAAGTGTACACGTACAAGCTGGGGGTGGGACCCTGCACGATGGAAAGCGCTCCAAAGTCAAGATGTGGCCCTGAGGCAGTTGTCCGGAGGACATCTTCCCGATGAGACTGAGAGGAAGCGTGCCAGTTAGGTGGTGAGTAAGCTATTATGTCACTGGGCCCGCTTGTACTTAAGGCAAGGGGTATTGATGAGGAGAATCCAGGACTCTGCCACTTTGGAGGTTCATCAGCAAAAATTGGTCCCCTTCTCTGAGAGGAAGGTGGTATGGGAAGAGGTCCATGCTCAGGTAGGCCACCTGGGGGTGGAGAACACCCTTTCAGTTCCCCGCAGACGGTTCTTTTGGCTGCGCAGGGAAATGGATAATAGAGAGTGGATTGCTGCTTGTGAGAGGTGTGTTGTCCATAAGTCTCGGACTGAGGGCAAGGCCCCTCTTGTTCCCATCGTAACCTCTGCTCCACTAGAGGTGGTGGGTATGGACTTTTTAACGTTGGGTCGACCCTATGATGATTACCAAAACTTGCTTGTTGTGACCGTTTTCCAGATTTGCGTGGGTGATTCCCACCAAGTGGAGCCAGCCTCAGAGTGATACACCACAATCTCAGGAGGGACCCACGTGGACAGGGTGGCCCTGTTGGGGTGCCCCTTATTTGCCCAAAGGGCAGGCTCCTGAGGACTCCCAAGGACCAGGAAATAGTGTTGGTGGGGTGGCGGAAACTGTACGCAGGTCACAACGGACTAACTTTGGAAAGAAACCAGTGAGGTATACCTGATGGCATGTTATGGTGTATGGTTGATGTCTTTTTTTTGTGTTCCTGGGGGAAGTTCATGTACAGCTGGGAGCAGGCTCGAGGACATGCCTATGGAAAAAGTAGGGGGGACTGTCACAGGGGTATTATGGGCATGTGGGGTTCTGTTTATACTCTTGTGCCTTTGGTACGGCAGTTGGTATTGCTGGACAAATTAATTGCCTTGACAATTGTGGCACCTAAACTATGCATGGGAAAGGGAGACTGGTTGGAAAAAGGGAAGGAGGATGACCGCACGGGAGAAAAAGGCACCCCGGAAGGAAGAAAGCAGAAAACAACACCGGCACGAGAGAGCGGCGTAGCGCACACTGGAGAGTGGACAACAGGACACCCCGGGAGGGAGACGGTGGGTGCCAAGGACAGCTGGGAGCGAGAAGACCTGGAAGAGACGCACCGGAGACACACACATTTTGACGTCAGAGTGGGGGAGAGTAACTGGGTACTCCCCCCACAGTGAGTTAAGTGGAAACACTGTTTGTTTGGACGGGCCTATATACCAGGTTGGCGGTCGATCTGGGCTCTGTGTTAGGGCTACGGAGTTAAGGGGGGTTGGCGATTATTATAGCAATTCTCCCTGTAGTAGATGCCATGATACAGTGTTTGTAGTGGGTATGCACGAGTGTTTCGATTTGTGTGTGTGATTATTATTATCGCGATGCCCTGTGGGGGTGGTGAGCGTGTGGTGCCCTGCCTTTGCTGTGACAGTCTTGGTATCCCTGTAAGGTGATTGCGGGTTGTGGAGTCTGTTTGCTTGCCCCGTTTTTGTGTCGCCCCTATAGGCTCGGGTGGGTGGAACCGGGGGAATTGGGGACTATCGATTGCATGGACATCGCCTAGCCTCGCAGATTTGATAATGGGTCCTGGACGGACGTTTTATTAATTTTATGTCATTGTATGCCATTAGCTAGCCCTAGCCTTATAAAGTGTGTATTATTATTCCCTGTAAAATGAATTGGTGAAATATGAACCGTCAGGTGATTGGTTGTTTGTGGAGCAACTCATACCAGCACTACCAGTCTGAACCAAATTGGAGGGTCCTGGTGCCGTCTCATAACATCAGGTGGCGTAGTCGAGGCTTTCACTTGTTACTGGGGGCTTTGTGATCAGGCTATCCATTGGGGTAAAACAGTGCTGCTTTATCTCCCTTAAGTGAGGCATTTGGGCCATGACATAGCCATGACACAGGTTCTTGGGGTCCTGGTTAATATTGTTGTAAGGATTTCAAAATACTGTGGTATGCCTTATTATCATAATGCCGTCCAAGCGTTGACTAACAATTTTAAAACTGTTCATAAAAGTTTACCCAGTTCACCATACCGCTTGTATTTGTGTTTGTTGCAATACATCTCCCGTTTCTTGGTCTGGAGCAGGGGTGGACAATGTTACCCGCAGAGGGCCGGCGTGTATGCGGGTTTTCACTGCAACTCCCTAATTAGATTACTAAGAAGGGGAATGATTAGCTGAAGAGTCCTCACGCCTGGGGTTCAACAGCTGACGTACAAGTTATCCCAAAAACCTGCATACAGTATACACTGGCCCTTTGTGGATAAGACTGCCCACCCCTGGTCTGGAGGAATATCACTGTTGTATGCACACACCGACTGCAACTATCCACATCCAGTGCCAAATGTAGAATGAACACACGGTGCCATGTGGACAACCGCCCCCAGCCCAAAAGCACACTGAATCGAATGCAGAAAAGTGAAATATGAACTAGGCCTGCGTTAGGCCATACAGTTCTCATCTTGGCCTCTAGAGGTCCTGGTCCCCACTGAAATGGATCAGATCACAGACCTGGAAAGTCAAAATAAAATGCAATGAATGAAAGCATTCTTATTAACTGACAGCGTCGTCACGGCAGAGTTGGTCCGGGTGCATCGCAGTTCCACTTCGATGCAATGATTTGCACACAGTCCATTCGATCACATGGTGCATCAGAGCATCCATGCATGTCTTTGTATTTTATGGCCAAATCCTCCAAGTGGGTTAACAAACTGTAGATCCTGTTGATGCTAGCCTGTGTACTCTACTATTTTGTTGTTCTTCTCAAGGGCAGGACAGCAAGGGCTGGCAGACCTTGGGTGTCCTTGACGTTAGCAAGCGTCCGGGTGGACAGTACAGGGCCCGGCGCCCAGGCTGCAGACTCAGCTACACCAAATGTTCTGCCTCAGCCGTCACTGCAGGAGCCACACCGGGCTCACGCCCTCCTGTCAGCCCATCCTCGTTGTGCTTTGGGTCTTCTGGCCAAGGTGTGCTCATCTGGATCGACTCCCGCTGAAAGCCGCCCGCCACACATCCCCGCGCTGATCTGGCACTCGTTTATTCCAGCTTTAACCGCGTGCCGTGTGCTTTGCCGTTTCCAGAGAGACCTCATCGTTTGACAGGACCCTTGTCCAAATGGCGCAAGCTTTAGAGACGTCTATGGGTGTGCTTGATGGGCTGCCGGAGGCCCGGGGTGCCATGCAGACCACCGTGGCAGTACATGGGCTCATGTAGTCATGTGATGCATCTTCTGGGCCCTCCTTTTCTTTTTTCGTGTGGAATCCGTTACCTGCCTTCATGCCCACGAGAATTCAGTCCCTCATTAGGAATTCCAGTGAGGTATCCCGGAATCTTCATCCTAGGGCAGATCTGGAGCCGCTCAACCCATAGCTACACAGTAAACCTCCAGTAATGAAAAGGTGGTCGCCCCGGCAGATTAACGACTCTAATAATCAGCTCTGGGGTTATTGTTTGCTGGCACTCCCAGTGTAACAGGAAGTAGATAAACATGCGCAGTAGCACAGCTCTCTGTCCTGGGCATGTGTCACTGTGCTCTGCGTGAGTCAAATTGCCTTCTGGCTTGTGTTCAGGCCTTAATGCAGAGCTCTACTGGCCCGCAGTCCAGATGGCCCATTACATATTTTCAATTCAATACTAAATATGTTGTATAGACATTACATTGATCATTCCTCTTGTTTCCTACTCGGCCCCCTTGAGAGAAGACCTCCCAGCCAGCGGCCCCCACGTAATGTGAGGTTGGGACCCCTGCCTTAAAGGCTTCCTCAAAAAGGCTGCTTGCACCACAGGGTTGCACTCGATAGTGAACTACTACATTAGTACATTTGGCTGGGATACATGATCCACAAGATGTTTGTGGGGCACAGAACCAGTTGAAGTCCACGTGGCACCCTAGCAAACCCTCAATTCTGGCACCCCCTGTCTGAGACAAAATGAAATCGGCGTGCTAAGTCTGTACCCCCTCAGAAGATGACACCCAAAGCAGCTGCTTACTGTATGTCACTTATAGGATCGATCGGCACTAGTGGGGTACATACAGGAAATACAATTACAATTTATGGGCATCTTAGAGATGCCAGTTAGCCTAACTGCCTATGTTTGGGCCGCTAGAAGTAGGATGAAAGCGTGCAACCCAGAGGACACAGGGAGAACATGCAAAATCCACACACACACACACACACACACACACACACACACACACACACACACACACACACGTTTGTATTCATATGTTTATATAAGCCAAAAATATACTGGTGATATTTATTACAGAACAAGTAGCAAATAAACAGAGATAAAAAATCTAACTTTACTTACAGGCATATGTTCCTTTTCCCGTTAGTGCTTCTATAAATTATGTATCTTGGATATTTTTCTGAGCAAGTTTGGGTTTATGTAAGTCGTTTTCTCTGTACGTGAAGAGCTGCCCATAATAAAATTAAGTTCTATTGTCTAACTTCTATTACTTCCGAGGAAAGTATGTCAGATTTTCACTTACTTTTGTTAGTACTTGTGGCGTGTTGAGCCCATTAATGAATATGTGATTTCATGTAGGCCGTGAAGCCGACCGTTCTCAAGCTGACGGCTTCGCCCTACAGGAATATCATACAGCCTGCATCCCGTTAAGGAACTTCATGTGCAGACTGGCATATCAGATAGAAGGCAGCCTTTTCCTGGGGTGATACAAACTTTTTCCTTTCGATTTAATTAATTTGAAGATGTGATTATGTCCCCATCACACCCAGAACTGGGCTGCATCTAAATGCATTATCCTCACCATTATAAAATCAAATTTTAGTCTCGAGTTGCTCTCATCGTTCCCGTTACTGCCTGAAACAATCCAAAATAAATGATTATTCATTTGTATGCAATGGTTCCATTGAATATGTAAAGATTTGACTGATTAAACAAATTAATTCTCTGGACATGTCTATAAATCTGTTATGTTTGTTGTGTCGTGCTGGAAGAGGATTCTTCATCCCACATAATTTGCAAGAATTTGAAGCATAGTGAAGTATAGTATCTCAGTCATATATTTTTTTCTTGGGTCCAAGTCAATTCTGTAGGAGAACAGGTCTGCCAGTTCCTAAAATCACACGCTGTGTGGTTAAAAATTAATTCGTTTTTTTTTTTTTTTTTGGTGGTGTTGCCTAACAGGACACTGTCATTGGCCAAGGTGAGTCTAGGGTCACATTTGGAGATCACGTGTCGCTAAGAGGATTCAAAGCCCATCTACCCTTCTAAACATCATCCGCTATCCTATGCAAGGTTTTCCAGACACTGAAGGATCCCACTTCTCCACAGGCAGAACACCTGAATGCGCCGCCAGGCGCAGTCGACCGTGACGTTCTGTGAGGCTGAGCAGGGCACCCCAAGCACCTGAATATTTAAACAATTTCATCAAGAAATCATAAGGAATCCAGGTGTTGTTTGTGTGGCACCTTCTCCACATGTTTAATTGCATCCTGCTGGAGATCAACAAAACCTCCACCTTAATATGTGTGAGCTACCACAAGGTTATAGCAGAAATGAGATTTTAGGTTACAAGTTCCGCTCTGGTTACTCTATTGTCATTGGTTGGTCAACGTTAACCATCAAAATATGCCAACGGTTAATATGCCAATCATTGGTCATTTTTATAATTATACAAAACATCACACTTTAACCCTCCGTGGTAGTTTAGTTTTAACTCCTTAAACTCCAAAACTGTCCTCTTGAAAATAATCATAACTGTCATTTATTTGTTGCGTTGCCAAATATAAGCGATGTATGTAAGCAGGCAGTTTGATTTAGCTGTAGCATGGATGGATAAAGGACCTTTGTTTTGAAGCATAGCTGAAATATTTATATGACAATTTTCTAGCCATCCGCCATTCCAGCAACACTGATGTTTCACTACATTGTATTGCATTTATTTATTCAGTGGAAGCGTTTGTGAAAGTGACTTACAAGTGAGAGAAATAACACATTATACACACAGTTCATGTTCCATAAAGGAACAGCGTCACTGCTTCACCTACTGATGCACATTGACTTGCACTTTCAAATTTTCACGCTTGTTTACGGATCTTGCCTGTTTGACTGAAAGAGAAATTAAACATGCGAAGCTTTCAGTGTGATTGTGCTGGCATTGTGGCATTCCTAAGAGGAGAAAAAATAGAAGTTGGCTTAGATGCTATACAGTCAGGGACGGATTACGGACCGGGCCAGCGGGGCCGCTGCCCAGGGGCCCTTGGGGTGCAGAGGGCCCGTGGGACCCCCTAGCCCAAAATAATTGGCGACGCTTATCAACAATGTATTTTCGTTTTTCTATTTTAGAGG
>JABFDZ020000001.1:17946378-17957404 GCA_019775955.2 Pollimyrus isidori
GTGGTGCTGGTTGGTTGGGGGGCCCTCGCAAATGTTTTGCCCAGGGGCCCACACAACCCATAATCCGTCCCTGTATACAGTAATATCTTCATGACAGCAAAGATGTTCTGAACCCCTGGATGAAGAAAAAAACACAAGGCCTGACTGTAAGGACCCGAACTCCTTTTGAGTTTAACAGTAACTCTCCCGGACTTCTGGAATGAATGAGAAGGGTCCGAGCTACAGATGTTTATCAAAACAACTGTCATTCTGCTTACTTTGGATACCCTTCAAATGCGGGGGGGGATATTTAAAATGTAGATGTAATACTTGAACAGCCTCTCTACACTGGCCAAACTGCTGTCTGTTATGGACCGTATAACCAAATGACTGTTTTTTCCCCCTTTTAAAAATGCCAGATATTAATTACTTCCTTAATGCAATTTCTCATATTTGTCAAAATGCTGTTGGTCAGGGTAGGAAAGGGAGGATTTGTCTCGGAATGGAATTATGATGATTTGTTGCTGCTTTCAAGATTAACCGTGGGTCATTTGTAATGCTTCCAGCAACATTGATTGAAGGAGTATATTAACTGCAGAAAGCTTTCCTTTAAAAAATGTCTCATGCCGTTTGGTGTAAACAAACGGGAAGCCAGCACCGGCGTTCCTTACCTCCCCGTCTCTATGTGTCCCTGTGGTTTTCCCCGTTTGACACAAATGGCTCCTTGTCCCCCAGCCAAAAAGATAAACAAAGCCCCCGATTTGATTTATATAGAGGGCTTTCATTAAATTATAGCGCGCAGCCCAATTTAATTCACTCAGATGGTGCCTTACAGCGACGGCGTTTCTTAAGGAACCTGCTGGCAGAACCGTCGCGAAAAAAACAAAAAGACCAGTGGGTGAGTTCAAAAGTGTTCCAGAGCCTCACGTCGAAAATAAGCCGTCCGACATTAACATTACGGAACCAGAAATTAGTGTGTTATTATATAAGAATATTATCCAGTTACTATGTCACTGGCAGCCTGCACTGGCTGAATCGTTATGGATGATGATGGATGGATTTTAAAGATATGTTTATTAGTATTATCAAAGTTCCCTTACATAATAAACATATTTTGTGATTATCGTTGGCGACAAGGGCATAGAAAGATAAGAAGTTGCATTATATATTATTATATAGTTTGGTTTCATTTAGCTTTTCTTAATTTTGTTTTATTTTAAAAAGAAGGGCCTGTAAAAGCATGAGGGTGTGAGACTACTGGCGCAGACCATTCAGAGGCCGTCCTCATTTTCCACATTGAAACCGGAGGAAATCCGGGGAAGACAGCGGTTTTGAATATTCAGCAACAATGGTACTTCCATTATTAAGCATCGTTATTTTGATTGCTAAATGCTCCTCAGAATTTCTGTTAATAGCTTATTGTTCAGAACTTAAATACTGCACACACTCACATCATCATGAATATTCATGGTTAATGTTTGCAACAGAAGAACTCCATTGTAATCAGAGTTTAATGGGTCAATTTTACAGAATATTTGCATCCATTTATGTTTAATAGCTCTCATTATCTGAATCATAATTATGCAGTATGGCTGGCAAGCCTGGGTACCGCACTCAACGCTAAGCGTCCGGCGAGGAAAATGTTTATCGAAAAGAGGCTGAAAAAAATTTAAACTTGGGCCAAAGCAGCCAGATGGAACACATGGTGTGAATCACATGCCTGATGTGCTTTGTCCCACACTTTTAGTCTGTGCTTAGGTGTAGTGCTATTTTTTTCCTCCTTTTTAACAGAGGATGATGCTATGCCTAACCACCAGGGGTCAGTAAACTTCCCTCCCTGACCTATATACACTTCTGCAAAATAGTTCATTGACATTGCAGAAATGCAATTTAAAAAAAGGGAAGACATTAAACACAGAGTTTAAGCCTCCTGGACTGGACTTTAATTGATTGTTCTGTTCCAGTACTCACATGTTAATTGATTTTACCCAAATAGCACTACTGTCAGGCTGTGTTCTGTTATTATAAGCTTCTTATAGCCAGGTTTTAGGCATGGTCCATTGGATCTCCTGGCAAAGTCCAGACTGCTGCACTGCAGTGATTGGGAGGGTGGGTCTAACCTGGTAAAGACTAGTGCAAGAGTGCTGCTGTTGTACGTGTGGATGTTGTACGTGTGGATGTTGTACGTGTGGATGTTGTACGTGTGGATGTTGTACGTGCGAAATTGTGGAGGCCTTCATGGTACCGGCTTTCTATCCATCCAGTTCCAGCAGAGGACCCAACAACACAAGTGCTTTTGGAGAGTGAGGTGCTCGCTTCCTCAGCAGATGTAGTGATGTGGTTGCTCTGTGTCTGACCCCAAAGTAGTAAGGAATCGACAGCATATTCAATGTTAAAAATGTACGAGTGATGAAATTACCAGTCACTGGTCTCTGAAATCCTGGTGTTAAACTTATTTTCCATCTACGGATCTCTTGTCCAGTTGAAGAACGAAGTGGAGAATATACTGTACTTCTTCTGCTGATCTGCCTTTAATCAACACCAGGCGGCAGACCAGTTAAAGACATGGAAAGTGGAGCTGGCAAAATACCCAGCTGTAATGAAAATCCATGGCATTTTTCTGTGAGTTTCCAGTATATCAGCTACACAGCCTCTAAGATAAGCGAACTATAGATGTCAGAAGCATGAAACGTTCGGTAACCCTAGCATTGCCCTCGACGGGAGTACATTCCCAGGGCGAGGGCGAAATCATATGCTGCTTTGCCCCACTCGACCTTCAGGAGGCTCTGAGATTAAATGTGCCATTTAAGATAGCCAGGTTAAGTGTTTTATCTTTCCTACAGGGTGAGACGGATTCGGAATGACAGGAGGTGGACAGAATCGGCACAAATACACATGCCTCGCACGCGCACACACAAGCACGAGCACACGACTGAAATTCCCTCCAAAAGAAATATTCACGGTTCTTTATTTTCTTCACACTGCTTTCTGGAATTTTGGGAATGCCTAAGATAAGCAATTTTGGATTGTGCTCAAACACGGGCTTGTGGGTTGAACAGCACCTCATGTATTATTTCATAAAAAAGAGGAGTCCAACGATGAGACACAACTCTGTTATGAGGCAAATTCAAACAAGATGTTCCTAGGAAAAGTCTTTGAAGGCACTGAGCGTAATACCAGCAATGTTATGAAAAGGATGGTCCTGTTCTCCCATAAAAAGAGTTTATATTTACCTTAACCTGACAAAATCTGCTCGCCAGATGTGTCATTCATCTCCATGGAAACAATTCAGAAAGATTTATTTACTCTAACATTTTACTCCAAGGAACTAGAAATTAATGAAGACACTTTTAAGGGAAAACTCTTTATCCATCCATCCAGCAACCAAACAGCTTATCCTAATGGGTCACGGGGGGTCCGGAGCCTATCCCGGAAGCAATGGGCACAAGGCAGGGAACAACCCCAGATGGGGGGCCAGCCCATCGCAGGGCACACTCACACACCAGACACTCACACCTACGGACAATTTGGCAACTCCAATCAGCCTCAGCATGTTTTTGGACTGTGGGGGGAAACCGGAGTACCCGGAGGAAACCCCACAACGACACGGGGAGAACATGCAAGCTCCACACACGTGACCCAGGCGGAGACTTGAACCCAGGTCCCACAGGTGTGAGGCAACAGTGCTAACCACTGCACCACCATGCCACCCAGAAAACTCTTCAGTGCTGACATATTACAGATATAAAGTTGGTTTTGCTGTGTTTTTTCACATTAAACTACCACCGTTTTATTAGCCTAGTGCAAGAAGGTGGAAAACCGATCGGTGGGGCGCACCGGGCCGACCTTGGCCAAATCCCAACAGCTCTGCGATCTGTCAAGAGAAGGAGGGACAGCTGGGGATCAGGTGATAGAAGGTGAGGGGGGGACCTTTTAGCTGCTTCTCTGTGTTATTTTTACCATTTATAAAGGTGCACGGTGACATTTCCCAGTCTTCCCGGAATATTCTCCCCAGGACGGTCTTCACGTGGGAGGAGTCAGCAGGTCGTCCTCCCTTAACATGTTTCTGAAATTTGTCCGGGGCCCCCCCTGCTGTGCTGTAACCGTTAGATACAGAGTCACAGCGGCCGCTCAGCACCGGGCGGCTGATTCACTACGGCTCTATCTAGATCGATACGTTGCTCCCCACAGGCTCCAGATAATCGCACCACCCACAATCCCCCCCACCCCCACACATTGGAGCATGGAGCCCCAAACATGCCCCCCCCTGTAGATAAGAATGGTGGGGCCTGGCATGATGACAGGTACTACTTTGAGGGACACACATAATGGCAACCATGTATAATAAAACTAAAATTCACCTAAATAAATAACATTAAATATGACAACAAACAACAAATAAGACTGATTATTATGACCTAGAGTGCTGCCAAGTCTATCATGTAAACAGAATTCTGCTCATTTTTGATGGTCCAGTCAGCTGGTCCAGTCAGATGATTTGAATGGGATTACATGGTTCAGCTGGCTTGGCTGTATTTTATGACATGGGAAATACTTCATGGGGGGTCATCATCTTATTTTGAAATGTGTACTGTAGATGAATTTCCCCCTTCGATGGTTCAATCTTTGTTTCAACGGGCGCGGCAAAGCGGCGTGTTGATGGCGCATCACCCAAATAACCTTGAGGACTAACCTCTAAGAGGCGACAAAAAAAATCCTGCTTATTGCTTAATTTAAAATCACAAAGCTGCAGGGAAGCAATACGAGTTATTCTCCGTACAATGAATAGAGACAGAAAAACAAAACAGAAGATAAACAAAAGGAAATCTGTGACACGAGTAACTGCCATTAAATCACCACATAGATCTGGTTTGGGTTTCCTTAGAGGTATGGCGTAAACACACACACACACACACACACACAAACACACACACACACACACACACACACATACACACACAGTGACACATGAATGGCCCACTACAGCTTTTCAGAGGAGCTGAAAAGGATACTAGGATAGTTAGTCTTCAATCTGACCATTAAATCTTAATTCCCCCAATCCAGGACACAAAAATACAAAAAACAAAAACAAAACAACCAAACAATATCGATTCCACAAAGATAATAACAATGGAAGTGAAGGCGGCAGATTTCAGAGGAAGGAACCTTGGCATCTTGTAGAAAATATTTTTGAAAGCCACTAGGGAACTTTTGCTGTGGTATGTTGACATATTTCAATGTGCAAAACTATTTAGACGATATATTATTTATGAATGCCATCTCATAGCTGTACAACAGCGATAAAATATTAAAGCACACTTTTTCCCTTAACCCTGACACTTTATTATTCTTTTTAATAATTTTAGCAATGGGTGTAAGATTTATTTGAGCTCCCAAATTGTGTCTTTAAGGCTCATGGGCTAAATTTCAAGATGCTCATTAAAGTTTCAGCAGCACTTTGATTACTGTAGAAAGTATTTAATATGCATAAAGCTGACTTTGGTCTGGCTTTTGCTGCTACTTGAAAAAATCAGACCATGGAAATGCGAAGTTTCCCATTAAAACCAGCCTAAAAGGCTTGTAAACAAAGTTAAAATAACAAACTTGGGAACAAATGAGGAGAAGTAAACAGATTTTATAATTCTGTGTGTGTGTGTGTGTGTGTGTGTATGTGTGTTTCTTTTTCCCAGTAATACATGTCAGTCCATCCCTCCATCCATCCATTCGTCCATCCATCCATCTATCCATCCATCCTCCAATCCCTTATGCTGACCAGGCTGTGATTTGATGGAGACGATCCCAGGCAGGTAGGAGTACACCCAGTCCCTCAAAGAGAATACATATGTACAGTATATGAATTTGCAAAAACATTATACTGCATGTCTTCCGCTGAGGTCAGACCATGGCAATGTTAAAAAGTTCTGTTTGATTTACAACCAGCTGTTTCCCTCAAACAGCTGGAGCGTCGTCTTCAACCTTCTATTACCCTTTCACATCTGGACCTTTGAACATTTCCATCATTTTTATTTAGAAGACGCGTTTACACAAAGCAACACACATCTGATTGAGAAAGCAGGGGCAGTCGATCCGTGGAGCAATTGGGATAGAAAGTCTTGCTTAAGGGCCCAATGGTGACATGACTCTACTAATCTCTGGTTTTGAACCAGCAACCTTTCACAGCAACCTAACTCACTGAGACAGGCACCGCATACGATCTCAACCTGTAAGAGTAGACTGGGCCTCCATCATGATGCTTTTACACCTCTACTGTAAGGCCGCAGTGTTGCCAGTCGGCCATCCGGCTACAGACCCTTATGATCTGTTGACAAAATATTCGGTAACTACACCAGCTGTTTCGAGCACTGCGCCATGGATCGATTACATGCTCTTCTGCGACACGACAGCACTTGATAATTTGTCTGAACAAATTGTTACAGAATCACTGTGCCCATTTGTCTTGTATTGATTTTCTCATCTGTATTATGTCACTTCTCTCGATGCTGGAAATGGTAATAGCCATTCATAAACTGCATGGGGAAATAAAGGCGTGATTAATGAGACGAGCCAAAGTTAAATTTAATGGGAGTCGTTCGCATGAGTCACGCCCTACGGACAATGATGTCAGCAGCCAGAGCAGCAATGGTGCTTATGACGCTTTCAGCCGAATGGCAGATCTTCAGCGTTCCTTCTCCTGAGATGGACGTTCATGCTGGGACCTGACTTTGCGATAGACGTAGAAAACTACTTAAAAAGACAAACTGCGTGCACAATGTGCAGCTCCTGCAAGGCCTACTGTACAGTCCTCAGCAGAGTAGCAGAGGAGACTTGTATAGGAGGGAAGTACCAGAGAAGCAAAACATCTCAGCAGAAGGCTGCTATCTAAACCCATGAGAGGAAGTTCTGGACGCCCTTAAGAGGGCGGCTGTGCTCTTTGGGGAACAGGATGGATTCTCCGCACCTAACACCAGGCAGCGGAGCATAACAAATTGGAAGTGAGGTTCACAGGAAGGCAGCTTGCTTGATGGGACATGCACGGCATGCTGGACGCCTGGCTAGGTGAGGGCAGGTGTACTTGTGGCCTTCCTGCATCCACAAGTCGAAAACCCCAGGAATGAGCCTATTTCCCACCCTCATGGTCTGAGTTGGCTGACCACCATGCACACCATCAATCTGCTCCTGGTGATTTTTAAAGGTTAAAGTGGAGGAACATGGAAGAGATCTTCAGATGAGAGAGAGAGCTTCACGTTGACGAGATGCAGAAGGCTTGAGAAGGCAGGACCTCATCAGATTACATTCGGACGTAACTCCAGGTGTTGCAATAGCACCCGACGAATGCGACATGGTGTTCTCCCTCCGCGAGTTTATGTCAGGGCAAACACAGTGAAGGTGGTCCTCCAGGAATTTGGCCATGTTCGGCTGTCCCCTTCAACCCCAATATTATGTTCTTTGTGGGTTTTCGGATCTCCAACTTAACCAGGATACACGGTTAGAAAACAAGGGATAAATGGATGCATGGATGGAACATAGGGCGATGACTGGGGATTTTAACAAACGCATTGACCATCTGAAGCCATCTCAGTTGGGTGGGTGGAAAACACATGGACACACACACAGACACACACAGACACACAAACACACACATGGGTTTTTGAGGCATTTGCAGATCAATTTGAATTTCTTCCAGGACAGTATAGTCAGTGGTGAATGCTTAAAATGCCCCGCACTTTTCCTCCCACAGGCAATAGCAGCCACTCTGTATCACAAGCTGCATCGAATGCACCAAACAGCCCAAGCTAGTGACTCCCAAATCATCTATTGCTTTTTCCCAATATGATATCATTTGTCACAGCACAAGTATCTATGTTAATACAGACACGAACGCTACAAATTAATAATGCAAATGATTGAAATTGTTTTGCATGCTCTGGTGCCAAAATTAGTATGTGATTTCCTTCCATGTTCACAAAAATATATTATGTATTTCACCAACTCACCTCAAACACCAATAATTTCAGATAAATTGATCCATGCAAACACGGACATGTCTTAAATTATGCTGGAACCCAGTGTTCTGACGAGTTGAGCTAATTATCGAGACGTACTATGGAGCCCATTAGCGCACGTGCAGTTCCACTGTCTTGGGATTAGGGTTAGGTTTTAGGGGGTTTGGGGGTTTAGGGTTAGGGTAAGAGTTAGGGTTAGGGCTATCGATTAGCACTACGGTAGGATAACTCAACAAAGTAGCTCATTTCAACAGAACACCGGCTGTGGCGATGATCAGTTATAACATATGGAACACTGTCGGAGTACAAACCATGGGACATAATACATCTGGACAAGCCATTTTTTTCTCCCTAAATGCTGCATTTCCCCCTTTCTCCGTACAACGCCAAAAATCAGTTTGAATCTTGAGAGCAGCACTCATTTGATATTAGTTATATCTCGGGTTAGTTCAAGAACCACTGGAAAGTTGGACTGCGTGGAAACGTTAATGTCCTGTGCAAATTCAGGAAAAAATAAATTGTGTATATTAGCCTAGGTATATCTTGAGGTATACTGTGTTACGAGCCCCAGTATAGGGTTGGGGCGTAACAGAATGGAAGGGAAAGGGGAATGGGGATAAGGGAAACACAGGGTGTGGTGCACAAGGGAACACACGTGGACTAAGGGGTATATTTTTTATATATTTCTGATTTTATTTAGATGCGACAGACACAAACCTGGTATAAAAGGACTTCAGGAGTGATTATGGCCAAAATAATAAACAAAACCCAACTATTGAATGAAACCCAAAATTTACTGAACTAGAGAGAAACAAAGAACACAGTAACAACAAGTCCTACACCTTACTCCCCAACCAAAACACAGTATAGATAGAGTCTTTAAAACAAAAAAACGGCAATCACTCCCTACACACCAGACATACTGTACACACGGCACATACACAGAGCGTCAATGTCTGAAGGGCGCGCAAAGTCGTAAACCAAAAACTGGGTAAAAGATCGAAAAACCAGATAGCAAACAAACCAGGGCAGAAGTACAGAGAAAGGGCAAAAGTGAGAAATCCTAATCCGAGAAACCAAAACCGTCATACACAAGTAATCAAAGAAAGAAAGCGAGCCAACCAAAAACCCGAATCAAGCAGGGAGCTCCTGAGGAATCTTGCTGTCCGGCTTTCCACTTCAGGAACAGGAAATGATGCAGGCGGTGTGACGTCTCTTGGGCGGAGTCGAACGGATAGACGGAGAAAGGCTGGGCTGACTGGCCCGTGGGTGGGGTCCAACGAAGAGCAGCTTATTCAGAAACACAAGGTGGTTGTGATCAGTGAAAACGACCACTGGCTGGGTACTATCACCAACATACACCTCGAAATGCTGTAAGGCGAGTAACCTGGACACGAGGGCTTCTTTTTCTATCGTGCTGTATGCCAACTGGTGCTTAACAAACTTCTTTGACTAATAGCAGATAGGATTGTCTAAACCCGCAGCATCCTCTTGAAGAAGGACAGTGCCGGCTACGGTATCACTAGCATCTACCTCCAACTTGAAGGGTTTTCCAAAATCAGGGGTAGCTAACACAGGGGAACTAGTGAGTAGAGATTTCACCAAGTGAAACGCAGATTGACACTCAGACCAAACTATAATAGTCGTTTGACTATTCTGCCGGCCCCAGGAGGATGGGCTCCCCCTTTGGGTCTGGTTCCTCCCAAGGTTTCTTCCTTCTAGGGAGTTTTTCCTTGCCGCCGTCGCGTTTCGCTTACTCATCGGAGGGTCTTTGCATGGCAGAAATGTAAAGCAAATTGAGACAATGTAATGTCGTGATAATGCGCTATATAAATAAAATTGCATTGCATTCCATTGCACCAAACAACTTGGGCATCCTTACGGAGTAGGCTGGTTAGGGATAATACAACATCCGAAAAGTTGTGGCAAAAACAGCGGTAATAACCTGCCATCCCTAGGAAGCGTCGAAGGTCTCTCTTAGTTTTTGGATGACGTAATAGCTTGAACTTTTGTGTCAACAGGCTTGACTGTTCCGTGTCCCACCAGTGTACCCAAGTAAGTGACAGTGCCCTGTCCAAACTCACATTTCTCCAAGTTCAACACCAAGACCTCTTTTTAAGCACGCACATTTGTAGCCTGTGGACCCGATCACCAACACTCAAACGCAACGCACCACGCCGCTCTTTGCAGCCTAGTAGCGCACTCTCCCATACAGAAAGAATAACTTACGGTCACTTTGACACTCTTACTGCCCGCGGTATGAACGTACGTTTAGCATTCAGCTTGAATGCCACAAAAAACACATCTAAAATGGGAGAATGGTGCGATTGATTGTACAACTCCATGTAGCAATGCCTCCAGCCATATTTTTAACCATAACAACAGCTTTAGGAATCAGAAGAAATAAAAATAAGTGTAATTATTAAACATAAATCCAATCAAACTACAAACAGTTTGGTAACACGTTTCAATTTAGCAATAGTCTCATATTTTAACAAAAGATTAGCCTAGATCAATGCATTTTCATTTATATAACCACTACACAGCACATATATGTGTGTGGAGAATGGAGAACATGTGCAGTGGCGCTTACTAGATAAAACTTAATCGATCATCTCCAGATCACAGTTAATCACCATTTGGAATCCTAAACAAGCTGAAAACAGGACGCACAACCTTGAGACAAACACAAAAAAACAGTATACTTAAGAACCTCAACTATACAAGAAATGCACCAACATGGCAGACGGTATCCATGTAAACTGTAAGAATGTTGTTGTTAAATAAATTGCTTAGGAACAATGATCTTCTTCAATGCAGAATATGTTTGTTTCACAGGAAAAAGCTGTATGGTGAGTCGTTGTGTTTGTACATTAATAACCAATACGTTAATACCTCTTGTTAAAGTCGTTTTGTTTGTTGATTAATAACCAATACATTAATGGCTCCTGTGAAAGTCGTTGTGTTTGTACATTAATAACCAATACGTTAATGCCTCCTGTTAAAGTCGTTTTGTTTGTTGAGTAATAACCAATACGTTAATG
>JABFDZ020000001.1:17977783-17989839 GCA_019775955.2 Pollimyrus isidori
TGGGTCTTTTGTGTATGTAGAAAAAAATTCTGATGTTTGAGTTCAGCTCATGAAAAATGGGAGCAAAAACAAGAGTGCTGCGTTTATATTTTTGTTCAGTGTATGTAGTGAGAACTGGTTTTCAGTTAATTTATCTGGTAAAATAAAGTTTAAATATATTGCACAAATGCTCTAATAGTACACGTAAGTTAGTGGTTTATTTATTGTTAGTTATTGTAGTGTTGCGCTGCTTTATTTGGTTAATTGTCCAGTCTGTGAAGAAGGCATTCAAGTAAGAATTGCATTGTAGTAATGCAAGTAAGTACTGTAGAATTTTTTCTGGTTTGCAAATAAGCACAGTATCTGAGCACGTAAAACATTTTGGCTAATTATTTTATGTTAATTTATAAGAACACATTTGAAATAATTAACGTGTTTTAGTGTCTACCTTAGTCTCCTTAAACGTTATATGGCTATTTATTTTTTGGATGCATAATATTTAATATTAGTTTAAAATAACATATTTGGGGTCATCATAATGAAAGTGTTTTTATGTATGAGAATTTCCGCTCCTCGCTCACAAGGCTCTTGGCTCCGCCGCTTCTCCGCTCTAATTCGCACTACGCCGCTCCGCTCAACAGAGCTCCACGCTCCACTAAAATTTCCTCCCGCTCCAGTCAAATCGTTCCGCTCTCGCTCCAGTTTAAAAGAGGGACAAATAATCTGCATGCCCGACAAATGTCACCTTAAACCGAAGCCTTGTATCATAATGAAATATGAGTAACGGCAATATTGCCACTCAGAACAGAAAATATTTATTTTTAAGCAACATATAGGCAACAACGGACAGGTTCGGCAATGGCATTCCACACAAAATAGGCTTAAAAATAAAGGAATCAGTGGGCTTAATATCCTAAAGAATGTACTGGCACATTTTCTGTTGATGATGCTACTGCGTCTCACTATAAAATAAAATTTCACTGACAGCGTTACGTGAAATTTTAAAAATCCTATTAGAAATACTTTGAATGACAAAACGAATTTATTTGATTACCAATATTTACTTTATAGGCTTTTAAACTTTATTTATTTATAGACTTGATATAGGCTACTAGCTACAACCATATAAAACTTCCTCGCTTCCGCCTGTTCGCATAGCACACGCTCATGTTCCTGAGAAAAGTAATTACAAAGTGAATCTTTACTCACTGAAATAGTTTCACCACATTGTTGTTCTTGCTCTACATGATTGTCATTTATACGTTTGATAAGAATAGTAGGCCTACACTTGTATGATTTATCAGTTTCCTTTGTGAAATAGTTTGCGAATTCTATCTCGGGCAATTTGTGTAACAGTCCTGATAATTGTACAGATGAATTCTGGGTAGATTTAGGCACGCCTCAGAATAGTGTGTGAGCGGTATCGGAGCGAAATTGGAGCGAGTCAGAGCGACCGCTCCAGCCTTCATTAAAAATCCTCTCCGCGCTCTGACCAAACTCCTTCCGCTCCGCTCCTTTCGCACGCTCCGCTCCACTCTGCTCACATGCTCTGATTTGTGTATATATATATATATATATTGTATATGGCTTGATAACTTAAAGTAGACCTCGCTAAATATTAAGTGTGAAAGAAAGTGGTTGTTCTTCTTTGGTCTCCTCAGAAATTGTGTGGCTATTTAGCTGCTACTGCTACCACACAAATTCCGTTCTATGTACTTTACAATGCACATTCTAAATATTTTATACAAACTGAAAAACATCACATTTTCTGGCTCCCTATACTGTTGGCTGTTATCCCACCCTGGTATGTGCTAAGCTCCCTATACTGTCAGGTAAGCTCTCTGACGACACGTAATGCACCGTTCGGTGATTTAATTCAAATGCAACGTGCAGCTAGCGAGTAGCCAGAGGACCGGGATGCAGCCTGCGAATCATGCAGTGCTGGCCGGTCTCATCATCCCTGACCTCTGCACTATATTGCACCTGAACCGGGACACTTTGTTTTGTGGATTCTAGAGAAGATGGAAGTGACTAAAAGGTAAATTATTAATAGACCCATAATTCTATTGGCACACTTGGCTAGCCAGATTCCACAGTGTATATAATTGATCAGCCTCCCATTGTGTTTTCTCATTTGGTGGGAAACGCGTCACGCTTGTAAACTCGCCTCCCTTCTGTTTGGTCCTGCTTTATTCTCCTCCTTGAGAGAAAAATGAAAACTTTCAGGCACAGGTTCCTGGAGCACTACATATCATGAGGCCGGCCTGTTTGTTGTTGCCGGTAATCATCGGCTTGTAAACAGAGCCAGGGTTTATTGGGTCCATTGGAAGACAACGTCCCAGGGTATGATCAATTCTTACTGCAGTGTTAAGAGTTATACTGAGGAGGCTGAGAACAAACAGAGACTCTGCCTCGCTCCAAGGCTGCGCTGTTTCTTCCATTTGTCGTGTGTGGTTTTGCAGATATGAAAATCTCATTTTTGAGGCTGCAGGAACACCTTCAGAAAAATGCCACCGGTCTTTACCAGCACTCAAACCATGCCTTTGTGTGGGGCCCCTGAGGTTTGGGGGGCCCTGTTGGCCACAAATAGTCAGTAGAGTAAGGAGAGAGGCCCAGAGAGACTTTTTTGAATGAGACTCCAGAAATAACAAACCAGCCCCTGCAAATAAATGCACAACATGGGATCCTTTATTCATAAATATTTTGTAAGATTTTTGGGGATGGGTAAGGGATCATTTTAAAACATACAAGTAAATGTGTGTGCGTGTGTGTGTAGTCCTGGTATACATTGCATTGAGAGGACCAAATGTCCCCACAATGTGATATGTTACAAAATTGTTATTTTTATGTTGTACAGACTATTTTTTTCAGTCCCCAGAAGGGGAAATTCAGTTTTATAAAAATCTGTGACTTCTATCAAGAAATTAAAAATACCAAAAGTCTTTTAGTTGGTTACTTTTGGTTACTTGTGGTTAAGGTTAGGGCTGGGTAGGATTTATGGTTGTCATTGTTGGCATTAGGGTTTTACCCATAAGAATGAACGGACAGTTCCCACAAAGATATGAATACGAATGTGTGTGTGTTTTATGGGGGAACTTATTAATGTTGGAGAGCCCTGTGACCATCGCACAAAACTATCAGAGATGGACTTTTGTTCCCGGTTACATAACAGTAGCATTTCATTTGCTGTGATTATGATTCGGGAAGCCTCAAGCTCGGGAAACAGATACTGTCGGGTAATAAATACATTGCGGTAAATCCATTAAAAAGCCATTTGGACCTAATTGCTTGATCTCAGGGTGGACCTTGGTAGAGAATCATCCTAACAGAGTTAGAGTGGGCGACAGTGTCTGCAGTCTCCTATCGGCAGAGTGGCGAGACGAGCCACAGACTGCGCTTGTCAGTCTGTCTGGGACACAGCAGGGTCATGTGGAAAAAAAGAAGGTGAATATTTTACAAAAATAAGCAATCCATCATTTACAGGTACACTGGAATGCTCCTTTTCACAAACCCCATACTTATCCCCCTTTTACAGTTGTGAGTGAAGCTTTGGGTGCATGTACAGGGCCAGCTATTTAACCAGCCAACCTGGAGCATTTTTGGGGAGGTGAAAACCATCATCATAGGCCCAACTGAGGTTTGCCTGCACTACCCCAAGTAGGATCCTAACCTGCGACCTTTGGTTCACAGCCAAAGAGGCCAAACCAGTTGAGCTATCAAGGGACACTTTGCTGTTTTTTTCATCAGGCTGTCTCAGTTCTTTGATGGTTTCGGTCACACCACACGTGGCACATGTGACTCCCATGGGTGATGTTCTGGGCTGATGTTCCTGCAGCTTTGTGATTACATTGGTGCTGTACTGCTGCTGTTTTAGGGTTACGCGAGCGTTCAGGTTGTCTTGTTCCAAACTCAACATCTCTGTAGATTGTTTAGGACCTTAAACCACAAAATAGTGAGTCTCACCTCCTGCTCTTGATCCTCTGACTCATAGTGATATTTTGCTTTATTATGGTTTATCAAATTGCACCCTTTTGGCATTTTCAGAAGCTCGCTCAAAGGTCGCCATTGGTCATCAATGAGGCATGAACGCTTTCCCAACTGAACCGTCAGGGTCGTATCACTATATTTTGTAGAAAACACTCAACTTGTCTACGTGAGAAGCAGATTACAATAAACTGAAGAGGCCTTTTAATTTTACAGTGCTCCCCTGTACATGGTTAATGAACTGAAACAGCGATGGCATATTCCATCCAAACTCTTTTATTTGTACACTACAGAGTGTTGTAAACACAACAGATTTATGCATACTTAGAGAAGAGTTGCAACAACACAAAATCCATCCCTGAAGGCCCATTATAATGACGCCCAACATTTAAGCCAAACTTTACCACCATTTTTAAGACTGAATCTTGCTCATCTACTGAGAAAAAGATCCTACTGTGGGCTCTGACAGGGTGCGATAACTCCGGCTGAGTAAATATCCAAAAAACTAAGGCTATACTCATCATTAATTTTTGATGTCTTTGCACTGCTCATTAATACTTAATGGGTTTTAATTTAAAGAACAGCATTTCATTTACAGTGCCAGGTTTATGTTGCTATTAACGGACAGACAACATGCCACATGTGACCTCCAAGCTAAGGTTTTTAGTGTTATATTGTGCTGAATAAGTCACACAGCTTCTTCGTAGCAAGGAGGGAGGGAGCGGACCGAAGCAGAAGTGTGAGCTGCTGTTCTTTCTGCAGCATTAGTTATTTTTTCATTTTTATCCCTGGATTCTCAATAGTTACCATCATAAGAGCTGTTCGACTCCTGTGACTGAGAAGCTGCCGAAAGCCTGTAGGATTTCAACGATTTTGAAAAATCCTGTATCAAAACCCTGAATAACGGGCTCAGAACTTTATGATGGTAAATTAAAGAATAGAACATATTCCTTGGACAAAAGGATATACTTAATAACATAGGCAGGCTGGTTAGTGGGGTGCGTGAGCGGCACTTATTTATCTTACCGTACAAGATAAAAAAAAGAATCAAGTATGTAGTTATTGAATTGATATTTATATACAATATGGCATATCACCTGGCCACATTGCAAAGGAATAATTCAGTTTAGACCAAAAAAAAGAGCATTTCTGTTCAGCATATGCTAATTATATCTGCGGGGAGAGTCAAAATAAAACAATGACTAAATTTTTGATGGCGACTTCTCTTCATCCTGCATGCCTCAACACAGATATTAACGTGTAATTTATGCATTAACACTATATAACATTAGCACTTTGTTCTCCATGAGCAGAGACTTCCAGGAAGGAAATCATTTGACTTCAGAAGTCAGAGTGACCCTCACACACCAAAATTAGGCTTAAAAATATCTGAAATAAATTCTGATCTTTTACTCCTCCAGTTCCCAAGGGCAGCATTACATCCTGCTATTGCTCTCCGTTTACGGCTTTCTGGGAATCTGCTTCTCCCATTTATCATACACCCTAGTCAGATAAGTAAAACGACCTGCTGCAATTGATTCACCTGCTCAGATTAAGCCTGTATGGATTACACTGTAAATATTCTGCATAAAGTCAGTCTCATACATAATAATCAGTCCATATAAATATATCTATCTATCTATCTATCTATCTATCTATCTATCTATCTATCTATCTATCTATCTATCTATCTATCTATCTATCTATTTGCTTACAGGGCTCTATTTGTCCCATTTTCACAGGTTATGGGCGCCCTATGCTATGAATCGCAGGGCACAAAGCAAGGGGACACCCAGGATCACGTGCCTATTCATAGCAGGGCATAGAATTATATTTTTTAATCACGAACTGCTGAAAACCCAGTAATACACTATTAGAGCTTTCCGACCGGCATGCAGGAACCGAGCCGTACAGCAAAGAGAGACCAGTTACAGTGCGATTCCCGCTCTCTTT
Source organism: Pollimyrus isidori (assembly GCA_019775955.2). Classification (NCBI taxonomy): domain Eukaryota; kingdom Metazoa; phylum Chordata; class Actinopteri; order Osteoglossiformes; family Mormyridae; genus Pollimyrus; species Pollimyrus isidori. The sequence continues at coordinate 17,983,700 of JABFDZ020000001.1, forward strand.
GGTTTTCCACTGCAGAAGGGTTGGCTCGATAAAAGCATCGCTGGGTTCGCAGAGCGGCAGTGGCGTAAAAATGAAGAGACGCTTGTTTACTGTTCACACAGAGTACATTGTGATTTACTATGTGCATTTCTGAGAATCACCATGCTCTGTTAGCATCGAACACTTCTGGATTTTGCATTCATTTTCGTACATTTATATTATGAATCAATTCCATTCAACTGTTCTGTAGTACTTTCTTATGTAAGTGGTTGGAAATTTTGAAGTTACAAGTTGCTGGGAATGCATTAATGCATTACGATGTGTGATGCTACTAATGATGAATAATATGTAGAATATGCCGTTTGTTGCCTTTCAGATAATCCATCCATACTGATGCAAAACACAAGTATCTCCATGTGTTACAACCAGCTAAAATGTAGTGACACCACCAGCCAAGGTTGGTCACGCTCTTCGCCCCACTGGTCAGCTGGACCATGTCAGTGCGGGTATGGCTTGGGTACGACTCAGACAGTTTACGATGGAAACAGTCTCTTCACAGTGCGGCTTGGTTCTTGGTGCCAGTGGAAAAGCTCCATTTTTCCAAAAACATCTCCCTTTTCCACCTTAAAAGCCCCCCCCACACACACAGACACTTCACCTGAAACAAGAGCACGGAGCGTGTTAGCAGACACACTACCAGACTGAAGTGAATTAATACAATGGGATCCCATGGCAGAAGAGCCGTCTACCTCTGTTGTTTTGAGCAATTTGTCAAAGAAATAAAGCAGGGGAAATAAATGCCAGAGGAAATTTCCGGAAAATGCTGTCCACTCTGGGGGGATGTGTCACTCTCTGCTGATTGGATTAAAGCGGGTCTCCATGGAGACAGGGTGAGAAATAAGGTTGGAGGGGAGCTAATTACATAATTACTGCTACAGACGCCTGTATTGATCTATGTAAATGACTCCCCACCGCAAGCATTGAAAGGACCCCCACCCCCCACCCACCATTTTTTGTGAGCATTTCGGAGAGTTTGATGGGATAATTTTAACCAATTTGTATTCTGACAGCTTGTCAGTTTGTGTGGTTGTGGGGGAGGGGCTAATTAAACACATTATAATTTCATGCCCGCATGGCCTTCCCTTCGTTCTCGAACAGCGTGTGGGCGATCATATCAGAGGCCTCCCTACAGCACCTGAAAGCTTCCGGAAGCTTCCATCGAACAGACATAATGGCCGGACGAATGCGGAGCGGCGCCACAGCCGCGAGGCGGCCAGGCGTCGCCGGATGCTCTCCGCGTTCAGGGTGAGGGCACACCGCCCCGCATCTTCGCGGTGGACTTTGCGTATCGGCGTGATTCGATTAAGCCTAATGGGCGCACAGTCTTTCCGGAGCCCTGGGGAAGGCAGCGGAGCAGCGGTGGACAAAGGAACCAGCAGTAGAACAGGCCATCATGATGCCCACAAGCTCCACCCCTGCATCCCTCTCATTTTAACCACCAAAGCTGAAAACATTCTCTTCTTAAGTTTGTAAAATATTTACGCATCCAATTCAGCCTCCCCCCCCCCCCAGGGCTACATGCAGAATGATAAGAAAACATGACATATTTGAAATGTGGATGGGGAGGCTTGTTTGTGAAAATCAACTATCCAACGAAGCAGAGGGACTGTTTCTCTGAATCCGTGGCCACTCTGATGTTTCCCACGGCGCCCATTGACGCCTTCCGGAATGTTCTCCTGTACCCCCCAGCTCCAAAGCTTTTACTTTCTCTTCTAACTCAAATATCAAATCAACTGTTGAATAAGGAATGTTCCGGTCCTATTTGTTATTCCGTATAATGTTATAATCAAGTTTTCACAAAGAGTTTTACAGTAGATCCTCAAAAAGGAAAGGAAGGGTTTGGTGTTGAGTAATACTCAAGTTATGAATACACATGAGTGAAAAATAGTGTCTGTAAATGGAAAAAGGTCCAGGATACTTTAATAATCTCTTGTAACATGTGGCAGTGAGCCCATTCTAGGGTCCTGAGGTCATGTGATCAGGATTGCATTGATCTTTCTGCACATACTTCCTGGTGTCTGGATACTGCTGGTGATTTGTGATGTTGAGCCGAATGGCACTCGTGAAGTATTATCCCCAAACAAAAATTCTGTTGTACCTTAATAGAAGAAGGCCGTCCAGAGAAACTCACTAAACACTCCTAATCTGTGCACCGTGACATGACTGTCACACTCCACCGTACTCCTGTGATTTCTGTAGTCCCGGCCGATATTGGGAAGCTTATCCAAGAAACTGGGGCAGGCAGCGAAGATAACAGGCTCTCGACGATCGGTTTTTATCATCCTTCGCTTTCAGACAACCCTCCGGCTGGCAGGAGAAGGTGTAAGAAACACTCACCTTTTCGTCCCGCCTTTTCAGACACTGTTCGCCTGCATGTCTGAATACATCCCAAACATACATCAAAACCTGTACCGCGTGCAGCCTGAGATTTTGCAAAATATGAATCACGGGAGTGAAGAATGTGGGAAAAGGTCAACCTCCACACTAACATCGTTGAATAATTTACAGACTGTCATTTGTTATTGGTGGTATGCTAAAATACACTAACTAAATAAGACATGTTCCCTGACAAGGCTTGCTCTTGTTAGTGACCTGAGTCCTCTCTCCTAGTGTAGTGCTGGAGTTCAAGCCAGAATTATTCATTGGTCTTGAAATATTCAGAAGTTTAAACATCATCTTCACCACCTGAGAGACGTCAGTAATTTTGAAGTCATATTCTATGGAGGAAAGAAAAACATTACGACATTATTATTACGGTATTTGTTCCTCTATTTCGTCTAACATCACCTACCTCTATTTTGTTGTTTTACGAACAGTGAGTCAACTTTTTATCTGTTGTATGAGTTACTTTTACATCTAGGCAAAGAAATACGAAACAAGCCCACAATGTGACAATGTCGACATGTAATACATTATAGTTGACAATGTTATAAGAGCAGCCTTGTAGCCATAGTAACTAAGGAGCCATCCAATATCGTCTGACACTACTCAGAATGGACCGTGCAGGCCAGGAGCATCTAAATCATAATCACACCTCCATATCCACACTCCGATTCCTGCTTCCTGCTACCGAGAGCACAGATTTAAACCTTTGAAATTATTTTGTTTGAGACTTCAAACTTTACACCTGGAAACAGCTCAGCAATGACACCGTATGATAAGTAAATTTAATAAATAAATCCAGCTCTTTGTGAACTTGAGTCTTTGTCAGAGTACTCAGAACGGCATGAAATATTCACTGTTCAACAACGTGTAAATCTATGATTTCTGGAAAATTCTTTGCATCTCAACTCCACCGGCAACATGAGATATGCCCCTTGTCATGCCAGTCAGCTTAACTGGAATTAAATGTTCAAGGTGCGTGGATAACAATGAATTCTGATGACATGTTTACTCAGAGACTAAAATGTTTTTTTTCTGGATTTTGTGGATTTGTGTTAGCCTTGTTTTCATGTGAACAAGAATATTTTTAAAAATGTAATAGAGAACATTATCTCTACTCATGGTTGATGATTTGCAAATATGTATTGTGTGTGTGTGTGTGTCTGTGTGTATATATGTTGCTTTCTTTTTGATGTACAGGTCCAGTAATTGTGAGATGATCCATTCTGCCAAACGACTCAGCTGAATAATAACAGAGGCCATTAATTAAAAATAACTATTTCCACTTCAGAAGAAGAGCTAGTGAATGTTTGGGCTAACAATACACCATTAGTTAGATACTAATTGGACATTGTCCTGCTGGAAAAGTTCACATTATAAACATCATTAACTGTAATCATCTTCAATTAGGAGCACAATTAGCATGATCCATCCTGGACCCATAACTGCAGGGGACGTTTTCAGTTATTTATTCATATATGTTCGCCGTTATAAACATACGGCAAGTACCTCATAAACTGTGCATAATTGTGCCTTCTCTTTGACCTTTGGGGTTTTGCACTAAAAAATACTTTAATCCTGTTTCTGGAGACATTATCACAACATTATATTTAGTCGAGTTAACAAGGATCCCTTCTGGAAAGATTTCCCTTTGATGTAATTATGGGAGCCAGGGTCTTTTCCGAAAGGTATTTCTGGGTCGCTGGAGTTAAGTTCTTAGCCAACAGGTGGTAAAATGGGGTCACATGACTTTGCTGAAAGTTGGAAACTGTGACATTCATTTTTACCTTCATGGTCTTATCTCCGGTCCTTGATCTGGGAAGGGCCCCCCCCTTGGTATTTCAGAGAGGTGATGGATGGGGGGCCATCCACATGTCTCTTTAATGTACACTCCAGCTCTAGCGTCCTACTACACCAGCTGTCTGAGATGTTCTTCACCCTGGGGGATGGTCGAGAGAGGCATTCCAGCACCAGGTTAATGACACCTTCCAGCTGCAGAGGAGCAGAGGAGGCTTTGGTCCGTTTCCTCATATCTCCGGCCAGAGCTCACTCTGCATGCACTCGGCCTTTTATTCATCTTTTTGCCTCTGGTCTGCTAACACTCTTCAGCTCCTGGAGTTTCACGTTTCGCTGACGCACAGCAAACTCCCGCCCCCCCATCCGAATGTGTGGGCCCCGGACATCTGTGATGGCGACGGGTCCCCAGGTCCCCTGACCTCCGTATGAAATGTGTGGCGCTGCAATTTCTCTTTCTGTCGCTTGTCCGTCACCAACTGTGGCAATTTGGAGGGAACAAATCGAGTGCCATTTGGCAGCATTGCTGGGCATTGGTGTTGCGGGTCACAGGTGGGTCTAAGATCTCAGCCACCTCTGACCAAGGTATTTATGCAGCCATTAATCAGAGAGCAATAGGGAGTATAGAAACCCGATCGCCTCTTACATAAATAACACATGTTTGGAACTATGGAGCATAAGATCTGCTGGTTAATTATGTTTGAACAAACAATGAGGATATGCAGCTGCCAGCAGTGAGGGACGATGAGACATTTCTGGGGGTGAGGTTTTGGTGACTGAACAAATCCATCTGTCCAGGCCTGCTGGTGACCGTGTGACACTGCCTGTTCTGGCCCTCCCGAGTTCAGGGGACGGGTCTCAGATGCAAAGATGAACCTGCAGGATGTGGAACTGGAATTGTGGGGAAAAGGGTTCGACCCCTAAACCTTGAAAGAACCGCAAAATTAAAAATTAACTTTGATTTACAATCAGAGTTAGAATCAGAATTACTTCATTAATCCCCGTGGGGAAATTTTCTTACATTACAAAAACAAACTGCTGATGGAAATAAAAGATTTAGAAAAGTTATGTACAGATGATAGATGAGATTTAGATAGAACTATAAGAACAATAAAGTAATTAAAATAAATAAAAATAATATAATAACCAATAAAAATAAAACGAATAAAAATAAAACCTTACAATTATCTGAGTTCAGATAATAAGTGCTTGTCACCTGAAATGTTAATTAGAAAACTAAAGAACTGAACAGGAATTAATTAGAAAGTCTTTTCAGAAGTGACCTCATCTCTGAGCCTGGTCTTCACCTGCAGGACATGGCAAGCTGGTCTAGCTGAAGGCTACAATCTGTCTCTCTGATTCCACATCCCACTAAGAGCAAGGGAGCCACCCCTGCCAAAGGCGATACGCCTGCCCTTCTTAATGCCTTTGATCTCTGTTTGCCCCGGTAAACTGACCACTGGAAACAGCAATGTCCTCTAAGGGCATGATCACATTCAATTATTCATTTCCGAAGCACTTATACTGTCACCTTGATGAGGCATGATTTTCTGTTACAGTGTGAAGGAGCAACTGGTCATGATTCATAGAACAAAACATGTCATATGTGCCCTGTGTTGTGTGGTTGTTGGTTTTATTTTGGGTGGTAAAATATGATATGCATACGTTGAGCTCATGAACTGATGGGCAGATGAAGTCAAAAATAGTGAACCCTTCATGCTGAAATCCCACAAAAACATGCATTTTAATATTTATACAACATATAAAGATGGTGGTGCAGAGGGCAGAGCTGTCGTTCAGCAACCAGAGAGTTGCTGGTTCGAGCCATGCTTTCTCCTGACCCCATCTAAGTGTCCTTGAGCAAGACACTGAACCCCAAATTGCTCCCGGTGTGCAGGTTGGCGCCCTGCGTGGCAGCCTTCGCC
>JABFDZ020000001.1:17999669-18010123 GCA_019775955.2 Pollimyrus isidori
GCAGGATAATGCACCATGTCACAAAGCTCGAATCATTTCAAATTGGTTTCTTGAACATGACAATGAGTTCACTGTAATATAATGGCCCCCACAGTCACCAGATCTCAACCCAATAGAGCATCTTTGGGATGTGGTGGAATGGGAGCTTCTTGCCCTGGATGTGCATCCCACAAATCTGCATCAACTGCAAGATGCTCTCCTATCAATATGGGCCAACATTTCTAAGGAATGCTTTCAGCACCTTGTTGAATCAATGCCATGTAGAATTAAGGCAGTTCTGAAGTCGAAAGGGGGTCAAACACCGTATTAGTATGGTGTTCCTAATAATTCTTTAGGTGAGTGTATAATGTCCATATATGGAGGGTAATATATATATATATATATATATATTTATATATATTACCCTCCATTTACTGTCTGGGAACGATGTCTTCGCTAAGCACCTACATGATGACAGTGCTCCACTTCATCCGCGAAGATGATGTTCCACTTCCATGGAAGTATAGTATCGTTTCCCCTAGACCATGGTATGAAAAGTAATGAAATTTAAAATACAGTCTCCCCTTCTTCATCAGATTCAAACTTGAAATTCCTGCATAATCGCACAGATTTACATAGTCTTTATATGACCACGTTATTGTATGCTTAAGCCCAAAGAATTCCGATTTTACTTCTAATGCAGTACAGAAACTACGTAGTTGTTCTGCACGCACATGGAACCGCCCAATAAATAAACATGTTAAAGTCCCTACATGGGGCCTCCTGGTGGGATTCTTAAGTTATTCATTTATCACTTGCTTTACAGTGATGCTCACTTCTAGAACTCTTGATAAGAATCCCAAGGAGAATGTGGACTTCTTGGATAAAAGCTCTGAGGCCTTGGCAGTCGCTTGTCCAGTGGCAGCTGGCAGGACACCATCCCTGGCCTTGTTAAAGGCTCACCTCTGGCGTGCCATCAAAGGCCACTGGAAATCAAGGCCCCCTCACAGTTCAGGCCCACTGTGTCCTCATTTCCCAACTGGTGCTGGCTCCCTGAGGCCTATGGGAATGAAGCGTGTTCTTCAGCTCCATCTAAAGCCTTTCATTACATTCATATCATTTGCATTGTATCCCTTTTCACATTTTGTTGGGCTCTTTCTTTCTGTTATCTAAAGTTCATCACTTCAAATTTCATTCTTTCCCTTTCAATACTACAAACAACACATATTAATAATTAATTCTGACACTATTGTTAACTTAATATTACACACAAAAATGTATTATGAGTGCTGTCGTTATTATTAAATGTCCACGTTTTGCACTCCAGTCATTGTATTCTTAGAACCGTGTAAATGATTGCATGTGCCTTTTAACAAAAGATTTATGGCTGAAACATAGACACCAATAGCAGAACATATCTGAACAACAGCATCGTCTGATAGAGCTGCCTGGATCAGATTTTCAATGTTCTGGATGTGAGCAGCATTTTCAAGTCTTTGAGAGGATGAACGCAGGATGTGAAGACTAGGACCGGGGTGGGTGGAAGTCAAATGTCCTCTGTGGTGTGAGGCTCCCCTCCGTGTTTCCTCCTCATACACTCATCCTGTTAACACATATATGCGCATGTGACCAAGCGAATGGAAAACTGCTTAGGATGCATTCGAAATCACATACTTACACTGTACATACAGAATTTTGGTAGAAACCTCCTACTCCACCGTTAATGTAGCCTAATGCATACTGTATGTATGCAAGAGAACAGGATGCATTAAGACACACCGCAGTCTCCACCTAGCATATTACCAGACCCAGATGTTTACGGGTGACTTGGCTTGACCCCTGTGGGAGTTAAAAGCTGCTAAAAACTATTAACAAAAAAACATCATTTCCGACTACCGGTAAACGTCTACGTGTTTTCTACTTGAATTTCTATAGAGACTGCACGTCCCCTGCTATCTTGACAAAAAATTCTGAACGTCTGATGTTCTTTGAGAGTGCAGCATGCATTGTTTGCTCACTTGGGAATTTCCGAGAATGTAGTATATCACCGGTACTGTTTTCCTGTCGTCTCATCTATACCGAGGATTCAGAAATACTGTTCACATCGCCTACTATATTTCTCTTACCAAATAGTAAGCAAATGTGCTATTTTGGATGCACTCCAGTTTAGATTTCACTATGTGTTTTCCAGTGGTGCTCTCTTGGTAATATACAGTATTTGTAATATTTTCCCAGTTATAAGTTAATGGTCAAAGTCTGCCAGCAGCCTTTAGCAGAAGTGCTAGGTGTAAGTCCATTGTAGGCCTTCAATTCAAATTACTCTGAAGAACATGTCTTTCTTGAGAAAGTGCCCATTTAAAGGTGCTTTTAGCATTTGTCTTAAGATTTACATAACTGTGTTCAATTGAGGCATTTTGGGTACATCGCCCTGGTAACAATGCAGGGGATGAATGAGAAGCGGAGATATAGCCATACATCTTAGTCGATGGATAACCCAGTCCAAATCGACGCCATTAAATGTAATCTTTATGTTACAATGCTTGTGTCTTTGACAGTGGAAATGCACATCGACGTTTATTGAAATGTGTAGCATGTGAGGCCATTTCCATTGAATCTTTCAGGAATAATTAAGTCGCTATGTGGGACACGTATAAATTAAAACCTGCTGATTTTTTTGTCTTGTTTCAGTACAGAATCAGAAGCATGTAGCATAGCCCATGGCCCCAAAGCGTCATGGTGCACAAACATAAACTCTCAGCAAAACAACACCTCTCAGATTGCACCACAAGAGGACGTGGAGTACGGTCTTCCAAGTATTAAAAATTAAAGCATGTTAAATGGGATTATGAGCAGAACAAACAGAGAACAATCCCTCTAGGAGAGCAATCGGAAAAAGAATCAGAATTACTTTTATTATCGGCAAGTACTTATGCGCATATGAGGAATTTGCCATGGAATGTCGCAAGAATTAAAAAAATACAAATAAGAACATGAAACGCGTCACAATCAGGGATCACGCTTGACATTGAGCAAAATGTGTATGAGACCGGGAGTTTTCAAATGCCGGGCGCTGACAAAACCGATACGCTGGGCCAAGTGCGAGGTCAGGGACGGTCCTTTTGTCTCCCCAGTCAGGAGAGTCAGTCTTACGTAGACTCACCAGATGGGAGCGGGAGACACAGGAGGCGGAGGAGGGTAGGAAACGGTGAGCCGTGGCAAAGCAGGGCAGGCAAGGCCGGCGGGCCAGGTGGGAGGGGCGAGGCAGGCGGGCCAGGTGGGATGGGCGAGGCAGGCGGGCCAGGTGGGATGGGCGAGGCAGGCGGGTCAGGTGGGACAAGGAAAAGAGGGCAGACCAGAAAAGAGAAACACTCAGTGCGTCATAAGAATAGCAACAATACTTTGCGAGGTTGGCGCAGTCGTGTTCGTCTTCTTCGGCGGGGCAGACGGGTGTGGATTAGCTCCTCCCAGGTGAGCGGGACAAAATGGGCATATGATAATGAAGCTGGATACGATAGACAATATTATCATGCAGAACGGGGGGTTATAAATTCATTCATTATTAAGATGCTCCGAGGTGCACACATCCTGCATTCGATTGACTCTCTCCGAGTCGGAATTCGGGTAAAAAACGTCGTAAGAAACTTCCGGAAGTAAAACCTTCGGGTAAGAACGTCGGAAAGGCACTCGAAATCTGCCAAAATATAAAGAAACAACACACAACAGCACGTTCATGGGGGCAGCCATGTTTGTTTCCGAGATGTGTAGTTTGAACGAGATATTGGTCAGACGTGACATCACGCACCATGCTAAAGGTGCTAAACTCTCGTGTATTGCATCCAGTAAGAGCGAAAGTCAATTCCAGAATGAGAATCTGGCCAGAGATTCTGGTCTGTCAAGGACCTAGTTTCACATGGAGGTCAGTGGCATACAGTACAGCCACTTTTGTCACTTCAGATGAACCCTGTCTCTCCTGCACTTTGGACTCCATAAATGGTAGATATACGGAAAGATAAAAAAGAAGACAACAAGGAGAAGCTACATGGGAAGCAAACTGGAATGACTCAGGGCGACTGGCTTCTGCTTCTTTAAACATGACAGTGGGACCTTATGGTCAAGTGAGCACAAGCAATGGATTTGGCAACAGAAAAGGGTCAAAAATATGGAGGGGAGGCTGGCGTGTACGTGGCAGAAATCACACATCCATTTTCCACAACCGTTATCTAATGCAGGGTCACTGTGCGCCTGAAGCCCGCCTGAAATGAGGCAGGGGATACCCTGGATGTGATGCCAGGACATCACAGGGCATGCAGTCACTTATACACACACACACGCACACACACACACAGGAAATTTAAAGGCCAATGCGTCTTTGCACTGAGCAAGAAAACCAGACTATGCAGGAAGAAACCCAAGGGAACTTGGGAGAACATGCAAAATTCAGGAAGCAGCCATCAAATCCACATCCCAGGACGTGAGAGAGCACTGGGCCACCCCAACAAACAATCACAGTAGTATAGCAGAAATGACATGGGGCTTTATGTGCACACAACGTTACCTGAGAGAATAGCATGTAAAATATCTCTTACCCCAGTGAAGTGACTAAAATTTCCCCAGTTGGACCATTGCTGACAGTGTAACAGTTACTCCTTGCTGTCGTAAATAAGGTTGTTCTTAATAAGACACACAGCAGCTGAGTCATCATTAATAAACACAGCTCTATCCAACTGTAACGCCATAGTAAATCATATTAACATAATCACAAGTTCTTTTTCTTGCTAATGTTCACACAACATCGAAACACCACTTGCCAAACAAGTAGCTGCTGCTGGCACCTAGTACCGAAGGTCATTGAAATGAGCACCTTTTCCCTCTGTTTGTAGCCACAGTTAGCGTCAGCAAAATCGCATTTCGATGTGCTGCACTCTCACCGTTTTGAGAAACAGCACTTTAATTACAGAACGATGTTCAATGGTGTTTGTAATTACAGATGATGTTCACCGATGTTCATAATCATAGATCATGTTCAGTGATGTTTACTTCACTAAATGGAAAGCAATGGTGAAGAGATGCGGTCTGCCAGCAGAGAGCAGAAGATTTTTGCTACTCAGAAAAGGTACACAAAATGAAGATAGGGCAAGGAGAATCAGAGTTTGAAGAATGTCCCCAAACATTAAGGTGGACACCTCATTAAGCCAGCATATGATCCCCCCATCCTCTCCTCAGTGACCAGACCTCTAACACCCACCGCCCTCAGAAAAACCACCAGCTGACCCTATTTAAGCTGTAATGAGGCGATTATTCATAACAGGGGCAGCTAGGGTGGGGGAGGGGGTGGTGGTCAATTACCATGGAGACACAACTGATAGGTTTAACCCAGGACTGTGCTAAGACTCTGTGATGCACCAACTCATGAAGTACAGATGAGATTTTATGGGCCATATACTTTTAAACTTTGCCTCTTTGCCACCTCCTGCCCTCCTCCTAAGCTCTTCTCTTCATCATGTGTCATTGTAACATGAATGGACCTGTATCCCTTCTCTCTGACTTCTAACGCCTGTTCCAAAGGTAGCCACAGGCTTTCCCTCTAATCTCCCAGCTGCAGGGATTTTTCCTGAGTTCCACGTGACGTCCTTTGTTTTGTGGAAGTGCCACGGGACCCGTTTGGCTGGCAGCACTGCACCGAAACTGCCTGCATAGCGTGCGTCGGCGAAGACGCTCCTATTTATTTTGCCCGACTTTAGCAAACGTTCTTATTTTCCGGCAGAGCTGATCAAAGGCTTACCTTCTGCCCGGGAGGAAATGTTGGCTTTGGAGAAACGACTGATGATTCAGCCCTCCGCTCCACCAAGATGGTCTTTTTGAGTGTGTTGTTGTCTTTTTTTTTTTTTTTTAAAGAATTTTCCATCCGTTTCTAGGTTAAAGAAAAAGAAGGCAAGAATCTTTTATGGAGAAATTAACCTTTTGGCAGAATGTACATTTTTTTATCTTTTGTGCATTTGGGACCTATGTGGCCAATGAGTTTGTGGCCTTGAACCCTGCACTACGTTAGATACATTAAGTTTCATTTTAAGTTAAGCAGTGAAAGGTGAAGATGAATTCTATAGTTATGGTGGCATGACCTTATCTTTTATAAGAAACTAGTTACATAACCATATATCGTACTTTATTGAAAACAAATTATATATTTTTTTTCTCCTAAGGGGTTTATACTGTAGTCTATTTGGTAGCTGTTCTGTCTTTTATATTTCAGATTTTATTTTATTCTCTTCGGCTTCTGTTTGTGAGAATACTTTTCCTTCCTCCTATATAGTGTTCATTGTGTCTAATGGTATCTACATGTATGTGCCATTGTAGCATAAGAAATACACAATATCAATAAAGTTTTTTTTTCTGATTCTTACCTTGCACTGTTAGTCATCCAATGGAAACCAGCCAAACCGAGTAGCCAATGGGAAGTGGGCTGGAGCCCCATTTACTCTGTCACTAACAAGGAGGGCAGCTTCTCTGCCTGCTTCAGCACTGGCAAAAAAAAAAAAAGGCGATTTACCTACATTTTAATGAGCTCTGACCTTTTGTTTGTAAATGAGTTACCAAGGCCTACGTCCTGATTGTCTTGTTTTGCCGAAGGCTCACAATCATGTGACCACATGACACCCATGTCCCATTTAACGGAAATGACTATTTAAATTGGATTTGCAAAAGTGCATCCGTGCTTCATTTGGCTTCTGGGCAGTCATCGTGTCTCAGCTACTCCTTTGCACGCCATGTCTTTTAACGCTGTTATTTAACTTATTTCTTACTGTACATTTCATTTGCCTCCATACAGTATTCTGCATGGTATTTACTTGTAGGATTTAAAGTTAACGGGGAGAACCATCTGAACGAAATAAAACAGAGGAGTTTTATGTGCATAAATATATACATGCATATTTTCCCCTGCGTTGGCTGTGAGACCCTTTCATGTTTTTGTGCATGGATTTGCATAAAGCGAAGCTGCTGGTAAAATATAAACAGAAGGATCAGCAGAATGACTTCCTTTCATCGTAAATAACAGTTTTCACATGTCCAAGGACAGTTTCCATGATAAGAAGTGTAAAATATCCAGTAGTGCGATTTCAGTTATTCTGGGAGCGTCGGGTGCGGACACTTAACCATTACCTTCACTCCAGGTCAGTGACTGTCTTTCTGGGTCTTTTAATTCCATTTTAAAAGCTATGATATATCTGCATATCAGGCCTCCTGATGAATCTGTTTCTGTTTTCCTCAGCTGAGGGGCTCCTACTGCCCCCCGGCCCAGCCCTCCTCTCCCATGCCGCTTGATTTATTTTCTTTGTGAGGGTATTTCCGTGATCATCTGCTCTAAGACGCTCAGCGCCGCTCCTACTCCAATTCACTAACGTGCTACGCAGAATAATGGCTTTTTAACAACAATGCATGGTCTCTCGCGCATAGATAGGGCCAGCGTGCTAATAAATAGCGCACGGCTAACGAGGTGTGGATATAAATCGCTGGAAGGCGCCCCTTTCTTCTTGACAAAACCAACCACTAGCTCGGCTAGCAGATGTGAACGTGGTGGGCTTTGTGCCACTCCGCCCCCTCTTTTGCCGAAGGCTGCTGAGATTTTCTCCGCCAATATCGTTTGCCCGTCATTATTCATCAAGTACCACCTGTCAAGCTCTTTTTTTCCAGGGTTGATGAGGGTCTTGTGTTGCTGTAGGAGCTCCTGGGTTGAGCTCTTCCATTTTAGCAATCGTTAGAGTTTGCCGTTCAATGTGGCATCTTCCTGTTTTGGAAGTAAAGGCCACCCTGTTAGTAGAGTTGCATCTCCTGCTAGACCTTCTTTGATTGCATGTTTCCTCTCTTGTGGCCAGCAGTTGGCTTCTTGCCTCTTGACTTCCATGATGCTATCTCAGGTCCCTCCTTTCTCATATCCCCTCCACCCCTCCCACGTCCAGAAGCTGACAATGCCTTAAAAACAACTCACTTACCTACATTCCCCTACGGCTTTGAGTATCTCATTGGATTGTTTACTGTTATTCATTGCACTGCTAGTGTTACTTGTGCCCAAGTTAACCTTTATAGCTGTTTGTGCTCATGTATTTTTAATTTGATGAGTTTACCATGAATATAATTTGTTAGGTGAAAAAAGGGTTACTCAGATCTCCTCTCCAGACACATGTATGCAAATGTTCTAGCCCAGAGCAAGACAACCGTCTTGTTGATTGTTGTGAATCGACACGATGTTATGGCTCTTCTCTGCTCTCTCGCGCAAACTCTCGGCCCACCATGGTTTGACACCACATGGCCCTTACTAGTTGTTGCAGTAAGAATATTCTAATATTGTTAATGCCTGGCAGAAGAGACTCTCAGAAGGTTGCGGGGTTCCCGAAGTTTATTGTTTTCATACAGCTTCAATAAAATTTTCCCCTAGAAATTTTCCTCATTGAAACTGCAGTTCAACAAACTTAAGGAGGAGGCCAGGTCTGGTCAATCAGTGCTACTCCTAGTTACTAATGGATGCTAATGTGTTCAACATGCGCTAAGTGATAGATGGGGGTTCATGTTTTGTGACTGAAAGACCACCAGTTTAGATCCCATCCTTGGCCGGTTTGTCACATCTCTGCTGGGTTCTTGAGCAAGGCCCCAAAACGCTCCGGGGCTGTTGGATACATGGCTGACCCTGTGGTCAGACTCTAAGCTTCACTCTCAACTGTATATTTGTGTAAATGTCTAAAAAAGGAGAGTGAGATGGGAGATGTAAAAACTCACACATTGCAATGTATTGTACCTGTGCTCAAACGTGTGCAAATAGCAAATAAAGCATTTGATTTTATTTAATTTAATTTTGAATGACAACTAAAACAAACAAACAATATGCTGCGTCACGACGTCACATACAGGTTAAATGCAGAGGACTCTTTCGGCTGTTGTTCGCTGTGTGCTGTGGCATGTCAACAATGGCCACTGATCTCCAAATTCTAATTCTGTGAGTGGAGAACTTTAGGATGTTTAATGACTGAGCCCCTCTAACTGGTGGGGCTAAGGCAGAAAATCAGCCCATCTGCCATTCCTGCCCATCTAATACTGGGTCACATGTGCCTGGAGCCTATCCCAGGGGAAGCCCAAGGCAGGGGAATCCATGGACAGGATGCCAGTCAACAGGCTATGTCCTTGCATGCCATGAGCACGGCGAGGCTGCCAATCCACCTAACCACACGCTTTTCAGACTGCTGGAGGAGATATGCAATCCTACTTTAAATTAGCCAAATAGCTGCAAATGTAATGGTCGTAAATGTAAATTTTAAACACCATCTTGCGGTGGCACAGTGTCAGAGGCTTACATAATTACTTTTCGTAGAGGTGTCTTTGGTGTGAATACCATATCCACATTTTAAAATATTTATTTTATTCCACCATTCAAAAAAGCTATTTAGTCATTTGTTACAACGGGTTTCTGTCTGGAAAACCTCAATCGTGGGTTTTTATGATACAAAAGATCTGATTAGTCGATGGTCATTCACACGTGAATTCATCGCGGCCACTAGCACGGCTCGATTTGCCACTTGACAAGCGACCAAAGAAACTAAAGTTTTCTTGTGAATCTTCTTCTAAATCTTCCTCTGGTTCTGCCAAATGCTGTGCGCCTGAATTTTACGAAGAGATGAAATATTTCTGCTCTCTCCGGCATTTGAAGCCTGACAATAAAAAATGACATTGTCAAAGGAAGATGGACGAGATAAAGGCGGCATACATACTTTATTGAATTTATGCAAATGAGGTTTATCATTTTCAGACACCTGTTTACTAATGCTGTGATGTTTACTGTTGGAAATGTCAGTGGGAACCAGCGTCCCGATAAAGGTGTAATTTGTCAGAAAAATTATCTGATGGCAAATTGATGTCTCTTAAAGGGTAATGTGCTCACTCGCCTATATACCTTAGAAAGGCACAGAATGATCATTAAGATCTGTTAAGCACATGTTACTCTACACCCTAATGTTACATTACCTGGATGAACATGAAATTTGCAGTTTCAACAAAAAACTTTTATGAGAACCTATGGTCCCTTTTCACAGAGGTCACCAAACAGTTATCAAATAATTGATAATTATGTCCCTAGTAAAGTAAAAGGGTTGGTTCATTTGCTACATGAATTGTACATTTATTTGTTGGTGATTCTTGTAAGTGAGCAATCCAGCCCCTTGGAGAGCTTTGGAACGCTGGTTCACATGACACCGATCACTAAAGTGACAGACATCACTATGAATCCCTCACAAGGATTGTAAATAATGTGCATGTTGTGTGCTTGTAGAAGGGGATGGCAGTAATACGGAAAAGCCTAAATTGTACTGTCTGAGGGTGGGGGCTCGGGGGTGAAGAATATTTTCCTGCTAATACCGACTTCACACCAAGGGTAATTCTAGGATTTTTATAAGGTGGGGGAGGGGGGGGGGGCAGAGGAGGGGGCATAATTC
>JABFDZ020000001.1:18016308-18030122 GCA_019775955.2 Pollimyrus isidori
CCCGGAAGCAACGGGCACGAGGCAGGGAACAACCCTGGATGGGGGGCCAGCCCATCGCAGGGCACACTCATACACCACTCCCGCACACACGCAGGTCCTAATACCAAAGAAGACTAAAATAAGGAAAACTGAGCATGCCGCAAACAGGGAACAGGGAGCAAAAACAAGGGACTGTAACAGAAATACAGTAAAATCCATTTATAACGGACTTCAAAGGACCCGGCAAAACAAGCCGTTATATCCAGACGCGTGACTATTAATAATCCTGACTAGGTATCTATGCTGGATATCACCGGCATGCCAGGCATCTTGTAGGCGGAGCCTCTGGCCGGCCCCAAACCCTCGATATAAGAGGACAACAACCAACCTACTAGGCCATGTGGTGGGTAGGGGAACAAATAAACAAGGAACGTGAAGAACACGGGATGGCCAGCGACACCTGCTGGCCAAAGAAGGAACAGACGAAGGGGCAGGAGAGGGAGCAATCCTGACAGGCTTCAGCAATTGTTTCCTTCTTAATTTGCTGACGGACATGGCTCTGTATTCCAGACTATATAAGTAAATATAAAAACCTGTAAAAGATTGGCTGAGGATACAGGCCTGCAGGATGCTGGACGTCCGTGGCCTCTGTTGCCCCCTGAACAAGGTGCTTTGCCAGCTACAGAAGTGGATGAAAGCAAAAGATACTTTTTCAAAATTATGCGACTAATCAAATGGACATGCATTTTTCTGATTTTCTAATTTATTGACTGTTGAAGCCATGGGGACAGAAGTTGGACCTTGGGTTAAGGCGATACACTTCCATTGTGCTTGGTTAACTGAGAAGCTGAGGTGCAGTGCAAAATAAAGCGATAAGAATCTACAACATAAGTGGCTTATTGAAATCGCTCCCCGATGTCAGCGAGATGTTCATAATAATAAACCAATACCTTCATGAGCTTCTCTTTCTTATGTTGGTATTTCCCTTAATTACATAGTTCCCGGATTTAGTCTATAGGCACATGCACTGACAGATGTACACAATTCGGCTCATGATGAAGAACTATTTTTGCTCTTAAAAAAAAAAAAGTCTTTGATACGAACTAAACTAGTGCAAATAACATATGCTGTCCTAATATACCCTGAACTCATTACAGTACAGCAACCAAAGGTGGGTCACGTTCTGCTCTGCTGGCTCCTCTGCCGGGCTGGACACTCGCTGACTGATTCACTGACACCGTCCGACTCGGCGACCAGTCAATGTTTCCTCCTGTGAAAACATCCTTGACATTTATCAGTCAAAAGGGAAAAAAAATCTAAATAGCATTTAAAGGCATTATATTATTGCATATTTGCTAATATAAATAAAAATGTAATGATTAAAATATCTTTATTTTCAGTCTATATGTACAATGGAACTCATATTACATTGATATACGTCTGTCTGTATTAGCTTTTAAGAGGCTTAATTGGAATTCTTTGTTTTTAGTCATTAATTTAAGATTTCTTTGCTATGTTTTCATTCCCATTTAATGATGTTTGAAGTGAGGGAGTTTTACACCAGTCACGCTCCACTGTGGAATTACAGCTATTGACTTCAGAGCGACCGATTTCTTTACAATTTATACATAGATATATATATATAATTTCCGGAAACACGCCTCAGCGTAATAATCGTGTGTTTGCTTTGGCTTACCACGGCATGTGAAAGTTGTGCCTTGGTCTCCTGGTCTAATGGTTTAAGTCCGGCACCATAGCGGGGGGCTGGCATTACCATGGGGGGGGGGGGTACGCCTCCCTCCGGAACATCAGTCCAATCTGTCAGTTTGTCCTAATTTCACACTTTATTCTAGTTGCCCCACTCTCCTGACAGAAGCCTTCATTCAGCGTAACACACAAACATGAAGGGCCTTTTAAAAGACCTGCTCAGACATCCCGGTCTTTATTCCATCCAATAAGGTGAAGCGTCATAGCCACCTGACATCCCCGATGCTGGCTTCCCAGGTGAATGCTGGATTGTGGGTAAAATGTTTCCTTCCATGGTATGTGATTAATGCTCCCTGATAGAAAGCAGGTTGTAAGTTGTGAGTATCAACACTTAACCACAGCCTAGATTTTTTACATTTGACTGAACTGAAATAGATACAAGCCGATCAACAAAATGTTTGTATGTATCGATCCTTACATGCATGTTTCTGTGTGTATAACATTACGCAAGAATGTGCTGAGATGTGGTTTAACTGTTTAAATGTTGATCCTCTCACCTGGGCCGGTTTGCTGAGTGCGAACGTATTCAGTTTAATTAAATAATTCATTGGTCTTCCCCGATCTTCAGAGCTTAGGCCGGGGATTCCAAGAAACGTGAGAGCAGGAGAGTAGGAACTTCATTAATTTCAGACTTGAGGGGTCAGAGCTGTCTGAACTGCACGAGGGAAGCTGGCCCAGTTCCTGCACAGACTTTTAGGAAACGGGCCGAAGAGGAAAATCTCGCAAATCAGTACTAAGGCTTCTGCAAACAAACCTTAATGAGTCAAAAAGGGAATTCTACCTTTTGATACCATATGCCACTATATTTCAAATGGTGTTTTCTTCCAGCCCGATGTCGTTCTGCCGAAGCCATCGACCGCAAATGGCCAATCTGGAGTCTCTCGAGTCCCTTATCTGTGGAGCTTCGAGCAGCCGTTGTCTGAAGTTAATATTCTCCGCTCTTCCCCCAAAATCAGGCTTGTCAGTCTTCATCATTCTTTTGATCTGGACCGATGCACAGTGCCTCTAGCTTTTCAATCTTTCCATGGCATTTCATCCATGTGTATTACACATCACGACTCCCCCCCCCCCTCCAATCTCACCTGCGTTTATGCCAACCCCCAAAAGTCCTTGATTCTGCCCGACTTTGTCCTACTGAAATTCAATGGGGATGGGGTGTATTTCAGGCTCAAAGATCAGGTATGAAACGGGCCCGGAACGAGGAAATGATCTGCGGTGTGCATAATGTAGGAGCCGTCAATCACAATTTAAATACCGCCTCGATAAGTAATTGTAAACTATTCTGGGGAAAAAAGTGTCAACGAATAATAAGCGAAATAGTAAGTAGTAAGTCTCTTTGGTGTTTCAAAAATATTTTTGATATGCAGTATATAATTTCTCACTGTGTAAGGACTTTTATGTGCTAGGTAATGCTTTACTAAAACCAAGGAAAGAGACAGCAGACACAGTTATTAAAAGGCAGAGGGTGGAACGGTTCAGAAAGGCTGCCTACTGGTCCTCGCAGGGTGCCCCTGTCTGGGTAAGTAGATTTTTGTTCCAGCTGAGATTCTGATTACTGAGTTTTACAGCATTCGGTAGACCAGGCCCCAAGCAATGATAATTATTGCCCCGGTTGATATTTACATAACTGACTGTAAAAATGGCACTTGGCTACTTAATGCGACCCTGTGCCGTTAGCGCGGCTGGTTACAGGCGGCACAGAGCGTATCACAGCAACCCAGCCCTGGGATGACCAGCCAGGCTCTTCCTTCAGTTTGAAATTAGCTTAACTTCTGTGCCAAAACAGGGCACAAGTGAAACGGATCTTTCACAAGCCGCCTCCTTTCCCGAGATGCGGCGACCGGTGCGAGAGGCTTCCGGCGGCTTTTACTGCCTCTCCTTCATACGAGTGACATTTGCTTACATCACTCTCGATCTGTGCTTTTCATTGGAGGGATGCTTCGGGAAAAAAAACAAAAAAAAACAACGGGGAACCTGGCCGACTGTTTTTTTCATGATTAGAAGGGCAGCGGCAGCTAAGGTAATCTCCAGTCATTCCACAGACATGTAGCTTACGGTTGGATAGTCACTTTATTTAAGAACGTTCATGGGGTAGAATTCTCATATTAAAAGAAAAAAATGATGGGTTTCACAATGAGTTTTTTTCCCCTTTGATTAGAGCCTATCTATCTTATCATATAAATAATTCATACTTTGTTTTCGTATCACACATTAACATCTCACAGAGAAACTAGTCCTCATAAAAGGCCCTCAATGCTACGGATTCATTGTTGTTAGAGAATGGTTTTTAATAATAATTAAAAAAAAACTCTCCACTGACAGCATATGGTTGCAGTCAAAGAGTCAATTCATCTTGGAAATTTCTCTCATTCCTTTAGTCATATTATCATCAGAAATATTCAGTATGGTCATATAACCCATAAAGTACTGTTTCACATACAGCTGAAAGTGCTGAAATGGAATATAAAATTCACAATAGTGACTGGGGTATAATGACGGCATGTGTTAGAGACGGCTAATGTCATGTTCCAATGACCCATGATTAGCACAATGCTAGAAACCGTTCTCATGTTTGACAGATTCCAACGCTAGTTCTCTGGACTGAAAAATTGAGTTGAGACCAAGGTCCATCTGATGCTTGTCAGTGTGCCACATGAACCATCTGCGATTGGGCCAAAGAAAAAAAAAAGCTGGATATTCTGTCATGGCTTTAGAGAGAAGCCTCCTGTCAGCTAGACAACTACGGCGCTATAGGTGGATCTGAACCGGAAACTTCAAAGCTGTGTCTTGTCGCTTGATGAAGACCGCAGCACACAGAGGGAGAGGGAGGAGGTGGCGGACTCACTGGAGATGCGTGCTGCTCCTCGGCCCTGCCGTGCTGCAGCTTGTGTAGCACGTTAACGGGCAGGCTGGTGAAGAATGGGCTAACTAGCCGTTCCAGATTCCAGTTCAGTTGGAGGACGTTTAAAGAAATTCATTTAGAATATAAGCTTCTTAGCCAGCAAAGAACACCCAAAACAAAGAGGGTGGCACAAGAAAGTCAAACGTAAACCGTTTCCTATAAGCTCAGACACAGTGTTGCCATGCAGAGGAACTGGTCAAGATCACATGCCATCTGCAGCTTGCCTGGCATTTACTGTTACTGCGGACCAGCTGGGCTTACGGTCACCTATGTGTCTGGATTTGGCTGCCTGTGGATTGTTTCCTGCCCTTGTGCCCGGCCCTGGTCCTGCAAACATCAATAAATCAGGCAAACGATGAATCGTGCCTAAAGAAAGGAGTTAATTACATTGGACTGTATTGTAGTCTGCTGCGGCGGCCCATCGGCCTCGACAGCAGGTGACTTAGCAGTTAATAACATGAATCTATAAGCAATAAGGTTACTAGTTCTAGTCCCGATCTAGCACCTGAGAACTCTTGGATTGGTCCAATGTAAAATATTTTTTTAATAAATGGTGACCAACCTGTGTGTTAGTTCAAATAAAAGCACTGACTAATCTCTTAAATACACATAAGTTTTCATAAATGAGCAAACACTTGTTCAATCAAGTGTTTTAACTCTTAAATCTCTTAAATCCACAGTGCGGCTCTTTCACAAGAAGCAAGAGCTTCCAAAGGTTTGGACTTTGTTTTTGTTCTTTTTAAAACTATTCCTGTTCTGTTCCAAGCGATTTTTTTTTTTGCCTTTGAGGTCAAACAACATCAGGCATACGCCTTAATCGACACAAAACCAAAAATGAGTAAAAACAAAAAAAAAAGAAAGAAAAACATCATCAAACACAACTGGGCAGAACCAGCCCATGGGCCCAACGGGCTTGCTGCAGGGTCCAGGGAGACATCAAAGGGCTCCAAGCACAGCCAGAGAGAAAACAGAGCGGCGCCAAAGCCCTGTTACGGGAGTCGCATTGCCCGTCCCGCGTCACATGGGAGGAGTCGAAGCCGCCTTGGGGGGACGCGGGCGGCACCGGCTGCCAGGGCTGGGCCGGCAGATGAGCGTAGTGAGGCGTTGTCCGGCACGCTCATGCCCCGTCGCTTTGCATTATGGTCTGGACATTAAGGACTCCATGAGAGGCATTAATGTAGCCCCAGAAGGGGTCAAAGGCCACATGCATGCTGGAATGAAGACTAAATTAGGAAACCATGCCATGTGTGACATTCATGTTTTTTCCAATCCAGTCATTCAGTAACTGCTGTGAGCCACATTAACAAACTGTCTAGATCGTCACTGCTTGATAAAAGCCACGCATGTCCACTGTTTGATAACTGTTACTTTTTTCTATAGGTGGAATGCGCCCTGTCTCCTGTCTACTGATAGAATTTGACATCTAACTCATCAACAAAAAACTGTACTTTGAAGTCGTTTATTTCACTACCATTTATGTTTGTACTAGTTAGCATTACATGCATTTTGGTCATTTGTGTTGATTACCTTTTATTGCTGATTTTAACAACTTAATGTTAATAGCTAGACGGCTAATTAAGTAACATCATTGCCCATTGTGAATATAAAGTGAGATTAGTGTTCTTGTTGACACTAGCAAGTTACATTTGCCTCACTGACAACAATCCACCAAAGTCTATTTAGAACCGTTCACATGGGTTCTATTTGCGGCACTGGGTGTCACATCCACGCATCCCATCCAACCCAGGTGTAACACTTCCTGTCCCAATCTAACCAGAGGTTAAAAGGAAGAGGGATTCCCCTCTTCCTTGCGAAGTATTGAGCCGGTGATTCTTCTGTGCCATACTGGCCCTCGTCTCCCCGCTCTCCCGTTATCCTCCGCCTTACCTTTGTCGTTGCCTCCTTCGTGTTCGTACTCCTTCCACAGCCCCGTCCTCGTCCGTCATCCTCCTTCCCTGCCGAACCCGAAGCCCCGTGTGTCCGTCCTGTCCCTCATTGTCAGACTGACCTTCCGGAACACGACCCTTCCGCCTGCCTCTCCACTACGAGTACTGCCTGCCGCCTCGGAAACCGCGACACCCCGGAGCTTCGATCCCCAGCTCCCTTTCTACCCCGCTACCCAGCCTGGGAGACCTGCGCAAGGTCTCAGCTTCACCAGCGACCAACATTCGCTGTTCTCAATAAACAAGCATTCCTCCGCATATCTGGGTCCTTGCCTGTGTCCGGATGACGTGACACTGGAGGGTCGTTCTAGGTTTTTTTTTTTTAATTTCTGCAAAGCAGTCTTAGGAGGAAAAGTGTTTTCTTCACGCTCATGAAATAATGGTTCTTTGCATATGTGTGTTTTTCATCAGACAGAGAAGATGGGGAAGATGGTGGTTCAGCAGTCAGAGGGTTGCCGGTTTGAGCCCCGCTTTCTCCTCACCCCATCAAAGTGTCCTTGAGCAAGACACCGAACCCCAAATTGTTCCCGGTGTGCAGGTTGGCGCCTTGCTTGACAGCCTTTGCCACCGGTGTGTCTGTGGATGGGTGAATGTGAGGCGTGTATTGTAAAATGCTTTGAGTACTCTGAAGAGTAGAAAAGCACTATATAAATGCAGTCCATTTACCATATGTAATATGTTCATGCGTGTAGTTTCCACAGCATAACCCCAACCTGTCTTATGAAGCAGTGGTTCTCAGCTTGCGGTTTGACCAGCCACTGTCATTGAGTCATTGCGTGGTTATAAAAAGTATTTTGAAAATTATTTAAAATGTCAGGTGGGTCGCAAATGGTATGCAATGTTATCTTGGAAATATTTTTTTGTTTGACTACTAACCACCCTTCCCCCATGGTGAAACAAACAAACAAAAAAACAAATAAATACAAAAAAAGCAAAGGGTTGTGACTTAATGACTGAGGGATAATGTGGATCATGAGGTTAAACCACTTGTGATCTGCTACCATAAAATATATAAATCCAATCCAGTCCCTCAGGGTATTTATACCATTCTGTCGTTGATTGTGCATGGTAACCCCATGGGTTCCATTCTAACAGGCTGTTAAAGCCTAATCTTCCTCATAACTAATTAACACAAGGCATGGAGAAAGTATCATGTATGTCATCAGCAGTGGAACCTGTTATAGCTACACTGATGACAGATGAGTCATCAGCAGAATGAAATAAGATTCTCTGTATTATTATTTCTGACTCAGATTCCAGACAAACATGGAGGGGAAAGTTATTTTGATTTGCTCCCCACAAAATATGTAGTTGTGATTTCCTGTTCAGGTAGCCGTAGAGGCAGTCAGTCACCCTGCCCTGTGTGGGAGGCCACTGGCTGAGGTTGTGTTAGGTAACACAGACTAAGCTTGAGTGGTTCACTTTGGTCTGTTCATGTGGCTCCATGCCCCCAGTAGAGTACACTGTCCATTTCCTTTGAGGTGTGATACACTTCCTGTCCAGTCCATATGGCTTCATGCCCACATTATAGTACAATGTCTGCTTCCTTTGAGATGTGATACACTTCGTGTCCAGTCCATATGGCTTCATGCCCACAGTAGAGTACACTGTCCGCTTCCTTTGAGGTGTGATACACTTCCTGTCCTGCATTACAGCTTCATGCCCCCAGTAAAGTACACTGTCCATTTCCTTTGAGGTGTGATACACTTTCTGTTCTGTTCATATGGCTTCATGCCCCCAGTATAGTACACTGTCCGCTTCCTTTGAGGTGTGATACACTTCCTGTCCAGTCCATATGGCTTCATGCCCACATTATAGTACACTGTCCGCTTCCTTTGAGATGTGATACACTTCCTGTCCAGTCCATATGGCTTCATGCCCCCAGTAGAGTACACTGTGCGCTTCCTTTGAGGTGTGATACACTTCCTGTACAGTCCATATGGCTTCATGCCCACATTATAGTACACTGTCCGCTTCATTTGAGATGTGATACACTTCCTGTCCTGTCCATATGGCTTCATGCCCCCAGTAGAGTACACTGTGCGCTTCCTTTGAGATGTGATACACTTCCTGTCCAGTCCATATGGCTTCATGCCCCCAGTAGAGTACACTGTCCGCTTCCTTTGAGATGTGATACCCTTCCTATTCTGTTCATATGGCTTCATGCCCACAGTAGAGTACACTGTCCGCTTCCTTTGAGATGTGATACACTTCCTGTCCAGTCCATATGGCTTCATCCCCACAGTATAGTACATTGTCCGCTTCCTTTGAGGTGTGATACACTTCCTGTCCTGTCCATACAGCTTCATGCCCCCAGAAAAGTACACTGTCCGCTTCCTTTGAGGTGTATTACACTTCCTGTCCAGTCCATATGGCTTCATGCCCACAGTATAGTACACTGTCCGCTTCCTTTGAGGTGTATTACACTTCCTGTCCTGTCCATATGGCTTCATGACCCCAGTAGCATTAGCAATGGTATGTTGCACTTTTTAAAAATGATACTCACAGCTACCTCCCTGATGGAGGGAGCTTGAATTACCATCACTTCAAAGATAATATGTGGCTATTTTTGTAGTCTGCTTATTATACCTGCTACAGAAAGTCTACTAGGGTGATTCCTATTCGCGAGACTCAAACCCCAGCATCCCTCAGCCAAGTGACCCTTACCACATTCCCAGGACACCAAAAGCCTTACACGCACACCTTTCAGCACCACATTACTGTTATCCATACCAATTTAACATTCGCCAGTGCAAAGCCCGGCGTATGGATCACATGCTACTTCTGTAAGGTGTTTTCTCATTTATTTTAACAAACATCTTATTGCTGTTTAGCTATACAAGCGTTTAAGTCCACCCATATCCATCCATATATGATAACATCTTATTAGCAAGGCCAGAGTTATGCACAGGCTAACGTGGGACCACATTTTTTCTGGCTCTTACAGCAGCATGACCTCACCGATGAATTTGGCCCGAGGGGCCTATTTATTAGGTTAGACCTGTAGTGATTTAGAGCGTATCTCGGGAAGCACACACTGTAAGGTAGAGTACATGACATACTATGGTACCATGTAGCATTGTGTGCCACCCAGTGAAGCTCTTTAATCGCAGACTTTTGTTATCGTACTTGCATGTTTTTGTATCTGGTCCAGGCTTGAACCGATGACTTTCCAATCTCAGGCAGAGAGGCTTAACCCATGGAGCCAAATACTGTTCCATCCATCCATCCATCCATCCATCCATTTTCTGACACCGCCTATCCTATTCAGGATCACGGGAGGTCTGGAGCCCATGCTGGAGGCTACGGGTACAAGGCAGGGAACAACCCAGGATGGGGCGCCAATCCATCGCAGGGCACACTCACACACCAGTCATTTACACATGCATACCTATGGGCAATTTGGTACAGGAGTACCTTGGAACACAAACTTAATTTGTTCCAGAAGGCTGGTCGAGTTGCAATTTGATCGAGCTCCAAGTCATATTTCCCCATAAGATGCAATGTAAATGAATTTAATTCATTTCAGACCCAAATGACTGCTTATTTCAACTTTTCTACCTACCTAATGATAAAATGCATTAACAATCAATCTAAAACTAATACACACATGAAAAAACACAGATACACAAGCAATAAATTGGAAATAAATGACAATCTCATATTCCAAAGCGAGAGTAGATATGTGCACCACCTTCAGTTCTGGCTATAATTTCCTTTTTAAGTTCTACATTTACTCTCACCGCTTTCCTCTTTGGTTTGCTGCTCTCACTACTCATTTTCTTAGGGGCCATTATTACTGAAATGTACTGTAGATAAAGCACAAAAAAATCACACTGAACACAGGAGCAGGAACACAGCTGTTGCACGACAAACTCGGTTGAGAGGCACCGCGAGATTGAGAGCGATTTATAGGCATCAGCATCCCAGTACGTCCGTTCACCTCTGTTTCAGCTCATCAGAGACACGTCTGGATCCATACAAGTTACAGCAGGTCTGTTTGGTTTTGTGATGTTCAGAGTTTTCGGCCGACTCATTTGAGGTACGAGTTGGTAGAGAGGAACATGTCTTGACCCATGGTTTTAGCAGGAATGGTTGAGTTCCAAGATTTGGGCCCAGGTACAAGTAAAAAAAAAAAAATTCACGTCCATCATCAGTGCTTGACATCACAAATGCTCTTCTGAATGAATCAGCAAAAATTCCCACAGACACAATCCGAAGAATTATGGAACGCCTTCCCAGAAGGGTAGCAGAGGGGGGGGGGGGGCAACTCCATATTGAAGCCTATGAATTTAAAATGAGACGTCACATGAGTTCCTGTAGATATAATGGCCAGGTGCTCCAGTACCTTTGTCCATATAGTCTATATTACATCATTCATGTACATTGTATATTTCGTGCATATTCGATATGTACTGCATAAATTATAAGTACAATTTTGTTCTCACTGTTCTCTCATTTCTATTTATTGTTATTTATCGTTATATGTTGTTAACTTTGCAGGGAGGTACACAGGCATTGTACTTGTGCAAATGACAACAAAGCTTTTTGAGTCCTTGAATCCTTTGAACTGTGCTATCAGAATTCAGACACTCTGCAGGATAATGACTTCAGTCTAACCCTAACCCAGCATGATTTCTCCTCTCATAGAGAAAGGTTATTCCAAAATATATTTGATATACTTGGTGCTTAACTGATGAAAAGCAAAAGTGGATAATTGTGAATGGTTTGCACATAGGGCTACTATTATGAATAATTCACTATTATGAAGGGAAGTTGTCTGATCTGAAACGACATTGACAATGTGTTCCAAATGTGTCCAAAACCCCCAGTACTCCCAGCTATGAGGCTCCAGGATATTATTGCATAATAACTCCAACACAGAATACTAAAATGGTCAGACCTAATGGAAAACACAAACTTTAGACCGGTTGGCCAGTAGTTCAAACTTTAAACTGAACATCAGTAATCTGTGGCAGTCCATTTCACTTCGGTTAGCCGTGTAGAACATGACGCTCATTCTGCTTGAGCATCTTCACTGGGATGACTGGCGTGTCCATTCTCACGTCTTCAGGACTCAAGACTGACATGAGCTGGCAGCTTAATTAAACAAGAGGCAATTTCACTGGACAGAGCTTGAAATTAATCTGACTTTATTTATATGGAAGACTGCAAATGGGGTACAGTACTACCAGTGGAAATACAAACAGCTGCAGTGTCCTGCGGTGGATCAGTTCCCCATCCTGGGTTATTCGCTAACCTTGTGCCTGTTGCTTCTGGGATAGACTCTGCACCCCTGTGACCGAGCATGGCACAAGTATGGAAAATGGATGGATGGATGCAAGAACAGCTCTCTGGTAACTGAAGATCTCAACCAATACAGATTTGCATGTAAACATTAAGAAATCTATTGCTGTTATGCCCGGACCTTGATGAGGCAAATACTGCAAACTGTACAGGGATCAGGTGAGTCACTAGTGTCCCACATCACGGTGTTTCTGTCCGTGTCCTTAAGCAATGAGCGGCCAGACTTTGAAGAAGCAGTGCATGAAACCATGTGTCAAGGAAAATGAGAAAAGAGCCACCATTCGATAGTTCAGCTTTGGTTCAACAGACTACCAGAGATTCATTTCAAGTTTGTTAGTGCTTTGGCATAATGGTCTGAATATACTGGGTTTTAATGCTACATTATCAAAAAGGGAATTTAGGAAAAACAATACACTGCGCCAAAGCTAAAGTTGATATATACCTACGTGCCACCATTTTGTGTTCTTTACTCATTATATAACTGGGGAATTATGGCGCAGATTGATTTCAGTCTTCCGCATGAAATTTAATTAGAATGTGTTCCACTGATTTGCTCCTTTAATTTATTTTTCATTCCAAAAACAGCCCTAGAATTACGTTTAATCCCACCATATCAAGATAATTGCAATTCTGTGCCTAATTCGACGATTAACCCAGGAAAATGTGTGCAGTGCCTCATTATACATCAACTCTCCTGCTGTGTATGGTGTGAAAAAGTTCATAAAATATATATTTACCAACGGGTGCCCAGAAAAGCTTTTTTTTAAAAAAACCAGGACACTGCGGCACACGGGGAAAAAAAACAAAAAAAACTCCCAATTAAATGGGATGGTTCTGACGCACGTTCCCTTTGTTTGAGCTGATTGTCATAATCCCGGACCGGCTTCTTGGCAATCAAACCAAATTATGATCTTTATGTAAACACAGCGGGCTTAAGCTACACTTCCAAGAAAATAAAATTGCTCGCAGCAACACACGGCAAGACCTCGTGTCCAAAACTGGCTTCTGGGGTGAAGATAAGGCACAACTCACCGGGCGAACATGACGATATCATCTAAGTAGTTTAAAGTCAAACACCTCAAAGCACAATTGCTATATAAACTCTATACATTTACTATTGTCACACAAACTTTAATATTAAACACGCAATGAAATGCATACTTTTCTAATGGCAGTGAGATAATATGCAGGGATGGAGATTCCTTTGTGATTAATGACCTTAATTAGTGATGTACGGGGAGTTCAATCGGTGGCTGCACACAGGCAGCCCCCCCAGTTAAACCTACCGGGGGTGTCACAGATGATTCAGGAGGGGAATGGTACTCATGATGCAGCCATTAAGGCTTCAAAAAGTAAGCAAAACTGAAGGAACTGAGAGCCCCTCACCTCCCTGCAGGCCAGAGAACAATCCAGCCACGCGTCACTGTGAACGTCCAGGAGAGTCCAAATACCATACCATACCATACCACTTTATTTCTAAAGCACTTTACAACAACAACAAAGTTGGCCAAAGTGCTGTACACAATGTCAACAATTACACCATAAAGAACACAATAACACAAAAAAAAATAAAAAAAAAATACTTAAATACTTAAATCAAATACTTAAAACAATACTAATTGTTTTTAGTGAAAGAAATAAATGCGTTGATGTTGTGTTAGAAATGGAAGATGGGAATGATGCCTCCACAGGATAAACCCAAGACAAACAGCCACACCTGTCATCGAGAAAACGTGACTTGAATTTAGCCACACTTGATTTATGACTCTTTAGCGTGCTTAAGCACATACGGGTCCTAACTGGGAGGGCGTATGATTCCAACATGCGCGTGTTTGCTCAATAAGAACAAGCTGCACAACAGTGGCAGCTCGGCACGCGGGGGGGGGGGGGGGGGGGGGGGGGGGGGGGGGGGGGGG
>JABFDZ020000001.1:18044110-18058422 GCA_019775955.2 Pollimyrus isidori
CCCCCCCCCCCCCCCCCCCCCCCCCCCCCCCCCCCCCCCCCCCCCCCCCCCCCCCCCCCCCCCCCCCCCCCTCCCTGCTCATGCCAGAGCAGATAAATCAAGTGAAAGACAGCCAAAGAAAAGAGAGGTGGCCTGGGGGGGTGAAGAGGACAGCCAGGGAGAAAGTGGCCGACCCAAGCAAGATGACGGACATGTACTGGGAGGGGAGGGCTGTCGAAAGGCAGCATGTTCAGCGAGAAGCAGAACAGCTGTGGGTCTGTCTGGGGTGGGGCTTGCTGGGGGGGTAATGTGAGGCACAGGCAGTCTCTTAATGCGTGTAGTTCATGGAAATGCCATTTGGTCATCAGGAGCCATGGGGGTAACTTTCCCAAAATGTAATGGTCTAAAGGGGGGGGAGGGGGTTCACATAAATCGCAGGAACAGCTGATTTCCTAAAGCATTTCTACGTTCCTAGAACAGGCCTAGACTCTGCTTCCTACTGAAGATCTTGGCCGCCTTTATGCCGTTATGCATCCAGGAAGTCAGCAGCCCGGCTGGGGGGCTCTGTGCTCTGTATGCGTCCCACCCGTAGCACTTTGCCTTTAATACCTTTTCACTGGGTAACTTCTCCAGTACTTCTCAAAACCGAATGCTACTTAAGACTGTCTTCATTTAAATGTGAATTAAAACTCGAAAAGAGCAAAATTACAAATCCACCATGTTCTCTATTCTTGTATTCTCTGTGTATTGTGCTGGATTCGTTTTTTGTTGTGTTAAGAAAGTACGAATTATACTATATCATCTGTGAAAAAAATCCCCATGAAAGCATTGTGCTTTGTGTGTTTGTTTAAACAGGACAATAATAAAATGTATTATAATTTTTTTTGCAACACTGTAACTTTTTTTGTTGCTTAATAATAATAAATAATAATAAAAGAAATAATAATAAATAATAAAAAAATAAATAAATATTTGTTGCTTAATAATAAAAATTTCAGGGTGGTACTGCTACGTCCAGTGCCGTCCGCTCCTCCTGTGTGCCACGCCCACCTAGTTTACCTCCTGTGATTGCCCATTGTTTCCACCTGTGTGGCGTTGCCGCTCGCCTGTCCTGTGCTTGTTTGATGTATTTAGGTCTGCGTCTCTTCCAACAGACGCGGCATTAACGTTGTCCTATGTCAGTTGTAGTGTACAACAAACCTCTGTTCGCCCTCGTACCTGTTTGGACTTCCTCCTTCTTCGCCCTGCACTACCCGTGCACACAACAGGTACATGTCACCTATATCTATATATCAGGGATATTGAACAATAGAAGACAAACTGTTCATGGCAAAGCAATTTGCGACGGGGAGGGCGTGGTGAGGTGGTGGGGGGCTACATGTGCTCCAGGAACACTATTCTGAAATTAAGAGTTTTTAATCCACAGTGAAAATCCAGTACTTCAAAATAAATGCAATTATGCTATATGGGCACCCAGAAATCCTAGTCAGAGAGCCAATCTGTCACTCAGTGTTGTTCTGAATTCTCTTCATTCATGAGTTACTTTTCATGTTTATTGGGCAAGAGGAATCAGAAAATTACGTGTGAATAATCTGTCTCCAGCAGGCTGTGGATTCATGGGTTAAATTCATACCAGAGGAGAGCTTCTCCTGCCGAACCGAGGTTTCTGGAAAACAGCTTCGGAAAGGGAGGCGAGCCGTCCACTTGCTTTTAAACCTCAAGCGGTCCAACAACAATGGGCCACTGACATAAAAACCGCCATATACTCCGGGATGTAAATAATTGCACCAAATTGCTACAAGTCCTGTTTACTATTCACACAATCGTGTTGAAAACATGGATTTGCATCAAATTAGACACCCTTTCAGTACATCCGATCTCCTGTTTGAGTGAAATATTCAAAATATCCCAACAAGATGTCCCTACAGGCAATGAGATGGGCTGGGCTGAATAGTGACATGCAGGAGGAAATCAACCCAGGTTTATCTCAACTCTTAGATTTTCGGGCCTACAAGAAGCACTGCTGTTGCAGATTCGAGTCCAGTACCTCAATAACCTAACGCTAAACTATACCTGTCTAAATTAACTACACTCTATCTTTCTGGATAAAAGTGTCACCCATGCATGTACATAATTCAAAAGATGTTGTAATTCTTGCCAAAAAAGCCATTATCCATGGGATTTTGGAGAAACAACGTCTCTGGTTAATTAGCAGCTCTCATCAAACCTGCCCTATGATTTTTCCATCACAATTTGCTGCTGTTTATGAACATAATTTGTCGCACAGTTATTATGTACAGGCACTTGTATATGCATGTACAGAACAATTTGAGTCACTTGGCAAACACCGCCAGGGGCTAACGAAGACAATGCTGTCAAATAACAATTTTTACACAAGGCTGGCATTCACAATTAAGCAATCTGAATACGCAATTAGAAAGCTATAAAGTACCCTAAGTAATTATTTACAAATGCAGACTGTAATCCATATTTGGGGCAGAATGGCAGCTGGCCACGTTTTAGCTGACAGACTCCGAAACTAATGGGGAGGATTTCGTACCTCGGAGATGCTTTCAGGCTGACTTCAGCTAATAGAGCCCCGGTGATGTTGTCCTGAATGCTGTTGGCTATACTGCCACAAAAACCTACAACTCCTTCCTGAAGTGTTTTATTCCCTAAAACGCTCATCATTGCACGTCCCCTCCAGTTAAAATCACATTTTTCTTAGCTTTTCTGAAGCCCAAATGTATTTGGCTGAGGATATGACTCTGAAAATGTATTAAAATGTTATTTCAACTCTGTCAAAGATAATATTCGCCCCAATATTTTAAGCCGACGCTTTTAAGCCGGTGACAATACGCTCCCTCGTCCTGGCAGAAGCTGACGGACGGCTGGGGAAGCTGATCGTCGCATGACGGAGTGTCCCAGACAGCAGCGGCGCAGTCGTCGCATGACGGAGTGTCCCGGACGGCAGCGGCGCAGTCGTCGCATGACGGAGTGTCCCGGACGGCAGCGGCGCAGTCGTTGCATGACGGAGTGTCCTGGACAGCAGCGGCGCAGTCGTCGCATGACGGAGTGTCCCGGACGCCGGCTGCGCAGTCGACGCATGCAGCTGCACCACCTGCAGCCCTGTGCTGGCAGTTTAGCTTCTCCTTGAGTTTAATCGAGCAAAAATATATTTTTTAAAAAGAGTAGTCTTTAGGAGGCATAGTCAGCGTGGGAGGCATGAGGCAAGTGCCATGCTTTCGGTACGCATGGATCATTGAATGGGAATGTCTTTTTAACTGTCTTTCTGGGTGACTGTATTACACAGCTAAGCAATTCAGGCCTTGGCATCATTAAAAATCAAGACGTTTCAGTCATAAAATGACTTCTGAGAAATCAATATATTATCCGCATTTGCCTACCAAAATATTGATGTGCTAACATGCGGGGCGACTCACTCACAAAGTCGATCCCACTCCATCTCACAAGTCAACTAAATAAATAGCTAGCGAGTGAAGTCGGAAGATGGGAAGCTAGCTAGCTGGACAGCGGGACATGCTGCTTCAGCGTCTTCAAAATAACGGAAGCATTTATTTAACATTTAGGTTGGCATCCCTAAACGAAATATTAATCTCAGAGGCCACGAGGAAATGTGAGCTTTGAGTGGCAGTAAACACAGGCCCCGGCATTAACCCCATAAGGACGCGACAGAAGGAGGACGTTATTAATGTTTATTCCTGCATGTCAGCACCTTCAAGGACCCAGTGGGCACCCCTGTAGGGCTAAGGTGTCCTTGCTTCCGCTGTGTTTACACCACGGAGCCTCGGAAAACGTGGAAGGTCACCGAGAGCCAGGAACACGGGGCCACACATCCAGCCTCTGCAATAACAGCTCCACAGGGATGCCTGGATTACCCTGGGTGGGAGGAAATTGCTTCTCTGGTCACCTAGACGAGCGCTCGGTCACATTACCCCACCCTGCGAGGGCCCAGCCTCTTTTTATAACCAGGAAATAAAAGCGCCTTTCATCATGGAAACAAAACAAGCCTCTAATTCACAGTTAAATCTGCCTTCGCCATTAAAAGCTATCCTGTGAAAGCTGATAGACATAAATCCCCATCGATTAGGGAGACGGCTCCAGCATACCTGGTTGGGTCTCCCAGAGACGCCGTGTCAGCACTCTGGCCCGGCGTGAGGTTTCCTCTTTACAGGAGTACGCCCGGGACACACAGATGCTCGGAGCAGTAGTACTGAAACTTTGTGCGCGCCGATTCCTTTAGTGACACACTGACGCTGTCGTGCACATCATCCTTAAGCAGAAAATGAGCGTGAAATAGGCATTCAGCAAACAATGCACATGAAAAAGAAACATTAATCAAAAGATATTTTTCCTTCACCAGCTTCTTCTCGTTTAGCGTCTCACGAGTAACAGCAAGGCTGGCTTGGTCCAAGCCAGCAGACTCTGTTCGCAATTAAACCGGTTACGCTATCAGTCTCGAGCTGAACCGTGATGGTCACCGGCTCTGGGTTCAGGTGCTGTACAGGATTCAGGGCTCCACTAACAGTATCTCAGAGACATGAGAGCGAATGGGCTTCGGTATAAGGACAGCTCACCCTCAGCTGAAGGGAAGCAAACGTCGTGCAGCTCGCCGCGCTTCAGGCTAATTTTTTATCGGCGTGTCATGCAAACTGTTATGTGACCGGATCTAACTTCATTAAATCACTTTGTTTGAGATCGTCCAGACGAACCAGCTCAACTGAGAAGGACATATCCGTGCAGTTTGCTGGCTTGTTTGGCAGGAGCAAAAATTCACATGTAGTGAGCGCTGTGAGGAGCCTGTAGCCGTCTGAGAGACGCTGCACCTAAACTCGCTGTCGTGTGACAATCCAGTCGGGCCTAATTAAGTGAGATGCTTGTCGCGATGAACGCCGGCATGCGCAAGCTGTCCACAAGGCCGCTGCCGAACACACAGCCCTGCTGGGACATTGTGAGAAATCATGCGTAGAACAGATGAGAGTTTAAACTCCTCACTATGCTAACCTGCTGACCTGAGTCTCTAACAGAAGCCATACCCACCCGTTCCACATGTGCGGGACGTCCAGTACAAATAAACCACAGTATAAACGTATCTGTCTGCATAATCCCACACACCACGGATTCTGAATTCTTTGATTCCCCATACCACCACCACCCCCAACCCCACCCCCGTTAGGCATATTTTATTTCGGGAGTATGGATGGAATTTGCAAGCTCTTAGAACCGCTGTAACACTGAAGCGATTTTACATGTAGGGCTAATGCATAATACAAGCAGAAGTATGTATCTGCATTTAATGACTCATAAAATTAATGGGGTATTACAGGTTCGTTAGAAACATTGAAAATAATAATAGAATCATGAGGACATATCGTACAAAGGAAGTTAAATGTCTGCAGAGCAGCACGATATTTGCAATATTTTGGTTTTAACAGAAAGGCCTCAATGAAGCGCCTGCTTTCATTAAGCCTTATTTCGAGGGAAGACACCATCAGACTATTAAATGTAACACTGGGCAAAGTGTCGAGATTTAATGCCAGGTGTTCCTGCTTCGATATTATTCCCTGCTATAACTATTATAATACTGAACACTGATATGAGTTTATAATCTTTCGGCAGAACATGCCGCTTACATGTTTATTTAAATCACGTGGAGCTTGCTTAATTGCTAATACAGGTGGTGCACTGGATTTTCTTTTATTTATTCAGCTGTCACTTTTGCCTAAAACGACAAATTGAAACTGATGATGGCATCGCAAATGGTCCAGTGGTGTGGGGATTTCAATCATTTCCGGTGTCCTGACATTTGTTGCTAATTTAGGGTCCAATCCGAGGGGTCTCTTGGGATGGAAAAATAATGACCTGTGAAAATTAGCATCCCTGTAAAGAATTTCAGTTGTCATTGATATGAACATGGTCATTAAACAGTATGAAGTTTTTGCTTAATTTCCTTCAAGGGACTTATTTAACTCCAGGGAAGCGATTCGTCCAAGCTGTCATCTTGACACTGAGGTGTTTTGGAGGATCGAGGGACAGACTTTGTAAGACAGACGACCCACACGGGGTGTGAAGTAGCCACCAAAGTGTAGGTCACCTAAAAAAACAGCCCCAACCCATCTCCGCCTTCCCCAAAACCATTTTGCCACTTTGCAGCTTTTCCCCCATTGCAGTCACATATTGCCATTTTCACCCAACATAAGTTACTCTTGCATTAAATGAACTGAAAGAATGAGCATCTGACCACAAGCACATTAAATTAATGCTGAACGGGCTGCGTCATCTAATTACCCATTTCCAGCAAAGTAAGAAGAGGCACACGTGTCGCTTGCTAAAATTTTACGGCGATGCAGGGCAGTGAGTCAGCGACAGTGTCCACGGTCGCAATGCAGCGCAAATAACTTTCCTAACTTCTCTAAACCAGATGTTTTATTACTGATGGCCATTGTCAAATGAAATGCAGACACTCAATGTAGAAAGACGGGGGCTGCAGTTGCTGCACTGCAGCCACAACATAGTTGGTGTGGACAAAAGAGGAAAATTAACGCTTCTGTGTCGCGGCTGTGAGGCACGCACCACACCTCCAGTGTGTCCCGGGCCCGACTCTTCCACTTAAAAGGCCCTGCATGAGTAATACTTTTAACCCTGTCAGTCCACTCAGTGGCAGCCAAAAAAGTCAGTCAGTCTGAAGTCTAGAGGCTTTTAGTTTGAAACGCAAAGAAGATGGACGCCATTCTGCCTCAGCGTGATCCCCGCGAGACCCCCCTGCTTTCCAATAGTAATTTCCCTCTGATACGAGGCACTCCGGTTACAATAATGCATGGGAGTTTGAAAGCCATATTCTGGCAACGTCCTGATTGAATGAGAAAAGAGAAAGTCAACAAACAGGCAAATGAAAACGAGCGCACAGCTAGTCACAGAGGAGAATCGAATCATAAAAAGTCTCCAAAACGAATTAAAATAGGCAATGGATGTATGTTTAAGAATAAGAAAAAAATTGCCAAAAAGCAGATTTGTCAGCAATAAGAGTCACTGGAATGAGCTCGGTCATCAGATAAAATGACAGTTCGTTTTAGCACTGAATAATATGTCCTACTGAACCATGCCCAAAGCCTGGATTATGGCTCAGTGTTTTAAATCCAGTTCCTTTATTTTAAAACTATAGCAGTGCGCAATTATGGGGTAAAGAGAATGCAACAATGCTAATATAATAAATTAACAGAACTGAACAACAACATCAACATTTAACATAATTCCAGCGCAATGTCCACTTTCGCATCTGAGGAGAAACACGGAAGCTACTGTCTCTGCTATTTACCCACGATAAACCAGCACTTAATTGGCCTCTTTCTGTACAGCCCCCGCACAACCCACATACCTCCTCTGTAAGGAAGACTTCCATGATTTAAAATTCTATACCCGCAATTATACAAACGGCCTGAAACAGCGTCATTTTAGCGTAACCACTGTAAGTACAAAAATGCGAGAATGGGATGAATATAGCATGTCATACTCATTAGATAAAAAATTATAATTGGTGGCTTTCTCTGTATGGTAGTTATGACCATATTGGCCGGGGTTTTATTACTCGCTGCAAAGCACAACCACGAATCAGATTGTGAGAGGAGGGGCTCCCATTGTTAGCGTAGCCAAATTCTTCTACTCTGCTTCTTTAGCCTATTTAAAATGTAGCATTTTAAACACTGGCAGTTAGCAGATTCATACTTTCAGTAAATGTTTGCATATTACAATTTTAATTCTAGTTTGGTTTTACTTAATTGCATTTTCATTATTTCGACTGCCAAATTAATGTTTTGCCTGTTACAATCTGGAGCTGGCATTCAGTTCTGACTTAAAACTGTCTATGTGATAGTGACTCAAAAGCAATGTATGGAAAGCAGTGAGGAAATAAAGCTTATTTTTATGTAATTATTGCTCGTTGTCCCTAAAATACGAAGAAAACTCAGCATGTTATTAGATTACGATTAATTACTGTAAGTGCCACAAGGCCATTAATTCATAGCACAGACATACTTGATATTTCACATGACAACGTAAATTATTTTGAACATCACACTAAATAATAAGGTTTTCGGTACCTGACGATTGCATCCTTAACAAAGCAAGTCATTCAGTGTTTTTCTTCAGGACCCAAAGTTGATCGACATTTTCAAGATCGCTGTCAGACAGTCCACATTTTGGCTCCCTCCAAGCTCCCAGGCTTCCGAAGCATGGTATTGGGAAAAATAGTTCAAAGGTTTAAAATCAAGCCCAAAGCTATACACTCCTTACTGAACCAGGAAGGTTTTAATCCCTTTCCACATAACACTTGGCCCCCTCAACAGTAGGCCTAACTTGAGGAATTACTAAATCAGTGCGGCCTTGAAATGTTTCAAAATTATCTGAAAATGTTTGTTATCCCTTATCCAAGTTTAAGTTTACAATGACAGCAGAAGAGCAAACAGCAAATTCTGCACCTATATATATATGTATATATATATGCATAAAAATGTGAACTTGCTTTCGATAATAAAACATTATGCTAAGCAGCTGTATAAATGTAATGTAATAGCTCAGGCAGATCTGCAAAGATGCAAATTAAGGAGAACTGGGCGTGTGAAAATGAACACAGTGAGATGGCAGTGCGGCCTGCTTGTGAAAGGAGGATCTCTGGGTAGCACATTTACACCCGTTAAAATAAAGATATTGGAAAAATGTAAAGGAGCCACATATGGCGCCTTTTACACCTACGGCTGTTCTTCAGATATTTTGTTTTTAACGGAATTCGCCGTTTTCTAATTTATGGCGCTTTCCCACTGCCACTAAGAACTGGGTGGAACTTGAGCCGTACCGCAAATTAGTGGCTTTCCGTCGCAAAGTGTGCCTGCAGTACAGCTGAGCCGTAAGTACGCTGTATTAGCAGGACCGAAAGCATGACCAAACCGAGCTGGTTGCGTCACCACTCTCCGATCCATTGAAATGGTAGAGATACAGGTGTTTTGTGCATGGAATGACTGAAGGAAAAGTGGCATATTCTATGTATTATTCATTACTAACAGCATCGCACATCGCAGTGCATTGGCAATACCTCAGAACTTGTAAAAGGACTATAAAACAGATTAAATGAATGGATCCGTAATACAAATTTACGTAAGCAAATGCTATTTCCTCTAGCGCGCGACGTTAACATAACATTGCGATTGTCACACAATGTGATTGCGGAAATTAACAATAATCATGTATAATGTTTGAACAATAAGTAAGTGTCTCTTCAGGTTTACGTCACTGTCGCTCTGCAAAGTGCAAACCCGGCAACGCCTTTACCTTTCTGCAATGGAAAACTGAAGCGAACTGGAACCGCATGGCAACTATAGGCGCTCTTCGCAGTATGGCTCGGATCCTGTGTGCCTGTGAAATAGCACAATTAAACTTCTTTAAGGTTAACTGCATAATGCGTAGGCTATGTTCATACTAGGCCGATTCACTTTTATTTATTGATACGTGACAGAATATACAGTGCTTGAAGCGAGAAGAACAGGTGCCAGTATACTCACCTTGTTATTCACTACTAAAGCCAGCATGCAAGAAACATTTCTGATACTTTAAAGAAAAAAACAAAACGGCCCAATTCAAGCACTGGGAATGTACAACAAAAGCATAATTTTAAACACTGTGGTCTCTAAAGTACACAGTCACAGTTGGTCCTTAATTGCCACTGTCTGCCATAGAGATGCACAGCTGAAAACCAGGTATGCCGATCTGTCAGAGCTAGTCCGATAGCTGGGAGCCTGAGAATAGTTTCACAGCTTATGTTCTCTGCACATGTGATGGCTTGGCAAGTCGGCCTTGCTATACCCAGAAAGACGCGGTGCCGGCTGCACATCAAGCATTGGACAGGCAGTCGAGTGTAGCATCCCCGTTACGTGCAGGCTTCAACAGTAAGAACAGATGGATCCAGCCTGCCATCCTGCTCTCCATCCACTCTCTCAAACAGCCACAGACAACAGTTACATTACCTATTCTATCACTCTCCTCATCCCGGATCACCCTAGCAGACATTCCTGCAGGATGTTCAAATGACTCCAAATTGGTTTCTTACACCGTTAAACTTGTCTGCAACAAACTACGGTACATTGGTTTGGATGAGGTACAGTAGCCGTACTGTAGCGGCAGAAATGCTTGCGAACGATCCGGATTGCTCTAGATGTCCGAGAAAGCTTTTGA
The DNA here is from genome assembly GCA_019775955.2 of Pollimyrus isidori. Classification (NCBI taxonomy): domain Eukaryota; kingdom Metazoa; phylum Chordata; class Actinopteri; order Osteoglossiformes; family Mormyridae; genus Pollimyrus; species Pollimyrus isidori. The sequence continues at coordinate 18,054,332 of JABFDZ020000001.1, forward strand.
AATAGCTTGATAAAAGTCTACTTCTTTCAGCTATATCTCTGTAAAGACTCCTCAGGGTAATTCATTCTGCATCTGGGAAGAGTTTGGGGCGTTTTGATGGAAAACGCAATTTATTCTTTTCCAGTAGTTTGTGTGTCTGGTGAATTAATGGTAGTGATATAATCATTTTTCGCATTATTATACGGTGGTCAAGCAGATAATTTTAGTTTAGCTTGGTATTTCAGAAAACGTAAAAAGCGGAGCTGAAACAGAGTTTATCTAACATTTCAAAACACGCGTTGTTTCCTACCGTTTTCTTCATTCACTTTAAAACTATAGTCTACTCGCAACTGATTAACCAAACAATACCTCCATATAATATACCCTAAAACAGCAGAGCTAATACGTGCTTTGAAATGCAGAAGTCTCTATACCCCTCTTTTAAATGAACCGTGGGATTGTGTGGGGCTGGATGGGTTATAATAAAGGAAGGAGAAATTCTTTTTTGTTGTTAAGGAGGAGGGGGTACTAAATGTAAACCAGGGGTGATTTAAGAGGCGGGGGGAATCCATCAATCTGAATGATGTGAAAATGGGCGATGCGACCAGCAGGGAGAGACAGTGAGGTGTCTGGGAGGGTTTTTTGTACTAGTGAGCCTGGGAAGGGATTTGCAGCCTCAGTACCATACAGCGATCTCAGTACGGTGCGGACAGCGTTGGGTGGAGGCTGCTTCATGGTGCTCCCAGTTCTACCTTTGTTTCAGGGATCTCTGTAACGAGAAGGGAAGGAGCATTTCGTCCCCGACTGCAGAAAGTGGATACTAAAACCATGTACCTTACAGGAAGCACCCTGCTGATGCTCCTGGCAGCTTTGCAGGTAATGTTTGTTTAACGGCGATTTTGTACAATGTTGGGGAGTTACGCTGGTTTCTTTGGCGAGTCTCCGACGATGCGATACTGTGAAGATTCAGCGTTTCTCCGTCTTAGCGTTCCCGATAGAGAGGTTTTTTTCCTGAATATATATCTATATAAAATATTGGTGGGATGAGTTTATTGTAATATAGCGAATAATAGGTTTGGGACATCGTGCGTTGCTTTCTTGCCAGACACAAAAACGCAGAAACCGGCTGTTTGTGCCGGTTGCAAACACGATTCCGTTGTTGGTTGATTTTAGCGTTCCTAATGCACTAAATGTTTTCCTTATTGCTAAATGTTACTCAGAAAATTAAAAATGCATTTTTCTTCTGGAGCACATGGCACATTCCGGCATGTAGGACAGTATTAAAGGTCCGTAGTCTCGGCTGCTATGCCGTTTAGAGTTACTGTCCATGGTAGCGACATACTATATTTTTCCCCCAAATGTCCCATGTTCGCACGATAGGAAGCGAGTGCTTACTTTTTAATTAGCGATTTTTTTAAGTGGCCTGCAATTCCAAATTTATGTTTATTTCTTCCTTGGGGATGGAGTCTTCATTGTGAAGCTTGTCACACGACTCTTTTGGGAAGAATTACTAACATAAACGAGCCTCCCATTCGCCCAGCCTTTTGTGAGGTCCGGCGGATCCACTTACAGTCACAGATGTGTAAAGGGCGCTTGTTTGCGACCTGCGGGCACGAAGGATGGGCTAATGGGGAATATACACGTAGCGACGCATTTAAAAGGCTGCAATCAACATCGGCTAATGAAAGCGCTTTGATGGCCGGAGAGCAGCCTCTGTCGCCTGCAAACCACTTTCCCGTAAGATACTCGGTAGTTTTCAGAAGATAGAAAATCACAGAAAAAACATATCGCTTTTTTTTTCTTATTTAAAAAGAGTTGCTGACTACACAGGGTAAATAAATTAGTAAATTTAATTTGATCTTAGACAAGGCTATCATTAAACTGAAAAGTAATTGAATTCATTTATATCTTTCCCTATTACGACAAATCGAGATTAATAACCTTTTGTCTGATCATTTTTGCTACGGTTTTACAATATTTCCATCCTGTAATGACTTGGGTTTGCAAAAAAGTAATGTCAGACGACATTTATATGGAGTAAGTGGTATGCACAGAGGAGCCTGCATTGTCCCTTGTGTGCAGTATGCGGCTGTGCAATCCGTTTAGTAATAAACACGATTTAACCCAGTTTAAATTCGAGTGATTGAAAATGGCAAGTGGCACGAATACACACAAAGCAGCATCACCCTGGAGCTCGGACCACATTGTCTAAGCGTCCCAGGTCGAAATGGGGTCGGCGGTGTCAGTAGCTGCTGTATGGGAGCCCGTGTCTATGGCCGCTGCGCTTAAAAGTTCGGTTCGCCCGGGTCAAACGCGTCTGTGATTTCACCCTCAGAACCCTCCCTGCAACCCCTGCACGTCAGTTACCATAATAGGTGGGAGGTTTTTTTCTGGTACTGATATTCCTCACTCCTCTCCAACCCCCACCATTTCATGTTTCTTTATCTCACGTATTTCACAATAACGTTGGTTTGACAATTCCATTAATTTTTGATACATTCTAGTTTAAATGAGTGATTTATAGATATTTTATAGCTAGCACTGGTTACTCGGAAGACATTCATATTTGATATCACTGACCAAGTCAGTTGTGTCTTTTATTTAACTTACATAATACAAAAAAGCTTAATATGAATGGTTTTCAGTATCACTTGCTATAAAAGAGCATGACGGCCAAAAGACTCCTTGCCCATATCTGGGTGTGGCTTACCTCGCTTAAAAAGGAACACAAAGACCAGTGACAATGTCAGTGTTGAAGACAACCAATAAATTGTTTACGGAGGAAATGTTTCTTGTTAAGTCCAGCAATTCCAGATTGGGTTTTAAAGGGGTGGGGTATGTGTAGGTCTATTGTACTCTGGCCTTCGCGCCGCACACAACGGCTCTTTTGAATAGTGTGGATTCGGGAGCAAGGGCTGGAAGCCATGGATAATGGTGCCCTGGGCTGCGGCAAAGTGGTTCCTAGAATGTGAGGAGCACACTCAGATTTATCAAGTCTAACAAAACAATAAAAATAGCGACAAAAGAACGACAAAAAAAAAAATGCCAGAGGTCAGCCAACGGCGAGATGTGTTTGACTCTGAGGAGAAGCTCTTGTGAGCGAGGGCCAGAGAGCAGTGCGTTTAAAATTTCCGACGAGACGCGGTAATCATGCCGGATTTACACATCGAACGATTGCCGCCGTTGCCTGCTTGTTCATTTTCTTTCCGTGTCAGTCTTTAGAACGATGTCCTACGGAGAAATTCCCAGTGATCAGGAGCCCCAAGCCCGCGTTACAGTCTGTTCCCAGTGAACAAATGGGGTTTGTTCTTGCATAGCCAGGCTACCCGGCAAATGCTTAACCCTTTTGGCCTCATTACGCTAATTGCGGCTCACTTAAAAACAACAGATGCTGCTGTGTGACCAACGGCCGAGTTCGGAAGTGACCTGGAGACGGCCAGGGTTGCCATTAAGAGCCTCATAGTCAAATAAAAATAATAATAATAATCAAAGGAATAATCAAAGCCATGTGTGACTCCTTCACAGATCTCCGCAGAGAGTGAAGACCCCTCGCCCTGCAAAGCTGGGTTTACCAAGGACGTGTACCATGCCGTGGTCGCAGAGAGGGTGTCCGAAGGCCAGCCAATTATAAGCGGTAAATCTCTTCCTGTTTCCTGTTTTTTTTTTTTTCTTTTCTGTTTTTGGCCACTCGCCACAACCTGCTGTTCTGCAGTATGCATGGGACAGCTCAGTGAGCGCATGCCTTCACACGTGTGTCTGTCTTTGCGTCGGACCGCTACACGTAAAGGACTCTCAGGAGGTCGTGTTTTGGATTCCAGATGAGCCCATGGCAGGTCAGCTGGACCGGTCCGGACAGCATGCACCCTTGTCTAATTTCTGGGCCGGTCTGTGTCACAGGGAGCCGAATCGATCATAATAACACAGGCAGCTGGCTAATATGTGGTGTTGTTGTGCTTCTGTGGAAATATAACGGAATAGCTGACTTTGGGGACAGAGTTTATTATCTTCGCCGCTGGCAGATGTATCAGTCACGTTGAAGCGACCCGTACAGAAGGTATTTCTTCAGGCAAAAGGACTGCCTTCAATTTAGCATGATAATAAGATGTCCGTGC
>JABFDZ020000001.1:18091060-18119053 GCA_019775955.2 Pollimyrus isidori
AAATGTACATGCTCGATTTATTTAGAGGGGTGGGGGGGGTGGGGGGGGAACAGCGCAATGGGAAATAATCAGGCGTTGCAGCACAGCCGTGGTCTCTGACAGGAGGTGGCGGGGGTCCCACTCATACCCCCACCCCTGGAGATGAATGTCTGTCCCACCAAAGCAACCCGTTCGAGGCATTCATCATTCATGACACATGTCCCAAATAATTACTACATTAATTCTGGCCCATTTTAATAGGGTAATAAATATTTCTGAGTCATGTTTCTAGTCTCTCTTGGACCCGACCTCTTTGAATTTCAATGCGTCGAGTGTAATCAGATTTCAGACATTGTTAGTGTTAGCTGTGCGACGTCCCATGGATCACAGGCCGAGGGCTCGGTATGTTTGGACAGGTTTTGGAGACTTTGCCTTTCTTACCACTCTTTCCTGGCTGACGTTACAGCTTTGAGAAATCAGAATTCAGAGGAGTAAAAAAGCCTCAAACCTCAAACAATCACTAAATTCAACCACTAAGCTCGAATGGCACTTGTCAGGCATGACCCTGGTAGTCGCCACCGGCAGGACACTTCCTCTACTCTCCATCACGATACTTAGATACACCTGTTGGCGCACTAAACTGTTGCTGTTATTTCTCTATAAAGTGTTCATGGTGTATTGTAATTTTCACTGTGCATTATATTGTATTTTGTGCGTATGTATAGTGAATATTGTTATACAGTTGCACAGTTTGTACTTATTTAGTGTATTGCACTGTGAATGGGGAACTTTCACTCACTAGTTCTCTCATTCAATAAAATATTATTCAATTTGATTTGATTCATTTAGCTAAAATATGACTCATCCACTAGACACCCGAGGCATTTTCAAAATGGCATTTGTAGTATAATGGCTCAGGCCACATAGGTCATGCAAGGAGCGGGTTCTGCTGTTGAACCAGACGCTCAAGCCGAACGGTTCTGGTAAGGCACCCTGCGGTGCAAATGGGTCAAACCAGGATAATCGGAGTAGCAGATCCAATTATGTGCGGCTGATGAAAACAGCAAATGAGCTCAAAAGTGCCTCTCACCGCGTTCAGAACTTCACACCCGTTCCCCCTCAGCTTTTTCTATTGTGATTCGCCGTCTGTCCTCGTTTGCTATTTTATTTCATGACCTTTGCTTTGCAATATGGCTTCCAAGTGACACTATTAGAGGCGAGCACCGGTTCTGAGCGCCTTTGGATGTTTCAGCCTGGGACGCCCGGCGGTGCAGTGGACGCTCCCCAGCGACTCCGCGAGATCGTGCTCCCGCCCCCGCGCGGCGCCCTGAAGCGAATGAAGAGGGACTGGGTCATCCCCCCCATCAACGTGCCTGAGAACTCCCGGGGTCCGTTTCCCCAGGAGCTGGTCAGAGTAAGTCAACGCCCACCTGCTACAGAGCTGCTCGCGCCGCCTTAGCCAGGAACGATCAGCGACGTTAAATCAGCCCCCACCGCCCCAAAAAGACCCGTCCTCAGAGTGAACGAAATATTATCGCCACTGCATCACACCACAAGGACACACTGGCCGCTTGGCAAACGCTCGCCTCCTCTGCTCCACTTTCAACTTTTCGCAAGGTAGATGCTGAACTGTGTCCTTCCAGGTGACATTTTGGGCGCTCCTTCCGTGGCCTGCACAGCAGATTATATTCATTCAAAGTCTTTTTCCCTCCCTCTTTTTAATATCCTCTCCTATTGCACGTCAGCGTCCAAGTCATTTTTAATACCATCTGTACATGTAGTATTCAATCCGGCGAATTATGAAGATGATAGTGGTTTAATTGCCAACTTGGAAGGAAGATAATGACGGCCTGAACTGAGGTATAAGGATAGCAAGTCCAGATTAACACAGAAAAGTCGAGACTAGAAAAACACAATTAACCTCTTTGAGGGAAAGGTCCCTCTATTATATGAAAGTAGTACTGCCTGCAGAGGCAGAGGCAGCCTCTAGCCTAGTCCTGGGGATTTCTTTTATTAATAGAGCACTATGACAAATGTAATTAATAGATTGATAGATGATTTTCCCCATTTCAAATTTTTATATCAGCCCACCTAACTTTGAAAAATTAATTATGACATCATGTCTGGCATCGACGGGCGACGCACGGCAAATGTTCACATCTCCCTATGCTCTCCCTGTTATCAGATCCGGTCCGACCACGATAAGAGCCGCCTGCTGCGGTACAGTGTCACGGGACCTGGGGCCGACCAGCCCCCGACCGGAATATTCATCATTAATCCCATTTCGGGACAGCTGTCCGTGACTAAGCCTCTGGATCGTGAGCAGATATCCAACTTCCATGTAAGTGCTGCACGGGCCAACATGCAAGCTTGCTCTGCTTGAGCGGGCAGGTGGCAGGTTTCACGGGCCGTCGAACCTGTGTGTGGGGGGCGGAGGGGTTTGCTGGAGGGGATACCCGGTTCACCTATGCCGGCATTTTCTCTGTGTCCTTTGTCTTCTCGAGGCGTGCACCCGTAAACACTGAGCCATTTTTGGTGTCTCGTTGATTTTTCGATTGCGTAATATGTGAAAATGTGCCTTTTCATAATCCTGAAAAGAGGAAAAGGTCACATATTCTTAGTAAATGCACCCGGAAAATTTCCCTCGATTAAATGTAGCCTACTGTCTCTGACCACTCACAACACAATGCAAGGCCCAACGGATTTCTCTGCTGAACCCCCCCCACAGCTGAGGGCCCACGCGGTGGACCTGAATGGGAACCAGGTGGAGAACCCCATCGACATTGTCATCAATGTGATTGACATGAACGACAACCGACCCGAGTTTGTGCACCAGATCTGGAATGGGACAGTACCCGAGGGGTCTAAGCCAGGTTACCGTCACCTCTTTCTATTCTGAGCTAACAATGGGCTTCTTAGCGAATAGTCTACCTATCTTCTACCAATCAGCATTTAAGATTTGTTTCAGCCTGCATATTTGATAATCAGATTATTCGACATAAAACAGATGCCAGCATTAAGCCTTTATCTTGTGTGAAATCACACTATGGCAGATTAGTATGACATTAAGTGGCTGAGGCTGTATTAAACAGATTTTTTCTAACCATTCTTATTCCCCCCTAAGGCACCTTTGTGATGACAGTAACGTCAGTCGACAAGGACGATCCCAACACGGCCAACGGGATTTTACGGTACAAGATCCTTTCCCAGAATCCAGAAACTCCCAGCCTCAACATGTTTACCATCAACAACAAGACGGGAGGAATCATCACAATGGCAGCTGGACTCGACAGAGAGGTAAAATTGGTGTTAACTCATGCAAGAAGGGAAGCGGCTGGGGAGAAGCAGGATTAACGTATCATTATCGTGCAACTCTTGGTGTGAATCCGGCGTTCTATTACACTAATGAGTCATAATTGGAGCAGTTGGCGGTAATGAATCTGGGGAAAACGATCATTTTTATTATGGATGTATTTGTGTTTGGATAACATTTTTTTCTGTACTTGTGGTTTTGTGGTTATGTTACATAAAGAAGAATTTAACATTCAGCTTATATAAGGGCAGTGTGTTTTGGATTATGTGATTAATGGCTAATAATTTTTAAGGACTCGGGCTAGAGGCATTCCTTTCTCTCCTGACTATAAACACTATTAATAGGATCCCTTTGGTAGACATCAGACTGTCCCTACTTCCTGTGCAGTCATGGTTTTAGGTTTCTGTTTTAGTGCAGTCAGATCTCCTTGCACCAGCAATAAAATCGGCTGAGGCTCAGGCCAGTAGGGTCAGAGATGACAGAGGATAAGCATCTCCGTGGAATAGGTTCCCGTGATCCGAAAATAATCTGGTCTGTCCTTCCTACAATGAGCTTGTCCCACTCCACCTTGCTTTCCAAGGTTCACCCTTCATATGGTTTTGCTTGAGAAGTGCCCTTACCGGGAGCCACGGGGCGGAAATCGAGCCCCTGTGTGTGTTTGTTGGTTTTCTAAGGTTTCTGGTTATTAGCAAAGTTAGACTGGGGAATCCTGCTGTAAAAATACCAGTTCCGGATTTAGAAGGGGAATTACACATCAGGCAAGTTTCACTTTTATGTTGTGAAAGTCAACTAGTGAAATCCATGAAAATTGTCTTAATTTGAAAACAACCCGATTTAGGTATACAGCTGTTTTTTTTTCTGGAGAAATGATAAAATGTTTCATTTTTCATACTTTGGTCATACTTTACCCATTTGGTCTGTTCCTGAAACAATGAGCGGCTTTGACTCAGGAGCAGATCATTTGACCTCAAGATCGCCTTTATTTTAACTTTGGGGAAACCACACGACTGATTAAATAATCGAACGTCGTTCGTTTTTGTTCCCTTTAAATTGCAGCAGTTTCTGCTGTAATTTGTTAGCCTCGCTGATGGGGGTTCTTCTGAAACATAGATGCGGTCGTTGGCTGTAATTTGGGCAACCTCTGCGACTATGTCCCTTTCTGGTAATTATGCCCCAAGGCTCTGCCACACTTGCATGGGCTGGGGGGGCGCCAGTCCCCGGGAACATAATCTTGCTCCTTCCTCATTGCCTAGCAACCGGCAACCAGAATGACTCCTAGTGGAAAGGGAGTCATCTCAAAGAATGATACCCTTCCCTGTATTCCTCTGGGATATTAGACACACAAGAAACAACAGTCTCTCCAGGATGCTGCCAGTACTATTGACCACTCATAAAGTTTTCATCTGCTGGTCAGAGCAGCTGTTCGGAGCTAAATGCTGCACCCTGGCAGAAGGAGAAAATGCATTTCATTTAATACAGAAAATAGAAAAAATGAATGCTGTTTCTTTTAAGACCTTCTCTATGTGAAAATGTTCCTGCTGTTTCTGTTGTAAAATAATGCTCCGCTAAAACTCACCCACTCTCATAATGTGGCTTCAACTGCTTTATTTACTTATTTTTCCAGAAAGTTCCGCAGTACACGCTGATAATTCAGGCAACCGACATGGAAGGAAACCCAACATACGGCCTTTCCAACACCGCGACCGCTGTTATCAGAGTCACAGACGTCAATGACAACCCTCCAGAGTTCACTGCCGAGACTGTAAGTAAACGTTTGAGAATGTGTTTTTTTTTTTGGGCGTACTTGAGAAACAGAGTCACGCAGACTTGAAGAGCATTTGACATAAATGCGAGCCGCACGGCTCTTAGAACGGTGCCGCCAACGGAAGCTGTCGACTTCAGAGGACAAACGGCGGCTTTCTTGGAAAGAGACGCACGTTGAACTTTAACACCTGCCACGAAATGTGCCATTTCTATGCTAAAGATAGACTTTCGTGAAAAGCGAAGGTGATGCATAGTGTGTCCCTGATTTGTGGAGTCCGCATTAAATTTTGATATTGTAGCTCAGATAGTTTGGTAGTAAAGGATGTCATTATGAGGTATTACCGTTATTATCGATAATCACAGGACCACTTTCGTAGCTTGTATATCTTGCATTATGCATTCAACTCTGACTTCGATGGCTATCCTGTAAGTGAGTGTCTGCCAAGACCTTACAGTGCATACAGTACAGTATGTACTCTGAGTCCAGGCATGACAAGTCCCTGCATTGTGATTCAAACCTGGGGAAATGCCATAATGACTCATCACATTTACCTGTGGCTCGAAAGGCTGTTCCGGAACCGTCACACATATGCTTGTCACGTTTTTGCACTGCTGGGCTCTGCTAACACGGCCACGATTGATAATTACATGCATGTTTTTATTTATGATCTTTTTTTTTCTTATTCGGGCAGTTTTACGGGGAAGTGCCTGAGAATCGAGTCAACGTCATCGTCGCCAACCTGACAGTCACCGACAAAGACCAGCCCAGCACGGCCGCCTGGAACGCAGTGTATAAGATCACTGGAGGCGACGCCACGGGCAGGTTCTCCGTCCCCACAGACCCCACCACTAATGAGGGCTTGGTTACTGTAGTCAAGGTGAGGCTCGGCAAAGTTTCCACTCCTGACGTTGCAGGATTTTTCGTTTATTGTCGGCTGATGTGACACGGCACCGGAATTTGCTTTCAGAGTTATTTTTAAGCGAGAGGTATCGACCAGCTGGTTCCCCCTCTCAAGCATGATATTGTTCTTATTCATTTGTTTCTGCAGCCTATTGACTATGAGATGAGCAGGACGTTTGTGCTAACTGTGGTGGCGGAAAATGAGGTGCCTCTGGCCAGAGGAATCCATCTCCCTCGTCAGTCAACTGCGACTGTCTCCATTAAAGTTATCGATGTGAATGAGAGTCCGTATTTCGAGCCGAATCCCAAACTCATGAGAATGGAAGAAGGCTTGCCAGCAGAATCGATGTTAACAACCTTTACGGCCCAAGACCCTGACCGTTTTATGCTGCAGACGATCCGGTAAGCTGCAATACGAAGACCCCCCCCCCTGCAATAATGCCGGGAGAAGGGAATGGAAGGAGCGTAGACTTTCTTTAGTATTAAAACAGAATCTGCCCTTGTTTTTATTTGGAGCCAAAGAACATTTTATTAGGACACGCATGTAACTTGTGCTGCTGGCCCAGCTGTTCAGATGTTGAGTCTTGTCCTGTTTCCTGTCTGTATTTTTAGCTACTCCAAGCTGTCAGACCCCGCTGGTTGGTTGAAAATCGACCCCAACAGCGGCCATATCTCTACAATCGCCATCCTCGACAGAGAGTCGCCTTACGTGAAAAATAATTTGTATAATGCGACGTTCCTGGCGTCTGACAACGGTATGCTGTGCCGCATTCCAAACAAGTCCAAGCTGTTACAATCTGCCACAAACCTGGACTTCTATTAAAAACAATAAAGTAACCAAACATGGGTGATTCACAGTGCAACACCGCACTATTCTGCAGAATATATTATATATGTGAACAGAAAGTACAGAAGGTGCTCATGTGCTGAGTCACCGGGCGACACGGCGGGACTGTCAGTCAGTGCAGACCTGCGCATTTTTAAGATGTGCAAGTAAATTTTTCGCTCATTTGCGGGAATTTTCACACGAGTGATCGGTATAACTTTGAAAACGTTGAAATGGTTAGAGTTGGATGACTGCTTCTATTCAGCTGAAAAGCTGCTTACTCAGTGAATGCACGTCACTGTGCTTCACCCAAAACTATTTTAGTATTCTCAGTGCGCAAGCCCGGCAGTGGCAATGCAACCACTTAAGCTAAGAGTGTGCCCATTGCATGGTGGATACACCCCCTGGCATGAGCGGCACATCGGTGCCCTGTTTGTCCATGACACATGTTTTATCTAAGGTTAATGTCCAGTGTGGGTGTGTCAAGGCCGTCCTTTACACAGAGCATTCCTCCGATGTTACGGTAAACATAATTGCGGCATCCTGACAGCTAATTACGGTCAATTCTGAGTGGTCTGTTTTTAGAAAGCGGCTGTGAGTGATAAAGCCGATTCGAAAATACATAACAGTAATGGCCCACTTACGCCGCGGGCGTCAGCGATGCAGTGCCGGTGACGGGCCAGGAAAAGCGGACTAGGTGATGTCGTGTCTGTGAGCCACACACGTCAACACGTCCACCTAACATCGCCGTGCCCTCCCACTCCTTTCAGGAATCCCGCCAGCCAGTGGTACCGGCACACTCCAGATCCAGCTGCTGGACATCAACGACAACGCGCCCAGCGTGTTCCCCCAGGAGGCAGAAATGTGCGAGAGGCCTGAGCACGCCGGCATCAACATCACGGCTGCAGACGGCGACCTCAACCCCAATGCTGGGCCTTTCGCCTTTGAGCTCCCCAACAAGCCACCAGATGTGAAGAGGAACTGGACGATCACTCGCCTGAGCGGTACGTCCCAAGCCCGAGCGGCAGGAACTCCTCAGGCCAGCTTCACCCCCGGGTCATGGGGAATAAAATTATCTGCTTATTGTGAATCATGACTATATCCTTTGACTTTGTTGACCAAGGATTACCTATGGCATATTTAAGAGGATCAATACTCATAACATCTTAGGCTATGGAATGGCATCAAAGGTTCTGAATTTATGAAGGAATTCATTTCAGGAGTCATTAATTTGTGTCTTTAGCATGGGTCTGTAAGTTCTAACATGATGTCAGCCATATATGGTAACATGACTCTAATGTTATGACACGATTCTGACAGGCGACTACGCTCAACTAAGCCTGAAGATCGGCTTCCTGGAGAGTGGCATCTACGAGGTGCCGATCACCATCACAGACTCGGGGAACCTGCCCATGTCAAACACGACCTTCCTACGTGTCAAAGTGTGCCAGTGCGACCACAACGGTGATTGCGTGGATATTGAGCGCATCGTGGCTGCCGGACTGGGCACCGGCGCCATCATCGCCATCTTGCTCTGCATCATCATCCTGCTCAGTAAGCCCCGCCCCCATTTAAGTCTGACTCCGTCCCCATCCTAAAGTGGCTCCATATGGCAAACAGTTATCCACTAAAAGAAATCCGCACAGATTGTATGGCACGGCAATCCATTCACTGATAAAGTTCATATCAAGCTATGAACTGGGGACCGGCTTTTAAAAATAATTTAAGTAGAAACAGCGCGTCTTCCCATTTAACCGTTTCTCATTTTTCTCTCACTCTCTCTCTGCCTTGGATCGCTTCAGTCTTGGTGCTGCTGTTCGTCGTGTGGATGAAACGCCGTGACAAGGAGAGGCAAGCCAAGCAGCTTCTCATCGACCCAGAGGATGATGTGAGGGACAACATCCTCAAGTACGACGAAGAAGGAGGTGGAGAGGAGGACCAGGTACGTGCCCTCCCCGCCAGAAACACACTTATTTCTTCTAATCCTCCACAGAATTTTATATCATAATCATGTTGTGGAGCAAGGCAAGAGAGATATTGCAAATTGACCTTTCCCAGCGTCAGTCGAGTGTTTGTGTGTGGCACCGCTTGTCTTTACTGTCTTAAATTGGCCATTATTGTCGTCAATTGCATGGCTAATGCAATCCAAACGTCGTCATTTAGCAATTACTTTTTGATTTAGAAAGATGTTTTCTCAAGCATGATGGCTTCGGGTCCAATGGCCATGGTAAGATAACAGTGTGATTGCCGCTGGTGGGGGTTGGAGGGGGGATGGTGGTGGCACAGGTTTGCACACTAGGCATTGATTTAAATCAGTGACGTTAGAGCCTGTGATAAGAATTTATCACCAATAGCAAAAAAGGCTGAGAGGATTCATAACAAAAAGCGACATTTAATTTTCAATGGATTGTGTTCACACTGTTCAAGGAAATTGCCGAGAAATTATGTCGCCAGTCTCCATGATAACTAACAAAACAATGCACCTGTACAGTGAACAGGGCTATTAATGTCTTGGTTAACAAATTATATTATATTCCTAACTGCCTGATTCAAGCAATTTTTTGGGGGTATGACCTCAGTGAACCATCAACAAAGGCTGTACTGTACAGATCACGCATACAGAAAAAAAGTTTATTACCTGAATGGTAATAATCAGACATACTTTCCCAGACAACCCTTACCTTTTTTTTTTCATTAGAAATATTGAATACAAAAGTTGCTACCACTGTTTAAAATATCTGATTACTAACAGTCTGTATGTCAGTGTACATTGAAAACCTTTTTTTGATTTGACTGGATGCCGTATTTTTGGGGTGGATCAGGCTGCGGAAGATGCCCTAATCGCAGACGGCTGGGAAATGGGAGGGAATCTGCTACGTCTTGGAGCATCACGTTAACTGGGCAGTCCTTACTGGCACCTTAATCAAAACCTGCTTTCAGAACAGAATCATCTGAATCAATTCTCAGTCACAAAGAACAACTGATAGCTCGTGTGTTTTTACTGCCTCCTCTGAGGAAATCCCACTCGCCGAAGTGTCGCAGTCGCTTCTCCGTTACAATCGTCCAAGCAGCTATGGCGATTTTATTCCAGTACTTTGTCCACGCTCCCTTCTCTGTGTAGCTGGCCTCCCCCTCCCCCAACCCTTGGCGGCACCGCCACGGCGCCGTGGTGTCCAGGTGGCCGACGCTGACGCCCATCTGTTCCGCAGGATTACGACCTGAGCCAGCTCCAGCAGCCGGACACGGTGGAGCCAGACGCCATCAAGCCCGTCGGAATCAGGCGGCTGGACGAGAGGCCGCTGCACCCTGAGCCACAGTACCCAGTGAGATCCGCAGCGCCGCACCCCGGAGACATCGGCGACTTCATTAACGAGGTGAGGGGGCGGGCGCTGTGTGGGCCACACCCACGAAAACCCTCTCCAATCGTTTTCGACTAACGTTATGCAATCGACTGCATGGTGTGTAAAGCGGAGCTTTCAGGGGGACCTTCAACTCAACGTAGCCCTTGTGACTTGGACCAGGCATGGCTTGTATCGTAACACTTGAGCTCAAAATGTGGGATAGCGGTGAATGCTGCAAACGTGGATAGGATCGATTAGGAGACTGGAGAAAATTACTAAGAAAAATCACATCGCACACACACACATTTTATTTTTCGAATTTCATGTTTAATTTGTTATCGTATATGCATTCCACAATGGATTCTTTCCGCTCATCATTTATTCTCTCTCTCTGCCGTAGATGGAAGAATTTAATATCTTGTATAGGGCCACAGTGAACTCTGCGCAAATGAGATTAGCGAAGAACACAGTTAAATTAAATTGGTAATGAATTAAACACTAGCCCTGTCAGGAAAACTTAAAGTAATTATGTTTGATTTAAACTGTGCATTATCTCAAATTCAAGCCTCCATGTGCAATTATACCTACCCTGATTTATTTGGTTTGTTTATCAGAAGCTGATTCCTGGCCATGATATTTTTTTTCGTACTCGGACCATATGAGTACCCCAATGATTTATAGCATGCCTCAGTCAATTCTGGTTATTAAAAAAACACATCACTTTATTTATTTGCTTTGTTGTTGTGTGATACTATGTCAGACCTTTTGTTTTTTTTTTTGGCTGGCATTGAACAGTTCTGTTAAAGATTTCACGGCCGCCTCTGGCTACCATTCGCCCAAACCATCATTTATTAATGTTTCAAAAAAGAACCAACATGTATTTTTCATGAGTTTCAACAGACACGAACGACACTTACCCCGCCCCCCACCTTAATTCTCAGTCTTTGAATCTTCTGAATCTTTATCTAACTTGGTCACTGGTTTGAAATGAGGTCCCACTGTTGGCCTATTGGCCACTCCAGGTGAATCTGGGATAGTTACACTTCATTTTAGATTGTATTTCACCTTTTGTACTGCAAAATGCGAACTTTTCACAGTCTTATTTTAAGCTTTGAAAACGTGACAAGTAGGTGAGGCGTTCACTCTGAAGAACGTCTGCAGTGCAAAGCCATACTATTTGCAGACGATACGTGATTTATTTTTGAAAATGCACTTTCAAGAAGTGTTGTCAAATGTTTTTCACTATTCAGACTCCCCTAACCCCCACAGACGAGCTATTTACTCACGTCCCACATCGGTATAACAAACCACACCACCGAATTGACCAGGCCTGCTCTCTTTCTGGGTCAGCGACTAAACAAGCAATCTGTAACAAAGGCATTTTAAATTTCTTTCATCTCATTAAGAAATAGACCCCCTCATATGGTAAACCGGGCCAGGCTCACACTGTTTTTATGTCCATATTATCCTTTAATGTGTTATATGACTCTCTTCCTTCATCTCTCATTGGAAAGTGTGAACCGGAACATGGAATTCAGAAGACGCCCTCGGATAACAACAGCTCCACTGCCTGAAAAGTCATAGACTTGGCTGTTATATGTTACAGTTTTTCACTGGAGTTCATGAGCAGTGCCAATGAAGATATAGACTTTACTCACACTGCCATCTCACAAGAGTGTGGAAGAAAGTGTCACTTGTCGATTCATGGTAACTCTGAGCTTAAGCACTCTCCACCGAAGCAAACCTTGACCTGTTTTTGTACTGAAGCTGCAGTGATCTCCAACCCGCATTCCATAGTGGAATCACTTAAAACACATGAACAGCAGCGGCTGGAATTGCAGTGAATGATCCGTAAATCATGCTCCAGATGAATATGTTATCACTGCTGCCTACAGCAAATATTAAAAGAGATGTAGCAAGGGGAAAATAATTTCAGACTGTGGAAGCTGCATTCAAAAGAGTAGTTACATAACTCGTGTATCAAAATGAAGCATAGTTCCAATAAATTATGTTCATTCGGTTTGAAAAATCTGTACATTAGAAGTGGGCTCCTGTCCTTCTGCCCAATGAGTTCCTCACGTTGAGTCTCTAGCAAAAAGCTGCAATCTAAGCAGAGGTATCAGACGTGAAGTGGTTACCCACACTCACTATCACGCAGATATCATGTCAAGCGATCTATCTAAGCACCTCGTATACTGGAATCTGATGGCTCGCCTTAATAAAAATGAACCACCCGCAGCAATGCAGTAACAAATCCAAAAATACAGTTTAGGGCTAGATTTACTAACAGTTCATGTCAGTGCAAACCCTGTTTTGGCATTAAAATAGTACTACTCAGGATTTATCAAAAATGCACAGGTGAAAGCAGTGGAAAACATCGCCACAGTTAATTGCGATTGGCCTTATTACATATGCATTTGTAGGAGTTCCCTTTTAAAACAATATCTGGGGAAGGAGGGCACTTAAGCGAATCACGAAATGTGATTTACTAAGTTTTGCTAAGTTCTATATTTTTTCCAAGTTCACCCTTACTGTAGTAGTGAGCATTCATATTAATAAAATATGCTTACAAATGATTTTAGAAAGCAGTATTTTATCAATTATAAAAAACATTGACGGTTACATTTGACATTATAGTCAACATGTTTTATTAGATTATGGATGTATATTCAGAAAGACTGCAGTGTTTTATCAATTTATAACCGTGTACTTGACGGTTATCAGATGGTTTCACTGACATGTTTTATTAGATTATAATATATATTTAGCTAGATGTCTAGACGTTTTTCTTTTTTTAATTGCAACTGCATAATTACCATATGTATTTAGCTAGATAACAACATGTTTGCTTAGCCGGCATGATTTTAATATAAATTTGATAAATGATACGTGATAAATTGATAATAATAAGAATTTTGATTTACCGACATGCATTTATGCAGACCTAATTATGTTACACATGCTCCTATAATAAGGCATATATTGAAACAATAGCTATAAACACTGCACAGTTATATATTGTTGTATCATTACGTTATAACTGTTAGTAAGAAGGGCACGCACAGTTAACAGGGGTCTCCCTCTCATTAAACTGCACAGCGATCCATAATGCTTGGAGGAGTGAACAGTATTATGTCATTTGCCTATGGAAGCATTACAGCTGTTTTTTCAGGCAATATATGAAAAATTCATAGCGTATGGGAATGAAACCTCTATACTAGATGAAATGGTATACCGCCGAGAACTACTTACACTTATATTATGTTTGTCAGATTGCAACATGCTGCAGCTGGTTTGGGGTTGAAATGAACGGACTGAGTCTATATTCATAAATTTGCACACTTTTAGTAGATTGCCCACAGAATCGGTCACTCCTGTTGATGCCTTTTTTTTTTGATTGCGTCCTCTTGCCAAGTTGCCCTGTTTAATAAATCTGGCCCTAACAGTTCAAACCAGTAGGCACAATGGTAATGGGCTCCTTTATCATATTAAATGGTACATTTACATTAAAAGTTGCACCCATTTCAGATCCCTGAAATACTGGCAACCGCGAATCCAGTTAAAGTTCACTGGTGAGCCTGGCATGGTGGATTCTCCACTGACTGTCTGCAGCCTCAGTAAGGGAGGGTCAGTAGGGGAGTCGAACAGCGCGGCCTCTTTAGTATGCAGCCCTGCCGCGGTTCACCGCGCATCGCAGGCCGACCAGCTCACTTTAGGTCAGCGGAACAGTTTGCTCCGTCTCCCCAGGGCCATGGCGCATGGCTGGGGTCAGAAGAGCACACAGGAAGAGAGAAGGGAAAAACTAGAAGTCATTCTTTTCCTCTTGTCCTTTAAGTACCTGGTCTTTTTATGTCCTGGATCTAAGCTGGAATGTTTATTAGCATATGTGTCATTTGGCTACAGACGACTCAAGGCTTTAAATTGATGTGTCTGATTAAGAAAAGGACATAAAAAATTGCACCACACTTTTAAAAATCAGTCACAACAGAGCAAAGTTTGGGGCACTGCAATCACATTTAGGGCCCTTGGTGTATGCTGTAGTGTATCCTGGAATTGTGGGCCTTGTTAGTTATACCTAGTTATCTTTTACTTTGTTTCCACCAACACTGAGCTGGTGTTGTGGCCAGTGCTGCACTGACTCTCGTTTGGTGTTCTTTGAGAACCAGCTTGCGTTTCCACCGGTTTCAAAAAAGAACAGAATAGACATGTTACACAGGCGGAAGTGAAAGTAAAGGTTAATCTGTATTTAATCTCCTTGGATTTATTTGCCTGTATGCACTTTTTTTCTCCATAGAGGCTCCCCATCTGCGTGTGACTTATTTCTCGTTCATTGTTTTACAGCTGCCCTTTTAAGGATCGCGCAATAGAATAGAGTCTGCTAAAAACTAAACTTTGCAAGTTATTAAACCTGCGATATATTTATACTTTATTATTAAATCTGGCCAGCAGTTCCATCAGTTCAATTCACACAATAAAAAAACATGATGTAACATTTTTGTGAATTGTAAGTGTTTTAGGGCAAGTTAATATTTTATTTAAAATATCTTCCATCCATCCATCCATTTTCCAAAACCATTATTAGACTAAGTTTATCTTTTATGAATTTTTAATTTCTGAGTACAGTGGTACCTCAGAATTCGAAATTAATCCATTCAGAACTCCGGACTGAATCCTAAAAAGTTCGAGTTCTGATCAGATTTTCCCCATAATAAATAATAAAAAATCAATGAATTGGTTCCCAGCCCCAAAAAATACACCAAAATATTTCCTTTTTAGCATTTAAACACAAAATGAACCAGAAAAAACAAGACAAGCATATGCTGTACTAAACACATCTATTCACATTTATCAAAACAGTAATTTTTAAAGTAAGAAAATAAATGTATCGAAATAATTTGTAAAGTAAAAAAAAACAATGTGTCCTGATCGTCCACTCCTTTCGTGTGCCACTCCCCCTCGTTAATCCCATGTGGAATTCCTGTGTGGTCAACTGTTTCTGGTTGTTGTCAATAGTCCTCAGTCACTGCATTGTCCGTCTGTGTATTGCCTGCCTTACCTGTAATTAAATCCCGTATTTCTAGATACCCTGAGGTCTGCTCCTTTGTCTCCATTCTATCCCCACTTGGCGTGACAATAGTATTACAATTAAATATATTAGTGGTTTATTATTAATATTAAAATAATTAACAAGAAATCTTTAGAAAGAAAACTGGAGCATTACCCTTTGTTTCCGCTGAGAGACGTGCCATGTGACTCATTTACCCGCGCGCACGAGTTATCTCAGGTTGGCATTCACGGTTTGACTTCTGAGATTCAGATGGAGCTCTAGGTATTTTTTTTTTCAAAGTGGTTGGTTCGACTTTTAAGAAATTCGGGTTCTAATGAGTTCGAGAACAGAGGTACCACTGTATAAGGAAGGTTGACGCCATAGCCCATCCCACTTTTGCTGACATTATAGTGCCAAATTCTGAGCCCAGCTTGTCTGTGGTGCAGTGCTAGAACTGTTTTTTCTGGCCCAGAATCATAGTTTTGCAGTGGAAATGCATGGAACCAGTGCCAGATCGGCACAAGCACCGGCACCGTGTTGGTGGAAACAAGGCTTTTGAAAGCACATTCATTCTAATCACACATGAAGTAAAACAAACAAACGGCCTTTAGGATATGTTCAGAATCAGTCCGCAGGATAGATAGCATCTGTCAATGGCATTAATCTTCCTTTTTCTTAATTATTTTGTTATAGGGACTTAAAGCTGCAGACACCGACCCAACAGCTCCACCCTACGACTCCCTGTTGGTGTTTGACTACGAGGGCAGTGGATCTACAGCAGGCTCCTTGAGCTCCCTCAACTCCTCCAGCAGCGGGGGCGATCAGGACTATGATTACCTCAATGACTGGGGTCCAAGGTTCAGGAAACTAGCAGACATGTACGGTGGATG
The DNA here is from genome assembly GCA_019775955.2 of Pollimyrus isidori. Lineage (NCBI taxonomy): Eukaryota > Metazoa > Chordata > Actinopteri > Osteoglossiformes > Mormyridae > Pollimyrus > Pollimyrus isidori. The sequence continues at coordinate 18,107,122 of JABFDZ020000001.1, forward strand.
TGACGACTAATGGTTGGCCAAAAGAGTGAGAGTGGGGGTTGTGGTGGGCAGGGGTGAGCAAGCAAAATGGAAGTCGCACTTTTTTTTATGGGACAAGTACAGCCTCTAAAGAAAAGATATTTCACGAAGAGTGAACAAAACGAAACAACGATAATGAACAACTACAAAAGCAGCAACAATGACTACGGCAAAAACTCTGGCTTAATGATTTAGTCTCCTTGCAGATGTGCTTGTCGAGGGCTTCAGTATAGACCAGTCTCAGCCGAGAAGGATCACTGACAAAACCAACACCAACTGAGTCATTGAGGTTAAGAGCGCTAAGTTACACTTGAATTTCACAGTACAGAAGCACTGGGATTTTATGTGCCTTTTTGTACATTTTTGGATCTGAATAATTAGTTTTATGTTAAAGGCTTTAATGGTACTGACTTTTGGAGTGATTTCGATAATTACAAAAATATGTCAAACTATGGTACGCTCCTACATGCTTTTTTGATTTCACCATCCTGTCTTCTGTCAGATACAGTTACTTAAGTGAATAATAGAGACAAAATAAATGAAAGTATCTTTGTTAGTTTGGATGGGCAGAGACAAATGGGAACAGAAGTGTACAGTGCCCTAGTCTTTTAGATAGATTTTTTTTCACTAAAAACATTAAACTTATGCAGCTGGTTGCAGATAAAGGGAGTCGTGAATCATTCTGTAGTGGAAATAAATTTTTGTTTCTTTGAAGTGATAGTACATTTCAGGAACATTAAATTTGTCCTAATCCATGTACACTTTATTTGCCTTAGTCATACTCTGATTTAATTTTTACTTCACTGTAAAAATAATGTGTGTATATATTTTTTTCCTTCAGTTTTATTTGGCTTAGTCTACAATGAATGAAGAAGTTCCAAACTTGTATATGTATAATTTGAACTAAAGTTGAGGGTTTTTTTTTTTTGCATGTTTTTTTTTCATTATGAAAAGGTATTTCCAAAATTTATTTACAAAATGAAATGACATTTACAGAACTGGGTGAAATGTATTGAGTTGCAGCTATGAGAGAGAGAGCGAGAGAGACCGTTTTGTAAAAAAAAAATAAAAATAATAATAAAATAAAAAAAAATAAAAATAAAATAAAAAACAGAAAAAAATCTTATCAGCACAACTGTTTCAATTCATACCAAAAAAAAAGAAAAAAAAAAGAGAACTGGGGGATAGGTATGTTGTGACACACGAAGCACTAAGACCAGAAACAGCTTTAAGACTTTAAGATGGGTTTTGTCAGTAGCTTTGTGGAAACTATGTACCAGGCCTCAAATGATACTCTGACCCCAAGAATCTGAATAAAATGCTAATTTTGGAGCTAGTGGATGGTTTCCTGAATTTCTTATTAGTTTTTTATGATTTGTTTGACCATGGCAGAATGATCTGTTTAAATGAGAGCCATATCTATTTTATGGTCCTCTTTAATAATGGATGTATTTTGAATTTATTCCTTTTTATCCCCATTAACGTGTTTAGTTTTCTACTGGTTTGTAAGTAAAAATTATAAAAACAATTAAAAGTATATATACAAATACACTATATTACCCAAAGTAATGGGACACCCCTCCAAATCATTGAATTAGGATGTTTCAATCACTTCCATAGCCATAGCTGTATAAAATCAAGTGCCTAGGCATGCATACTGCTTCTACAAACATTTGTGAAAGAATGGGTCACTCTCAGGAGCTCAGTGAATTCAGGCATGGTACCGTGATAGGGTGCCACCTGTGCAATAAATCCATTCGTAAAATATTCCATGGTCAACTGTTAGTGGTATAATAATAAAATGGAAGCAATTGAGAACAACAGCAACTCAGCCACAAAGTGGTAGGTCATGTAAAATCACAGATCAGGGACAATGCATGTCACCAACTGTCTACAGAGTAAATAGCTGCATACCTCCGAACTTTGTGTGGCCTTCAGATTGGCTCAAGAGCAGTGCGTAGAGAACTTCATGGAATGGGATTCCATGGCCAAGCAGCTGCATCCAAGCCTTACATCACCAAGTGCAATGCAAAGCATCGGAAGCAGTGAAGACATTTTCTTCTCTGGATGGCAATCCAATGGACAAGTGTGGGTTTGGTGGTTGACAGGAGAACACAATGCCTGACTGCATTGTGCCAAGTGTAAAGTTTGGTGGAGGGGCGATTATGGTGTGGGGTTGTTTTTCAAGGGGTTGGGCTTGGCCCCTTAGTTCCAGTGAAAGGAACTCTTACTGCTGCAGCAATCTAAGCCATTTTGGACAATTTCATGCTCCCAACTTGGTGGGAACAGTTTGGGGATGGCCCCGTTCTATTCCAACATGACTCCGCACTAGCGCACAAAGCAAGGTCCATAAGGACATGGATGAGCAAGTATGGTGTGGAGGAACTTGACTGGCCTGCAAAGAGCCCTGACCACAACCCAATAGAACATCTTTGGGATGAATTAGAGCAGAGTCTGTGAGCCAGGTCTTCTCGTCCAACATCCGTGTCTGACCTCAAAAATGCTCTCCTGAAAGAATGGTCAAACATTCCCATAAACACACTCCTAAACCTTGTGGACAGCCTTCCCAGAAGAGTTGAAGCTGTTATAGCGACAAAGGGTGGGCCAACTCCATATGCATTAGCCTATGCATTAGGAATGGGATGTCATTAAAGTTTGCTTATGTGTAAAGGCAAGTTTCCCAATACTTTTGACAATATAGTGTATGTAAAAAGAAAGAGAATGTATGCAGTTAATTTGTTAACAGATAGAACTCTTGATTTGTGATTCAGAAGGACAACAACTGATTGCGGAATGGTGGCAATGGATTTAAAACAATCTATTTTTACATCACTAGGTCTCATTATGAGAAGGAGTCTGGAAGCTTTCTTAGCTTTGGTTTGCATCTTTTATTCTTGGAGTCCCTATAAAGCCAGGCCAAGATTGTTGAACTGTGAAAACCTGCAGCGTCTTGTCAGATTTAAAAAAGAAACAACAACAAAACCTGCAGAGTAAATATGTATCCTTAAACTGGAAATGCAAAGTAAGTAAATGAGGACTTCCTGACCTTGATGTCGACAGACGGCCACAGTAAGTTATCCAAGATAGCATGGCGTTGAGTTGGCTTCCTCAATTAATAATTCTCCAATCCCCGGTGCTCCCAGGCCTATACAGTAATTGGGGGGACTTAATTTGTTTTGTGCAGGGGTTCATGGTAATTTCATTAGTTGTCTGCCATCAAGAGTTGGGATCCACACTGTAATCTTGCATCTCATCTCTCTCCTGGGGGCTCCTTTTATAACTGGAAGCTTTTAGCTTTGTCAGGCCTACATCACTACCCACAGGGAGAACAAGTATATTATGCTTTGCACATATATGTGTGTGTGTGTGTGTGCGTGTGTCTGTCTTTCTGTCCGACTGACTGACTAAAAGACAGAAAGCAATTTCATTTTCCCTAGATATTTGCCAGGCCAGAGGGGAAACAAAGCTTTCTGCCAAATTTATGTGCAACAAAGAACTGAAACAATGATAACCCCTTATTTTCACTGCCAGAGAACGTTCTTAAAGTCAGTTACTTTCTTTCTGCCCCTTTTTGAAATCCTGGGGGCAGGTCTGTGATCCAGTCCGGGGCCATCAATACTACCACGGCTCATTGTATTAATTTAGCTGCTTAATGTATCCTTTCTCATAGCTTCAAATTGTGTTTTATAACTGGACTATTTATTGAAACGCTCAATAGGTTAATGTACCATGCACAACCACCTGTATAAATCAGCAGAACACACCCACATTGCCACAGGTCCTGTATCCTTTTCCTCCCACACAGAAGCCGAAAATGTCTTTCTCTGCGATCCCCACCGTGTAGATAATGATTCTAATCATCACTGACCCTGGCTCTTTTCACCATTTCCGCCTCCAAACCAAGGCTACCACAGACACATCTTAACTGGCCTGGTGTTTGTTCATGCTCCATGTGACTGAACAGCTGTGCATGTTCCTCTAAACCAAAAGTCTCGGTGGAGGATGTTGAGGGCAGTGAGGGGATGGAGGCCTGTGCCACAGTGGCCCCACAAGGACACGTAAGGTTCAGGAATGCAATTTCTCCCCATGTGTGGGCGATTCAGGTAATCACACCTGGAAGAAGTTAAGAAGTGCAAAGACTCTTCTGTATTCCTCTATCAGTGGCCAGAACCGTACTCATTCCTTTTTTTTTATTTGTACATCATCCTGTTTTCCCAGGACTAGAACACAGATTGTGCCTCACTCAGAGATCACAGGAGCTCATACCAGAGTCCTGTTATGCTCTTGAATGGAGGTCTTCCGCTTGCCTGATCCTGGAAGACCAGATATCGGAAAATACAGACAAGAACAACAGTGACATAAATCATAGTACCTCCAAAAACTTATTTTAGGGTGAGATTGATGTAGAGAAAAAAAACATTGTACTGACATTGCGCGGTGTGACTGGGGTGTTTCTGGAAATACTGTTTTTAGTTATTTGCGCATTTCTGAATTTTGTTTTTTTGGCAAAGCGACTAATGTCAGTGTAACTTTGTGTGTCTTGATGGGGAGCTGCAATTCTCACTGCATTTCATCATGAAAACACACAGCTCTGCTTCTGCGGCACAAAATGCTATCCTGAGGGACTGGCCATATGGAGTAAACAACACACAGCATCATACAAAAAGGATGTAGAGCAGGTACAGGCCAAGGAACCCATTGAAAATGACCGCTAACAGACCGTTCAAAGTCAATTTACATATCATAGTTTGAAGGAAGGATCAGTCAGCCTCCGGAGATGGGTAGGATGACCAGCAGGGGGTTAGTGAGTCTGGCCAGGGGCACATCCATCGGATCCAGTTTGTACCCTCAGATATGGTTTCCAGAACCTTAGCTGAGGAACAGGGCAAGCTATACAAAAGAAAAAAAATATCTTCAGAAAAAATTATTAATGTGCTACCCTGGCAGGTCTGGCTTGAAGTGTTTTTTTCTTTTCTTGCTGGGCTGGGTCTGGATTGTAGCCCATTATTTTCCCCTCCTTTTTTAATCCTTTTAGGCTACAAGTGTTGCAGCACGGCTGCTAAATATAGGTCTAGCCACAGCTCAAGGGAAGACAAAAATCACAATCGATCAAACTATACAGGGCTGGTGAAGTGCTTCTCACTAAAGGCCTGCCAACCCCCCCACCCACACTGTTTTAATTTAAAATGCCCAGTCCAAAATCTGAGCAGTCAGCCCAGCGCCCGCACGTACTGCAGCCTGTCCCCATTGTTGTTGTGTGCACTGGCAGGTTTCCACCACTCGCCCCCCCCTCCTCAATGAGGACCACTGGAAATGGCCGTAAGCCACAGAGCAGGACTCTGTAGGTCTAATTAATTCCCCCCTCTGCGGCCCTCTCAATGCAGCTCCAGTTCAATAGCTGCTAGTCCAGTTCATTGCTTTTGCCGTCGTAATATTTGCCTGCCGGCTGATGGAGGGAAAGCGCACCGCTAATGTGCTACCTAATCAAACATGTTGTCTCTTTTTAAGTGATCTTCTCTTTGGGGGCTTCTGCCTCTAATGACTCCTCTTCCCTCTGTGCTGAAATCAAGGAGACAATTACAGTCCTTCTGCGACTGTCCGGCGTTATCAGCCTCCCCCCCCCCACCTCGCTTTCCCGTTCCCCGCTCGGAGCCGATTACACTCCAGATACCAAACAGCTTATCACCTGGTCTCATCAATGGAGGTTGTACCATCAGTGGGGGACGAAAAAACACCGAGGTAATTATTAGATCACCCCAAAGCCAAGCAGATGAATAATATATGATTATGCCCAAATCAAGACACCCTGGACATTACAGTGTGTCTAAAAGAGTCTCCAGTCCCTGGGCTGTTTATTGTACGCAATAAGATTCGCCTGGAGAAAGCGATTAAGGAACTTGGCACTGTGGCAATTAGAGTAAATCAATGGCGGCTTGTAGTCGGTGTGTCGTACATCAGGTGGGAGAAGAGATGGTAAAAATACCATTTTGCACAATTTTGCTGACACTCTTTACATTGCTGAAAGATTTTAAAAAAAACAAGCTTTGCCAGGACCAGCTAGGAATAGCTGAAATATATTATTAGTGTTTGATATTTGGGCTTCCAATATAATTTTACAAGTGAACTGTTTTTATTTTAATTTATTACACGGCTCTCTGGAATGCTTCATTCTGATTGGTCAGTTGAGACATTTGCAGGTTTGTTCTTTTCAAAGTAATAACGCATAGCCGGTACTACTTGTATGTTTAAAATCCCTAAATGTGGGACCACATTTACAATGTCACAGTTCACAATTACTGGAAATGTGGAATTTAATACTAGTAAATAATTAAAATGCATGCGTTATCATATATTCATATGTAGATGTTATAAATTGTCTTGCTAACGTTTGAATGTTAGTCACGTGGTACTATATCGTTTCGCGGAAGGATAAAAATGTTAATTTAAAACAAATATGCCAATAAAATGTTTCAAATTCATATTCATGTCCAGTTTTTTTCCTTATGTGGCAAGTAGCCATGTAATAAGCGGGATAATGTACAGGCAGCCGGTAGTTATCGCGAAATAAGCTCCTTCAGTGTGATACAAGACTCTAAACTTCGCGTCGGGTGCTGATCACACTGTCGGGACTTATTTCTGCGATAACTACCGGCTGCCTGTACATTATCCCTTACATATTAAACTTCAATGAGTTTATAAAAATAAGACGGCACTAACATTCTGAATATCCCAACAAACGCAGTATATACTTACTAGCATAACAATATATAAAGAAAACTGCCTTTCACAGTGCACAGCAAGGGGACACCAGTGTTAAAGTAGCATGCCCAAGCACTTTGGATGGACACTCTCCACTAGGCTTGCTGTCCTGATTGCTTTCATGTGCCCCAGATCCAGACCAGTTAGAGTTGTCGCTATTGCATCTTAAACCACTATTTCCACCATGGACGGTGGACCCAAAAAGATGTTCTAAATCTCAGATATACAGTTTGGTTTATTATGTTTAAACAGTTTATACTGAGTGAACACTCAACCTGGGAATGTTTACCCACTTCTGTTCAATTCTAGATGTTCTGGGTTTTGGCGATAAGCTCTATCCAGAACCCTTCAGACCATGGTAATAAAATACACTCGCTCACCTTGCGGCAACGACAAGTGCTGGGCCAATCAGACTAATCCGCATTCAGGAACCAGCGAAGCGCTGGGTCTTCTCCTGACCTGTTTACATCACTGACCTCACTGAATGGCGGCCTGCCTTTTCTTACTTCGGGGGAGAAGGATGAGCTAACAGGCCGGTCGCAAACAAGTTTAATTTCAAAAGCAAGTCCTTCCGCTGTATCTTTCCCAGGGCGGGCTATTAACTCAGTGAGCACAGCTGAGTCATTAGGGCTATCTGAGTCACTGCCAGAGAGAGTTTTTTGCCTTAATCCGCTTTCAAAATCTCAATAACCTACTGAGGAATCGTGGCCTTTCAGAATTTGCTCATCGGTAGATTGCCTATGCCAATGAGCTCCGCTGTCTAAAAGAAGACCTTCGTACTACTTCTCAATAATACTTATCAATCATCAGCAGAAAATTAAACTGGACGTAACTCTTCAGACAACAGTCCCACTGAGGATTCCCAGGTGATCTCACTGTGGGATGCTATGACGCAGCATCACTTTCCAGAACACCTGATGTGAGATATCAGGACATGTAGATCTTCTCCACAATTCGCACACTCAATCCTTCCATCTTACCCCATTCCGAGTCAACCCTCCAGACATATGTGTATGAATATTTGATATATTTATTTGCTTTACAGGCACAGATGTGGCTCAGTGTACTGCGCAGAATTTACATTATGCATATGACCAGATGGATATTTAGTCACACTGTTCAGGTTCAGACCTTTGCCTGGGAGTCTTGTTACACTGAGGGTATGAACCGGTGACCCATAAATCTTCTCGCTCTGTCAGCGCTCCTAGCTACGGCACTATTCATCTTGATTTTTTTGATATTCCGACTTGTAGAAATAATGCACATCCTATATTAAACTCTTTGGCTATAAGTCTCCAAATATGGATAAGGTGCATAAATTGGATTAGCTCTCTGACTGAGTGAATTTGGCTAACTCTAAATTTGCTTTGAAAAATATTCATAGTCAGATTTTTTTGGTGAACTCCCAATTCTGCCAGCTAACAGGGCAATTTGTCTGGAAATAGAAATGTCAGTAAAGAGGGAAGGGTGACAAGGTAATCATTATAGGGTAATCATTTTAAGGTAATCATTTTAATAGGCAAGTAAATAATGTTTTGTTGAACACCATTAGCAGCTGCTAGTTTGTCACAAAACAGAGAAGAACACTTTCTGTAATATCAAACTGAATTAAAAGATCCACATACAGCTTGCTAATTATTGGGAAGCTTGCATAGAGAAAATGAAGAGTCTGCCGGCTTTCGTTCTGACGATGCAGATGAAACAGCACAGTCTGAGCCGGGGGTAATAACTCTGATTCCTGGCGACAATCACACGCGGCAGAGGGCCACGGGCAGGTCGCTTTGCCCACGCCATCCTACATCGCCCTCGGTGATGCACCTTGCCTATCCATGCAATAACAGCACTGCGGTACAAACCCCAACTCCTGAGGCAATCATTTTCTCTCGCAGATACCGAACGCTCAGGCTTTCCCATGAGCCTCTTATATTACTTTATAATTGGAAAATACTTCAGAGAAATTCCCCCCCACTCCCCATTTATGGTGGACCACCTATTTTCTCTCCCCGGGAACCAGGCTACCTTTGAATGTATGGATATAATCTATTTATCATCTCCACCTTATTCAGCCACACTCTGCCCACGCATCATGTAATAGAAAGAGATTGTGGGATTATGTATGACTTTCTACAAGCATGGTGGGAAGAGCCTCTCATTTTTCTCCTTGAACGGGCCATCGCACCCAGGTCCTCAGGCGACTTCCCGGGCAAGCTGAGAAACACTTAGAGTGCCTTTTTATTCCAGCTCAAAATCTGGCAAAAAACTGAGAATTCATATTCCTTCTTCGTACTTCAATTTTGCAAGCATGGGTTATCCCTGAAGGGATGTCATCTATATCTTAATTCCACAGACCAGTCCCAAGCATCCCTCCACCGAAAAAAAAGCATCTCAACCGCACAAAACTGTCTTCAGCCTCCTTCTTTGGTCTAAACATGTACAGCTGAAGTGACTAATAATCTATAGTAATTTCATTTACGAAAAAGCACTAAACAATAGCATGCTTTTTGTCCCCAAATAATGTAAAATGCAGGCAGTTACGTGTAAAACATCCGACTAGCGATTATCATGGTGAAAATGGTTGCTTTGCACAAAATGCCTGCTTTTTAGCACGTGTAACATTTGTGAACAGGGAATATTTACAAAGGTAGGAGTATGTGCTTCTAGTTTAGCTAGTATGGAGCTATTTTTAGGATAGTACTTTAGCTGACCTGGGGGAAAAAAAAAACATTTACAGAAAGTATCACACTGAGGTGAGTGTAAAAAAGGTTGAAGCTGTTAGAAAAATTTGCAACACTAAAAAGCACCAGTTTCCACACGTGCTGTAAACTATTTATCTGCATAAATGAAAACATTAAATTTCCTTATACTGCTAAAAGCCAAAAGCCAACCCTAGAAGCTTCTGAGTCTACTTCATCAAACTTTACACCAAAGTAACTCATTAAGACCAAAATCAAAGAGTAGGAAAGAGGAAAACTGATCCATTGAGCAGGGAAGAGGTGCACTATCAGCTAGTATCAAGAACCTAGGAGCACGGCATCGATCAACAGTCCATATAACCACCGCGCAGAGTGATATTCACCCCCTCCCACCCCTGTTCCCCTGTCTCTCCTCATAAACCCTGTCCTTTTTACTGCTACTCTTATGAGAGCTTTAATCATTCCACAGTCATATCTTCCTGTCTATCTCCATGGTGCCATGATGGCTACACCGGAATGAGACAGATGCCTTGATCAGATATACATCCACTTAGATGGTAATTCAGAGATTTGTCAGACAGTGCCCAGGTTTTAATGAAAATGTAATCCTCCCCTTCCAATGTCAATGATGAATAACACTGATCCAGGAAGGATAACTACATTGGACAGGAGCAGAATATCCAATATCAATACAGCTGAGCACTGCTTCGTTTTGACCGTGAACTCGAGGAAGCCAAAGAATTTTGATGCAATTTTTTATAAAGACACAGCAATTATTAGTCAACTGCTCCTTCCCAACACATCAATTGTGCGGGTATCAATTGCACCATTTACCTCAGTACATCACCCAGCAAGCATAATGGCCTAAATATGACAGAACAGGAATCATAGGTAGCACGTTACTTGAGGTCACAAAAAACGTAGTATTATGCTATTACATATTAATTAATTAACCACAAATTAAGTGTTAGTTAGAAGCTCATCATATTTGTTCATCATTAATGAATTGTCACATCTTTTACCTCAAGCAAGTACTAAGTTTGTTACAATATCTAATTTCGTAAACTTTCATGAACAACTGAAGGAATCACTGAAAGAAGTACTGTATGATAGTGTTGTAGTCAAGACTGCCTAAACCGAGACCAAGACATTGCCAAGACTGGAGGGTATCAAAACCAAGACACTGCCGAGACTTGAGGGTACCAAGACCAAAGCCAATACACACTAAGGCAAGACCAAGACCAAGAATAGTCGAGACCAAGATCAAGACCGAAAACAGACTAGGGCTAAAATTGACATCACATTACTAAGATTATCTGTAAAGAAAAAAGGCATTGCTGTAAAATGTCATTCGTCGTTAAATCAAATTCATGTTATCTTTTCAATCATATTGTCTCTCATTTAAAATCTCTCCGATTTCTCATAGTTACGAGGCTTATGGAAAATAATATTCTCAGCAATCCTCTCCTACAACTGTTTTATCAAACCTCGTCAAGGGAAAGAGATGGGATATACCAGAAAGATGTTCATATTAAGTCTCTTATACCAGGGATAGATGCCTCGGGTAAGCTATGAATATGGCTATGTAATGACCCTTTGCTTTGAATTGAAGAAAATGAGCCTCCAGATTGACTTGCACCTCCAAGACCGTGCTTTCTACTGTAAAATACCTAATTTATCTGAAGTATAACTATGCTATAGACTTTGTGGACATTTTCGGACATTTCTTTGCCGACTTTGCTATGATGCGATGTGTATGATGTGTGTGGACTCTGAAGCACTGCCAGTGTCTGTTGAGAAAATGTATACAATGTTACATTTTTAAAATAGATGCATCTGACTGGTTGCATTTGAACTAAGGGACGTAATAAAAATCCCATCCCATTGTGACCGCTATGTCCGAGATCAAGACAAGACCGAGACCAAATAGTGTCAAGACCAAGACAAGACCGAGACCACAAAAAACTGGTCTTTAGACCGGTCTCGAGACCAATACCACTTATACTAGTCTCGAGAACTACAGCACTACTCTATAAACAAATTATGAAGATCTAGTATGCGGCAATCCTGTGGGCAAAAATGCTTTGTTGATGCTAGAGGTCAGAGGAGAATGGGCCGACTGATTCAAGCTGATAGAAGAGAAACTTTGACTGAAATAACCACTCGTTACAACCGAGGTATGCAGCAAAGCATTTGTGAAGCCACAACACCCACAACCTTGAGGTGGATGGGCTACAACAACATAAGACCCCACCGGGTACCACTCGTCCCCACTACAAATAGGAAAAAAAAAAATTGGACAGTTGAAGGCTGGAAAAATGTTACCTGGTCTGACGAGTCTCAATTTCTGTTGAGACATTCAAATGGTAGAGTCAGAATGTGGCATAAACAGAATGAGAACATGGATCCATCATGCCTTGTTACCACTGTGCAGACTGGTGGTGGTGGTGTAATGGTGTGGG
>JABFDZ020000001.1:18140769-18157180 GCA_019775955.2 Pollimyrus isidori
CCCCCCCCCCCCCCCCCCCCCCCCCCCCCACCCCCCCCCCCCCCCCCCCCCCCCCCCCCCCCGCCCCCCCCCCCCCCGCGCCCCCGCCGCGCCCCCCCCCCCCCCCCGCCCCGCCGTCACATTTAATGAGTTTCCAGCTTTTTCTTTTATGCCAAGTCACCTGACACGCTGAGTACAAACACTGGGAGTGACTCTCAGGGTCACCGGGAGTCAGATGCGCGTGAGGCAGCTTCTCCATCCTGCCACGCCTCCCCCACCCCGCATTCAGCCAGTGTGTGCAATCGGGCCGGCCGACAGAACCACATAGCCCTGGAGTAGCGTTTCCCTCTTCACAGGTGGGGGTGGGCCTGAGGAAGCATCAGCACGGCAGAGGGGAAATAAGAGATACTGGGGGGGAATGTTGGCAAGGAAGAATAGTGGGGGAGGGGGCAAGCATTACTTAATCATATTTAAATCACAATGCAATACTCCAGTTTCAACTGCCACACATTAAAGAGGAGAAGTTGGGGAGAATCGACACAAACAATCCTAGTCAGCTGACTCCCAGCCACATCCCACCCCTTCCTGTAATAATCTTTAATGCGCCACAGTCCAGCACTATTCTCTATTGTGCCTTTGATGCAGAATACTGTGGAAATCAGAAGGAGAAGTATGAATGTTGTGTGTCTTAAATTGCCGTATGAATGATTAATCATCTCCTTCAAACAAAAATAACATCTACACATTCAGGAGAAGCTCACTTCTCATAATTAACTAATTTGCTTGACCAAATAGGTATTACTGCCAAAAACATAATTTTAAGGAGCCGGTTAAGTCAAATAACGAATATCTTTCCAACACATGTGTGAAGTTAATATAGATCTGCACCCAAAATAATGCAAACTGTGTTCAGGATGAATATTTAAATACATTAAATACTCATAATGGTGTTAAATCTACTACAATGGATTTTCTCTCATCTAAGATATAAAAACATTAAAATCATGATTTATTTATGTGTACTATAAACAAAATATTGACACAGCATTTCAATATGTTTTAAGGCTGTTTGATTTATAGACGGTTTCCCGTTAACTTGATCATACTGAATTTTATAATATGATGATTTTTTTAAAGTGCTTTGAAAACTAATTGTTCCCCCCATAAAAAAAACTGTAAAGTATCACAGCAAACCAGTTTTCATTTAAAACAAGTTAAATATTTGATGGTAACAATGAAATACAAAATGTGTTTCTTTAAATCAATTTTTAACTAGAAATCTTTATTCGACCCAGTAAGTGGGAATTCATTTTGAAGGCACCTTTTCCATGTTGCAGTGGAATACAGGAGGAACACAAGGTCACAGCACCAGTAAATAATTCAAACCTGCAACGGTGGCCTGCAAACATGGTTCTCTTAGAAGGCATTTACATGATGTCCTGAAATGGCTAACCTGCCATTTCCTGTGTAATACATATTATCCCACCCCATCATACTCAATGCCTAAACACCCCACAGGCAATCTCGAGACATTTCACCGTTTCAGGCATCTTTATTTTTTTTGTGTCTTTCCTAATCTCCATCTTGTAGAGAGGCCGTCTCACTTTAGCATTTTGTTTTTCACCAGCATGAAGTGATTTTTAAAATGAGCGGATTTAATAGTTCGTCCAGTTGTGAAAAGGCCTTCCGCGCTCCTGCGTCTTTAGCATCGGCCCCTGCGGCCAAAATGCACAGCATGCTCTTATCTGCTTTGTTTTGGCCGGTCTGTTATCACCGCTGATGGATGTGTGCTTGGCTGCCTTGACACGATGATGAAAATGCATTCGTATTGACGCCACAGCTACTAAAGAAAATGTAGTTGATGTTCTCAAAAGCTAAAGAATGACTGAAGTATTGTATTTTTCCGAGTTGAAATGGCTTATTGTCTAGGTAGAGGCTTTAATGTTGGAGCCTGCTGGCATTGCTCTAAGGAATTTGAGTTTTTTTTTTTTCTTTCGTATTCTGCATTGATTCTTATATTCATATAGAAAATGTTTATAGCATATGGCAGTCATGTGGCTCTTTACAGGAATGACTTCTTATATGGTTATTGGGCATAGATTGTCCGAAACGCAAGCAAATCTCACTGGAGAATATGCCATGCACCTGATGAGCCCGTGTCCAGTATTAAAACAAATGGACAAGATTTTTTCAGGCCATAATAGTGGGTAACCATTCATTCCCATTTGCTTCCTTAACCATGGAGTAGCCTATGTCTGACAAATTATTTCCTTGTTAAATTCAATAAAATATGGATAGCTGCGGTATCCTTAGTCATACTTAAAAGTACAAGAGGTTCACGGACATAACATATTGTTGGATTGATATCCAAATCTTCTAAGTTATTTCTCTATAAATGAACACAATCTTTATTATATTATGCAATAATAAACATGAGTCATAAACTGCAGATTTTTCAAGAGATGTGTTTACATGTATATCCCTTGACTGTCTACATTCTGGTCTCTCAAGTGAGACTCAGTGGACTGCACCCTTTCTGAAGAGCAAACAGTGGCTCAGCAGCGAACACATGAGTTCGGGGCATAAAAGATCTGCTCAACGTCGAGCAATCGTCTGGAGGTTATCGTTTCATTTGGAAACCACGTTGGCTTGGAATACAAATCAAGGCACCCCCTTCTCAGCCTCCAATCTCAGCACTCTAAAACCTGTCAGTGGAGATCGATCCTCTGAACCCAGACCGCTCTTCAAAACTGCAGACTAAACTGTACATAAACCGGTAAACCCTGGTCACACATTCACTACTCATTACTGATTTGCATAGCCAAAAACCAAGAAATGAGAGCAACGAAGGTGGGTGGGACATGGGATTCTGGCAAGCACTCACCCATTGGTTAACAGACTCCCCTTACTACTTTCCATTGGGTTAAGCCAGTAATCAGCTGTGAAGTCTTGATTCATTATATTCAAATTATATACTTAATGGATGCTTTTGTCCAAAATAATGTACAAGTGAGGAAAGCTTGAGGTTACAGTGCAGGGTCAGCCAGCATCCCTGGAGCACTTGACCATGTGAAAACTAAGCCAGCCACAGGATTTGAACCCATAACCCCACCCAAGGCACAGATCACTAATCAACTGGGCAACACAAACATTATTTGGTTATAATGCATGAACTGACCAATATCATGAAAACAATATAGTAACCATAGTTATTACCCTAATTAATCCTAATTATAAATGTTACAGGTTATTCATCCATCCATCCATTTTCCAAATCGCTTACCCTACTGGGTCGCGGGGGGTCCGGAGCCTATACAGGTTATTCAGTTTGTGGAAAAAAAGTCCTCAAGAAAGTAATTTTTCAGTTTCAAGAGTAGCATTCATGCACCACACAATAATAATTATTCTCACCTATCTGACACATTGTTGAAATAAAGATTTACATTGTTCACAATGAATTGCAGGAATTGTTTTCTATCCTAAGACTTGCCACAAAATTCACTTTCTAGACTATGGGCATAATACTCACAATGACCCCTACTGTCATATGTGCTAGGAAAGCTCACCTTACATGATTACTGGAACATCCATCTAGGAGGGTTAAAACTGGAAAGTAAAACCTGGTTGAATCTCTAGACAGCACAATTATAAGTAAACTAAAACAGTACTGCTTGCAAATGAAGAAAAATACTCAATTCTAATGCTACTGACATAGCAAAACTCTGCACCAACTCATGCAGAGAGATCAAAAGTGACCTGAAAGAGGATCTGAGTCAGTCTGAGGCCAACTGTGAGAAAATGCCGGCTCTGAGACCACCCTTATGGACAGCTGTGTCCATATGTAGCCAAGAGATTACATAACTACACAATTATGTGCACAGACATGACAGAAGTGAATGAAAATTCCAGAGGCTGACACAGAAGCTGCATCTCAGCACCACACAGAACAACCATCTGACGTTTGCTACCTTAAGAGTTTGACGCTGACCTTCAACACTTTCTGCAATGCCTCAAAGAAACCTCCCCCCCATACACACAATTAGACCCACAATGCAGACAGAGTGGGGAGCAGTCAAATAATTAACACAAACTTTCATTTAGTAGTAAACGATCACCACACTATAATGGCCAACAACTCAAAAATCACCGACCACTAATGTGAAAATACTGCTGCTAAAAATTACCCATGTTTATCTTCATCCAATGTTCTGAGATCAGTTTTGTTGAAGTTTTTCCATGTTTAACTGATTCAATCAAAAAAGCCTATCAAGCAAATAACATAGAAGACACAAATTCAGTTTAAACCGCAAAGTGTTATTCTAGCAAAAGCGGAAATGCCTACAGAGCAGTCTTGCTGTGCAGTCTATATTCCTCCTTCCCTCACTACCCCCCAACAAATATGCACCAAGAAAAGCCATAAATTACACATCGCCTGCGGCCAAGTATTCATGACCCGGCCGATGAAGCGGGCACATATTCTGAGGTCTCCTGTCTCTTGTTTGTGTCACTCAGAGGAATACGCTTCTGCTCCCGCACAAGAATATGACCATAAGAATGCATTTAATGAAAGGTCTCCTCAACATTAGGTGGAGGCTGATCTGATTCTATCCTGGCCTCCTCTGAGAAGTACGCAGAACAAATAAATCCTAGCAAATGTGTTTTTTCTTCTCTTCTTCACAGTCCTTAAAATGCCGGGGGGGTGGGAGGGGGAAGTCTCGGTTTAAAAATGTCTGTGTAAAACACGATGCTAGACAATACATCAGGGACTTCAAACAAAAGCAGAACTGTGAGGAAATGAAAATTAGCTGCCGGCTTTGCAGCACTGAGCGACGGCAGACTCTGCCTCGCAGCGTCGGCCAGTGTAGCCTCAGGTTTGAAAAGATGCTGCTCTGGCACATCAGCTCCTTCAAACACCGCCAAGGTCGGAAGTCAGTCATATAAGGCTGAGCGCTGTCTTCTGCCTTCATAAGATAAACATGCCCCGACTTCAATGGCTGTGCACACATTCTGCTGAAGCTTGCTTCCATGACCCTAATGTCCATTTTGTTTTCTCGCGCTGAGACCAAAATGGCTCTCTTTCATTTTCATCCCTCTTCTCTGTCCTTGTTTTACCAATCGTTACCTAAATAACATCCCAGTTCCTTTCTTCCATCCCCAAGTCACAGTATTACTGACTGTCTCCTTGCCCAAAATGAGTTCTGGAGATGAACAGCACTAGAGGCAGTTCAATGCCCTGGACTGCAGGCTTAATTTTATCCAAGCGAATGAGCATCCTTTAATCTTGAAAAAAAAGTATGAGGGGAAAAAACCTTTCCCTTAGGGAGCTTTTCCAGGTACCGTACTTTTGGTACTTCCGGGACTTCCATAAAGTACCAAAAGTATGGTACTTCTTTTGTATGGGTTTTCCACTGGTGTAAAAACTGGTACTGGCACCAAATGACATCATCAGTGACCGCCCCTGACTGACATCATCAAAAAGCGCGGCACATTTACTTAGCTGAATTCTCTTATTATGTTATTATTTCACTCCTGTTATTATGATCCTTCACCTTCCCGTAGTCCTGCTTAAGTTTTATGATTTGCAAGCAGCATTTTTTTTGGTGTTTTGCGTGTGCCCCATTTCTTCGAAGTGGCTTGCTATTACAGCAGATACTTTTTTATTTCAAGTCGCGCCATCCAAATCCCACTGGATCTGTTCATCTGACCATATGGTGATTAAAGCCTATGTTTCCTCATTTGTCCATCCTTCCATTTTACCTTAATATTTTTGTTTCTACTGCTTTTTATTTCGTTTCTCTCTGTTCGCTGTGTGTTTCAAAAAATGGCGGCTGTATTTTGTGTTTCAGTGACAGGATATTTGCATCACCAATCGACAGCAAATACGTTTGCATGTCCCACCCCAAAGTAGCAAAGAAGTACCCCAGCTGGTTTGGCGCTTTCGTTACTGAAACTTTCGGTACAGGTACTCAACTGGAAGTCAATGGAGAAGAGAAAGTACTTAAAGTACCATACCGAAAGTACTGTACTTTGTGCGGTGGAAAAGCGTCCTTAGATGTCACAATCAAATGTGTCTATGTTCATCTGGGTGTTAAAGTCCGGGTAGGTCGTGCTGTTATGAGCTGTACACAACAAGAGGTCAATGAACATGTAATTGACTTCAATGCACATAGACTTAATGGAATTTAAAAACTAACCTCACATACCCAGAAACATTCTGATTAATGTCTATTTACTTATTCAGAGTCCCATTCACAGCATGCCTATGTGGTGTCATTTGAGGTTCTCGACAATTCCAGCTGGGCATGGCGAATAATGCCAGAGCCCACAAATCCAATCCAAAACAAAAAGCCACCTCCAATTTAGGAGCCACCTCAAGATCTAAGCATCCTGAAATGTGTGGGACTGGCACTCAGTGCTTTGCTACATTTTTCGGCACCAGCAGGACGCAGACCGATCATACCTGTCTACATAAATGGAGGTCAATGTCACAGTACAAAGAATATTGTTTTAACCACGGGGTCACTGCGAGTTCAGACAACCAATCCACAAATTATGCTATATTAAATCTTTTTTTATTTATTGGGCTGAGTCTACCCCACTTGCATGACTAAGCTAGAAACTACAAAGTTATGAATGGTGTATGAGTCACAATGACCATGGCAGAATGGTGACTATGATGACAGAGACGAAGACTAAGATGGGAGGTTCTGAGATGCATGCCTAGCACAACAAGATCCCTTTAGAATCCTACAGGCTCAGGCCATGGAGGTAATGCACAAAACGTACTTTAGCACCGAGGCTTCCTAGCATTTGTCTGTTCATAATTAATTTCTGCTCAAAAAACACGGGAAACGTAGCATCAGCACCAGATTAGCAAAAATAGAATCAGGAAAGATGTTATTATATTATATAAACAATTCTAATGGAACTCTCTTTTATTCTTTTCCCCTTCAATGACTGACGTGTCTTCTGCCACACCCAGGAAGAAAACGGAAAGAAGAACAATGCTGCATGACGTCTGCTGTTAAGGTAAAACATCCTCCACCAGTGTAGACTTCATCTAACCAAGATAAATGTGAAATCAACATGATATGGAGAATAGAGAATGGTATTTAAACACTTCTGTTCATCTCTGAGCTGTATATTTTGAAAGAAAAAAAAATTAATTGCTGGTACTTAAAACGGCTAACTAATGGTTAAACGCAGGGTATTCAGTTACCTGTCATGACCTTTCACCTCTGCTGTTACCAGACATATTGCTGGTCATGTGACTTGACATCAAACAAAGATCTTTTTATACATTCCCACCACTACTCCGCTATGCATATTCATTAAGCAAAGCATCATCAAGATTAAATGTTTATTCGAGTACAAGTATGTATTCATCAAGAGAATGATTCAAGGTAAATAAGGGAGTAACTTGAGAGGAACTAATCAAGTATGATTAAAAAAAAAAAATCATAAATATGCATTATCCAGAAGAGCATTTGCTAAGCATTTTAAACTGAACATGGTCCATACTGTCTACTTCATTTATTGTCTCAGTAATTGTGAGCCCACCCAAAATCTAAAACCAGCTTGACTGCTGAACAAAGAGAATTCCACCATGAAATGATACAATCTCTGATTCTGCTAAATTTTTTTTAATGTTTTCAAAGGATGCTGGATTGCTTTTCATTTCACATACCTCGGAACTAACCTTTCTTGGTTTTATATAATTTTTTTCATAACCCGATGTTGCCAGGAAGACATTTATCTTCTAGTTGTTTGTGTTGGAGGTCTAGGGAGAGTAAAAATAATGTACAATTTCAATATCAACATCCAGCACGTGTGACTGATTGACAAACAGAAGACAAAAAGTTTGACCTTTTAAAACAATCTTGTCTAGTGACTTCTACTTTAAAACACAGGGTCTCTCTTACCTGTCTCGTTTCCTCAGATCCCCTCGGCTCCTTCTGTGCTAAGAAAAGGTACAAAGAACTCAAGCACAATCGCAAGAAACTCAATGCAAATGTATCAAACTACTATCTACCAACAGAGAAACATTGTATTTTATTTAATAAGTATAATTTCCTTTTAGATTTGACAGGACATGTAACATTTAATAAACATTTCTGACCAGTCATTGCTAATGGCATCCCTGAAAATGCCCTTAATCACATGGTATCAAAGGAATGAAAAGAAAAAAGGATACAAATGGTAATGATTGCTACATGCAATTTTAGGAATTCACAAGTTGTCAATCTACAAGAATCCAACAACTGCAATCGTTCAGACTTGCCGTGTTCTGGCACCTTGTTTGGGTTACAAGTCTTGCTTCCCCTTCACGCAGCTCTCTTTGAAGCCATCCGTTC
Organism: Pollimyrus isidori; assembly: GCA_019775955.2. Lineage (NCBI taxonomy): Eukaryota > Metazoa > Chordata > Actinopteri > Osteoglossiformes > Mormyridae > Pollimyrus > Pollimyrus isidori. The sequence continues at coordinate 18,149,103 of JABFDZ020000001.1, forward strand.
AGCTTTTGTTTTAAGCCAGGCACATTTCCACTAAATTGCAGGTGCGATCAAACGACTGCCTCATCTCCTTCAGGTGCAGTTTGTTTATAAAGCCTTCGGTCCTCAGCAGCATACCTTTTTGATATGAATATAAAGGATAGGCCTCACATAGATCTTATGTACCTACTAATGAGCCATTCTCCTAGATGGTGCAAAGTTATTGGAAAACAATCAAGCCATCACTCCTGACTTGGAGACATGCAAACTAATTAGGGAATATAGCATAAATATGGTTGCTGCTGCAGGCTGAGAACCTTTCAAAGACCTCTTGGTATCAGAGCCAAGAGAATATTTTAAAACTGGAGTTTGTTCTGAGGCACCCGGTGTACAGGTGTGGAAGTTGTACCATTTCCATCATATACAAACTCTTTTTCTGAGCTTTACAGGTCAGTCCTGCTCAGCCATAAATATCATTACTACATATTACCTCATGCTGCATATGCTCATAACTGCTAACCTTAACATCCATGCCCACCGTGACCATGTGCTGGATGAGGAATTATGGAATATGGGTACACTAGAAAGAATATGAAGGAAGACAGCCGAAAGTGTGACCACCCACACCACAACAGCCTAACAACATTACCTACCTGTTTGTTTTAATCGCAAGTAGATCGTGCAGAAAATCTGTCACGCTGTGAAACAGATTACTAATACAGGGTGATGTCTATAAGCACATGCTCATTGCAAAAGAGCATGATGTAAAGATTCAAATAGCGCAGCAATTCAAAGCCATAAACAAAAGGTGAATTCTCTTTTGACTCCTCTACCAAGCAATAAAGCATTATATAACTTCCTATAGTGATTCAGGACACAGCCTTGGAACTAGTTACCCTGTCAGGCATAATGATACGCTTGCACTGCTTTACTAAAATGTCCAACCTGTACAGATAGGTAAAACTTTCTAACTGAGAAAGGTATTTAATCCCTTTCACTTCAGTGAAATGTGGAGTTGCACAAGGGGGGTTGTCAGAACGCATTAAAGCTGTAAGGCCCTTTAGATAAAAGAATGATTAAAATGATAAAATTGTGGGATGTCAGGCTGAGGCTAAGGCTGAAGGAGCTCGGAATCTATCCTGCAGCACCGCATTCACAAATTCCCGAAACGATATCTTTGGGCACTCTAAGCGGGGGTGCGCTCTCTGACGTCTTCTTTTGCTCTAGCGTCACCTTAGGAGTAAACTGGGCTCCGAAGGATTCACGGTGCATACGATGTATAGTTTTAAAAGAAATAATTAAAGAATACGAAGTGAGACAAGTGTAGCCTCTCGGCCGCCCTTGTGTGGGCTGAAGAGACAGTGCTGCGTTATTCCCCAGTGTGAGACAGAATGACAGACGCAGAGAGGGAGGGAGAGAGAGAAAGAGAGAGAGAGAGAGAGAGAGAGAGATGTGCGTATTCATTATCTGACCATTTAAGCCGTGGAAAAAAAGCCTCCCAAACCCTGCATTCAGCCTGGAGCTGTTTCATGTTTTACCTATGCTACACAGTTAGCTAGCATTTGCCTCTGTCCACGCGCAACGGAGCACGCGGCAGCGCCATTTTCCAGGTAATTACAGGTGTTCGTGGCGGCAATACGGGGCAAGAACGGCATTCGCCTTTCCATCGATTTCCCATTTCATCTGCTTTCACGATGATTTATCAGCGGCGCTGACGCAGCGAGACTAAATAATGCTATTGCTTTGATTGGTAATAAAAAATGAGGCGAAGACGATTACCTCTCTGGCTGCAATTTGATTTCAAATGATTTACTTTTCTGCTGTTCAGGTGACGTCCTAAAAGCACCGTTATTTGAGGCGAACTTGCCAGATTTATTTTAAAACACTTTTTTTCTTTCAAACTTCTGAACCCCTGTCAGTATCGGTTCGCAAGTAGGCAACGCATTCATGAAACGGCGCCCACCTGCACGAGCCCCTCTTGCACATGTGTAGTTCAGTGCTGACGTAGACGTGTGAATTTTTATGGATAGATAGATAGATAGAAATATGTTTATTACTGTATACCCCTTTCACCAGAAAACATCAGTATTAACAGTCATGAGTCAGTATAAAAGAAAATATGTCTTTTTATTTTCCATTTGATGTCAGCACTGTCAGCCACATTTCTCCAGGGAGGAACTCCATTAAAACATCTGTGTGGGGACCCAGAAGCAAGTTTTAGGAAACTGTTGTTGACAGCCATTCACAGGGGACATGTGTCTGACTCCGCTTTTGTGATGGAGGTCAGTTTTTTGGTTTTTTTAAAATTTGATGTGATGCTGTTCAGTCCAGTTTTTCGAAATGAAAGGGGCCGGCAGCCTTTTGTTTTTGGGAGAGATTTTCATTTTGTTCCAAGCAAAACGTTGACACTATGGATGCCACACTGAGCCCGGCTAATCTGGAGAGAAAACCTTTTGTATTAATAAAATTTGCTTTTCTGTGCTTCTCACAAGCCTGGCGGCGGAGGGCAGGACCATTTACCGGATGAAACCCCGAGCTTTGCACTTGTACATCGTGAAAGACAATCAAGCCTAATTGTTTCTGGAAAAAATATCAAGGTTAAATGAATAGGTAAAAATATTAATTTATAAGCAAAGTTGTTTTGGATAAAACAGGCTGCGGAGAAATCTCTATAGCTAATGCATTTTGTATAAATATATATCAGGTATACTTTTAAGGGAAGATCAGCTTCTTAGAATGATGTCATTCACGCTGTCTCATTCAGTACTTATACGAAGTATTTTGAAGCCTCTTCTGAGCCAAAAATAGTCTCCGGAATGAAGCTGAAGTAGACACCGGGGCGTATGTGATTCTGTTAGGCCTCACCACACTCTGTAGGGGACCCCACTTAGCCGGGTGCCGGCCATTGTTTTAGCGCCTGCCCCCACACTGGCAGCAAATCACGGCACACCGATTGTGGTGGTGGTCAGACCACTGCTGCGGATGAGAGTTGTCTGTCCAGCCGTCAAATCAGGAGGGCAGGGAAGTGCAGAAGTACTGGGGGCCTGGCCTGGCCTGGCCCGGGCTGTCCACCACAGGGCACCTCCGCCGCCGTTTGGCAGCCAGTGTTAAGAAGCGCTGCATCAGCTGTCGTTTTGCAGAAAGCGCGTCAGACTATACATCTTGCTGATGCTGCCCTGTCAACTCAGGACGGAGGTTTATCTTTTTAAAATGACATACGTTTCCCACAAATCACGAGGACCGGCAGCATCCCCAGTGACACACCAGTCAATTTTAGGTACAGTGAGAAGCCCGGTTTGATCTCTGTTGTGCCGCGTTAGCTGTCCACGCCGATAGTGCCAGAAGAATGCAAAATATTGTCCACGTTCGATTGTGTCAGTAAAACGGCAGGATCCCTCCTTCCGGCGGCTCTCTCCAGTGACACCTACAGTTTGTTGGGTGCTCGGGGGCAGAATCATTTTATTGTGTCTATGTCACTGCAGCACATGCAGTTCCTACTGGGGGAAGACATCAGAGGAGGTCTGTGTTGGTCTTCACCCTGAGTCACCAAGGCTGTTCTGTGTCAAGGGGGTGGCCTTATGGAAAACGGGAGTAATCAGCTATTCCAGACCGTGAGGGGAAAAGAGCAAAGACTGTCGAGATTGTCCTCGAGGTCTGACGGCCATTGTGCAGCATGGGGAAAATAGTTATGTTCTGAAAGAGGGGACAGATCAGGGAAAAAAGATAATCCCTGACAGGGATTGTTTACAGAGAATGAAAGAGGACTCGCAATTCATACAGGCTGGGCTACATTTCTCAATTTCTACATATTTTCCAGCATTTGTTTTTTAAACAACATGTTTCTCAGAAGCATTCGTTTTATTTGTTTATCACAGGGTTTGACAGTGGAAGCCAAAGTGCTTATTATTCGTGTTTACTAACTTGGGGCTATTTTATGTGAAAATAGAAAAATTATGCATCAAAGAGTATAACTGGAGCACGCAGTAACACCGAAGAGTAATCTGGTAACACAATTGAAAGTCAATACGGGAGCAGGATTATATGTAATAGCGAACGAATGCATTAAAGCGTATTAGCTCAGGTGAGGGAGAGATGTGGCAGGATTGGGTGGCATATGTGTAAGTAGGAGTAGCTGGGAATTCTGCAGTTTACATGTGATCACCTCAGAGTTACGATGTTGGGAAGCGCCTGTCACGGCTGTCTTTTCCACCACGTGCACTCAACAGTTAGGTGTGGTGGTTAGTGCTTGGCATGCCCGAAGGATTTATATCTCTCTAGACCAAATTCCATGAGAGTGCATAACAGGTGCTTTGGGTTAATGATCTCTGGCATACGGCCTTGGATTGGCTGCACCTCATGGATGGGGTGGAGAATGGAAAGCCATGCTCTGGGAGCAATAACTACAAGTAATTTATATAAACAGTTTGGTGTGGAAATATTTGATCTCCATCTGGGAGCTTTAAACTTAATTATTGTTCAGTACACTGCTGTGTTCATTTTTTCATGTCTGGCCATTTTTAATATCTCTGTTGTTGTTTTTGTAGCCCACTTCTGAATAAAAATATTACACCGGTTATCGACACGGATATATCTATGTTAGACCCGTGATATGGAGGTGTTTACAGTTTTTGACAATACTAACATAAGTGCTTTCATTCAGCTTCGTAAACATTAATAACCTTTTCGTAAGATTTTATTCTGAACCAGTTACAGGTGAAGAATATTGAAGAGACACTCCTAAACGCAATTAATTTTGTTTATTGTTGTCAATTGCTTGTCGTAAGCACGTGCTGATTAATTATCTGAGTGCTTGATGTGATTGTATTGAATTTCCTCCAAAGGTTAATCTCGTTACTGAGCGAGGTGGGGGCCGAGTGCGGGACGCCTGGGAGTTTTTTTTTTTTTTTTTGTGCTTCGTGAGGCAAATGAGGGGGATCTGATTACACCGTCAGCGAATCGCGGTGCGGCGGCTGTACGGCACAGCGTGAGGCCACGCCCCCGACCAGGCCCGCCAGCCGGCTGCCTGCCGTGTTCCCTGCCAACATGGAAGCAAGGATTCAGCGGGTTCGCCTGCAGGGTGGCAAACCTTCAGTGCATTAAAGCTAGAGGAAGCCTGTAGTCGTAGTCCACATTTGAGCATCTGACCTTTTCAGAAAGCCTGTTTCTGATAGGTTGGGGGGGGAGGGGAAGAGATAATCTCTCTTGTCTGATTGGTCCAAATGTTTGTCAGTCAGAGTGCTGGTCTGGCAGGCAGCAAATGGCCTTAACAGGAGTGTGAAAGGGTCCTTCACTGGAATGCTAAGTGAAGATAGAACATTGAAAATCCTTAAAGCCAGTGGCCTTGTAATCCTCCACTCTTGTATGTTCGATTCCCATTATTATGGCTATAAAATATGATTAATAAAGCAAAGCAGATCAAACATTGACGGCAGTATCATCTTGGTACCTTTTTTGAAAAATTGCCAACTGGTGGGTTGATTAATTAATTGAGACAATTTTTTATTTTATAGTTTTCTTTCAATTATTGAGGAGTAATATGGATTAAAACATCGCTTGATTAAACGCTCTACCCTGAGAGGGAAGGAGCTCTGGGAAGCTGTGATTGTCACCAGGTTTGGGGACTTGGTCCTTCCAGCCACACTTAAAGGGCCATGTGTTCTGGCTTTCAAGGCAGCACATAGGTCCGTTATGCCTTCAGTGACTCTCCCATTTCTGTGCTAATTTATTAATATGGCAGCTGGCTTACTTGGTATGAATTCACTCACTCGCACACATTTTCACATGTTCAACTGATCAGTTAATATACCATTTTGACATCCACACACTTGCTACATTCCATATTCATTCATCATTCATTCATTCACTCTGTTCAATCAGGCTTTCGCTCATACATTCACATGCAGGTTAATTTCTTCACACAGTGATTCACATATCTATTCAATTCTTCACACAGTGATTCATATATCTATTTAATCCTACACACAATGATTCACATATCTTTTCAATCCTTCACACAATGATTCATATATGTATTCGATCCTTCACACAATGATTCATATATCTATTCAATCCTTCACACGATGATTCATATATCTATGTAATCCTACACACAATGATTCATATATCTATTCAATCCTTCACACAGTGATTCATATATCTATTGAATCCTACACACAATGATTCATATATCTATGTAATCCTACACACTATGATTCATATACCTATTCAATCCTTCACACAGTGATTCATATATCTATTCAATCCTTTACCCATTCATTGCCATCTCATCTTCCCCCACATCAGGAAACCTGCATTTGCTTTGGGATGCCCCACCACCCATCAATATCCTTTTGACAAACATGTTCCACATGCAGATTTCCGAGCAGATGATAGTTTTAAAAGGAACGTGCACTTGTGCAGGAAGAAAGACAAGACCAGTGTAGCAGAAATTCAATAAAAACAAGACAGATGGGTCGTGGCTTCGTCAGCTAGCGTATAATTAAGTGGCTCTTTCTCAGGTCGCTACTGTAGAAACAGAAGTGTGCAGTTTCCTCTTTGCCTCCTATAATCCTCCGTCAGCAGATATACAAGGGAGGGGAACGAGTGGGGCTCGGCCAATCCGATCCATCCGTTACTTTTGTGTAGCACCGCTGTAACATCAATGTCAGGGTGCCAGCTCTCCCAGTCCCCAGACTACTGACCAGGGTTTTTGTCTTTTCCCATCGTATTACCCTGTTGTGTCTATAATTACCATATATCCTGTCTCGATCACCCTTATGTGGTTGACCTGTGTTTCTTCTTATGTAATTCGGTATCTCGACTTTGATCCTTGTTGTTTGCTGACCTTATTCTCGTTCCTGGTCTCTTGTTGCACTTCCTAGTCCCCAGCCCTGCTTCTAGTTTGGCTTCCAGTCTCTTTGTCACGCGTCCGCAGTTGTCCCCTGTGTAGGGCTCATCCCAGTGGCTCCTCCGTTCCCCTTTAAACCCCCTCACACCTGCAGCCCTGCCGCTGAGCCTCTCCGTGCGGCCTGGCGTGGATCCCGTGACAACCGCACATTATTACGACTCCTCAAAGTGTTTTGCGGCGATTGACGGCAATATTTCCAGGGGCAAAATAATCAAATAGAGGGAACCCAAAACAGTCCATATTGGAAAACGTGAACACTACCCCCTGCCCTTTAAAAAGCCATACTCCAGGCAATAGAGAGACACAAAAGACGTATGGTTAGATATAAGTGTGTAATGCAGCTTCCAGAGTATCAATATCTTGTGTTTGTTCTCTGGCTTCACTCCATCAGTCACGGGCTGTGTCCACAATCGTCCTTTAATCCGTTTCTTTTTCGTATTTTTTCGGGAGCGCTCCGACAAGCCCAAACCTCAGCCATTTGATGCCGCTCCCTTGCCCCCACCGCACTCCTGTTTATGGGTCGAGGAATGAAAGGCAGGCCATCTAAAAGTTTTTTTACCCCCCCCCACTATCGCGCGAAGCCGTTTGGTGCCGCGGGGAAGCCACGCATTCCCGTCCCTGGCCGTGGATGCCTGCTCCGTGTCCCTGCAGAGCCCTGCCACCACGCGTGAAAGAATTTGCCCTTTTCCCTTGCTCCCAGAGCGATTAAAATGACGACGGGATTGATTTGCGGGCTCCGGAACGGAACCAGAACGGTGTTATTCAAGACGGGTCGTAAAGTCGGAGGAATATTACGGCCCTCTTCTAAAACACGTGTTAAGATGTCATTTCAGAGCTCATTTCACCTAAAGGAAGCTTTGCCTCGCATATCATTTTATTGCAGTCACCCCCCCCCCTCTTTTATTACAGTATTTACATTGCAGGGAACGTTTCTTAATTACATAAATAATTTATCAGGAATGTGAACAGGGGAACGGGGGGGGGGGGTATAAAGAACAGATTATTGGTCGTAATCTGGGAGAAGAGCCAGAATATCCATCAGACGCAATTACGTGGAAACAAGGACATGATTGGGGCGCCCCCCCGGGGGGGTGTTTGGGGGGGGGGGGGGGGGGCCCCGCCACGGATGAGGTGGCTACCCCAAGCGGCGGTCTGTTTTTTCCCTACGTGCATGGGTGTGAGTTTCCTCTCTCAG
>JABFDZ020000001.1:18159240-18170225 GCA_019775955.2 Pollimyrus isidori
AGGGGGGACACGGGGGGAGACAGGGGGGACACGGGCTCTGGGTGTCGAGGTAAGTTTCACATTCTGCACATCAAGCGGTCACTCTTCCAGGCTTCCTCTCAGAGCTTAATTGTGGATTTACATTTTAAATTAGCCCCCCCCCCAATCCGCCTCTCATCTGTAGAACAAATCTAAATCCTCCCCATCCAAAGACACTCTCAGAATGTTATTAACCGTCACCCATTATTGTTCTTACCCTTCTCTGCCGCCACTCCTCCCCCCTCACACCCAAAATTCAATGAGGACGGGGTGCACTGGATGGCACCAGCGGTGGATTATGTTCTCATTTGTTGCTATTAACGCACTGGAAGTGGATTCCTGCATCCTTGATGCACGCCAATGGGCAACGTGCCCCCTTTGAGTCAGGGTGGCCTGTGCCCCACCCGCAGCACAGTGGACAGTGCACACACACACACACACACACACACACCATCACACGCTGGGTTCAAAGGACCAATCAGCAGGGGCAGGCCACTGAGGCACTGGCCCTAGCTAAAAGCTGATTGGCTGCCAGAGCACCCCTCTCTATCATCACTCGCTGATTCAAAACATATCATTCACTAATGATAAGGTTTGCACCACTGTATGAATTATTGCCCTTCTTATGCCCCCACTCTATCATGCCCCCAACCCACCGCCTCCCATAATGAGCTCCCAATGTTTTTTCTGCCACTCCTTTCCCTCCATACCTTTGTCGTCCTTCTGAAATGAAGCATTAATGTGAAATGAAAGCTTCCATATGCTGCCCGTCACTAATCTGGTAACCCTCACAGCCTCGGGGGCAGGTGAAAGTTGGTGCGGGAAGACGTGATCCCACCAGGCGCCACTTCTTAGCACTTAGCGCTTAGCAAGGTCGGCCACCTACGCAGCCTCTGAATGATAAAGAGGTGGCAGCCTACGGAATGTATTCACCGATGACTTTAGTATAAGGTTACATACAGTTCATCACTCTATATGCTAGCCTTCACTCAACGGCTGGTGTGCGGCCTTTTCTGCCGCAGCTGCCTGAAACCACTCTTTCCAGGTTTTCAGATGGCAAGCCCTCACACTAGCTTCTCAGCAAATATCTGGAAAGGGCCGGTTAATTATCTTTTTTTTTGCAGATGAAATAATTGCAAACTTGACACCTCGGGACACGTCAAACCCAACCAGGGGTAAAAAACATTCACTGGATTCCTTCGTTCCATCTTTGTAGGCAGATGGAGACCTTTGTGCAAACGATGTGGTGCTTAGAGTGATATTACTGGCCCATGTGTGTGAAACCCTTCCTCCGAAGTGACACAACATGTTGGAAAGATTTCTGCTGTGAATGTTGCGCTTATGTTTTTCAGGCATTGGGAGCCCAGTGGTGATGTACATCTACTGTACTTCAAAGCAAGGTTCCAATGCGTCTGAGAATAACATCACATTTTACTGGGGGGGGATAAAGGCCAAAGTACAGTATCAGGGAATTCCACTAGGAGGGCTTTTCTTCTGGATCCATTAGATGAACTGGAACGATCTGGGAAATATCTGCGGGAAAAGCTGGAAAGCAAGCACAGCGGGCAGCCTCATTGACAAGGCATTTATTGCTTGAATCTCTTTCTCCAACTTTTTATGATGAATTCCCCGACGACCTTAAAACATACTGTAACATTTCTCATCCTTCTGGGAAAACTGTGTTGCAACACGTGTTTAACAACACACAGGGAAAACAACTTTCTCATTTAAGATGCATTGCATGACAAAGGGACAAATAAACAGCAAATACCCCAATTAATATGTAAAAGTTGCTGCCTGTGTGAGGGGTCTATAAACCTATGTAAATTCAGTTTTTCTTTCACTGTTTTGCCTCTTCTCAGAAAAGCTTTGAGATGGCCCTCAGCTGGCCAGTGCTGAACGATTACGATCCTTCGCCAAAGATGGTTTTTTTTTTATGAGTTGCAATGACATGAAGCGGTTGCCTGGTTACATTTCTCATTACCATACTGAATGCCAGAACAGGTGAACAATGGCATAAACAGACGCAATGATGACTCGGAAAAGGTTGATAAGACTGCATTTTCTCACACTATAGCACTGGCATTGGGTTTGATCTCGTAGCGTTTCTCCATACTATCAGAAGGAGCTGAAATGTTATTATTTAATGCTGCAAAGCTTGCTATTTCGGTTCAGTTCATTGATTCATAGGCCCGGGAAGATGTTTTGAGCTCGGCGAGCTGAAAGCGGGAACAACCAGTATGCTTTACAGAAGTTCTTTTGCATCATTGGTAGCTACCTACAGCTAACAACGGTAGTCTTTTTGAAGAAACAATCAGGATCAATAGTGCCATTATTATAAAGTCACCTCTGAGCCACTGCGAGATAATTAACATATTTTTTCTCAAAAACTGAAGGCATGGGCACACTGCCCTACAGTATTCAGACACCGCATTACCACCAACAACCAGAGGGGGCACCCTCAGCACCCCTCATCCAGCATTACTGCATTTGCTGTCCGGAGGTGAAAAAAGGACCACATAATGGGGATAGAAGGGCAGGTCACACAAAGTCATTTGTAGCCCATTTTTCAAATCACCGTCAATGGGAGCCCACTGTTCTGCCCAGCCCAGGCTGTCCTGAGCCATCGTGACAAGAACTGGCGGGCGGTAAACCCCAGAAGCAACATGGCATCTGTATGTTTTAAAGAAAAAGTTATTAGATTTTAATCACTTCAGAGGTGGAGTGACAGACTGTGTTGGGCGGGGCAGCAGAGGAGGCCGCGGGGTCGTCCCTGGAATGGACGGCTCTCTAATTAAAAGTGGAAACGGGGCCCTTTCAGACTTTATAATTAGCCTGGAAAGTCTCAAAAAACGGAATACCTGAACAACATAAATCATTATGGGTGACTTGGCACTCTTTTGATGTGAAGCATTTCCCATTAATATGTCACCCTAATTAAGGTTTTTTTTTTTAATGCCGAGACTGACTGAAACATTAATGTCATTTCAATGTTGGAGAAAGGTCAGCAGTCAGAGTTCACTGCTTGCTACACTTTGGGGGGGGGGGGGGGGTTAAGGTATGGGTAGCCCATGGTAACCGAATCGTGAAAACGGGGTCCTGATTCATTGCCGAGTGAGGCTAAAGGACACACTCAAAAGGCTTGGCGATTCTGGCAGCTGCAAAACAGGCAGGGAGTGTATCAAGTGGCCAGTAGGGTGACCATAGATAACATACATGCTAGTTGAAATTTGATAACAAGCTACAGGAACCTAAAATGGTTCAGGTTCCTCACACCTGAGATATTATTCATTACCACATTTAATGGTGATATTTTATATCGTTTGGATTATTATTATTTGCATATATTCCATATTTAAATACTTGGATGACAGATCTGAATGTGTCCTTCATAGTAGCCAAATAGCAGCCTCACAACTAAGTCAACTTATGTGTCTTTATGGCATTGATGATGATCTTTTGAAACACTTGTGTTAAATTATTGAAGTTCTTAACCCACATTATTTTAATCTAATTCTCCATGGAATAAATAGTAGGAAGTTTCTTCCATTCAGTGATTTTAAATACATCCTGCACTTTACACAGTGTTTATGTGGGGGTTTAATCGGGTCATGCTGCTGAGCATTTGATATCTAGGTCAGAACAGCACAACTTTTTCTGGAATGAATGCAGAAGCCCCCATTGTTCGTTTGGCTCGGGTTCTGCCTTTTGTTTGTTTGTTCACTCAGAACGCCACGCTGGGCAGAGTCTTGGTAGCTGCTGATTTGGATTAATTGGTAACCAGAGACATAAGTAAGGTAAGTCCACAGTCTTCAAATGCCAAAGATTAACATCTAGAGGAGCCACAGCAGGATGGTACTTGGGGTGAAGCTTCAGGTCTGCAAATACCTCTGTCTCTGTTCTCCATCTTCATTCAATTTCAGAGACCCTCAAGACAAACTTCATGTATTTATTAATATTTTATTTTTTGTGTCTGTATATACAGGGGTTGGACAATGAAACTGAAACACCTGGTTTTAGACCACAATCATGTATTACTATAGTGTAGGGCCTCCTTTTGCAACCAATACAGCAGCAATTTGTCATTGGAATGACAGACACAAGACAGGTCTTGCACAAAGGCCAGAGAGATTCTAAGCTATTCCTCTTGCAGAACAGCGGCCAGGTCACTACATGATGATCCAAAACACAGTGGCTCAATAACATTCAGATCTGCTGACTGCAGGCCAAGGGAGTTGTTCAGCTTCACTTTCACTTTATTCATCAAACCACTCTGCCACCAGCCTTGTTGAGTGTGATGCTGCATTATCACCCTGATACATGGCATCACCTTCAAGGTACAATGTTTCAACCCGTTGGGTGAACATGGTCCTCCATGATGGTTTGGTGGACCTTGACAGAGACACACGTCTATCTAGGACAAGTAGTGGGCCTAGGGAATGTCATGATATTGCAGCCTAAACCATCACTAATCCACCCATGTGCTGCACTCTGGGTACATAGTTTGGGTGGTAAGTCTCTTTTGGGCTTCTCCACACTGTGGGAGACATAGCGAAAGTGAACTTACAGTATTAGAAAACAATGCACGTTTCACATTGTCGGCAGCTCAAGATTTGTACTGCTGGCACCATTCAAACCAATGCTTGGCATAGTCACAAGTGATCAAAGGTTTGGCTATAGCAACCTAACTATGAATATTGACGCTGTGGAACTCATAAGAAACAGTTTTTGTTCAAATAGGAGAGCCAAGGCGTGCATTTATTTCTGCAGTGAGTTGGGCAGCTTATGTTTTTTGGATATAATCCAGGTTCGTACCTGGACATCCCTTTCAGACAGCTTCCTCTTGCCTCCACAGTTTCTCCTGTTGGATGTGGTCCATCCTTCGTGGTGGCAGGCCGACATTATCTTGGATACTGTGACTCTCAGTACACCACAAAGTCTTTGCTGTCCTTGTCATAGATGCACCAGTGAGACAAACAACTGATCCTCTTTTCAACTCTGATATGTCTCCCATTATATTGTGTGGATTGCAATAGTTTACCTACAGCTATAGAGGTGAAACCTCAAACAGCAGTGTTTCAGTTTCATGGTCAAACCCATGTATATTTTTACAATCTCTACTCTGGGTCTAAGGCATTTACAAGTGGAAGCTTCACAAAATTTTATGAAAAATCTGAATCCACAACATCCTCTAAATATGCAATTATCAATGAATTATTAATGAACAACAATTACTCATTAGGTCATCCAGATTCATCCAGCATTCATCCACAATTTCCACCTGGGACCGAGAAAGTGCATCTTAGACTTAATCATAATTCAGCGTATACCTTGGTCCGGTAAGCCTAAAAGAAACACCGTCTTTGGTTGTGGGGTGAGACCTGGTGGTTACTACGGGGTAATCTGTATTTTTGGGAGGCATCATGCTTTAAAAAAAGGACCCTCATGTTCACGAGGCACGACACTGATGCCCTGGGGACTCAGCACGAACCTTACATCCTTAACTGGTTTGGTTATGGGCTAGGTGCCAGTAATCGGCCATTTCCATTTCGAGCAGGCCTGCCGTCAAACCCATTTCTCCCTACGGAGTCACCGTGATCTTACACTTCCCCGGGGCCTCACTCACATGCGTGGACCGGCAGCCCCCGCAAGGGAAAGAGCGGGGGAAACCATCTGAAGCCTGCCAGTGATAAAGAACATTTTCTTTTTTTTTGCCTTATGAAGGGCAGTATTTCAGGGGTTTATGCTTTTGTTGGAAGAAGCAGCATAAATACATGTAGATTCTCCCATAATCTCAGAGGCCTGCTGGCAATACTGCCTATCCGAGTATTAAAAAGGGGCAAAACACATTCCTCCTTGAGGAGATCAGCAAAGGAGGAGGCAGCAATCATTCTTGTGATTCCTAGACTATTGAAGACGAGTCGCCGCTCAGTTTGCTAACTGGACGTATTCCGAATCCGTGTTCCTCTCCAGCACTTTCTCCTCTCCCGGCGCTTACGCAACCCAACTCGGGGCGAAATATGTTGGGCGTCTGGCTGGCCGTCACGTCTGGGTGAGCGCACCATGCGGCTCTTCCGTCTCCATGCCGGGGAGGGCGGTGGCAGCGGGCTGCAGGCTCGCTCCCCCATTCATCGCCGGTTTTGTTGAATTAGCAGCCTCCCGTCACTGGAAGCCGGACATAACCCACGCCTGGCCTTGGTGAGAGCAGAAACACACTCCTCCCCGTGCCCCGGTCGAGCCCCGGGCACGAGAGCGATGGGCAGTGCCCACGGACGGTTTCGCTGAGACCTCCAGGGGTCACCCGCAACACAAAGTGGCCAACGTCTCTCTCTGTTCAATCCCATGATGCCCCTCTGCAGAGCTAATTTAGCGTGGAGACCGGTCACGTGGACACAGGGGCATCATGGCAACGATTCTGCATGGAACTTGCAGTACGGAAAAACGTGACGGATCGTTATGGTGGACAGCAGAGGAGGGGAGCCGGCCTCCACTTTTCCGGACACCACGAGTGTACCAGAGTTGATGCCTCCATCTTTTGCGCTTGTACATCCGTTCATCTAGCCACGGGGCTGAGGAAAGAAGACTTTCAGCGGCCTGGGCACAAGGAGAAGCCCATGAGTGCGTGAGAATAGATAGTATTGGGCCTAAATATGTGGCCCTGTCTAAGCGTGGCCGTAAATTATGGGGGGGGGGGAGATTGTAACCCTCCCAGTATGGGTGGAGACCTAAACTAAAGTTACACCCTAGCATCCAAGCACAAGCCAGCTAATGCATCCATCCATTTTCTGAAATCACTTGTCCTATTCAGGGTCACAGGAGAGCCCACAACCTATTCCAAAGACAACGCTTAGCTTCCGCTATCCACCTCCGAATAGCCGTTATACAGATGATATTTCCAGGTCTCCATTTGCAGCTTCTCCATTCTAGAATTTCCCCCTAGGATCGGAGAAGTTCATCTTGATCGTAATTTTCTTCTGTGGCAACATCGGATTCCTCCTCGGTCTTAAAGCGCCACACCCCTGTCACATGGAAGGGGAGTTTATTTAGTGTAACATCATTTTTAGCGGCGTGTTTGTCATAAGCAGCATACTTAAAGCTGAAAGGGAGTGAGAGGGCATTATTTCTGGCATGACGGCACGTTTCCCAGGCGACACACTTTGTTTTTGTGAACCTCTCAGCTATTAAGAAGCAATTTCCCTTTTATAGGTAGAGGAAACTTTCATCAGTGATAAAGCGTCCTCTTAGTCTTAGTAGCAGAGAGGGGGCCGTAAAGCAGTGGGCACACAGCACTGTGGCTGGTGCCCGGTCAATACACCACCATCGCTCCTCTGAGATGATGCCATATAGGTCTTGATATGATCACATTTATCCATCTGGGCACCAAGGCTGGTCTGCACCACCCAGTTTGCTATTGCAAATTGCGAATAAGGATCTTGTCATGTTGCACAAATAATGCTACCTGCTAATTCTGTAGTGTAATGTGGAGCCGGATAAAAAGGGAATTTAAAGTCATATCCTCTCTTTTTGTGCTAGGGTATGTAACACCGGCACGTGTGCTAATGAGCAAACGTTTCAGATGTGATGTTGGATGTAATTTGTTGTTTTTTTTTCCCCAAGGACACCCCTTGAGCAGCCAAGGATATCAGGAGAAGATTGATGCAGAGGATTGCCTCTGTACGCATAGATGTACTGCTGTTGGGTGGGGGGGGGGGCAGAGGATTCACTGGCCATGGTGTCTCTGCAGTGACTCAGTGCCTCTGATCTCCTCCACTGAACAGCTGCAGAAATTCACCCTCTCTCCACCAGGCCAAACTGGGGTTCCAGAGAGCCACGGTACCACATCTTAGCAGGAAGCGATGTCGGAACAGCAGGAAGACCCAAGTGTCATCACAAGGATTAAAGTGTTCCCTCACGCTGGATTTGGACTAAAGTATTTTCGCACATTAATCATTCTTAGTGTCAATCTGTAGACCAGGACGACAACAGGGGTACAGTTTTGTATGGATGTACAGACAAGAATATTTCTGAATTCATGCATATCAATATACATATTCATACATATTTTAATACGTGTTGTAATCAGTGAGGATAAAACAAACAAGCGTTGTGCAGCAAGGCCCACAAAATTGCAGTACCGAACTCCTTCTCTAGAGGGCAGCACAGCACAGACTAATGTCTAATTAGGGCCAGCGAAGTGTGCAAAAGGCAGCCTGAGGCTCCCTTTGCTTTCTGGGGGATGAAATATCTTCCGTGAGTCGTGTTTAAACCACATTAGCTGCCGCCGCTGCATGAAGCCGGGCACAAATGCGGATCTCAGGTCTGCCCAACTTACTGCTTCCTGCTTGGTGGATTATATTACTTTGTTAGACTTTGCCAGTCTGCCAAGTCGTGTGTGATACAGCACTGTGGATTACAGCCTTTCTCAAGAAATGCATGTCTTTTGCAGTGCTTATACAGCCCAAGATCGCAAATATCGCACGATAAACAGTCTAACGCTGCGAACGCTTGTTAGTTCATGTTATGAGCTGCGTGGCGCGAAGCAGGCACAGCGAAGGCGAAACGAAGTAAAACGGGTTTAATGGGAGAACGTAAGGGCATAACAAGGGGCGACAGCACGATCCACGCAACAATGTACTAACAATACAATGACATACTTAGGGAAACAAACTCTGACGTGGACTTAAATACATCGACCTACTACGGACAATTGGAAACAGCCGTAAAACATCAAGAATCAACATGAGGTTAACGAGGGGGGCGTGGCACAGGAGGATCGGCACGATCGGGGTGTGACACTTCAGAAACGCTCTGAAATAGGATGTACCAAGAGTAGGTTTTCAGATTAAGAACCAGAGACTGGATCCACATGATGACTTTATGCAGCAGCTGTACTCTGCTATCATATGTGAGACGCACTATTTCCCCCTCCCCTCGATTTTACAGCTGAAGTGATTTGCTGAAGTAATTCTTGCTAAGTATCTGACATTAGGGTAAAACAGGAATGCACCTCCTGAGTACCCACTGTGGCGGATCAGAGCTTAATATAAGTCAAGTAAATTTGCCATAAAGCACGATAATCTGGTTTCATTTTTCAAAGTAATCTTTTCCCAGCAGTTGGCTATTTCGTGTGTTTATCATGTTCCCCATGCAAATAATTGCTAGTCCTTCAGTTTCTTCAACAAAACTTTTTTTTTTTGAAAGGGGGTGTTATTCTGTGGTTAGACCCATTATACTGCAACACTGATGATTTTAATAACAATATCTTGCAGTGTTTCCCAGGTGACATCTTCCATTGAGGCTCACATTCAAGAGAATTCTCGCGTTTTAATTTTGACCGTGAAGTTGAGTAGCACACCCAGGAGCGTGACAATGAGCCATAAAGTACTTGTTGCTGTTGTTGTTGTTATCAGACGTTACTGCAGCATGAGTCCTTTTGGGAGCAAAACCTTGTTTATCGTCGTTTAAAAGCCAAGCACTTGCAGATATCTAGATGATGAGTTAATGTCATCACAGGTCTTCCATTCTACACATGACACTTACACCAAACGGAGAGGAGTAATGTCTGGAACCTATGCAGGTGATGAACCTGAAACCATAGAAGGTTTTTTTCTTTAACTTCCTCCAGACCTGCATTTTCTCTGGTCTTCTGACACCAACCGAGGCGTCATACCAAAATGGAACGCGGTGCCTGATGGGGGAAGGGGCTAAGGAGCCGAAAGCACCTTAACCTCAGGCACTAGCCGCTCCTTCACTCGTTTCTTGTGAGATCATCTTGCGCTCAAGTCGGGCCCAAAACAGTTGCACTTCACGTGCATGGAACGGCGGATGAGAACGAATGTGCCGCACTTTGTCAGCCGATTTCCAAGTGGCTCAGTGTCTTTGGTCCTTACCCACACATGATGGGGAGAGGACGTCTAGACTTCCCATCCACCTTGTTCAGGGTGAATCACTGAAGCCAGGTTTGGTCCCTTGTGTGATTTCTTCATCTTCTCAGACTTCTCATCCAAAAGGCGATGATATTGACACAGGTAGCAAAATTATGGGTTTGAGCCCCGCCCCAATTGGTAAAGTCTACCAAGAGGGACATATTGATAGGGTTTCCTGACACACTGTGAAATTAATTTCTGGCTACGGGACCAATATTCCCAAGCCATTTGTTTTGTTTTCCGTGGCTGATTTAAGCGAGTAAGAATCCCAGAAATCTGCACGAGGTACAGTAATCTCTCTCCCTCTCTACTTTTGTGAATTTGCCAATCAGTCAGATCCTTTTTTTGTATCAGTGGTCCACAGGTCCACTTTCTCACATATTGAGTCGGGCCAAATCAGGCAAGTTTCCATGACTACAGGCCAGCCTGCAGAAACACAGAGGGTGGCTTGTCTTCAGGGCACGCTGGTGCCGAGAATGATATTTAATTTATTATTATTATTATTATTCCACAGATCCTTGTTACTGTATTTGTCACTTCATAGAATGTAGCCGGTGCCTTTTAGCAGATTCTGGAAACTCGGTGCTGTAACACAAGCACAGCTGTGGTTAGGGAGATGTGTCACCTCTGGATCGAGGTCTCTGTGTACTGTGGGACCTTTGAAACCCCAAGCATTTCACACCGACACCATAAACATGGCTTTCATTACCCGTTACAATGCTCCACATTGGGTAGATTGTACCCTGAGACCGTAGCACTACAATCTTGTTGTAAATAACATATTTCAGAGTGACTGGCCTAACGGCAGAGAAGATCTACTGGCGCAATCTCCGCCAAGCGGTGGCAGGCGGGAAATCGCTGACTCAACGGAGATGTCCCAGGCGCTAAATGAATCAGAGGACAAAAGGAGGTCAGACAGCCATGCTCAGATATAGAGATGAATGGGATGAAACGGACCATTGCGAGGCCGGCCGGTTGGGGGGGGGGGGGGGGGTTGGTGGGGGGGGCTTGGGGCGGGCACGGAATGGCCGGCGGGGGTTG
>JABFDZ020000001.1:18181873-18202838 GCA_019775955.2 Pollimyrus isidori
ATCTATCTATCTATCTATCTATCTATCTATCTATCTATCTATCTATCTATCTATCTATCTATCTATCTATCTATCGCAACACACCTCATAATCATTGAAATCAGGTGTCTCATTCAGATACATTGCCACAGGTGTAAAAAATGCATGTAGTCATGCAGTCAGGATTACAAACACTTGTGAAATAATGGGTCATTCTGAGGAGCTCAGTAAATTCAAGCGTGGTACATTCATAGGATGCCACCTTTGCAATACGTCAGTTTGTGAGACATCTTACCTGTTAGATATTCCACGGCCAATTTCAAGTCATACCGTTGCAGAGTGGAAGTGTTTACTAAAAGAAACTCCATAAAGTAACAGAGCAGGGTCACGCAGTGCGGAGGTTCATAGTGTGTAAAAGTCACCAATGCTGTTGATTCCTGGTGGAGGAGGGATAAGGGTATGGGGCTGTTTTTCAGGGGCTGGGCTAGGCCTCTTAGTTCCAGTGAAGGGAACGCTTAATGCTTCAGCATACCAAGACATATCAAACAATTCTATGCCTCCAACTTCGTGAGAGCAGTTTGGGGAAGGTCCATTTCTGTTTCAGCATCACTGTGCATAAATCAAGGTCCGGAAAGACATGCTTTAGTGAGTGTGATGTGGAAGAACTTGACTGGCACAGAGCCCTGATCTCAACCCCAACAAACACCTTTGGGATGAACTACTGTAGAACAGAGATTGCAAACTTTCACGTCCAATATCAGTGCTTGACTTCACAAATATTCTTCTCGATGAATCAGCGAAAAATCCCACAGACACACTCCAAAATCTCGTGGAAAGCCTTCCCAGATGACTGGAAATGTTGTTATAAGAGGGAAAGAGGGAACCAATTCTATATCTCTGTGTATAGGGTGGCTTTGTGGACCAGTGGGGAAGAACCCCAGGAGACTCAGAAACACCAATGGGCAGCAGCAAGACTGACGGCACTCAGGCCACTCAGTGCGACCTGGACGGGGGACAAAACCGTGACATAATTGCCATCACTGCTGCGCTAAACTGCAGAAACCACCAGGGTGAAAAAAGTAATTTAATCATCAGCAGCACCGGTGAGACCTTTTGCCGGAATGGAGCATTTGTTCTCAGGTGGATAGAGAGTCCACTGGCTCAGAACTCTCACCGCTTACATGAAACACACTGAGAGTGAGCAAATGCATCGATAGATTAGATACATACGTCAGGGATAAACATAAAGTTTAGTGTTGCTGGGATTTTATACCCCTGCTTACTTAGTACATCTGGTCAGGCCAGAGCCTGTTTACTTTTTGGATTAACGTGCAATGAAATGGTCCATGGGGGGGGACAGCGTACTGTCGTTCCCTCTGAGCCTTAGCACAGCCAAAGTGTGCGAGATGCTCATCAAGCCCACAGCTGTCGTCATGGCAATAGAGTCGACACATGCAGAGAGAGAGTCCCAAACTACAGGCTCCACTGACTACGGCTTTCTCACAGTAAGTAGGTGCGTGACCAATCTGTCTGTTCAATTATTCAATTAGTACCCTAGCAGGAACAGAATTTGTCTTATCTGACCTTAATATTAATAGGAAAATAGAGTAGCTCATGGCCATATTTATATTTCATGATAGACTACTTCTATATCCTTTAAACTATATTTCTTACACGCTTGATACTTCATGCAATTTTGTAGTGTTACTTATGTCAAAAATCCTAATTGAATTCTGACTTTTTCATCCGCACTTTAATTTAGCCTCATAATTTCCACCCTGTGAGGGACCCCCAGATATGCGGCACTACTTGAAATTATACAATATAAGGGACAGTCTCCCAGGTCCCGAGTTTTATGGACCCAAAGAGATAAAGCTATAAAATCTAAGAATCCCGCAGTTCAGCCCAAGAGGATTGTTACTGCTCAAGCAGCAGTCTTACCCTTATGAGAAGCAATAGCTATCTCATTTCATCTTAGTGAAGGGCCGTTGTTGACTGAGTTGGCTTTCTTAAAATTGATAAGAAAGACAGGCAGGACAAAAATGAGATACCAGCGAGCCACATGAGAAATAATATATCACATATAAGAATCTAAATGGAGGTCAGGAGATGGAGCAGGTGAGATCTTTTTTTCAAGCTGTCCAGAGACGTCAAGATTGGAGATAAAGGGAGATCGAGATGCAACAGATTTCTGTTTTCTGATCCAGATCCTCCAGATTATCGATCAAGAATTCTCCAAGAGCAGTAAGCCAGTTTTTATTTTTATTTATGTAGAAACACAGCAATCTGTTTTAGTGATTATCTTTCTGTACATGTAATTTTTCAGCCATATGCAGACTTTTTGAAAATTTGATGTGAGACCTGATGGAAGAGCACCCTCCCTGTTATATCTACAAAACCTCATTTTTATTGTTATTTATTGTGTTTAGCACAATAATTGTATGGTCAGTGACTGCATTACAGGAGAGGCCCCAATGTGATTTTTTTGTTTATCTGAATATATGTACTGTAGAATTGCACTAAAAATGCCCCCCCCTCATTTATATTTTTATGATATACATTACAATTGATACTCTAGTTCTATGTCAGGTAATAAAACATCAATATTTCATCAAGGTTCAATTTAAAACGTGTCATTTGAGTTACTCAAAACCACTCGCAGTGTTTGTATCTTAATTCTGTTAGTCAGACCGGGACAACTGTGCATTTTTACCTTTTGGGGGAGGTAGGTTATAACTCCCCCATCACCCGAGTTACTGTGGCTGCATAAGGGATCTAAGGGTGTGCAATGAGCTGGTTCTGTTTTGTGCCCATGGGTCATACACACGTCCTCCATTTAACCCATTACGGCAGCATGTGAACCTTAGACCCCTGAAACAGGCACTACTACTTTGTTGCACTTACACCATGTTTCTGGCTCCAATTCATTCCAGCAATTCTGTCACTGTTAATCCAACACAGAACGACTGAAACAAACATATCAGCATGACACCTGCACGTAAGACTCCAACAGACACTCTAACATTATAACTGAAGGCTAAACATCTCATTGTGAATGTGTGTAAATAATGTCACCTTTGTTTTGTTAGTGTACGACACTAATTACTTGCACTAAGGGGATGTATTGTAGAGATATATTTAAGAGTTAACAAACATTTATAAACATAGTACTGCTCCATGGACAGTGTTGAAACTCCATCCTTGAGTTAAAGTCAAAGCGTTCATGTTCCCATCGTGATAGAATATCTACAGGCCCTTGCCTATTCACTGAGCACAAAACTGTTGGTGACAAGCTGGTAGCTTCTGACCCAACCCTACAGGGCTGCCAACTTTGGTCGGCTGGTTGGTGAGAGATTTTCAATTTGAAACAAGTCTGCACACTCAAAAACAGTTATACTATTTTGTAAAAAGTCACCCCAACACTTTTCATGTAGCGAATTTTAAGTTTATAATGCAATTATATAGATTTCTTATGTGACCGTGAGAGTAAGAAATCATGAGTGTCACACCAGATGCGTGACAACTGGCAGACCTGAACCTATCCCAGCAGCCCCTGTTACACACCAGTCCAGCCCTGTTACAGACATCCAGTGAACTTCTGCTTCAGGTTGCTATAACAGATCCACAAAAAGACAATATCTCAGTTCCTGGCTGTATGCTTCCTGACTTCCATTCTGCTACCTGAACATAGTAAATCAGGTCGCCCTCTTGTGGCCGGATGTGCCAATAACAAAGATATTTTAAGCAATGTCTTTTTTTAGACTCACCAAATGCAATTTGATCTTTCCTAGCCTTACAGAGTGGGTACCACTTAAAGGGTACCATGCTTTGCACAGAACTATATTTTTTCCAATATTTTTTGTCTTTCTCCAGAAATCAGCAAAGGCAGAATATTCTGTTAACCTAGCCAGTCATCCATCCATTCCGTAGAGCCTACACCAGTCCAATTACTGTGTTTTGGATAAACTCCAATCGCAAAACTCTTCTCTCCAGTAACAATGAATCATAAAGAAAGAAAATCTTATTTTTGCCAAGTATCAGTCTTCCACTTCAAACTTACAATGCAGTGTCTTTCTCTCTCTTTCCTTTTTTCACAATACCAAAAGTGAGAGATATATCTCAGATAATGACTCAGAACTGAATAAAGGGTACCATGCGATATTCTCCAGTGGAGATCTAACTGGAAACACTGGAAATGTGTCAAAAGATCAAATATTTAACATTTTACAGATGAATCTATTCCAAGCCATGAGATGACTTCTGGGTCTTTAGCTACTGTATTGAGAAGATGGAGGTGAATTGTACAGACGTGCTTTAGGTTGATGTAGGTTTCTCTGTAATTTTTCACTGGTTCCTGCTGCGCTATGTAAGCTGCTGGTGTTCCTTCTAAAAAAATGTTTTTTAAAGGCCTCTTTTTATTTTTAGATTATTTTATGTAACTCAAACTGTCAGGGATCAAGCTTGGTGCGTTTGACTCTTTCAAAAGGCAGTCTGAACAAAACTAGCAGTTCAAATGGACACTAAATGCAAAATGGTTTCAAATGTTATGACTCTCTCCACCCATTTTGAACCGTGGTTCCTTTTAGTGGATGACATCTGTACCCTGTATATTTTTTGTTGCATGCTATCAAATGGTTACAATATTTATGTTGGGCAGCGAGGGCAATGCACTGATGCATTGTGTGTGCTGTAATCTATCATACAGCCAGCCTGACATTCAAATTCACTAGAGGAATTGAAATATGGTTTAACTCTTTCACACCCAGGTCTAGATAGTCCAAACCCCAATGGACTGCTTTGGCTACCTGATGTGATCTTTTAGAGAAACATTTATAGAACCTAAATACAAGCATTTCAAAAAGACACACACAAAAATTGTGCCCTTAATAGAATTTATCGTCTTTCTTAAGGGCCAGTGATGATTAATATCTTCTCTGTGTGAAAATTTATCTGGCCCAAGCGCCAGTCCACATTATTTAGTCCACTCGATTTTTCAAATACTGTTGGTCTACTGTTGGTCTATCTCAAGACAATGCAGACAATAATGTGACTGTCATGCACAGCTGATTTTCCACAAAGGTGGTGAAAACCCACAGTGACATAATGGAATAATAATGTTCCTTTTTTTTTTTTCTCCTTGAGACATCAGCATTTAGCTGAAACCCAATAAAAAATGCCACGGACAGTTAGGGGTAATAGACGTTCATATAATGGAGCAGATAAGCTGAAATAATGATTCATAAAGAACGCCGGCAATTGATATGACATGAAAATATGACGGCTTGACATATGTCCGAAGTGATGAAGTGATATTGCTATCTGTTCTAATTCGCTATGTATAGGTTACTGAAGAGCCATCTGTATTACAAACAGGTAATTTCTCCACACTGCGTATCATATGCAGTTTTTTTGGCTGCAGCTCCTATACTCGCGTAGCAATCTATCATCACGGAGGTTTCAGCCACTGTTTTGAAATTGATGGATCACAGAGACCCACCGCCACCAGAAGCAGGCCGTGAACTTAAACGAACAGCCGATTTATCCCATCCCCACCCTGATACGACCCCCCGCCTTCCCCCCCTCCACGGCGGCCAGCGTCCGTTTCCCAGCCTTGATTCACGCCACAGAGACGCCAGCGCAAAACAGCCGCGGAGAAGTTATCGGTTGACCTTCACCGGCTACGTTGGATGGGCAGATATGAAAGCCACCTAATGGAAAGCCAGATTGTTCTCATTCGCCCCCCCCCAACGCAGACGATTACAGCGACGGGAACACAAAGCATTTTTCATAAAGCTTCAATTCTGCTCGGGCCCTTCTGTCTTTACAGCAATCAACAGTAATATGTCTGTCAAACTCGCTCTAATTTGTTAGGGAACGCGTGCATATTTTATTTGACATGTTAGCTTTGCTAAAACTTTGAACAAAGAACGAATGGTAATGAGGGCAAACCAAATATATGTCAGGATCGTGTGATTAAAATGAACCTTCCAAATGTCAGCTATTGACCTTTGCCTGCTCACGCCCTTTCACACATTTAGGTGAACGATGCTTCACGCCAAACCTTCCCCGCATGTCCTGGGTAGGGGGCTCGCCTGGACCCGGGATACTACCAAAAAGCCAGCTATTCAAGTTTTATAGATGCGCTTAAGCAGGGCTTAGATTGGAAACTCCTTATATAATCACAACTGCGCAACGCTTATATCAGGGGTTTTCAATGTGGTGCTCATCACCCCCTGGAGAAGAGGCCAGAAAGCACAAAAAGGGGGAAGAAAGGAAATATTAAAGCCCCCCTACCCCACTCCCCCCTGCAACAGTCCTTATTTCTTAATTACTAATGTGGTCATATATTTGTGGAAAGGCTCCCTGGTTCAAAAGATGCTGTTGGACTAGAGCAAAATAAAATGCACAGTTGACAATTTCTTTTCCTCAGGTACAAGTGCTGTTAGTTAAAAATCCTCTGCGATCTACAATGTAATACAGATGTCACACGAAAGTCGCAATTGCAGTAATTTGACAGGGCTCTGCACAGTCAAGGGCTGAAGTCAAGCCTCCGGTTGACTTTAGAAGCAAATTCTGCTGCCGGGGGTGTTTTATCTATTCCCCCTAACACACTTATCACTCTCCTGAGTCACCTCACTTCTCTCTGAAGCCTTTTAAAAGTTCCAGCAGTAATATTAATCAAGGCCATCACCGCTTCGCTAATTAAACAGTTGATTAGCAGTTAATTAAGCAGTTAGAGCAGATTCCTTTAAAACCCTATTTTTTGGTGTTCGAATTACGCCGGTGGAAAGCGGGGGAAGCAGGGAGAAACAGACTTCCTTAGTGGCTTGACGGCTTTAAAAGCGGCAGACCGGCAAATGCGACCGGCTGTCTTGTTCTTACGGAAGTCGGTCTGCCATTTGTCGAGACATTGCCCACGAGGAAAGTGGAGATGCCAGTCATGGCATCCCGTAACGTCTTTCGCTTCCTGAAATGGGGGCGGACCGAGGGCGACGTGAAGTGGCTCCACTGAGTTATTGATAAGTCTGTGGGCTCGTTAAAGTCTTATAGATTCTGCGGGTATCACCTTTAAAAGTTCCGCACAGCCCCTGAATCACTGATATGCCTGAACGTTGCTTGTTCTCACCGTGGGAATCAGAATAGTCACTTTGCGCAACACATTAAAGGGGCTGTGTGTAGCTGAAGGCTCTCTCCGCAGGGCTGGCGGGCTGCGATTTCGATATCTCCGGGGGACGTTTCGGAAATTGGAACTTTTTATTAGATGGAGAGCTGTCAGCAAGCTCTGAAGAACCCCATGTTTATGTATGGCCAATCCACGCATGTCGATGCTACTTTGTTCAAATTTAATTCGAAATTATGGGCCACCCAGGGAATTTGAGAATGTGTGTGTTTTCCGTGCTAGCTATCAGATAGCATCGCCGTGGGGAGTTTTTCCATTGCTATGTAAAAATTCATCTGTAAAGAAACCTACAACCAGGTTTTTAAGTAGTGTTGAAATTTATCTATGCAGAACAGTACTGCACACAATACCCTTGCAGTACTCTTTCACACACCAAGTGTTTTATTTTTTTTTAGCAAATTATTACAGTCTCATGAGCTTAATGCCAAAAACAAGTGTCGTTCTGCAAAAGATGGAATGACCCATCCCTGCTAATTAAGTGCTGAGACCACTTTTAGGAATGATGGGTAGGCCATTTGCTCTCATAGGACAAGGTGCCAAGGGAATTGTGGAGCTATCAGCCTCAGAATAGCTCAGTGGAAGCTGTTCAGCCTTGCAGCTGAATATTAATTCAATCACTGACATGCTTTATTTATTTATTCCACGTAAGCGCTGTTGTATCTGCATTTGTTCCAGAGATACCGCTGTACAATAAAAAAATTATATTAATCTAGCACAAGGTTAGGGGGCGACATCGTGGTGCAGCACAGTGGTTGGCACTGTTACCCCACACCTCTGGGACCTGGGTTCAAGTCTTCGCCTGGGTCATATGTGTGTGGAGTTTGCATGTCCTCCCCATGTCGTCGTGGGGTTTCCCTCCACAGTCCAAAAACATGCTGAGCTGGTTGGAATTCCTAGAGTTGCCTGTTGGTATGAGTTTGTCCTGCGATGGGCTGGCCCCCCCCATCCAGGGTTGTTCCCTGCCTCGTGTCCGTTGCTTCTGGGACAGGCTCCGGACCCCCCCATGACCCAGTAGGATTAGCGGGTTGGAAAATGGATGGATGGGTAGCACAAGATTAAAGAACTTTCAACTTTAGATCAAAGCATGTACATCCTCAATAAATGGTGCCTACTTCAGATTCATTTTCAATTTACATTTGGCACGGTCTCTCTGAATATGAGCCACAGGAAGAGAATCGGCGCTCCGAAGGTTGTACAGTTAGACACAATATTAAAGACCAGTGGGGAGACAGTTTAAATGGTCTGGACACTTGCGGTTTTTGTGTCTCATATTCCCCGAGGAGAGTCAAAGGCATTTCAGACATGGGGAAAAAAGAGAAGAAACAAGCCAGTGAATTTCACTCTTGGATGAGCTGAAGCCTGCGGATAATGAAAAACTCTGCGAGCAGAATTCTGCCAGATCTTGCAGTGTGACTGGTAAGTTTTTTTAATTACTTGGCAGGACTGAAGAAATTTTATTTCGTAACATTACATTTATCTGCACGCATGACTCAAAGTATGTGAATAAGTACACCTTATAAAGTCTCCCATATCTGATGAATATTCATCAACAAATCTTGCAGGATAGTAATCACCGTACCATGAGCGTTGTGGTAAGGTCATGGTGTCCCCAAAAGATGCCGTATTTCGATCTACTTGCAGTTTTATGACAGCTGATGGCAGAACTTTTCCATGTGATTGAACACCTAGCGGTAAAGGATGTGTGTTCTTAACGAGAAGGTGGTGAGGTCCAGTTCCAGCAGGTGTCCTGCTATAACACCCTTTCCCAGCAGTAAAACGCCACGTCACATAAGAGGGTAACCAAAGACACAATGAGCTATAGAATGGCAGGGTTTCTTAACCCAGTCCTCAGGAACCCCAGACAAATCACATTTTTCCTCTGTCTCAGCTCCCAGCCAATCAGCAACACTGAATACTTGGTTCAAGTGTGCTGGGAGTTGGGATGGAGCAAAAATATGGCTGTCTGGGGGACCCTGAGGACTGGGTCGACTAACACTGGTCTGAGACATTGCAGCAATGCTGTGCAGCAGATGGTAGCAAGATTGAGTTACCTTCCAGAAATGTGATATGGCTTCTCATTGTTCTGGAAATATTAAATTAATACAATTTAACAAAAGATTTTGGCTTGCAATAATTGTTAGATTGAAAAGCATAGAAAATACAGTACACAGCCAAACAAAAAAAAAAAATTTCAAATTTAATACTGGACAAGTGTTTGCAGCTATGATTTTCCTTAAATTGAAAGTGCGAAAACAGATGATTTAATTATTTTCCAGTGGCAGAGCTCTGTCTCTTTAAAATAGTTAATTGTACACTTCATTCTGCACACAAATGTCTATCGATGGGCTGCAATTAAATGGGGCGTTAATCGCACATTTTGCCGGGGGTTCTTTATGAGCACTGTTGCCTGTTTGTTTGAGGGAAACGGTGTCCATAGCAACCAAAGAGCCTCCTGTTTGTTACGTTTCATCCATTTTTTAGCTCAGTGTTAACTGAAGGAACTAATTGAAAGATTATTAAGGTTGAGCACAGGCAATAACAGCAGCTTGTCAATGGAACCGAACATTTCTAGTCCTGTGTTCTTTAACTACAGATTATTCCTCAATATACTTATTAAATATGAAATATTTAACAATGCTAACCATCAAGCCAGTACACCTTTTTTAATATTGTGAATAAAATTATCTTGTAATATAGAAACCCTCTTTAGATTGTTTTCTCTGTAAATATAACATATTATTGTGGAGCAATGCTAAATAACTTCCAAAATATATCTTTTTACAGCATAATTTACATTCCTATTACACATGTACTTAACTTTCACTTTGTCTGGGAAGTGAACAAATTATTCATGTGCAGCCAGGCAAGGAAATTGGTTTGTGACCAGTTATGAGGAGTGTAGGATGATTTGGAGAAGGCTTTGATATCACAAATGACCAAACTAAAACTTAGACTGCATGCTTTGTGCAAGTCACAGCAGTGTGAGTCAAGCAATCAAGAAAATATTTCATTATGGAACAGAAGAAAATTCAGTAATCAACCTTTCCTTATTTTCACCCCAGGTAGATATACCATTCATCATATGTTATGGAGCAATTTTATGCGCTTCATTTACAATTCACTGATACACTTCACCGAGGTGTTTTCACAGAGTCTTGCGATGTACTATGAATTTTAATGCTTTACACTGCGATACTGATCATAGCATTTAAAAACAATTAACATCTGTTATATCAAACCAAGAACATCGAAACCGACATTATCTTTTCGTTAAACAATTCAGATTAGGCGTCAAGTTTGCACACAGCCTTTTGAACCAAGTAACAAATTCTCATTAAATCAAAGAAAAGCAAAAGAGATTTTCAGAATAACAGACCACGCAAAGTTAAAACAGGGGCTGTTTCTCCTAAGCTGGTGATGGAGTACGAGCAAAGGCAAAGAGGAGACGATGGGCGTGGGTGATCTCGCTCATTCCCTCACCGAGTCCAATCAGCTCCAGGATGCTGCTCTAAGCTGTTATGTTCGTTGTTTCTCTTCTCTTCCAAACCACCGACCTGAGGATGGGCTCTCATCTATCGTCAATACCAGCGTCAAACTAGGTTCACTTTGGCCCGGGGTGGAGGTTTCATAGGGGGGGACTGGAGCTCTTCCTAGACGGTGTAGGACACAAGGCAGGGCGTACACCCAGGCCGGTATGCCAGCCCGTCACAGAGTGCACGCGTACACAGAATGAGCAATTTGGAGACCTCAAACGGAATGAACCGAAGGAGGAAACTGGAGTGCCTGCTGGAAACATCCACAACACAAAAGGAACATTCTAGAACTACACGTACACAAGGGAACGGTGCTGAGTGGGTGAGCCGCTGTGCCACCCTGTGGAGTTAGAATCGGAGGTGGAGATTTCCGGTCCAGAACGTACAAACCCAGACCAAGGTTTTGTCTCAACCAAACAGTTGAGTATGAAGCCAACAGCTGAGTATTCTGTAACCACAGAATACTCAACCGATCGGTTGAAACAAAATCTTGGTCTAGATTTGAACTCTATAAACCCGAAATCCCCACCTCTGGTTAGAACAGATACACAAGCAACAATACATCTGTCAGAGTAATTAGCAGCCCTGCTCTCATGTGAATAGGCGTCCTAGCAATATGACTATGCTGCAATACAATTACGCATCCATTCATCCATCTTCCAGTTGCTTAACGGCAGTTAACATTACAGCACTGTCATACCACATGAACATTACAGATATTTAATAGTACGCTGTTACATAAGTTATTTATTACTGTAGCATTATATCTGAGGTTTCAGATTCAGTTTTCAGATGCCATACTGATATTACAGATATGTAATGCTGCTATATTACATATCCGTTATTTATCATTGCATTAAAATTACACCACATTCACATTCGGTATGTAATACCATGGATATGTAATGTTACCCCCCAAATACCAGTTGTTTAAGATCACAGCACTGTTATTCATATTAATTAAATATTCATGCATTCCACTGCTTGTATATATGCCATATTGTTTCTTGCATCATAGATATTTATTATTCAATTCCAAAATATGAAGCATATTTTTAGTTCTGCATATTGCCTAATAAATTTAAATGTTTCATGTCTTATTCCTCTGTGTGTGTCCCCTCCTGCTCGGAAATGTAATATTCCTTCAGGGTCTGTATCTAACCAGTAACATTTCATTAAAAAGAATGTTTCAGGTCTATTTTGAAAAATGCCCTCCTGAAAGTCCAGAGACCAAACAATAAACAAGCACACTAACCGTCTTCAAGGTAGCACCTAGCCTCATGCTGTCCTGAACACGTCAACAAACCGCAAGAGACGTTCATTAATAATTCAAATCCCAGAGGTTCAGGCCACAACAGCTTCAAGCATGCAGGTGTCTGTGTGTATGCGTGTGCGTGTGTGTGTGTGTACACGCGTGCCCCCCTTTAATTCCTCAATGTTTCCATTTTTAAATCTAAAGTCTCATCCAAAATAGCAAGTCCTCTAATTTTATCTCTGGTGCTCATTTTGTGAGGTATAGAAATTACCTCCACCATGACGAACAGATTTGATGTCAACGGGCATATTTGTCCACCCAAATTGCTGTTTTCACAGCATGTTGAGAGGCTACACTGCAAGGGGGGCGCTGGAGGCCTCCCATCGCCGAATATCAGCGGGGGGGGGGGGGGGACGGGACATGAAGGTGAGAACATGTGGGTTCACAGCAGAGACGAGATGTTTAGCTGGGTCCTGTGGACATTGTACCAGAGCTGATTCTCGTTAGTCACCGGAACCGCCGGAGTTCTGGGCCAGTCGTGCTGAGCAAACTCCAAGTGAACCAGAATGTCCAGTGACTGTGATAGAAGATGAAGGAAAATTGGAGTCTAATTAAAAAAAAAAAAAAAAAATTGTGGTTTTTCTTGTCGTTCATTCGGTTTTCTTCCCATCGTTTTCGGTGACGTGGCGTAAAGATGAATCTGCTCCGTGCTGCGTGTCGTTTGTTGGCGGACCTCCGTTACTTGCTCTGAGGGTCGGTCTGCAAAATGTTCAAGACCAACTGCTGATTAACTCAGTCTCGGTAGAGAGTTTGCTGAGGAGACCGAGAGAGTTACACGGACAGCGATGACCCATAGCATTCTGAGAATGATACCAAAGACATGGTCGCCGTCCTCCTCATTTCCCAGTATGGTGATTTTCACAGCAAGGACAGTGCCAGACCACCGATTGCGGCGCAGACCTCGAAGTGCTTGTTTATTGTAGACCTGTATCCACTCCAGCACACAAAGAAGTAATAAATATTGTACCGAGGTCAAATGGGAAATTAGATCATGTGCTCCGTTTTGATATTAAATGCACCTCATTGGAACATTTTGTGTTTAAACTCTAACACTAAAGGTGACTGCACACCATGTCTGTATCAATAGCTATTGGCCTTATTTTTGCATGTGCGTTGCACTGTTTGGAGACTTTGCCCTGAATACCTACAATCACATAGAGCGGACTTTTCTAATGGCACAATTTGGATTGCCCATTAAACCCCTGATATCTTTATGTGTATCCCTACCTTAGACATTCTGCCAGCCACTGTTCAGGACCAATTAGATCACAAAAATCGGTGGTCTTCTTTTTAAATATGTGGTCCCAGTATTAGCACTTAGCAGTGCATGAAACTGGACCACCGACATTGTGAAACACACCTTGAAACGATCGGAATTGTTCCTGTATCAGCAGGTGAAATCCTTCCCGCTCTCAACAGCTTTTCAGTTTTGGACAGAGCCAATATTCTTTTTTTTTAAGCTCAGAAGTGAGAGGACCATAAAATCACCATCAGTGCTTGACAGCTTCATGTCTCGTATTGCAAATCTTGACAATTATAAAACGTGTTCGACTCACCGTGCAAATTTACTGTACGTAGCGTTTTTTGTTGGATGACGGACAAAAAAACAGGTATGAAAAATTTGTGCTTGGTGTGTAAAGGTTTCCTAATGAATTATATGATAAAACGCTTACATCAAGAATATGTGAGGTAAAAACAGGACTGACAAGATCTGTCAAATCAAA
This sequence comes from Pollimyrus isidori, assembly GCA_019775955.2. NCBI lineage: Eukaryota > Metazoa > Chordata > Actinopteri > Osteoglossiformes > Mormyridae > Pollimyrus > Pollimyrus isidori. Next base: position 18,195,605 of record JABFDZ020000001.1, read on the forward strand.
ACACAGAGGCTCAGTACCTTTTCTCATATTAGGTTGCGAATTTTGCTTGATTTAAGACCCTTGATGTATTTCCTTTCAGTGTTACCCATCTCCCAGGAAAATGTTTGTATGTACACGTGGCACCATTTTTCAAAGCCCTACAGCACTGTATATTGCCTATTGATTTTTTTCTTCCTCCACCCTGGCTACCCCCTTAAACCAGTTATCTGGAGGTGCTTCTTTGATGGAAAATGTGATCCCACTAACTAGGAGCGTGTAAAACACCGACTTGACGCCCAGAACAGGGTTCAGGGACTCCCAAAACAGCAACTTGCGCTAAGATGCTAAACATTCAGCACGACTAGAGAAAGTCCATCTATGAATCAGCAACTCAACAAGGATGCAATGGCGATTCGCGGTTCCTCTCTCCGGAGCGATCGCCAATTAGCATTCACGGCCGGGAGCGCCGACAACAGAATTTGATAATGATGAAATTTGGCTGTTCTGTTGTCATGGCGAGTCCCATCAGAAATGCCGCCTGCCCAGAACATGGCATCTGACAGACTGTCACCTACCCGTCAGTCTGAAGCAGAGGCATGTAAACAATTCAGATTTCGCTTTTTGCCTTTGTGATGAATGGGGGAAGATGAGTTGGCTGGCGACACAAAAAAACATCGCGCAGGAAGGACTGGAATAATTTGCTCCTGGTCACAATCTGTACCTCACTCCTAACAGCCCAGACTGATGTTGACTGAGGTTAAATGTAATGCATTGTCTGAGCTGAATGATGCCATAAAGTTGAAGTTGGTAATGCTCATGGATTTTTGGTGCTTTTTCCCAACATTTACATCCAGACTTAAGTTCTTAAAAGGTTTAATTGCGATTTGAATTCAAAGAACAATTATGCCGTCTCTGCAGGGTGGAGATTACTTGAAAGATTGCTCACAAATCTAACGGTTCCGAAACACCATACAAGATATAATTGGTAGTCTCATGTTTTGATGTAAATGCTAGATGCTCAGCTTATACCAAAGTTCAGAAAACCATGACAAAATCAGCTCTAATTTCCTTTAGAGTTTGCTCAGCTGGACAGAAACTTTCAGCAAATAATGCTTTTTGAGAAGTGGTTTCTTTTACTGCTTCTGTTTTATTTCTGCATTTACTTTTTGGGTCATTTTTTCTGAGCCTAAAGGTCCAAAGGATGCTGATTTCGCTCTGATTGCCCTAAAATGTATTACTGCAGCGAGTGGCATAAACGAGAAATTGATGCCAATCCAAGTTCTCCATCAAGATTTCAAACTCCTTCAACTAATTATCTTAAAATTAATCCTTTATCAACCACTTCCAGTCATTTAATACCCCATATCAATCTATCTTAGATTATATTATCAATAAATGGACACTGATACGCTTAAACAAATTTGAATTAGAATCATTAAACGTTTTAATTTCCTTTCAGTTAAACCAGCTAATTGGCTAAATCCTCCATCTTGGTCATCTTATGCTGCCCGTTCATTTCCACTCAGAACGATCACACCTCAAATGCTGGCTCCAGAGTGAAAAATTCAGACTCGGCCCAGGATAGGATCCTGCACACAAACCCTGGTTGCAGAATAATAATATCCTTGTCATTGATGTGTGTTACATAACAGCCATTCAGTTCTACCGAAAACTGCGTCCTCTTTCCGATTTAAACAAAACACGTCCGTGTCCCGGCCGGCTCTGGCTTGGTAAAGACTGTGTGCCTCTGCGGCAGGTCCACTTTGCACGTGTGCTACTGAGCGTGTCCCCAAACTGGTGTTCGGGGCAGACCCTGATTCCCCAATGGCAGACAGTGTTCATCTGTCTAAAACACTGAACACAGAAGCCACTATATGACTTAGCGTGGTGGCACTACCATCCTAAACCAAACTCCGCTCTTCGTTTACAAATTTTACTCGGATCGGAAGAAATTGAGAATAGGCCTATGTTTCGCAGTCTGCCAGCATGTGGTGAAATCCTCAACAATTGTCTTATAAAGTCTCATAAAAGTCTTAAGTCTTAAAGTCTCATAAAATAGTCCCATAAAGTCTAATACAGAGGGGAAATTGGTGAATAGGTTGCAGTCTGGGGAATTACAAAAAAATACACATATATTGAAGTTGAGAACCTGATGGAAGCCTAATCAACAATAAGACGTTCCTGCATTCAATCTGAACAAAACATTGCGCTGCCTTTGCATATGAAAGGTGCTTGTTTACTTTCCATTAGTCCTGTGATCTTAGGGTTGGCATGACAGCGTAGGGGGATGTTATGATGACTGACCGCTTCTCTGGGTCTTATGACAAGTAAGTTTCAATGGCAAATGTTAACATCGCCGAGAATCCCGTGACCCACCGGAGTCACGAAAAATTGTCAATGCCCCCCCCCCATAGTCAGTTAGATGCCAGCCGGGTAGATCCGCTCTGATGCCAGCCCTGCAGTCTGTTACTACAGATATACACCATATAAATTTATATTATAGCTTATGCAAAAATGGCCTGGTATCCCATCCAGGGTGTCCCCTGCACTGTGCTTTCGGGGATGGGCCCCAGGCCCACGGTGACCCTGTACTTGGTAAGTGGTTAGGGAGGGTGGATGTCATGGTTGTAGCAAATATTAGTGTCATCCTTTATATTGGGGTTCTTCAAATCTGGACCTCGATTCCAAATCCAGGCCTTGTTTTCAGTTCTCCCAGGTAGTTAGTTTAATAATTGCTGATTCTGATTGGTCAGAGGCTTCACACCTGATTGACAGGTAAAGGAAGGCTGGAAAACCAGCAGGGCTCGGACCTCGAGGACCGTGATTTGAATAACCCTGCTTTATATTAAGTGTTAAATACATCCACCTGTCACTTCAAATTTGAAGTTGGATTTGAAAAAAGACAAAACAAAAAAGTTTGACTGTAGAATTTGATCAGTGTTACTGTCAGTTTTTCAAATGGGCAGATTTTGGAGACCACCAAATTTTCAGTGCGGAAAACACACCACACTGACAAATGCCATGACATTTCATATGACATTATACTTACTAGATTATTTGTTTGTTTGAGGCCTATGAAACATGGATCGTTTTCAATTAAGACTGATTTGTGATTTTAAAAAGTACAGAAAAAGTAACAGAAAGCAAAAACCGCATCTATGAGCAATTCTACTGTAGGGTATAGATGGCGAGCAGCCGGGAATAACTTCAAAACTCAAAATGAAATTCCATGAAATGCACAGCATCCTCCCAAAAGCATTTATGTTCAGTTATACTCTGACTACATCTTATAATTGTGTCACCAAAGGAGCAGGAAACATCTATTAATAATACTAATCACATTGACGGTATACTGGATTATACAAGCAGGTTTTGATTTAATAGTTAACTAACGCTGCCAACATTGTCTATTTGAAATTATTAGTTCCCAAACAGAGCTTATCTTCTTAGTCAGACAGAAGTTTGAATTATGCACCATAGCTTGAAGACTGTGGGGTCTTTTTCAGTTCCCTTTGAAGACAACCAGAGCCTCCAGAAATCCATATTTGATTGCCCTAATGATACTGTGTACAGCTATGATAGAGACAGAGCTGTAGGGCCAGCCTACTGCTGTTCTTCTCAAAGAGCAGCACTGTCTATCAGAGCATCATGAGACACAATCACTGTGGAAGGAGAGCAGCTTTACTGATACATACTGCACACACCCTCGCCCAGAATAATAAGGCCTGTATTGTTGGAAGTTGTACTGCGGAAAAGCAATTTGCATCCTAACATTATAATATTTCTCACATTTTCTTTTTACAAAAGTCTAGGTCCCATGCTGGCCACTACAAGTTAAAAAACACTCGACGCTACGGTTAATGGTCCAGAGAGACCCTGCGGTAGTGACATACTTCACCTGAAGTGCCCAATCAAAGATTCATTGTCGACAAATATAATGAGAATCATAACTTAATGCTCTCTATACGCCAGGATCACAACAGAACCTCGATTTGTGTTTGAAGCAATAGTGCGTGGTAATCTTGTTCTCTATATAAAGACTACGGGAGTTAAACAGTAATTAGCAGCTACCCTTAGCGTTACACAAGTCTTAAAATATGCTTAACAAAAGTAAATAAATGAGGCGGAAGATCTTGACCGGAGGCCATAATTACGACATAACTTTCTATTAAACGCAAGTACTGCACACCTTTTTTTCAACATATTAAATACACAATTCAAAGCAGGAATGGACTAATTAGATCCCAATTAGTCTCGTTCAGTCATAAAATACATGGGCGATGGGGAAAATAATGGCCATGACAAAATGTCAGGAAGCAGCCCTTCAGGCTAGCATGCGCAGATGTTGGCATGGTTACCGTGTGGTTCTGTTGTCGGCTGCCTGGACCCCTTTCGTGGGAATTCAAAATTGGCACCATGAATTTCATCCAGTTCGGCCACTTTCAGACTGCAGGCTCCCCACCCCCAGACAGACTGTGATGTTCTGCAGGGGGGCAGGGGAGTTGGATAAGTCCTCACGCTGGCCAAAACACCTGCTCAATGCATGCGTCCTGCGCAATGGAACACCACACAGCAAAGGCATCTCTGCCAGCAGGGGGAGAGAGCATCCCATCATGGCATACAGAACATTACTCGGGATGCTAACATATCATCATTATTCTTGCCATCAGGACTTCTTTCTTTCCCTGTTTAGAGATTGGTTAAAATGAGGCTTTGGCATCTATGGCCCAAACACCCGACATCTTATGACAAGTAAGTTTCAAACCTGTATTTTTTTTTTTTACTTGATTCAGTTCAAGATTCAAGATTATTTGTCACATGTATAGTTATACAGGCACAACAGGCAGTGAAATGCATTGAGTTGAAACCCAAGGTGGGCGGGGCCACCGCATTCTCTCAGTCACATGCTGGTCACATGAAACCTCAGCATTAACTCGAGCTAAGGAGATGTGCTCCTGACGACGACTTAATTGGTGTAGAAAGTTTGCATAAATGAACGCCAAAAGAAGGCTCCTGTGGAGACGTTTCTTAGATGAAAGTCATTTCCCCCTTTTGGCTACGTATACATCAAAAAATGGCTCTGAACAAAGGAGCAGCTGAACAGGGGAGCAAATTTTTCATTCGCAATGACGGGGCCTCAAGTTCACAGGTGGAATAAAGTTAGTACACAGGAGTCACGCTGAAAGTTTCACAGTAGGGAAAAAAGTTCAAAAACCCAATCCTGCAAGTTGTCTAGTTTAATTAATCTTCATGACGATCCAGCACGATAAATGCATGTATAACATAAAAAAATATGCAGTAAATGATATGGGGACCTCATTTTAATGAGGGATTTTTGAGATTTATATTCTTAACACGCATGTGGAGGTGATTCAGTTCAAATCTGTCCGCGCATTATTTTGTGATGCTTGGCAAATGGCTGGCGGTGAAATGTACATCTGACCCAATATCCGCGTACAGCACACTGCACTGCTCACACAGACGGGTTTTCCTGCATCCTGAAGAACAGAACACTGGAACCTGAGAGGCTGAGAACCTTATAAACAACAAACCACACTGAAGCCACTGCCTGGCAGAGTTATAACAAGCCTAACCCTCGAACCCTTCCCATAATTGTCAGCTCACTGAAATCAATGGGACCCCCCCACACACAATCGGCGAGAAGGGTGCAAGTTCAGCTCTCCATCTCTTCAATCAGGATCTGCTCCTTCTTACTTAATTAAATCTGGTTTCCTTCCACTCCACTGATGCCACAGAGGCCAATTAAATTCAAGAGAACATACATACCGACATTATTTGAAAAAGAAAGATAATGGCAGCCTTGTTATATTTACTTTTCTGATTTTTGAATCTTCAAAGTATCCCACAGAGTAAAAAAGGCACAATTGTTAATGCTGTCAAGGTCACATTTGGGGCTGCTTTAATCAGAAGCCATAGAGACTCACATGGTATATGGCTTGTCTACATACACTCTTGCATACACAGGAATTCTTAGATTTTATTTCAGTTAGTGAGTCAAGGCTCAGGTTTGCTTTGCTTAAATATTTCATTAGTCTTTTTTGATTAACTTTTCCCAAACTTTTTAATTCTCACTGGCAGAAAAAGTCTGTCCCCAAGATATTTCTAGGGTCCCGGAAACACAAACGGCATTAAGATCAAATGTCTCATCTGAAAGGTTAATATTTTTAAATGAATGTAGCTCAGGGGTGGCATGGTGGTGCAGTGGTTAGCACTGTTGCCTCACACCTCTGGGACCTGGGTTCTGGTTTCCGCCTAGATTTCATGTGTGTGGAGTTTGCATGTTCTCCCCGTGTCGTCGTGGGGTTTCTTCCGGTTTCTCCCCACAGTCCAAAAACATGTTGAGGCTGATTAGAGTTGCCGAATTGCCCGTGTGTGAGTGTGCCCTGCGATGGGCTGGCCCCCCGTCCAGGGTCGTGCCCGTTGCTTCCGGGATAGGCTCCAGACCCCCCACAACCCAGCAGGATAAGCGGTTTGGAAAATGGATGGATGGATGGTTTTTATCATTTATTTCATTGCAGGTTTGAAAAGCTGTCACGAAAAATGTCGTGCCAATTCTAATTATTATTGTTTTTAATAAAATGGCTTCAAAAGCAATATAAAAGATGTAAATCTTGTATTACTGTGCCATTTATGGCAAAGTATTTCTTCGTAATTTACCCTTTTAGCCAATCAGAATCTTTCAATGATGCAGATTACTTTGTGGGTATCTCAAAACATTTTGTGACATTTAGGGAAAAGGTACAAAAAGGTACAATCTACCTAACTGTCATCTCTTTATGTAGTTTTTGGAGCAATGGTCATCGACTGGTCAAAAACAAACAATAGATTGTTGTTCAGCACATTTACAGTAGATCGCAATGTCCTAACGCCCTTGCCCATTTCGTAAAAATATATTGATGTGACTCGATAGCTCTTTGTAATAGGTTGGAGACCGCACTGTTTTTGAGTATAAAAACTCTCCCGAATGGTGTACAAGAGGTTGTGCCACACTTCTGGTCACCTGTTCCTTGCCAGCACAGACTGAGGAGGCTGAATATGTGCATTGATACAACTAGGAATTGCAATCTTCTTGACTGTTTTTTGTATTGCTGAATATTTCTTGCAATGGAGACCTCACGCGGGGGGGGGGGGGGGGGCGGGGCGGGGGGCGGGGGGGGGGGGCGCCCGCGGGCCGCCCGGCCCGCCCCCCGGCCCCGCGCGAGGGAGCCCGAAGGAGCGCGGGAAGGGCAGAGGA
>JABFDZ020000001.1:18275517-18298183 GCA_019775955.2 Pollimyrus isidori
CCCCCCCCCCCCCCCCCCCCCCCCCCAACTCAAGGTAGCATGGAAGTGGGCTTTTGAAAAATAATGTGCCGTGTGGCTGCGTCTACAGGTATACTGGATGGGCCCTGTCATGGGTGGGGTGCTGGCAGCCGCCCTCTATGATTATATCTACTGCCCCGACAAGGAGCTCAAGGAGCACATGAAGGAGAAGCTGTCAGTGGCGCCCTACGCATCCACCAAGTACCAGGAGGCAGAAGACGGCCGATACCCGAGAGACTTGGACGAGCTGGTCATTAAGCCGGGACCCTTCCACATGGTCGACGTAGCTGAGAGGAAGGACAGGGACCCCTCACGGGAGGTACTGTCCTCTGTATGACTAGCAACGTGACCTTGAAAAAGGAAAGCGGGCCGTGACCTTTGACCCCCCCCACCCCACCTCATGTCCGCCCTCAAGGAGACATACCCCTGCTAGGCCTCGACGTAAGAAGACCATCCTCAGCTGAGCAGCTACACCTTCATAGGAAGAAGCCCCATGTTCATGCCACCAAGAAGACTAAAAATCAACATAGCCAACGTCTGACATAAGCAGGGGCGTATCCCGGGGCCGGGGCCACAGGGATATTGACTCCAGTTGAAATGTGATTGGTCCTCAGTATGCACTCTCTCCTGTCACTCACTCACTCTAAACATATCATTGGCTAATGATGAGGTTGGCCCCTCCATATGAATTATGGTCCCTCTCATCTCCACCAGCTTAAAAAATTGTAATTACACTATGCTTTTCAAATCAGGTTTAGATATGCAAACCATTCTATACTGTGATTCTTCCTTTTTTAGTGTATGTTTTTTTCAACATCCTCATAAAAATCCTCTTTAATATTGCCTCAGAAAATATGACTATGTGAATCTGTTTTTAACAGGTGTAAGAATCGGGGTTTTTTTGTAAACACTTGCATATTTGTATATAGCAGAGTATATTTTAATTGATTAATTCAAATTTAATGGCCTTCATTCTGCACCTCTGAAAACTTTCTTTTGCAACTGAAAGTCCAAGTTCATTCTTTTACCTTTTCTACATTTACTTTGATGTATTGTTATGAAAATCATTTTCCATTGCTTGCACATTTTTATAGCAACTTTAATTGCAGGTTTAATCATCTTGCGATTTTCAAGATGAATTAGATCTCTTGTTAAGTCAATTAAGGGCCTGTGGTCACTGGTCGCCACCCCATTTGCAGAACATTCTGACCCTGGAGAATTTCATATTATGGCTTTTAAAATGTGGTTTATAAAAGTAAGATTTCTCTTATTTAGACACTATTTTAATAACACAGCTAAATTTATCAGTTCTGATAAAAAATGTCATGTGTTTTGGTTACGTGTATGAAATATATAATACACGATCAATTATATGAATGTTTTTAATACATGTATCATTTGTAATGCCTTGTAATTTTCTGTACGATTACGTTCGCAGGTCTGTCTCATTCTGCTTCTTTTTGCCTTACATTTTATTCCGTTAAAAATCGGTTTCTCAAACGGAGCCGGTCCTTTCCCTCTCCCTATACTTATAGGCACTGACTGCATTGACCCGTCAAAAAGGCTATTATTCTGTGACTGTACGGGAGCCCGTAAATGGGACGGATCTCCTTTACACCGCGACAGGGTTTCCCCCTGTCGCCGGGCACCCTGCAGTCCGGGCACTGAGGGGGAAGATCGATGACTTTGTCTCACGGTTGGCGCTGCCTTGCGGACTACGCGAAGAGGAAATTAATTCTCCCCTTTCTTTATTCCGCTCCTACAGACCGTTTTTCTATGGTCTCACTCCATCACTGCGAACACAGTAACAAGTGGTGCTTTATTCTGACCAGAATTTTGTGCGATTCTTCAAAATGATGATTTGTTCCCTTGGGATGGGATTGGGGGGCATCCTTCCACAGACAGTCACTCAGCTGAATGCCATTTCTAGATTTCAAAGTAAGCATTACACGGAGATCGACCATTAGCCTAATTTTAGCTACAGGTTTTGATGGTAGGCTATATGTGCAGTTAAGGCACACGCAACTAAACGGTTAGGTACCTAGTAAGGTGAAGGGCAACGCGGTGGTACATTTAACTGACTAGGCACAAGGTCAGTGGCCGACACCGGCCAGTGTGGCATGTGAGAGCAGTCACTTTGGGAGTGTTTGCGCTAATGAAAAATGAAGCTGTTTTTGTATGACTCTTTCAAGGTACGTGTAATTGAGTAAACGGTGGGTTACGGAAGGTTTTCCATCTCATTCGAGGAGAAGATGCATCCCTAATGGAAACATGCCTTAACCATTAACGTGCCAATTTAATTAAACTCCTTACAAATAAAATTACCATTTCCGATAAACCCTCGTCCACAAATCGGATGTCGGCAGGGCGCCAGAAACGCCGGAAATACTTAAGTTGGGCTGTCAGGAAGCCGGTTATAGACCCCGATTCTTTTATAAGGCCGATCCACGGACTACCCCCTAACCTTCACACACTGAGAATCTCTACAACCATAAGTGTTTTGTAACGTCAGGTGAGGAGGTCTTCCTGTCGTCCCACTCAAAAATTCATGCGCAAATGACCATTTTATAGTTTTCATTATGCTACCCACATAAGGTTTGTATGATTTAATTATTCTTGTTTACGATGCTGAGGATTACGGTAAAAACCTGAAAACGGTGCCAAGTTTCTTAAACAGGACAATATTACCATCTAGTGGTAAGACTGAAGATAATCACAGCCTTTATTGCTGTTAAATGTTATTGTGAATTGTGAACAGGGTGGCTCAGCGGTTAGCACTGTCCAATGGTACCTCCAGACTTGTGAATCTCTTACATCAGGAACATTAACAAATGGGTATTAATCTCTAATTCCAAAATTAGTATTTTATCATTCCCCTCACAGATATTCCTGTTAACTTTTATTTACGTTTTACAAACAAATCTTGCATCAAAACCACTACAGTGTGCATAAACACAGCAGTCAAATAATATTTATACCTGTGCAGATAAATTTAATAGGCTGCTGTTATTTTAAATACTTTGCACGTGGTCAGCACAGTAATAAATCCACATCATGAGAGCCTCGCATTTATTCAAGGCATTGCTGTGCTGATGAGTTTATGTGTCCCCTTAAGATAATATGGGTTTTATTGCTATCATTAATCATCCTTTGTTATGGCACACAGGGTAGTCTATAAAATGTCACCTTTGATTAACCCCATCCAAAAGCCACCGTCGTTTGAAATAAAATTGAGTTTTATTTGCTATTTGTACAACTACACTTGAATGTATCAGTTCTCAGGCTTCCCCTTCAGCTCTCCTTTTTATTTTAAGATATTCATATATAGAGAGGTGAGGGCAAAGGCTACGGTTTGACCTCGGGGTCAGTCATTCATCCCGGGCCCCTAGAGTATTTTCCAGGAGGTTAAGGGCCTTGCTCTAGGGCCCAAAGGCCATGTGACTATTCTGCTGAGCATGGGAGTTGAACTGGCGTCCTTTCCATCATAGGCACAGAGGCCTAACTTGATGAGCCACACACCATAAAGTGCACAGAGTTTGGGTGATGACAGTTCTTGGTTAGCTTTACACCTACAATAGCGCTATGCTCCTGGTAACACACCCAGGTGTGGGTCTCTCCTTTGACTGTCACACGCTGAAACTGTACAGTTTGGGATCTGTATTAGTCTCTGGGAGCTGCTGGACGCCTCATAGATATGGTGACCAGCACCTTCAGCTCTGCTCATTTTGAGACAATACCCATGAACTGCCCCGGGGCCTGTGATTTTTCTGATGATTAAGGAAACTTTGGTGTTATGGGAGGAAAAAATGGATGATTGCGTGTTTTTTTCCTCTATACCATCATCAGCATGCTTAAATTAGCCCCTCTTGCTGAATGGGCTAAATGCTACTTTGCTTTAACACGAAGCTGACAAGTGCTGACATCAACGGTACCTGCACAGATCACAGGCATCTCAAGCATCCGTCCATCCTTCCGTCCATTTTCCAACTGCTTATCCAATACAGGGTATTGGGGTCAATATGCGCTTGAAATGGGAGACAGAGTTTATGTCCTCAGAGAACCTGAGCTGTGCACCATGTAGGAGTAGGATAAATCCTGGTTGACACACTTTTGAGTAACATTTCTGCTGACCATTTGCCACAGGGCTAAATCGGATCTTAATTATACTTTCACCAGATAAGTACTGAGGTAGAGCACAGACCAAAGGACCCTGCTGCGTAGGTGAGAGATCCTTAAGAAGATACAGGGTTAAAACACTGTCAGCCAGAAGAGGGCATTAGTGAGTAATGAATATATATATACATTTCATACCTGAATATGATAACCTAAGTGACTTAAAGATCTAGGTAAACCTAGACAGTTTCTGTGTAATTCTGTCTAGGTTAACCACTGGGAATGGTTGAGCAGGAACCTTACCTCAAATTTTGTACAGGAGTAAATCAAAGCCTGTCAGCAACACCCCCAATTTAATTACCGATGAACACGGGTCGCATTACTTTTCCTCGTCTTTTTTTGTGGACAGCGCGGTTGCAGAAGACTTAGGAAATCGAAGCAGGGCGGTGCATGAATGTAGGAAAATGTGCAAGGAATGTTGCCAATTCAGTTTAAAGTTGAACAGCCCACGTTAACTTTAGGGTCAAACATACTAGGCGCCCTGAATTTAAAATATTAATCACAAACACGTTTATAATGGAGGTCTATGATCAGGTACTAGGAGGACCTGTTAGGTAGGCTATGCTTGAATATTGTCAGTTCATATGTAAATTTTCAGCCCAATTATTACACTGAAAATCAGCTGAACAATGTTGAACAAAGCAAAAAAAAAAAGTACAACAAGATATCAATATTGCACTTTTCTTGTTTTTACTTGTGTAAAGTGCCCCGAATTAAGGTATCCTTTCCCCGGAGCGCATCTTCAAACGGTCCAGCCTGCTTCGGCGTATAGGCCTATATGGTAATGTCTTCTTTGTTTACTCACCGTTGAGGGAGGGGAAATTGTCTCATTTAACAAAAAGCACCAAATTACCAATGTTTAGACTTATAATTAGCAAAGGGTGTATGATTAAAAAACTTGCGGTGGGTATTTTCTTTTTAAATCCCAGGGCACCGCGTTTTTCAAACAGCGCGATGTGGTTAGCGAGGCTCTGCCTCTCGCAGCGATCCCCGTTTCTTCTCCCGTAGCTATTTATTAAATTTTAAAATGTAATTGCTCCATTTAAATTAATTGGAGAGAGAGGGGAGAAAATGCAGTTAGTCTCTTTAAAAATTAATCTTGCACAGTAACGTCAAAGAACGAGAGAGCCATTACAGGGAGTCTCGGCAAAACCCATCTGTAAAACTCAGCTACATTAAACCCCAAAGTACTTCTGTCCAGAACCGAGCCCAAAAACTACTTCGCGGCGGAGAACTTGAAATCGGACTCGGGCTTCCTTAATTTAAGTTGCTTGTAGGGACGTTACCAGAGCCACAAGCAAGGTTCTCATTATTATGAACAATTTCACTGAGGAAATATAAATATTAATCATAGCTTAGACAATATTTTTCAATATTAAATAGCTTGATGAATATTTGAGGAGACAAATCAAGGGCGACGTGCCAGGAGGGTGTATGTGGCATTAATGCGCCTATCATGAGGGTGTACGGTACCGTCAGACGAATGTTCGCTCTTTAATTCCTGCTTTGGGAAATAATGTGTTTTAGATCTCCGACGTATACATTTTAAGATGGACTTGTGGTGTCAACAGAAAACTTTATTCCGTTTGAAACACATCGACTGTCCTAAATGACAAAGAAGCCCTGCTTCTATACCAAGTACACCTCTCTTTCAGGGCCAGGTGGGGGCGCTCTCAGAGCTTGCGATAACGATACTGAACCTAATACAGCAGCAGCCCAAGATATATTTCACCACTGTTCCAACCCATATGTTTTATACGGAAGTGTGTAGTATAATAATACGGTGTATTATCTGGTATAATAATACGATATATGTGTCCAGTGCAGGTCGAAATACCGCTCTCGGTAACCCATCCCAGATATGCAAACGCGGTGCAGCCCTGGCGGTCCTCAACGTTTTCTCATGGTCTGCCGCTGATGCTGGGTGGCCTACAGACAACATCCCTGAACTAATACTGCTCCGTGATCCGTTTATCCCCGCCGTGGGAGGCACTGGGTGTGTTTCATAAACCTCAAGTGCCTCTCAAGATGGCAGGCTTTTGGAGCCTGAATTTACCTCATAGGCCGACAGCTAACACATTTTTTTGCCACCCAAACTTTAGACAAACTACTGTTTAATTTATGAATAGGACACATTTTCGTCCCTCGGGTATCTGCGATGTCTCCACAACTGTAATTTGGATTTAGGTTGGCGCCAGTTTAAAAAAAACGTTTTATTTGTGCGAATTAAAAATAAACGAATACAACTGTGAATGTGTAACTCAGCTCTGCCAAGGGTTGGAAATATAAGGTTAGTGGTCAGGTTACCAACTCTCACGCATGTGGCGTGATACTCACGCTGGACATCTTACTGCAAATCCAATAAAATGAGCTACATCAAAAGCACTGGGGCAGTTTGCATACCCTATAGACTACTTACAGGGTAATAAAACTGTTACACGAATGTATATGTGTGCGGACTTATCTAGAATTGACCAAAGCTGAAAACCGTGAGAAATATTTGCCTGAATTAAAAAGGCTCCGTGGTTTATTACCACATTGTCATTCTATTCCCATTTCTGCACCATTACCTTAGTAAAAGGTTGTATTTGGTAATTCTGCACGTACTGAATAGGTGAGAAAATAATAACGTGCGCCGTCTGAAGATTATTGTTATTGCGGTTAAGGTAACCTGTGACGCGAGAGCTCACTGGACTGTTACTCCACTGCATGCAGATTAGGCGGACTTGATCGGAACTACCGGAACTAGGCTCCGAGTCCCATGCACCGTCAAGCGTGCCAGCAGTGTGGACTCGGGGCCTATTTAGGCTGCCTTCAATTAGGGGACTTAAGCTTCTCATTTGGAAAGTTTGTCAGCGGTTCTCTGCGTATTTCCTGAAGTGAGACATTCCTATAATTCGGTGTCTAAAGGGCTTCCTTGCCAAAATGCACTTTTAAGCGGGTACTTACTTTGCTAAAATAATGGAAGATATGAGAAGCTAGCTGTTTTGTGGTTTCAGTATTACTGGTGAGGCATGCTTTGGCAGTAAACAGAAATAAGCCCATCAATCCTTAACATTACATTAGCAAGAGCAATATTGACCCATTTGTCTGCCAAAGTTATATTTCACTTTCAAAATGTCTGTATCCATTATTTGAAAACCCGTCAGCCGGAGCGTTACATTAAAATATATGCCTATTCTGTTGCCTGTTTATTTAACTTCCGTCTGCCTATAAAACCTTTAAGAAAATTCACAATTATAATTTTCGGGAATTAAAACAATGTTTAGCACTTTAACCTGTCCGATAATTTATACAATAAACAAGAAAGTCTCCTACTTCCTTAATAATTTAGACGTAAGCTAATGTTGATTTATTCAGGAAGGTTGCCGCCAGGAGCGGTGCCCGCAGTGCTGAAATTTGAATTAAACTAGGACAGTAGCAGGCTAGTCTGTAATAACATTTGTATAATTTTATTATTGCTCTCGGCTGAGTTCATTTCCTCCTCCAGTAGCTGCATGAAATTGTTTGATTCTCGGATCGCCTTGAGTTGCGGCTCGGCAGTGCAGGTGGTGCGGGGGGATTTAACATTCTCACACACCGCGCCCGCATAAATAACGTTTTATATTATTAGCCCACATAATGCTGTTACATTTGTGACTTTAATGACATAACTCACTCCCAGAAATGACAGCCTCACGTCAAAGCTGTGATATTGATATCTCGACTCATCTCGTACCATGTAATAAATGCGAAAATTTGTCTGTCAGGAAACCCATGTGACGGTATCTGAGTAGTTTTTTTTCAGGGGGGGATTATGGAATTTGAAGGTGATTGTGGTTCCAAATGTTGTAAATATTCTAATTCAAAAGAAAGGCTGTACCGCGGTCATCACTGATGAGGGACCTTGGTGTTGGGATTGTTCTGGATCTAGTTCTGGGTAGCATTGTGGCTATCAACGTAGTTGGAGAACTTAAAGCTAACTGACGTGACCTTAAAGAAGATGTCTGCAACATACATATGTTTCAGTTCTTAAAAATGAATGGTTTGTAAACGAGCTTTCAGAATAATGTGTTCTTTTCCCCACGCAGTTTTTGGATAACGTAATCCCGGTGGTGATAGTTGTCTCCGGTGTCGCTCCTCTTTAAATTCCGGGGGGCTGAATCTGGGATGGTAGCCTGCCAGTTTAGATTTGAGGCTTGTCCCAGGGCTCGGTTGCAGAGCGGCAGTTTGTTAAAGAGTTCTCTGTCTTCGGCCAGCCAATATAGGGTACCTAGGACAGGATGCAGGCCGGTCACAGGCCTTTAATTACAATCCCTGTGGAGTTCATCAGTCGGCAGGAAGCCCCAGGGCTACGTTTCCCCGCTTCCTGATGTGACTCATCGGGGAACAGGTTAGGAACTTTATTCTTTTTTAAGGTTCATATTCTAGCTGCTGTCTCGGTTATAAGGATGGGTGTAATCGGCATCGAGCGGCTCAATTGTACCTTTGTGCGCCTTTTCCACCAAAAAGTGTGCCGGGTAGATCTGTTGGCTGTCCGTGTCTTTCCTGGATTTATTTTCAAGTGTTGTAAAGGAGTTTGAACTCAGACCTCCTGGGTGAGATAACACGTCTGGGGTAATGTGAACTGGAGGCTGTGCTCTGTTCCTTTCGTGTCGTTATTTGATCTGCGATGTGCTTCCCAGACTGACTTCCTGTCGATGGCAGCTGTTAACCCACACCGTCAGAATAAAACACACTCAGACAGCCCACAGCCGGCTCGTTCCTTGTCAAAGACCTGTACTGGGAATACATCATCCTGTGACTTTTTTGTGTCACGAAATGACAAAAACAAATTATCTTGAAAGAAAAGATGCATTTGAGAACATGAAGGTGAAGAAGGAAATAGAATTTGTAAACTAAGTTGTTTTCCGCAGAATTTGGTTTTATTTATTTATTTATTTATTAGTCCCAAAATGTATACAATGTACGAGATTTGATAAATGAACACAGAAAACGCAAAAGTAAATTAAATGGATATTTTTTTACATATTAAATCCCATCCTTTATTGGGCCTAATAGAAGCTTGATGTGGTGAGTGGATGCGGTTGTAGGTCGGCCAAATTCATCTTGTGCAACCCTGCTCTGCACCACCGTACCACCATTATAATTGTATGCGCAACTTGTAACTTGTAGTTATGTGATGAATCGATAAATTCCTCAATAGATCTCATCGGCAGCCTAGCTGGTACCTCTCGAAGGTGTACTAATTCCTTAAGGTGCTAACACCTGTCATCACAACAGTCAAAATCGTCCACCTTTTTTTGTTGGTGAAATCAGTAGAATGCGATTTATGATCTGTTCATGAACATGAACAGTAGTCTGTGTAGCAGACCTGTCATGTCTTTAATGTCTCCAAATACTACATCCTCTTTCACTCATCGGTAAATTATTTCATAGTTATGAAACTTTTAAGTTTGTTTTCCGTCATATGCTACTGTTTTCAGGACATGCAAACCTCTGGTAGTGCTGGAGTCTGAGGACTGATTGTTGCAAATTATTGCTAGTCACAACGTAACCTAACCGCTTTAAAAATCGCTAATCAATATATTGCACACCTGAGACCTCAGCAGGTTAGCAGAAGCACGAGGGTTGGAAAGTGTGATTGGATTCCTCTTGGCTTCATTTTAAACCCTCTGCACACCCCAATCCCCTTCAGGACATCTAAGAGCCCAGTGCTCATTCCTGATGAAACACATTTGTTTTGTTACAGATTAAACTGCAATCTCATCTTTCGGTCGAACGTTTGCTTGCATGCTCGTTTGTTTTCACATCACATGCGTTCGTCCAGTCTGTTTTTTTTTCTCCCAAAAGTAAAGGACAGGAAAAGTGTCTGTAAAAAGCAGTTTGTGCAGAGGTACCCCGCTCCAGGATCATTTCCATGTTTGGGTCTTTCCTCTCATAATCAGGGAACTTTTATTATCAATGCCCTCTAGAGGGAACCATTTAATAGGATTAAACTATATTGATGCCTCTAGCATTCTTTTCCTAATGCAGGTCACCACCTCTTGTGTTCATAGATTTTTTTCCCCATTTAAATGTTCTTTTTTTTTTCTTCCGGAAAGGAAGGGAAAGAAAATCATGGCACATAACTGCAGTGAGGCCAGAACGAAATGGAAACCTGTCTTTTGAGAGGTTGGCTTTAAGTGTAGGTACGCGTTTGCCCGCCCTGTGCTGAACTTAGGCCTGCGTTAGTCACCGCAGTCTGTGTTCCATTCTTGGTTTTTGCGGAAGTGTGAGACGGTGATGTTGCTGAGGCTTCTTTCAGGGATGCCAGGGCGTCTGCATTGAGCTTCCACCTTTAATTAAAATGCAGTATGCGACTGTGTGGTTGATGTCTGAATTAGACCATTTTTGGTTCAGTGTATATACATTCTAGTTATATGCATCCTTAGTTGATTTATATGCATGTGCCTCTACAGTGTTAGCTTGGAGGAGATCCCAATAATCATTAAGGACACAATTTGCATACTAATTGCACTTTGAACTATCCCACGATTTCTTCCGCAGAAAAAATATATTCCCTGCCAAAAAAAGTTAAGCACCCAGAAATAATGGTACGATTTTGGTAATTTGGTACACGTGCCGACCAGCGACGGGTATGTAAATGATTCTACTTGCGAGGGGCTGGCACATCTAGTCACCAGACACAGAGGATGCCCCGTAGACGCATTAGACTGCATTACCGGCACTTGAACGAGTTTTATAGGGGTCACATTGTGGGTCTTCATGATGCCAGGTGGTGGAATCGTACAATTGCCTAACGTGGGGCATGCAGATGTCACAGTCAGACGATGTTGGAACCAATGGGCACGTGAGGGCAACCACACTTGTTGTGAAGGTTCCGGGCGCCCAAGACAGACCGCACCAAGGGAGGATCATTGTATTTGTGCGCCAAGGATTGCAGAACCGCATGACATCTGTGCCTGCCATCAGTACTCTCTACCACACCCGTTGTCATCCCTCACTGTCTCGACGACCGACATCAGCCAGACTATGGATCCACCTTCCCATGTGTAGGCTGCCGTCAACACCAGCGCAGAGATGGCTGCGTTGGGAGTGCTGCCGTAACCAGGAGTCATGGGCAGATGGCGAGTGGCGTCGTACCATGTTCAGCGATGAGTCTTGGTTCTGCATTACCGCGGATGATCGTCGTGTGCAACGCTGAGGAGTGAGGACCAATCCTTCCAGTGTTATGGATAGACACACCGGTGTTACATGTGGGGAGCCATAGGATAAGACATCATGGTGTAGGGAGCCATAGGGTATGACATCATGGTGTGGGGAGCCATAGGATATGACATCATGGTGTGGGGAGCCATAGGATATGACATCATGGTGTGGGGAGCCATAGGGTATGACATCATGGTGTGGGGAGCCATAGGGTATGACATCTTGGTGTGGGGAGCCATAGGGTATGACATCATGGTGTGGGGAGCTATAGGGTATGACATCCTGGTGTAGGGAGCCATAGGATATGACATCATGGTGTAGGGAGCCATAAGATATGACATCCTGGTGTAGGGAGCCATAGGGTATGACTTCACGTCATCTCTGGTAGTGATTCGGGAGGCCCTGATGGCACAGTGCTGTCAGTGACATCCTACATCCGCATATCTTACCTCTCCTGAGACCGTCTTTCGACAAGACAATGCCTGTCCACACACCTCACGTGTGCCTATGGACTACCTGTGTCATGATGAGGTCCTCCTGTGGCTGACCCGGTCCCCTGATCTTTCCCCAATCAAACATCTTTGGGATCAATTCAGATGTCAACCCAGACCGAGTACCAATCTGCAGGATCTCGAGGGCCAGCTGTGGGTCGACTTGCAGCAGCAGGATACAACGACTCCCACAACGTATCGCCGCCTGTATCCAGGCCCGGGGGTACCACACCCTTCTGACATGGGACCAGCCGTGTGCCCGTACTGCCAACTCTGTTGTCCATTTGATCTGATATTACTCATTGCGATACAGTCACATGACCTTTCATCACGTGCAGATTCATTTCATGTCCACCACTTTATCTGGGTGCTTAGCTTTTTTTGTCACTGAGTGTAGCTGTGATGTCTGCTTTTGCTCATTAGAGGTTCCCCAAGGACATCCAGGTTTAAAAGAACAGTGGGAATCTATTTTGTTGTGCATTGTTGGCACCGACTAGCTTACCTCCGATCTGGATGGACTTATTGGAGAAAGACCATCTCTTTCTTCTTATGGCCACTGGCGTCACTTGGAAAGGTCTGATACAGGCCAGTGAGAAAGACCCAAGATTAGCACAAATACTGTGTCATCGTCATTGGACATACTGCAGTCGTGAATATTCTATACTCCTGAATAATTACACTAAGCTGGCCCTTGTAGAGATTGTCGTTTTCCCCTCCCGGCCTGGAGACCAATGCCTGAGTGTCTGAATTCACAGATGAAGGGAGTACAGCCAAAAAGGGGCAAAGAGGACATTATGATCAGTAAAGGAAAACAGTCGTTTCCCTCTCTGCTAGTTTGCCTGTGTTTGCATTCGGTGGCTGTAGCGACAGAGGTGTCCCTCTTCCTAGATAAGGCATTACATCATTACAGTTATGTCATCCAGCACCAACAGAGGTCAGTGTCTGTTTGGGAGGTCTCACATCTGCTAATGGTTACAGCCGTGTAGTCACTGAAAATATCCTGCCTGGTATTTCGGCTGCTGTGACTGGGCAACAACCCAAGGAAAACAGAGCTACTGACCTTATCTGCACCGTAGAGGGACCATTTGGTTCCTTTGAACAAAGCACCGCACCTCTTCAAATCGCTTACATCAACATTGTAGGACATTTGATGGTGCATTTAAATAATTTGATCAGCAGTACCATTAAGTCTCTGCATTTGGGTTGGTTTGTTCTCTAGGAGGAAAATCTGGGGACGTTAAAGAAAGGCAGCGATAATTTTGTTGCTAAAGCATGTGGATCCAATATAAACAATTTTTAGAGTGTGTCTGGGTGGTGGGGGGGATTGAAAATACCCAACTCTGATGCTCTGACGCCAAGATGATAACTTCACCTTACCACTAATCCAGCATTAATTTTCCTTTGGGATGTTGTGTTCCGAAGGTGGGAGAAATTAAATCAGTTATTAGTTATGTTAGGGACAGTTGTCTGTTCGTGGGCTTCTGAAATCTCCTGTGAAATACACCAAGGCCTTAGAAAATGATGCATTCTTGGAGATAAGCAGTTATCTTCTGGATGTGGCTACATTACCAGTAATTTCAAATAGTGGATAAAAAGTCTAATAGTCAGTGAAAATTCTTTGAAAATGCTTTTATGTAGGAACTATGCACAAGTCCTTCATATGGTTGTATAAAAAAACGAACCTCACGGTATCCAGTTATGAATCTTTGAATTTCCTGTCTCCTTTATATACCCTAACATACCATCTAAAATGTACGATGTGCTGCATGTAATCGGTTATACCCCTACCTGGACATGATTATTCAACATGACACTGGACTGATTATTGAACAATCACTTACAGCTGATTATTCTCCATTTATTGTACTTGAGCAATTAAACATTTTGTGACAGACAAATAAAACACATTTAATCACTTTTATATGGCTGCTTTTTCTACTGTTTCAGTTCCAGTCTTCCTCCTTAACTGGTACTCTACCAGTGTCCTCAGGGCATACAGCTATCCATTTCACCAGTATCCTTTGCCAAGTAAGAGTTTTTCTATGCATAGCAGGTAAGCGTGTGCTGTATATGAAGTAAATGCATTATTTTAAAAAGCAAAACAAAAATGTGGATGAATTAGATTATCAAATTCCCGTCATGTCTCCTTCTGTTATTCAGAAAGAAAGTTCTGCACGCATGACTGGGGGGCGCTGTTTTCATGCATCATGTTTAGTGACCTATGTGGTTTTCCATTGGGGACACCCCCATGGAGTTGGTATCTGCCTCCAGTGTTTTGGAGGGGAAGTCTGGTAACTTAAAAATACATTCACACCCCTTCGTCAAAACTTGCCGTCTTCCAAATTTAAATATTCTGGAGAATCTGTCTCAAGATCCCCGTAGAAGCAGCAAGCAAGACCAGATATCTGACTTTGATATAGATTTCCACTTGTAAGAAAGGAACGGCAGCCATCTGTAACATGTAGGTTTTCAAATAAGTAATCTGTTATGTAGCTATTTTATAACATATAACGTATATCTTTTTATCAGTTGTACCAGGCATTTGTGTATACGTCTGACTGATCTTTACATTTAAGCATAATCCTGACGTGCACGCTGGTCCATGTTTGCGCCACATTTCCTCACGTCGGTTTTAGGAGAACTCCGCATCGTCAGAAGTCCAAATGTGACAGCGAGAAACGCAGACTCGTGTGCAGTATAGCATAGGACAAGTCTCAGATCACCGCGCGCTTCTGGAACGTCGGGGACCAGTGACCGCGGTTCTCATGTCATCTTTTACCACAGCGACAAAACGCAGGCAGGCTGTGACCCTCGTATTTACGTTGTATTTTGCGATGTGTTTCACGAGATACTTGATGGCAAGAACTTTTAACAGTTGAGTTTCCGTTAGTTATAATGGTAACATTTAAAGGGGACAAATAATGTAGTAAGAAATTACTTATGTATCAATTAACCACAAACTAAGCCTTAGTTAGATACTGATCTCATGCTTGTTCATCATTAATGAATCGTGAAGCATCATTTATCCCAGGCAATTACTATACTTGTTACTGTATCTGTTAATTCTGTAAACCTTTGTGAACTACTGAAGAAACGAGTAATGAATAACAGAAGTGAAATACTGTCATATTTTTCATTATTACTGAATCATGATAATCTCTTCTCTGAAGTAGCAACTATATTTGTTCATGATTTGTGCTTCAGTAGCCTAATAACTGAGTTATTATTAAATGTTGGTGCCCCATCAAGTAAAGTGTTACCCGAATAATAATAATAATAATAACTGACATCTGGTAAAAAAAAATCCTTAATCTCTGCAAAGAGTGGTCAATGTTTCTATAGTAGTAATAGCTATAAACAGTTCACAAATATGCCAACGTGTAACAGATTATAACAGATGGGAGTTACTGGTGCTTGTTGTCGGCCGCATGAAATCAGTTATTTTAGTCACAATAAACTTACATTTTGTAAAAATGTTGAGACTGTTGTTTATATTATCTAGTTGCAGCCTAAATATAAAAAAGGAAACATTAGTGCACTGCGGGATTACCTTCTTAAAGCGGCCTCGGTGAATGTGAAAGATCCCAGTTAAACGAAATCGCACCTCGCACGGTGCGCATCTGGCGCGTGCGGACCAGGGCTAAATGCAAATGCTGGTGTCAGCAGAAGATATTAATAACTGTTAAAGGGCGTGATGTAAATGTTTGTACTCAATAATACTTTGATCAAAATACTCACTGCCAACAACACCTGCTCGCTGGTGTACATATGGATGGTGTCATTCAGCTACGTGCTGCGCTTGAACTGCATCATCAGTAATACTCAGACGTCATTATCACACAGTCCGCTGTATGACCGACCGATAAATGGATTTAGTGAAACGATTTTAAGCGACCTCACAAAGACATATAGGTATAGAGTTCAAGATATCTTCAGTAACACACATGAAGAGTTTTACCCAGACAGTCTTGTAATTTTGTACAAAATCTACTTATACCACCGAAGATATAATGTGGGTTTCACAAATGAGTTTAAAATTCATTGTTGTGTGTGTTCTCTGTTTTCTCTGAAGCTTTGTTTGTTTTGCCATAGGCATACTGCAAAGACGAGCTGGAAAGGAATGCTAAGTTATTGCTTATACAAGCACGTTTAAAGGGGAACAATATAGTCGCCACAATTATAGCAAGCACTAAAGTGGAGAAAAATACCATCATTATTGTTGAAAGAGCATGGCGTGTTGCAGGGCAAAGGACTGGATTAAATCCAAAATGCCAAATCTGTGAGTAACAGCTATTACAATTTAGCCAAAATCACTTACCGAAATTCTTAACTTTAAAACTGTAATTAATTCAGTTACTTTGATTTGGAACATCTGTTGAGTGCATAAGTAGCGTCTTTATTTATTTATTACAGCATTACACCAATACGGCATATGAGGCTGTGAGTCACCAGACACTAGACTTCTAAGGGGCGTATCTGTAGCCTATATGAAAGGAATATTTAACATCTGAGGAAGGTAGTGTTATTCTCTTTATCACATTGTCATGACAGTGTGATATTTCTGCTCTGGAATGATAAAATCCCCGCAACTCTGACCAGGATAAGCGGTTGGATGTACAGTACTGTGTGGTTTGCATCTAATATTTAGACCAGCAGGGGACGATAGAGAGCAATATAGGCTGCCGTGGGGTATGAAATTTAGCCATGACAGCTGTTAATATTAAGGGTTAATTCAGTTAAGTTACTGGTTCTATTAACATTGTAGAGTAATATTTTGAATATATATTTTCACGTAATTATTGCCCACATTATTGTGTACGTTTTCAACTGACATGTTTTTTTTTAACTCATAATCGGGAAAAAATCAGGCCTTTAATCATAATCTAATACCTTCTCTCAGTGTCCCCTATCCAGGTGAAGAAAAAAGTTAACTGATATTTTTATTGATTGCTGCACCAGATATGTACAGAGTGCGGTGCCCTCCGTTCAGACTTCTATAGTTTCAGACCTAAAGCTTAGGAACTCGGAATCTTTTGAAATTATGCATGGCTGAACATTTGAAATTAGTTTGTGAGCCCCATCCCCCTGGGCGCTGATTCAGGCTTGATTGGGGCATATCGGGCTTTTTGTGCTTATTTATAAATGTCATGTGGGAAATTACACAGCCTGGGGACTGGCGGGATGGGTGGGGGCGGGATGCGGACGGATCTCTAAATTATCATACACACTGATTATCACAACGACGATGATCTTCATCAACAAGTTGGGCGACCTTAACGCGCTCACGTATATTATTTTTTTGGCTTTAAAAGAAACCTCGAGAAGATGTACCGTGTTTAGTTTTAAATATCATAAATCTAATGTCACACGCAACAATCTATAAAATTATCATCATCTGCTGCATTTTCCTTACTGGCACAGAAACACTCCATCCATTCGCAGATATCGCTCGAGGAAACGTTACATCAAAACTAATCATAACGATTAAAATCAGCCTTTCTGTGCAAGAGAGGGGCAATAGGCAAGTTGGAAGCAGACGCGAGGCTGTTTTATGTAGAATTTTGTCGGATCTTTTTTCAAAATAGAAAAATTACAGTAATTTTGATGAAGGCCAGCGCGCTTGCCTCTGTGATCAGTTAATTTAATTGAAGTTTTATTTTGCAGATTGGTTTTGACTAGGGTAGAGGCATGAGCTAATTGTATCCTGATCTTCGCCTTAAGGGGTTTCGAAGCCCTGGAGCAAGTATTCTCTGTATTTTGTTCTGACTACCTTAGCCAAGCTATTGCATTTCTCACTGGTGTAGCGGGGGAAGCAGATCGCTAACGAAATCCGAGGGAAAGAGAGGTGGAAAAAAAGACACTTGATGTTCATCAATGTTTCAGGTAAGGGC
The DNA here is from genome assembly GCA_019775955.2 of Pollimyrus isidori. Lineage (NCBI taxonomy): Eukaryota > Metazoa > Chordata > Actinopteri > Osteoglossiformes > Mormyridae > Pollimyrus > Pollimyrus isidori. The sequence continues at coordinate 18,293,282 of JABFDZ020000001.1, forward strand.
TGATAGATTTGGTTCGGTGTTATTTGCTGAGGCGGGCATGGCTGAGACTTTTTGGGCGCAGCACCTTTTACGCATGTGCCAGGAGTGAAGCGCCACAGTTGTAACAAAAAATAATTTAACCACTTCGTGGGAAATGTGCGCCGCTTCATCGGAGTATCGGTTTTAAATACCAGTGGTGATTTTTTTAAAAACAATGGACTCCGAGCTGTATAAGAAAATCATCCAGCCCACGACGAGAAAGCATTTACGCCCTTGGTGCGAATAGGCTCCTGGCGCGTTGAGTTCAGGGAAACGTTCGTCCTTTCTTAGCTGGAATGAGCCTTGCACCCATGTTTTACACCGCCGTGAGATCTCGGCAGAGGCTGTTTTGCCATATCTTTGCCACTTTCATTTCCTAGGTGTCCCTGATCTGCTAGTGTCAATGAAAGACGCCATTGTGGTGAAGGAAAATTGCCGGAGGGTTTTTCTCTTAAAAATTATTATTCTCTTTTTTGTTGTTTATGCCGGAAGTATTCGTGCCAAACATGCCGCTAATGATTGCAGAGATCGGTTATTTGTGCTTACTGTGTTTTTTCGTTTCTTTCTCTTTTTTTTGTAAACCGAGACTAAATGTATGTGGGTTTTTTCTGTCGTTTGCTTGGAGGGGGTGAAGCCCCAGTCATGCGCTTGGATTTTTCCGTCACCCTCGGTGAACCGGTAGTCGCAGTCGACCCGAAATCTGCAGCGGCATTGTCCTTTCTGTTTTTCCCTGTTAACTTCACACCGTCGCCCGTCATGTCCCTAAATGCGCCGGTGTGGGTATGGTGGAGATCGTATGCATGTGGAGGTGCGGTGTGCGAGAAGCGCGTCCTCTCCGCAAAATGTGTAATTTCCCGAAAAAGGTCTTTTTTTGTTCTAGCGCTAGCTTAAAGCGTCCGTACAGCAAAAACGCGTTTCGTAAATCTTATTGTACCCAATATTAAAATTAGTTAAAATGCTCTTTGACTGTCTCGCAGCGCATTGAACGACCCACACTAGTTGAACGCTGAAAATGTAAGTGCCGAAGGAGAGACGCAGTTTATGTCTGAGAAAGGAGCAGTAACTAAAATGTGAGTACTTTATTCGAGTTAAGTTCTTCTAGTTTTTTTTTCCCAAGTCGTTTTTTTCTTCCAAGTTGTGTGCGACGCTAGTAAAAGTAGCGAATGATCTAACAGAACCGGGATGAAGAAAAGGGGGGTTTAAATCGCGTGTTTCCTGGCGAAGGTATAACATTTCCCGCTATAGGAAATCATTCTTAAAAATCGAAATAGGCCTATGACCAAGATAACATATCAGGCTACAGTAACTTTCAATGTTTATGCGGCGTTTAGTTTTCAAAGTATTAAAATGAAATGCTGGGTTCTGGTTGTGTTCCCTTAACTAGCTGAATCCTACCTACGGGCCAGTTCCTATAGAAGAAGCTGTGAGTAGACGCTAGGGGGCGCTCTAGTGGCTCTGAGAAAAGGTTTATTTTGTTGCACTACTTTTGACATGGAGCCTATATGGATTTTAACTTTGCGGCGCTGTATTTTGTGAAGTGTAGCAAACATGGGTATTTTTAAAGAGCGATGTAACCGGAAGGTTAACGTGTCTCTGGGAACAGATTTCAGGATTCACCCAGTTCGACCGCGTCATTTTCCCTTCGCTAAGTCTTGTCTGGTACCATAGCTTTATAATATAATCTGTTACATTCACTCCTAGTCATTGGGTTACTCAGAATCGGCCCCCTTTTCATTTAATTTTTTGACATTCAATTAATAAACTGTGCTAAATTACAATCTGTTTCTGGTTGATTACTTGGTGCCAAAATAGGGCTGCTTCAGTCTGTGCCCTTGAAATTAATTTTGTGCAATAACTTAATTTTGGGTAATCAGTCGTCGCGTTACATGTAAAGTTACTATATCATAACCGTTCTCTAAAGTGATTTGAACACTTCAAATGGTATTCATATGCACCCAATAAAAATATACCCAGAGCAGTTAGACTACAACCAGAATGTAATAGCTCAATTCCGTTTAGGGTAAAGCGCCTTAGGAACGGGAGTTAACATAACCTGTGTGTGACATCCGTCCTGGCCACTCAAATCCAGATTGGTACATTTCAGTAAAATGATCTGCTTTGAATGCAAAGTGCAGTAGACTGCCCCCCTCCAGAATTATGTTTGGGGAACTCCTCGTTCTGCATATCGAAATCTGCATATTGACTCGAACACTGTTTGAATTGCAGAAAAGTTTTTAAAATCACTTAAGATATAGATTATTCCAGGAAAAAAAACTGATTTAGGAAAGCTGCCCATTAAGGGGGGCTGAAATGGATGGTTAAAGATTTAGTTTTATTTGGAAATGGTGCAAATTCTGAAATTCCGAAACTTTAACAAACTATGGTGGACTGGTATAAGCAGCACTGTGGGATTCCACTGAAAACAAGATGTCAAACTGATCGTTTAAGGATCATTATTGCATATCGAAATTAAGCTACTCCATGTATTTGTGACTGGTTGTGATAGTACACACTGCTGAAAAGTGTTTACAATCAACCGCCTAGAGCAATTCAGTTTTTGGTACATTATTAATAATATATTGTTGAATATATTATGTGAAAGTGACAGCTTGCTTTTCAGTTCAGGAAAGGAATATGTTTAGAGATGCATATTCAAAGATCTTTGGTTTGAAGGTTCTTTTTTTTTTTTTTTTTTTTTTTTACCCCTGGCATGCAGAATGTTGGCATGCTTTGAAAACCCTAGACAGCTGGCAGATAAACAGTGAACTGGAACCATTTAAATGTATGTTTTAATGTATAGTTTTAAAAATACTGGGATCTGTTTTGTCCATTGATTTTAATTATTATTGTTTTTTTTCCCTTCTCACACACTAAGACTCATTGACAATGTACGGGAGGTCCTCTACATACCAACGAAGACTAAGTGTAAATTGTTTGTTGGGCTCCCATTTCCTGTCCCCAACATCTTTTTTTTTCTACCCGCCAATTCTGCCCAGTACGACTTCTGGCCGTTACTCCCACCATGCAGTGGGGTAGCGTGTGGACTCCCACCATGCAGTGGGGTAGCGTGCGGACTCCCAGCATCCTAGTTATCTGCACTTGCGTACATCCTTAAAATCATGGCGAATGACGACTTACGGAGATTTGAAGTTACGAACGGCCGTTCGGAACGTATCTCATTCGTAAGTAGAGAGCGTCCGTACTTGTTGTTCTTTTGCACCAACCAACGATTAAAGCTGGTCGTCTGCTGTTTTGAGTGTCAGTATAGTGCAGTTACACTTCTGATTGAATAATTTTATCCATACTACGTACGCTGGAACCATCCATGTGTGTAGGCCTCATCTGTTACCAAGTTATCCTCCTACAATCTAGAACAATGCATACATACCTTCCAGAGTGTGGCCTGTGTTTTAATGGGATGCACTCCATGGTCACTGTACTCAATAAGTGCTTATAGAAGATGAATGCATGTGATTATATAATGTGCAGAAAGTAGAGAAGTATTTTAGGGCCTGGGTTTGTAAGGAAGGTTCCAGTGTCTCACCCCTGGAGATGGCTTGTGGTGGAGGCCCTTAATAATCCAGTAAACATGGTGTTAAATTTGACATTTCCCAAGAATTATTTATCTCTATGAATTGCCAAGAATAAATTCCTGGGGGGGTCAAGGAAGTTCATCAAATCATAGAACTTCCTAAGTTGGCAACAGCTCTATTTTAAATGGTTAGATGTAGTAAATCCCTGTGCTGTCACACAGTTGTGACTGTGTTGTTTTGTGTCATTTATCTATGGTCCGTTTGTTTATACTCTATTGCCACTGAGGAAAAAGAGCCGAGTTCCAGAGTCTCCTTTGGAAGAAAAGGGCCGGCCGCCTCCCCTTTTTAGTTATCTAATCGCAGGAGTAGAAATCCAAAGCCTTGGACCGTGGGAGCAGCGCAGGCTTCTCCGAGTAGCACAGCTGCAGAGTGTCGCACAGCCGCCGGATCCCCCTGCCGCCAGTGCGGCACCACGGGCATAAATAACCGGGCTGTCGCCGCCGCAGCCTACGTACGCCGGGGCTGGTTACGTGCCGCCGTGGCACCCTGACATTTTTATTCAATTACGCGTCCTCCGTGCCTCATTAATGTCCCGCGCCGAGCCGTTAAATGATGACTTTCTGAAGGCTGAGCTAATTGGGCCGGAATTAAATCAAAACTTTGACCTAGCTCCTCCGTATTAATTACCGCTCGGGCGGGGATGCGGATCTACCTGTCAAAGGTTAGCAACTCCGGGCGTCGCTGGCAACTTTCTGAACTGCCGGCTTTTAAAATTCATGAGCGACGGGGCCCCGGCTTCACATTACAGGTTTATTTTAATCTTTGCGCCATTGATTTCCATGTACCCTTCATTTTTAATGCTATCAGTGTGGGAGTCTCTCATTAAAAGTGTTTTGAAACTTGGGAGAGCTTCTGCTGGCCCCTTTAATGAGCATGAGGTGCTGAGTAGCAGGGTGTTGCACAGATGTGATCCAAAGTCTTCTCCTCCAGCAAGTGCTCCTCTCACCCCCGTGATGTCCAAGCTACCTTCTGGGCAACATTAGTGGCAGCACCTGGGTTTAAATCCTCAAGTCGAGGTGCTTCTTTGTCAGGCTTTTTTTTTTTCTCTTCTTCTTCTTTTTTTTTTGCGCTGCCTGGGCAAGTGGTTTTCTCTGAACTCACTTCCTGTCTCGGATTAGTCAGGGGAAGCGAACTGCGTGCAAAAGCACAAAGAGCCGTTCCCCCCTCGCACTGCCAGTGTGCGCCGCACACGTCTCCTTTTGAAGAGCACATGTCGAATACCCCCGTTCCCTCTCTCTCTCTCTCTCTCTCTCTCTCTCTCCCTGCAGGCCTGCTGGCTTGCAAATCATTA
>JABFDZ020000001.1:18319430-18337415 GCA_019775955.2 Pollimyrus isidori
GGGGGGGGGTCGTGTGTGGGTGGGGGGGGGGGGGGGGGGGGGGGGGGGGGGGGGGGGGGGGGGGGGGGGGGGGGGAGACGGATATTGCCAGCAGTGTGGGACCTTTGTAGTTTGGCACGCAACACCGCCTGGAGCAGCGAACACTGCTGAGCTCCTGTGCTGCCAAGTGGCACAAAAAAAAAAAAGGGGGGCCCAGAAAAATCGACGCTTGCCGGAGGCCCCCCTCATGGAATGTGATCTCAGAGCCTTCTGGAGCGAACGTCTGCGAGGCCGGAGGTCTGGGGGGGGGGGGTGGTGGTGGTGGTGGTGGTGGTGGTTGTGTTATCGCACTGTTGTCAGGGTTATCAGGCAGAGGGAAAGATATGCTGTGCTGCCAGTGAACGAGTGCCACCCCTCTCCTATTCCTCATCACCCTTCTAGTTACAGGCATTAGCTTTCGCAGTCTGTCCATCCTCTGCCCGCTTGCCGGGGCACTGCCACCGTGTCAGACGCAGTCTCGTGCTGCCCGTTTATTTAATTATTTTTTTTTGAGGAGCTACATGTTCGGCTCCGTCTGCACGCCCGCCCCCTACCTCCTGCCCTGCTAACATCTTTCACCCCCCGTCCCTCCCCAGGTCCTGGAGAGGCTGCAGCAGCGCGGCTTCGATATCGTGGGCTCCTGCGGGGGCGGCGTGGACTCGTCACAGTTCAGCGAGTACGTCCTGCGGCGGGAGCTGCACAGGGGCCAGCGCGGACCCTCCGTCATTCGGATAAAGCAGGAGCCTCTGGACTAGGCGTTCGCCGACCGGCAGCGTGGGGGCGCCGCGTGCTCCTTCACTTTGCACTGACTGAATCTGGAGAACCACATGGGCGGGTAAAAAGACGGACAGTGACAAACCCTCAGCGACTGGCCACCGAGAGACTTGAGCTGAAGCTTGTGGAAATCTCCGTGGAGCCCCGCGAAACACCCCCACCCCCATTCTTTGATTCCAGAAAAATAAGTTTGTTTTAAAACTTTGGGACTACATCAATTAAAGAAAATGTCATTGCCATGAAGACCAGGAAGATGAGATCATGTTTCCTTTTTTAAATGGGAGGTGGGGGATCTCCGCTACAGAGGGATTAGTGCTGTGGGGGATTCAGAGATTCCATACTGGCATATTTGTAATTTTCATTTAGTTAGAATTAAACCAGTATTTTATATGAAATGTCAACATGCCTAAACATATGTTCACATTGTCAACATTTATGATTCCATGTATAACACGCCTAAGAGGATAATTTTATTTCAAAGCGTTAAAAAAAATCCCTTACCTGAAGGGGTAAAGTATACATACCGGGACTTTAAATGAAACCTCTTGTAGTCAGCTGTAAGAATATTCTGTTTTTATGTAAGGAGCTATATATTGTACTTTTAATAAAATTAGGATTTCAAAGACATTGCCACATACCTGTCTTCATCTGGGAAGTCTAACCCAGCCTAAAATAGAGCTGAAAGAATGAAAATAGACATAACAAATAGTTATGAGACTTTAAAAAACTGTATTTGTAAAATGTAATTTTTAAATCACTTTAAAGTTACCATGTGTCTGTCCACGAGTCATTCTGCTTGTCTGCTATTATCAATACGAGAAGAATTCCTTCCGTCGCGCAAACTCCAAACAAACCTCAATCTACTAGTCGTAAGGGTGTAATTTTTCAGATGGCGCCCAGCTTTAGAATGCTGGAACTGGGTGAAAATCATTTGCTGTATATCGGACGTCCTCTACCGTCTGTTCACTTCTGATGAAGAAATCTCGCAAGAATAAAGTGAAAAGAATGTAAAATAAAAATGTATACACTTTCGTTAATATCCACCTCATATCTTTCGCTTTCTTACATGTGTGTGACGTTTATTTGATAAGATGCTCACGCTACACAGACCTTGGCTACGCTACGAGAGGCCATCAAATTTCAGAGTCACTGGCGGTGGGTTTTAGCGCGTCGGTCAGCAGCAGCTGCGTCCGCGCATTTACTGATCCCAGCGCACTTTCAAAGGCATCTCATGCCCGGGGACACGCCGAATCGGCCTCTCTTTAATACTGACCCGGAGATCTCCAGCAAACACGCTGCCCGCGGGGCACTTTGATGTCCCCTTACACGGAGCAGATGGGCTTCACGCTGTTCGTTTCTGTTAGCGAGGTGACCGAGAACGGGAGGCTCAATTTGTCCTGTCATTTTGCAGGGGAGCCGGGCTCCGTGCGCTTCCCTTTGGCGCTCGTCCGCTTATCCGCTAAGCCCGTTCACCCACACGCAAAGCATCCACACATGCATTTATTCAAAACTTCAGTGAGTTATTCATTTCAAAATTTACATCAAAATTTTAGACGAAAAAATTACTGTTTTTAGACTAATTTGCGTACACAAGGTACGACAACAAAACGCCTCGGCTGACATGAGCCTGGAGGTTTCGGACATTTCATAGCGACGTTGCAACCGACACCAAACACTAGTGTACAACAAGGGTACGCATACAAGACAGCCTCAGTGAGAAAACTATGCACAAGCGGTGCACAAAGTCCGGCTCAGTTTTATGCTGAAAGAAGACAGACGCATAAATGAAAAGTATCCACAATTAGTTTAAGGCCGGGTGCGGCAAATTTTGCTTTTGTTTGACGTTTTCGATATGTATTCTTTTACTGGTGCACTCAGGCAGTAATCAATTTGGTCCCCGGGCTGTGACAGACTCCCCCGTGTTGAGTATTTGCTGGGAGTTTAGCTTGGCTCTCCTCCTCGCCTGGGGCGGATAGGTATCTGTTCTGCATTTGGCTGGTCTGTAGTCCCGCCACCCCCCCCCCTCCCCAACCCATCTCTCTCCGCCTCACACACTTCTTGGCTGTTAACACACTGGCTGAGGTCCCTCCGACTGCTCCCCCCAGGATATTCCTACTGAAATGTTAATGTGTCCTTGCTGTAGACGGTGAGCTACCCCCCCCCCGCATACAGCCGTGGCAAAACTACCAATGTCACTGTCACAGAAGTTCTGCTGCACTTTTTCTCCACGCTGTCCTCAGGCGATACTTTAGCCAAAGTAAGAGAACAACAAACCAAGCAATAAACGGGCTTCGATTATCACAAGTGCCCCAAACTACCGGTTACCACATGACCAAACCCCCTCTCAAGCTACCAGCCAGTGCAGAACCTGATCACCAGGAGTCGAGCTTTTTAAAAACTGCTTTAATAACACGGTATGGTCCTCTGAGGTTTTCCCTTTTGTGTACGCAATTCTTAAACAGCGTGTACTTTAAGCTATTTAGGGAGGAGGTAAGATAAAAGGTGAAGGGGAATATGTATGGGTAATGCAAATATTTTACTTTAAAAAGTATTTTATATGTCATGTACCTATATATATATATATACATACACACACACACACACACACACAGACACACGCACGCCCATACACGAAATAAAAGGCCCAGTCTTTATTCGCAAGAGATCAGGAGGTTCCTCTAGGTGGCTCGCCGCTCTACATCATCGTGCAATGAACCACTACAAAGCTCAAAGAGAAAAAAAAATCAAAAAGAAATTCACAGGAGTCTGTCCTCTACCGGACAGACTGATCATAGCGATACAGGCTTAGACAAGTTCTGCTGCCCCTGATAGTGAAAGTGCAAGTCACGAATGGCAATATGTCCTGCTTTAGTATTGACGAAAGATGGTTCAAAATGCTATTCTTTCAATAGCGACACCAGTGTCTCCTTCCACTATCAGATATGCTTTGATGTTTAGTGTATGTGATTTTTCCAAGGGAAGAATTCATTTGGGGGGGGTCACTTGTATATCGATATTCTGAATCACTTCAGCTTCAATTTCCTTCAATTACAGCACATCACATTCTTAATCTAACTGATAATGTCCACAGGTAAAGAAATTCTAAATATTGGTAACAGTGAAAATGAGCATTACTTTGCTTTAGTGACATCTGTTCTGCCTTGTATTTATCAATTATGTCACTTTTTCTTTGTGTTTCTTATTCAATAAAATACATACTCTAAGGTATGTAGTCTATATATACTCTGCCACTAGGTGTTTCAACAAAGCCTTTATAAGCAGTCATGCTTTTGGGCCCAGCACAGACGAATACCGACAGACGACTGTACATACATTACATCTCCTGTCATTTGTAAGAGACTGACGTGCAGCCTTACCTGGAACAATATCATTATTTTAGAGCCAAACCATAACTAGGAAATCAATCACTCTTTTTCCACAAGATAAATGATTCAAGGTTATCATTTGTATCCCAGAATTAAAGTTGTCATAACTGTTGTCAAAGCTACTGTAAAACACGCCCCAGAGCCAGTTCCACGTCAATGATTCAAAATGCAAAGAGTCTCAAAGAAATTACACATTTCGATGATTTATTGGGGTCCCACCACTTCATGCCGGTGAAGGTGACAGAGTTATAAAGGAATGCAGAAGCCATATTTTCACTTAATGAACTGGCTCCTACTAAATTTGCCTATAATGGTTTTGAGGCCTTATTTTATACATTATGAAATGATGAAATGGCAGCAGACGCAGCTTATATAGTTAAAATGGGCACACACGATGGTCTTTGATAGCCCGGGGTTCTCCACCATCACTGTAAACAGAGAAGCCGCATAGCCATCCTCCAGAACAGATACCTTGAGACTCATGTCATGCCACGGAGGTAAAAATTGTTGCAAAACTCGTGGCGCAAATAGTGATATTTTCTGGCTTCCACATGCATTCGAAAAGAGAAAAGTGGGTCATAAAAGTAGGCTGAAGTACTAAATTGGTTGTACAATTATTACAAAATTAGAGATTAAAAAATCATATGTATGGGGATTTGAATGAACAAATCGACACAGAGTCTCAGCAGCCTGATATACATTTTCGACTCAATTTTGTAAGACATGAGACCAGAATGCCCACCCCCAGCCCCCGCATTTGTCTCCTCAGTGGGGATGGGACTGCCCCCCTCACGGGGAGCAAGTGGTTGAGTGGGTGGGAGCATCGCACTCCCCACAGTGGGCTGCTGTAATTGAGGCAGAAGTGATATTTTTACGGTAATATTACATGAAAATTGCAGTGGGTCGCCGGTGCCGCCGCGCGTGGCCGCGAATGCTAATACCGCTCCGCGCCCCGCGACCTCTCTGGAGCGCCGTCCCGATCGCCGCGTCAAACCCGGCGACGAATCAAAGGCCGGCGCCGATGTGCGCGGCGCGCGTCGCCAGCACTCCGACGGGAAGTGCAGTGCGTATTCATGAAGTCGCTCATTAATATTAATGCTCGGTAAACTGCCTTTGTTTTCCGTGCTGATGTTCAGGAACTGAATCGCGAGCTTTGATCTCCTGCAGAGAAATGAACCAGAAACGTTATTACAGACACTTTAATGCAATTGATGATGCGATCAATAATTTATGGTGCGAAAGTGCTCTGAACATTCCCCATCTCATTCCCCTAAACATTCTCCTCTTAGCAAAAGAAGACAAAGGATTGCGGATGGTTGCTATAATGCATTCAATATAAGGTATTCAAGCCTTTTTCACAGGCCGCCTTAGGGCTGATATTTGTCCCTCCCCTGACCACACACACACACACACAATACTGACATGGTGCCTTAATTATTCAAATTTGCTAGCATCATAGAATGCTCATCCATCCATTTTCTGTACCCACTTGTCCTATACAATATTGCAAGGGTTTGGGGTCTATCCCAGAGGGCACTGGCACAAGGCAGGGAACAACCCAGAATGGGGCACCAACCCATGGCAGGAAACGCACACACATGCATACACCATTCATATCAATGGTCAATTTGGTAACTCCAATTCACCTTACCAGGTTCTTGGACTGTGGGGGGGGGACCGGAGTACCCCAAAGGAACCCTTTGACAACACGTGGAGAACATGCAAACTCCTCACATGGAGCCAAGATGGAGACTGGTCCCAGAGGTGTGAGACGACAGTGCCAACCACTGCACCACCCCTCTAACATGCTCATATTATTTTGAATATTTCTAAAGGCTGATATTTCAAAATAGATCTGCCCCCATCAGTGCGACAGGCTAGCGATAGAGGTTGAGCTAGCACTCAGTATTTAAGCAGATCTTAGAAGAGACCACCCTGCACCTACTCAGGGTAACACATAGCATGTGGCCCAAATCACAATCAGTGCAATCATCAAACTGCCATCCATTATCCAGCACTAGTGTCTGATGCAGTTTTACACAGTCAGTGTTCTTTCAAGGTTACTTAAACAGTCATGCATGTGCTTAAATGCACACAGCAAGAGAAAAAAAACATACATCATTTACTTGTTGCATGTTCACTAGTGGTGCAGAACTTTATTCAACTACTGCTCCAGTTATTTAATCGTTTGCTGTGATATTTGTATTCTTTGATTCATCACGGGCAATATCCGTGTAGTAATTTTTAAAATGTAATGGCAGAGGTGTTTTCCACAATTTTGGCCACTAGTGTACAAGATTGTCTAGAAACACATACCTTATAAAAGTTCACAACAGACTTCCATAATTGCATAAAGAGTTTCCCGTCTTCCACTGAGAGGAACGATTCAACACAGGAACTCATTGTTACGCCAGTGACACAGGAATCAGTATCGCCATTTCAGTGTCTCATCAACAACTGAAAAGAGCAGCAGTGGAAGAGAAACCAAATTGTTTCATAAGTTAACCACAATATAGAAACACTTAGAACTAGGGAAGTTACTAGTATACAAACAATGCCTATTGCAATGCAATTACACATTTTTAGTGGCCAGTTATCTAAATTATACTGATCATGAGCGACACACGCGATGCAAAGTGTAGGAATTTACTAGTGACGGCCAAGGTATACATGTAAACCAAAAATAAGTGAATTAACGGTTAAATTCTTGCAGTATTCCAAAAAAGGATAACCTTTTTCTGATATTATGAGGGCATTTTTATTAAAAGCCCGACTGATTAATTTGCCTTTTCTGGGCTTATTAACAGAGCGTGCCCATATACTGAATCACAGCACTGCATTTAGGCATCGGAGGGAGTGACGAGGACTCAGAAGGGGACGAGGACAGCAAGGACGAAGAAAGGACATCAATGCACTGTCTGCAGCCTCCGGGTCCTCAGCAGAAAGAGAGCCCTCTCTTCAAGTAATATCCCTTGTTTACCATGGGAAAGACACGACCATACTGGCGACGTGAATGGCTAAACATATGAAGCATTGCTACGGTAACCTTTTTCCACCAATCAGAGGGCTGCTTGTCCAGCCATACTAACCCATCTTCTCTATGCTGGCATGCATTTGCCGTACCCTTTTATCAAAAAAAAAAAAATAGTTTTTTTTTATTTTTATTTAAATGAAATCCATAAAACATGGACTGTACCCTTTGTGAAGGGTAAATTCTGCAGGGGAGAAACAGATTGGCTTTGGGCCAAGAAATAACACCATTATAGACTTTGACAAAGAGGGAGAGATGAACAGGGGCCGCGCTAATCTGCAGGCCCCTTCGGTGTGTCAGTGATTGCGTTTCACGTGAAATTACCTGGTAATCAAAAGGGGCAGAAGTGTGCCTCCGGTCACCCCACCACCACGGCGCCCGGCTCCTCTCTCCAGCACAGGTCGTCGTTAGAAGCCTCATACGTAATTACTTGTCAACTATGCTCCGAGCTGAAGTAGAACGTCTTTTTTTTCTGGCCTTTCCACACTCATTAAAAGTTTTCCCCCCCTCCTTGTTAACAACACCTCACCCGGTCCCTGGAATAGCGGGCTCGGAGGGTGACGGCACCAGCTGCGGCTCGTCCCCATAGCTAAAGGAACAGGTTGGGACCACTCCGGTTCCTGATGCGGTCGAAGGCCAGGCCGTGTTCGGCTGTGGAAAGGCCTGCACTCTCTCCGCCTCCCCCCCCCCCATGCCTGGAGTTATTCAAGGAGATCCAATCTGAGGGCATACCGTACGCCCTGATAAAGCCAAGGAATCTGAATGGACAGGGAGGAAGAGACACAGGGAGGGAGACATCAAGGTCAACTCCCTCAAATGCCTCTCTTAAAATCCGGGGCCACATGCACGCGATATCCATTGTGAACCTGACTTGTTGTTCAGCCTGTTAAGCTGCTTATCCGATAGGAAGGAAACCAAAAAATAATAATAATAAATTGAGTGGGGGGCGGGCGGCATGGTGGTGCAGTGGTTAGCACTGTTGCGTCACACCTCTGGGACCCGGGTTCAAATCTCCGCCTGGTTTCATGTGTGTGGAGTTTGCATGTTCTCCCCGTGTCGTCGTGGGGTTTCCTCCGATTTCCCCCCACGGTCCAAAAGCATGCTGAGGCTGATTGGGGTTGCTAAATTACCCGTAGGTGTGCGTGACTGGTGTGTGAGTGTGCCCTGTGTTGGGCTGGCCCCCCCATCCAGGGTTGTTCCCTGTCTTGTGCCCGTTGCTTCCAGGATAGGCTACGGACCCCCCGCGACCCAGTAGGATAAGCGGTTTGGAAAATGGATGGATGGATGGATAAATTGAGTGGATATGAGTCTGCAAAATAGATAAGAATGCTATTGGTCAGTCAGAGCACTTGAAATACACTCAGTGACAAAAAAATCGTAGAAGTAACGGTGTGATTTAGATGTAATTTGGTTCATGAGCAGACCAGCGATGGGTGGGTATGATTCGATTTGCAAGGAGCTGGCACATCTAGTCACCAGACACAGAGGATGCCTCGTAGACGCATTAGACACCACTACCGGCACTTAACGGCAGTCGCATTGAGGCCGGGTGGTCATACCGTGCAATTGCCCAGCACATGGGGCATGCGGGTGTCACAGTTGCCCCAATGGGCAGGTGAGGGCACCCACACACCTCATAAAGGTTCCGGTCACCCAAGGCAGACCACAGCAAGGGGAGATCGTCGTGTTGTGCGGCAAACATTACAGAACCCTATATCATCTGCGTCTGCCGTCCATACACAGGTACTGGACTCTTTATAACACCCCATGTCATCCCACACCGTGTTTCGACGACTGGCATCAGCCGGACTACAGGTTCACCGTCCCAGATGCAGGCTGCCGTTAACACCAGCGCAGAGACGGTAGTAAGTACCGTCAGTAAGGAGTGCTGCCGTAACCAGGAGGCATGGAAAGATGACGAGTGGCATCGTACCATGTTCAGTGACGAATCTCAGTTCTGCATTACCGCGGATGACTGTCATGTGCGCATGTGGCTGTGCCGAGGGTGGAGGACCAATCCTGCCAGTGTTGTGGAGAGACACACCGGTGTTACTCCTGGCATCATGGTGAGGGGAGTCATAGGGTATGACATCATGGTGTGGGGAGCCATAGGATGTGACATCATGGTGAGGGGAGCCATAGGATGTGACATCATGGTGAGGGGAGCCACGGGGTATGACATCATGGTGTGGGGAGCCATAGGATATGACATCATGTTGTGGGGAGCCATAGGATATGACATCATGGTGTAAGGAGCCATAGGATATGACATCATGTTGTGGGGAGCCACAGGGTATGACATCATGGTGAGGGGAGCCACAGGGTATGACATCATGGTGAGGGGAGCCACAGGGTATGACATCATGGTGAGGGTAGCCACAGGGTATGACATCATGGTGAAGGGAGCCACAGGGTATGACATCATGGTGAGGGGAGCCATAGGATATGACATCATGGTGTGGGGAGCCAAAGGGTATGACATCATGTTGTGGGGAGCCACAGGATATGACATCATGGTGTGGGGAGCCACAGGGTATGACATCATGGTGAGGGGAGCCACAGGATATGACATCATGTTGTGGGGAGCCATAGGGTATGACATCATGGTGAGGGGAGCCATAGGGTATGACATCATGGTGTGGGGAGCCATAGGGTATGAATTCAGGTCATCGCTGGTAGTGATTAGGGGTCCCTGATGGCACAGCGCTACTTCAGTTACATCCTGCGTCTGCATATCCACATATGGCATGCATGTCTATGCACTGCCTGTGTCATGTTGAGGTCCTCCCATGGCCAAACAAGTTTCTGGATCTTTCCCCAATCAAACATCTGTGGGATCAGTTCAAATGTAAACTCAGACCCAGTGCCAAACTACAGGATTTCGAGGGCCAGTTACAACAGCTGTGGGTCGACTTGCAGCAGCAGGATACAACGGTGTACGACTCCCACAACGCATCGCCGCCTGTATCCAGGCCCGGGGGTACCACACCCTACTGACATGGGACCAGCCGTGTGCCCATACTGCCAACTCTGTTGTCCATTTAATCTGATATTATAGTTATTTTTACAGTCACATGACCTTTCACCACACACAGATTCATTGCATTTCCACTACTCTGTCTGGGAGCTTAACATTTTTTCCCCCCCTGAGTAAATGATGCATCATATGAGTCGTGAAAGATGAAGTCATGTGTCACGTTTTCGCGTTTTGTGTCTAAGTTTTTCAGTCTGAGGAGGACGGCTTTGCTGGGGTTACAACAAAGAGACCGATCAATGCATCTTGTCTGGAGCAGAAGGAGGAACCAATCGATTTGTTTATCCCACTGCATTTCCTTATACATAAGCTCAGGGTGCCCCTGTTTCTGCATGGACACTACAGTGGCACAGATGGCTAGATCACATGGGGGTCACATGATCTTGGGATTTTACACACGGGGTCAGCCATTTCCCAGATTTAGCTAGGAGAACTCATAATTAGAATCCAGAGTTCAGAATGCCTCTTGGTTAGGGAACACTACCCGCTCATATATAAAACATGTCAATTACGAGAGGAACTCATTCTCACTGTAGTTTTGTTTATTATTATACTCGATCAACCTTGCCAAGAGGCGGACACACCATACCTCTTCTGCAATGCATTTTGGGCAGGAACTGTAGTAGCTGCAGGCACGGTGGAACGTAGCTTTGAGGGATCATTTATTTTTTATTCTTCGGTAATAGAATTATGGGGAATTGAGGAACAACCCAAACTTTCCATCCTGGGGCTCTGGGGACAAGGTGGTGTGTAGATTGTGGGCCGAACTGTGATGTTTAACCCTTCCATCTCATTAAAAAAATTGTCTTAATTTCTTTAAGCGAATTACGCAAAAAAAAAAAAAAACGTACAAAAAACTAAATCTGACAAAGATTGCGGCCGAGTAAAGGTGTTTCACCCCAGCCGAAAGTATGCTCTGGTTTATGCAGTGCAGGATAATCTGTGGCCATAAGGCATGTTGTTTCCAACCCGAAACAAACCGCACAGAACTGATAACTATCTAACGCTGCCTTGAAAAAATGTTGGTCAGTGAAATGCATTTGCAGAAGCAAACACACGCCGGCGTATACAAGTGCAAAATGGAAAGCTAACGCCTGAAACGTTTCAGAAGAATGACCTTGAGAAGGGTGCTTCTCCCATGACGTGCGGCTTGTGATTCAGAGGGGACTCTACTGTACACATCGCATGAAGGCCGCAGTCTGAACAAGCGGCGGAGGAGAGTCATCAAAGGCACAGAGGCCCCACGTGTACAGGTAGATGGCCACGGCATGGAGTCACGTGCGACGCCCTCATTACAGAAATGCCTGGATTTTATAACAGTGACGCGATTTATTTTTAAACGCTGAAATCCACCGCGGGAGCCAATGCGCCAGACAGGCTGGCCTCCAGGTGTGCCGAAGGGCCTTTACGACGTTACAAGCACATTCGGAGAATTACATGCCAAGTCCTGTTCAGCTGAGAGTCAACAGGCAGACTGCATCCCACACCACCTAAAACCGCGTAAAAAAAAAAAAAAAAAAAAAAAAAATCCTCATCCCGTTCAAGACAAAACCCGTTCAGAGGCAGATGCCTTTTTTTTTTTTTCCTTCCATGCATCGGGGTATAATGATTTGCAGGCAGCCATTTTAAGGGGAAACTATCCATCACGTTGTTAAGTCAGGGGTTAATACAATGCGGAGGACAGACATAGTTGTAGGCGATGTGGGGCACAATGGAAGGCTTTCAACAAAACTATAAATACATTATTGGGTAGACCCTCCTCCCCTCCTCAGGCTCATTCTGTTCTGTTTTTGCCCCCGGCTAGCATTGCTTATGTTAAACTATGCACCCCCCCCCCACAATCCTTCATCTAGCCAAGCTTGCAGCCTCCTCCAAGCCGACGGAGAGGCGTCTCGTTAAGGACCTAGAGGCAGCGTCAGCCCGTCGCCTCCCACGTTGCCCAGGTGGCTTTAGCCTCTTAGTCGCCGTCTTAGGGGGACGTGTGACGTGCCGCCGGTCCTAATGTTCAGTGGAGCAGGTGCTAAGTAAATGACACAAAGCAGAAAGGGCTGCTGATTATGCCTGGACCCCGAACTCAACACGGACTGTGCAGATTTCATTCTGGGGCTTTTCTAGCTCCATTTTCAGATTATAATTTTTTTAAACTAACCTGACCAGTCTCGTTTTCACCTTTGCACATTAATTATAAAACTAAAACCCAATACATACCCCCATCTACAGGAGACCGTTGGTAAACACAAGGTCTCCATCCATCCATCCATACGCTATACCAAGATCCGAAGGCTATTCTGGAAGCTACAGGTACAGAGCAGGGAATAACCCAGCATGGAGCACCAACCCACTGCAGAGTACACACTATTGTCACCTATGGACAATTTGATAACTTCAGTCCATCTTAGCATGTTTTTACTCTGTTGAGGGAAACTGGAGAACCCAGAGGAATCCCCACGACGACCGGTAGACCTGGGACAATGACTCGAACCCTGGCTCGAGAGGTGTGAGGCAACAGTACTAGTGCTATCCACTGCTGCCCAACAACCAGTCTCTAACCTAAATATTATTAAACTTTTATTAAATATACCCAAAAACCATCACTAAATAGCACTAGCCCTGCAGAGGCTAATCATCATCATCATCTCAAGACCAAAAGGCAGACTAAGCTCGTCACTCTAAAAAATGTGCTTTCAAAAAGCCCCACTTTATAAGCAAAGCCAGCATCACCAAGGATCATCCACCCATCGGCGCTTCTAGCACCTTCATTCACCATGTAGGAGTTGCTAAGCTCCTAACGGGGTGGCCTACAGTCGGGGGTGGGGGTGTCTGCAAGCACGAGTCAGCATTACCTGGCCCACTTGGAACTTTCCACCCCAGGGAATTTCGGGGGGGTGAGACGGGGGGGGGATATTGCATCCTATTTTCCTGAAGTCAGCTGGAATCCCCAGCTCCCTTCAGACGGTATCGCAGGTGAGACCCCCCACCCCCCGCTGGCCTGCAGGGGCGCTAATCCAACCAGGAAGTGTTTGCTATGAAGATTAGTGCGAGGCACGCATAAACAGGAAGGCTAAACAGGTGAAAACGCCAGCACTACAGTACCATACAGCACTATAGCGGTGAAATCAAAAAGTTAGCGCTCACCTTCTGTCGCTTGTTCTCCTACACATACAAACCCCCGAACAAAATAACCGGTATGTACCAGTCAACAGCGACAATAATTAATAAGAGAAATATATATTTATCAGCTGGGAAGATTAACAAGTGATAGAAATTTTTTTGGCAGTGCTGATTTTATTAACAAATTAAACCATCATTGATAACAAAATTTGAAACATAATAAAGGTCAAAAATGTATATCGTCCATGACACATTAAGGAAGTCCTCAGTGTTATCCCATGTTTCAGGAGAAAGAAAAGCTATTTTTCCACTGATCAGACTCCTGGTATCCAGCACCCCCCCCCCACACCCCTCCCCCGACCGCCAAGAAATCCGTCCAAAGCAAACTCTGTCAACAGTGAATGAACATTATTGCCAATGAAATTTCCCTACAGTACATTTGGACAGAGCTACCAGCCCTCCACCGCAGATCAGTCACAGAATGCCTCCACCTCCCGCTGAGCCAATAAGGAACATCGGCGAAATCAACAAGGCGGATCCTGACCACTCGAGTCCATAACGATGCCAATTTTTTTTGATTCCTCACAACATATTTTCCCTTCCCCCAATTAAGGCCTTTTTACATTAATGATAAAGAAAAATAAGGGCCAGCTCAGATATCCTGTGAGCTAAGTACACAAAAACAGGTTAAGAAATTAGGATTTTCAATTCACTTATTCTGGACAACTCCAACCAAAAACAAAACTTCTGCAATTCACAACTTCATTACAAATATTGTTGCGGCTGTTTTATATCCGGTGTAAAATTCACATACTAACTCAACAAACTTGGAAACCTTAGCCTCAACATAACATTTTACCATTTGGTGCAACTGAATACTTCACAAACAAGATGCATTTACAAACAGAGGAGTAAAAACTCAATGTCAGCAGAATGCACCCTCAACTCAAACATTAACCCACAAAACAAAGACCAGGGGGTAAAACCTTGATACGTATTTTTTTTTTTTTTTTTTTTTACCCTTTTTTAACCTCAGCAAAATTTGGTCCATACAAAGAAATAAACCACATCTTAGTTGCATACTGTTGTCATATATTAAATTCCTTAATAAAAATATATTTTAATGAAGTACAATCATCCAGCAAGGCACAGCTTAGTGACTATGGCTTAACTGGGAATCATACCCATGTTAGAATTTCTTCCCAGGAATTTCTTAGCTTTGGCAAAGTAATCCCTCTGCATGAAACTAGCACAAAGGAAACGTGTTGCCCATGGATGGTAAGGAGGGAACATAGTGAACGCAGTGGTCAAATGGTTAGGACCACATCACACCCGACACGTGGTCCCAACCATGAGGCACAGCCCCGACACGGTACCGGACCCATTGCACCAACCCAGGACTGGTCAGTGGCCGCCCACAGTGTTCATCGGCACGGCTGGGAAGGGCGGCTATCTTAAGAAGGCCCGGTACAGGCAGGGAGAGTGCCTGAGCGTCAAATCCTGCTCCATGCAGAAGAGGAGGTCCCGTAGGCAGACCCTGGTGACCCTCTGGAGGGGCTGTGGCTTTTGGGGAGGCGGAACAGAAGAAGGCGGGGCACCTGGAACCTGATGGAGAGAGCGGGGGGAAGAAGGTGGAGACTTTAGAAGAAACGGAGAGAGCTGAGTCACTGGGATTAAGTTACCGTTATAAAGTTGCTGCAGGTGCTAATGAGGACTTCACAGGAATCTTCTTGAGTCTCTCGGAAAGAAAGCGCGCCCATACACGAGCCACACACTCAGCACACACACTGAACACACACACTGAACACACACAGCTGAAACAGCATATCCAACTTTCGATACACAGGCAGACAGACAGACAGAAAATCACCCGGGTGACATGTGCAGGAGAAAATTAAAAACTGCTCCGGCAAGTAAATCGAATGAGAAGCCGCTGTGAGTTTAAGCCGGGGCCAGATTGTCGGGATACATACAATCGATTTCATCAGCTGCCGTTCAGGTGCTCCATGTGACAGTCACATAGAGACATTCGCAGGATTGATGGGGGGTGGGGGCAGACAGCATAGCTGGCAGACAGCGTATAGTGGCCAGCCTGTGGGGCTCACAGTGCCCTGACCGACACTTCAAATGTCCTCACACACACACACACACACACACACACACACACACACACACACACACACACAATCGTACCCACAGGCTATGCAACTGGAGCTGGGGAAGGTGCCCCCTGGACGTGGGGGCCGGCCCCCACACTCCTCTCCTCTCCCCCTGCCACAGCTGCACTCACACACACTGAGGGCAGGCCTGAAGCCTTCTGCAGGATGCATATTCCTGCCCTTAGAGAGGATTTAAAAGAGAAAAAAAAAATGGAAAAAAAACACAACCCTTTCAGGCATTACTGCTGCAAGGCCTTCTGGGTAATCTTGTTCAAAGGCTTTGGATAATATCTGCAATTTATATAGGCAAAATCTAGCACTTTCAAAATTTCCATACCTAGTTGCCTTAGGGACATTAAATTAAATAAACCAAAAATTAGAAACTAATTAAACTAAACTAATACAGAGGATTCTCGACAGAGGTCTTTCATATGCATTTATAGAAATTCCACGGCGTGAGCCGTTTCAGACATGGTACCACACATTGCAAATTGCATCACAGCTCATTGAAAATTCAGTACAACAAATGCTGCAGCTCGAATCCATCGATCAACGCGAGGATGTGATGCAAGGCAGCACACGCAGTATATAAACAGCACCTGGGACACTCAGTCACATATCAAATTGAGTGTTGGCCATTTTTGGCCAATCACGGTGTGCAAAGTGCATCAGGATAAACCTTCATTAACCAGTGAGTTATGAAAATTTCAAAGATTTTTCCTCAAATCTATCGACTGCAAGCTTCGGGAGAGCAAGAACGAACAACAAAGCCGCAGTGACAAGCAAAAGGGAAGGATTCACACTAATGTGAACGCTTTACATCTGCCTAGATTTAGTTCACAGAGGGTTTATAAAATGAAAAGCATTTTAAAAAACACTGATGCAAGAGATGACTACATTTTAATCCATCACTAATTTCACCTTCAATACATCAGCATATATTTATGCTCCCGGCGAAGGTTCAAACCCTTTGATTTTTATGTGGACTTGAGCAGCTGCGTGCAAAGATTTGGACACACCGCTGCGACTTGCGCCTTTAGAAAATAAAGCGTATGCTTCCGTCACACCACACCCCTTGGAGCAAAACTCCCAGGAGCATTTGTGATGGGGGGGGGGATGGGGGCCAAGGTGACGCCTGCCTCTGAGCATCCGGCATCCGCACGATCGATGACAGCCTAGTCACAACTTCGCCGTGCTGACACCTCAATCAAGAGCCGAACAGCCCGACGCAGGTGCCAACACTGAGGAGGGCAGGGAGGGCATCACCTCCAGATCTCGCTCCCACTCTCTAACGAGATTCAGCAGCAGTAAGAAGTACATTTTCGGCCCAATTTAATGATGATATGGCATCAACCAAAGTAGCACTACCCCGTTACCGAGGCTAAAATATTCAGACCCTTGCAGTCAGTGTTTTGACTATATTTCTCCGTTGGCAAGGATAACATGATAATGTTCTACAAGGTCCTCTTCTTAATCTTTTTGTAAGGGCGCGAATAAAATCAGAGGGAATCTGAACACACACATATGCGGTCTGGCCACTTGCCCAGCAGCCTGAGGGTTCGGGGGGGGGGGGGGGGTCACAGTTCACATGACGGCTGGCGGTTCGAACAGCAGAGCATCAATAAGCACCACAGCTTCAGAACACCCCGGACTCCCCTGTTACCCAATGGCCTGGACTTCATCTGCTCCGAGCCCCAATCGGGCCTTGATATCAGCTCAGGGTTTACAGTCTTGTGGGTAGGTGGGCGATGCCCAAATTAATATGAAGATAATATATTTTCCTTCTTCCTTTTAGAAGCATAATTACAGATCGGTGATTAGATATCCTCAGTGGTCGGGTATTTGCTCTACATGGAATAGGCTCTGAAAAACATGAATCGTTCCCCAAAACTTTGTGAAGTTACTAAACTGAATCACAAACACACGCGTAATAAATTTCAGACATAAATTTAACAAAACCTCCATACTTAAATCTACATGCGACTGGTAGGACAGTTTATTTAAAATTTCTGCATCACAACAGGGTCACTGCGCATCTTAACGAGTGCATCTTGCATGAAAGTCCGTCACAAACATCGGGCGTTGGGAAGGAGTATTGCACCAGTCCTCGGAGGCCCTTGCATGCTCTACTGTTCCACGCTAATCTTTGCTGCAGATGGCCTTACACCAGGGTTTTATAAACAAACATATTTTAAAGTCCTGTACCAATCCAGCTGAAGTAAGCACTTGATAAAGTCCAGGATCACAGACCAGAAACCATGTCATGCAAACCGGCTGTATGCGTAACCTGTCGAGGTCCAACCGGAATACGAGTTTGGGTCGGCCAGTGAGGTGAGACACTGAAGCCCTTCCTAAGGAGCTGAGCCCTCTTCGTCCAGCGCCCCCCCGGGGGGGCGGTGCGTGGGGTGGGGGTGGGTTGGGGTGAGGGTGGGGGGGCGGGGGGGCGGGGGGGGGGGGCGGGGGGCGGGGGGG
>JABFDZ020000001.1:18402564-18412625 GCA_019775955.2 Pollimyrus isidori
TCCGGTCCCCCCCCCCTTTTATGTAATTTTATTTCCCCCCGTCGGAAAGCACCCCCCCCCCCCCCTTCTTTTTTTTTTCCTTCTACAGGTGTCACGTGACCTGGTAACGTGTGGGTCCGCGACAGGCCGGTCTTGGACCTCTCTCACATTGTTCTGCGGAAGGGCCGAACAAAGAGCGACATAGTTTTCGGCGAGGAAAGGAAGGTAGGGATGAAAATAAAAACATGATCTGGGCCAACTGTAAAAAGAAAAAAGACAAAAAACATGGCCAATCTGACTTGCTTCTGCAGGGGTACGACCGACTGACTATTAATGAAGCCGTGCTCCTGACAGAATCTGAATATGGACAGATTTCTTTCGAAATTACGCAGCCTACCAGCATAGTCTGTTATTTCGGTCCCATGCGTGTCTCGCCTCCCAGAGATGGCTTGCGTGCCTAAACGGCGAAAATATGGCCGCTGTGTACAGCATACGCCGCCCGATCCTGGGCACCCGCGCCTCGCGTGTTGTCATCCAGTTTGCCAGCGCTGTTTACAGGATGTCGTGGGCGTCCCCATCTGACTGTGTATCACAGGTTTGGGCTTGGAACGCGGAGCCCATTGTTTACACAAAAGCGAGAAGCTATCCGGTCGATTAGCGCCGGTGCCACTCGGATGCTAATGCCAGGGATTGCTTTGGACTCTTAGAAAAATGCTTCGGGAGTCGGAATAATGCATCGGGAAGGGGGTGAGCTATATGTACTGTACGGAGCATGCGTGGGACCCACTCCCAGACACAAAGCGTCGAACTGACCCTATGGCGCAACTCGAAGTGGCTAAATCGGTAAATCGGTAAACCTGATTGTCAGCTGGGGTTCGTTGATGACTGACCCCTTCTTGTAGAACTTGCGCTAGAAACCCACCAGAGTGAAACCGAAAAACACTCAGCTATCGCTTCACTTTTTTGCGGGGGGTCTGCAAGGGAGACATCCTTCACTGAGGACCCCCGCATCCCACTCGGAGACCCTCACGCCCCACTGGCCCGCACGCACACCGGAGCCCCCACAAACAAATGGGCACTTTTTAATGAGACGCTGTATCATTAAGACGATAAAGAGTGCAATCACATTTGCATGGGCTATTAATGAAGACTAATGACGCCAAGATTTCATTTTCGCCTGTCTGCTAACCATGGGGTTAATCTGTTAATTCTCTCATAATTCAGAGAGATATTAGCGCTAAAAAATGTACGTGACCTTTCCTCTGAGAGAGGGCAAACCTGCTGATGTCAACCAGGAGGCATATCAGGATGAAAAAGGAATTTCTGGCACTGGGGTGGGGCTAGAAAATTGATGGGTATTTTTCGGAGTGTGACAGTGTCTGCAGTACTGTAACGTACAGTATCTTGCGTATGTCCGAATGCACGTGCCCCATAACCCGATTAGACCCTGTGTCATTCTCCCTACACTCTCGGGCTGCTCTAATGCTCTTCTTTCCCCCGTGTAACTACTCCCTAAATAGTTTCAATCCCACCAAGGCTGACCTCCTCCTTCAGCCGGACAAAATCGACAGAATCTCCCAGGGACCAGATCATACAGGCCGCCATCCGAAATGGCATTTTAAACACTATCCTCCAGTATAATGCATTTTTTAAATAGCAAAGAATTGTTGATCATTATAATCTCATTAAGTTTTTTTTTTTTTTCGGACATCATTTAGCCTCCTTAATGCGCGCAAACGATTTTATTTATATATATATATAGGGAGTTAATGTTGTGCGGCATATTTAATAATAATTGACATTTGCGTCCCTCCTGTAATGTCAGAATGGACCTTACCAGACTGTCTCAAGACGATCGCTTGCACACTTATTAGGATCTCAATCAATAAGCAATGGAACAGACTTCTGGGGAGTTTGGTGATGCTTCCTGTCACGTCTGCCAGACCCAGGCCTGCTGCCTGCGCCAGGGAGATAATACACTCCCCGCAAACATCTTTTCAGGCACCACGGCGAACGTCATCGTCTCTATTAAAGGGCAGTGTCCGCGCGACGTGGGCAGTAGCGTGACGTGGCCCTTCAACAATGGCTGTGCATGATCACGTAGCTAAAGTGCCCCAGAGTAACTGGTAATTAACAATGTCAGTTAGCCTCCTGCAGGGGGCGCTACGCTAGCTGGAAAGGTAGTGTCAGGGGTGCTGGATCAAGTCTGGCCCCCATCTCTTCTTACTCGCCAGGGTCTCATAGCTCCGAATTGCGTCTTGTGTGACTGCCTTGCAGTGGGTCTGTTTCCCTGCCTTAAGCCCCATGTGTCTGTGGTTAAATAAAACACTGAGTGGGGGTAAATTATGCCTTTACACTCTTAATTGCGTTGGATTTTCAGCTGCACTTCTTAATTACTTACCATAGTGGTGTTCATGCATTGATACATCTTGCCTTCCCTCTGTCAAGGGGATTCTGGGAGAAATTGAATCAGTGAGCTGGAAAGTGTCCGTGACCCCTGAGAAAATGTAGTATCACACATACACAAAGCGAAATATGACCAGTTCACATCATGGAGCGTGATTATGGTGTCAAGCTGGTTCTGAGGCAGAGAAACACAATGGATGTGTTACACTACCTTAACTAAGAGCAGGGTATGGGATTCTCTGCCGTTCTGTATTCGCTGCTCACTGTGTTAAGTTCTTTTGTTCTTCCTGTGCTGTATGAAGCACATGATGTAAACTTAAGGCCCATAAATTATATTTTAAAGGGTATTCAATAGAATCAGTAGTGACCCCCCCTTAGCAAAATGCATGCGAATCCTCAGGTGTAGGTAAAATGGCTTTTCTTTCGTAGTTATATTATTTGTGCGTGTCTCAGCTGCATTATGAGGATTGTGGGTAATACTAACTGAAATATATAACATGGCATGATGGGTAAAAATCCCCTTTGTGGGTTTTGGATGTATGATGTTGATTATTATAAGGAAATGTTCCCTTTTCGCAAAGTTTATGATGATCAGGGAAAAAAAATAATGTAAAGGGATTGAGAGTCGCTGCCGTGCATCACAAGCCTCAGCCGGCCGCGAGCCCGGGAGAGGGGAGCTGGTGTGTGCTTAGAACTGCGGCTTGCAAACACAAACCGAAAAGTCGGGAGATGAAGACGTTCAACCTGGAAGAGAATTCAGGAAAGCCCACTCGAGGACTGTCTAAAATTCCCCCGAAAAAAGGATTGTCTGCGGCTATGTAACATTTTCCGCGAGGTATTTTTAGATTTTCGGAAAATTGGGCGGCTGTATCTTTTGAAAAAAGGAGAACGACCTGCAATAGTTGAAACGTAGTCCTTTCTCCGGCTGAGTATACTGCTGCATTTTTACCACCGTTTCCACAGTCCCAGCCCTCTGAAGCCCCTGCCAGAAAGGGTGGTGTGTATGGCAGGGTACACCCTGGACATACCTGCTGACGCTCCGCAGACCGTGTGGTGACGATGCAGACCACACCTCTTCAAAATAGCTTTCCGTGTTATGGCAACCCCCAGTCTATGTGCAGTAATGAGTAGTTTATTTGAACTAGTATTAAATTCCCTTCCCACATAATGACATTATTTCTTACAGGTGAGGAAATTTAGTGTCAGGAGAATGTTACAGTATCGCTAACAAAATAATGTAAAGGACACGGCAACAATAATAATATCGAGATCATTGGTAATGTAATTTTGTAATCGATTATGAGCATTAACTGAGCACACGGTTACCACGTGGTCTTGCTTTTATTTACGTTGCGATTTCTTGGAACAAACAGATGATGAAGCAAAGACCCAATAGTCCCCCAGGTAACTTATGACAATTTAATATCCTCCCAGAAAATAATAACCCACTTTGTTCAATCTGTCAGCATAACGATGATTGGCTATGAGTGGTTGTAATATTCCCGATCATATACTTATGTGATTTATGTTATTGCCGAGCGCTCCGTGATACGGTTTGGTCGTAAGTCTCTATGCAAGACGACCTTTTGTTTATACCGCGTCTAGGGAATTGCCTTGTTCACATCTACACCTCTGAGTCCTAACACACCAGCAATACATATAATACCTACAAATGTACGCATGAACACATTGGACAGATTACCAGGGTGAAATTAAAATCCTTTGCTGTTGGTCTTAGCTGTCGTGGAGGATTTGGTTTTTGAATTTCGGGGTGGTGGCGAGGGCGGGGAGCGAGGTAGTTGTGCTTAACTGTGTGTATACAAGCTCCCAACAAATGGAGCGTATCTTTTGAGGCTAGCTTGTTGCTTATGCAGGGCTGGTCACGCCGCAGAGACGGGGGCTGACACTGAACTGCGGGCAGACACGGTCGCTCTGCCGGAGGTCTCTGGAGAGAGGGCCAGCTGTCAGCCGTGTAATCCAACAGAGACCTGGCGAGCGCGGGGCTGATATCCAGCGCGGTGAGGTGTCAGGCAGGCGCTTGGGGAACTGCGCTACAAGCAGGCGGGAGCACACTACCGTGCACACTTCTCTCGGCCGGTCAATCCACTCAGTCGACGTTGTTCTTTATGACCGTTCTGAAACCAGACCGGGGGTGGGGGGGGGGGGGCAGGCGTGTTGGTTTTCCAGGAAAAATTCCGCACATTTCTACCTCAAACTAGCGGCGGCGGAGGGAGCGGAAGCTCGGAAAGCCCCGGCTCCGAGGCATTAAAGGTCACGCAGGATCCCAAATTAGGTGAGGAGAAGGGGCCAGATGCATAAGCTCATTTCGCCCCTGATTTTGGCCCGATTCCACTAAGCGGGCGGGATGCTGTTTACTGGGACTGTGAATGGGAGACTGGGAGCAGCTCTGGTCACATAACGTCTACCTTGAACCAAAATCATAACCCAACGCTTGGTACTACCATGGTACTACCTCCCAACTGATATGTGTGTTTTTTATGTTTTTACCAAAACAGTTTTTGGTCTTGTTGCCATGAATGAGGTGATGGTCCTGGACGCCTTTCTGAGAGAGCTAACCCCTGGTTCTGATCTGATGGATCATCTCGGACCAGTTTCTCTCAACCCCAGAGACCCTAACACCGTCTACATTTTTGTTCCATCCCTGTTGGAAGCTGAGAGAGAGCAAGAATGTTGAGTGTCCGAGGGTCTCCGAGGACTCGGTAGAGAAACACTGTCTTAGACCATCATGTGTATGTGACGTGGCTCAGAGTTCACACTACCCCCTCTTTACTCTCATGTACCCCCCCCCCCCTCCCCACGAAGGTCCACAAAACACTAAGGTTCAGAACCACACCAGCAGGGCATGAGGTTTAATCGATCGTAGCTCATTTCTGGGAACAACACAGGGAACAAAAGTATGTTAAGTTTTTTGTGAACCTCTCAGGGGGTTAATTCAAGGTCTCAGCAACCACTCGATGGTTTTTATACGTGCAGAAAGAGGGCAATTAAATAAAATGGAAGAAAATATATATACAATTGTACACCTTTTGTTCAGACCTAAAAAGAAACTCCTTGACAACTTTTTAAATTTGAGTTATGCAAGGGTTTTAATGATATGTTATTTTACCCCCAACAACTTCAGTGACCTTGATTGGTGCTCTTTTAAACAGGATCCATCGACTTTCACAATAGCACCGACCCATTTTGAAACATTTGAATAGAAGAGGAAAAAAAGAAAATTAGCTCCTACTTAATTACGACGAATAACCCACTGTTTCTTAATTACGTTTGTTCTTTGTGTCATTTCACACCGATGACGTACATTCGATTGGCAGCATATACATATTTTAAAGCCGACAGCCCAGTATTATATACTCACCCCCCCCCCAGTGTCCCAGGCCAAAAGCAGGCATGGCCTCGCTATCCAGACGGCTGAATCTAGGGATGACTTCAACGCCACGCTGGGTTCAGGTCACCAGGGAAAGAGTCCAACTCCTGGGCAGGAATAAACAGTCAATATCATCTGGAAATGACAACGCTTGAGAATTAAAAATGCACGCATGTGCATTTAACCAGCACATCATTAAGAAGGCACTGTAAACAAAGCCCCGCAAAGTAACATGCACACAATTAGCAAATGCTCCGTGGTGACACACATCATTGATAAGCCTGTGTGTCTTTTCCGAGCTGAGTGGCAGGGCTCGTGCCCTTTGTGTGGTATCCTTTTTCTTCTGTATAAAGGCCTGCTTGGAGCATTAGTATGAAATCGGTGTCTCCCTCCCTCACTGAGTTCCATCCTACCACCCATTCATCAAGTTTTTAACTCATATCGTGCTCATTACAGGCATGCTGGCTTCTAGAATTTTCTTGTGAGTTCCAGCAGAGAGGAGGCACTACCCCTCTGAGGTCTTTTCACTTCCATCTTTCAGTTTTGGACACGTTGCCATGGCAACCACCCAAAGGTTGAAATTACAAGGAAATAATTTTTGTATTACATAGCCACATAGGCCAAGCGCGGCTCGGGTTATTTGAAATGCCGCGGTTGACATTCTGGCCGGTGGCTGGCTGTTCGTCCCTCGGACCTGCGGCTCATCTCATAAAAGGTCCACGGAAAAACTTTGCGCGGCAAATAATATCCGTCGCGTTTCCGTGCGGTCGGAGAGATTCTCGGCGAACGGCGCGTTAGCTCTGCCCGCTGGGTTCCGGAGGGCGCGCGTAGCGGGAACCGGAGTGGAAAAACAGCGGGTTGGGTTTCCAGGGCGCTGCCATTGCTGCGCGGCGTGCGGGTTGTGTGCGCGGACCCCCGCGGGCTTGCTGGAGTGACGAGAGCCCTCTTGGATCATCTCTGACGCCTTTGACACGGAGCGCTGGGGACTCCTCACGAGGAGGCTGTGTGGAGGACCCCTGGGCCTCCCGCTCTACACGAGAGCGTGTCGCAAGCTTCAAAACGCGTGGCGGATGTCACGTCGCTCTGCACCAATGTGCCGGGGCCCGGCCAGAGCAATTTAAACTCCGGCAGTCTGCTCTCTGCCTCCCGCAGAAACGTTCACCTCAGAGTGGACTTCACAACAGCCATTAAGAGCATAATTATTCACCGGAGGGTCAATCAAAAAAAAACTGTGCTCTCCCATTTTGGGCAATTTGGTGTATAACTCGATGCCCTATGGTCTGATGTCTACTTGCTGCCTCAGAGGCTGCAGGGTAGGGGTTCACGGGGGAGCAAACTAAGCCCGGAGGCTATCAGAGGCACAAATCACATGGTATAAATCACAGCAGGACACACGGATAACATATTTCCTCTGTTTTCTTATATACTAAATATACTTAGGTCTAAATATACTTAGGTCATGATCTCCAGGTCCTCTGAGGTAGATACGGACATGTTTGCCAGAAACATAACTTCATCTTTTTTTGTGTGTGTGTGTGTGTCCATAATGAGGGTTTTTGTGGGAGCGAGGATGGGTGGATGAAGGAGAATGACGTCTCAGAAAGGTAGGAGCGTATATAATTTTTTTGAAGGGGTTCTTGAAGAATTCTCACTCATCCGGTGTCCCAGCGCGTCACGGTTCTGTTCCGGAGATCTACAGCGGAACGCCCGCGACGGCTTGCTGGCAGAAGTGCGGCATGTTAGCCACGGCAGGTCGAATGGCTGAGACTGATTGATCCATTGATTTTGTGATCCTCCCTTCAACCCTCCGGATCCCTTCATTACCACTTCGTTGCTTGGGCGCGGCCTGGGGGGGGGGAGGGGGTGTCTCTGTCGCCCTGTGGCTCCCAGACGCGGAACCGGAGCTGCGAACAGACCCAAAACGTGCGGAGGACGGCTGTTCCAAGCCATGCACGGTGGAACATAACAGACGAAGGATTAACTTGTGCGTTGTCTTGCAGCCTGCGTGTTGCTCTTCTAACACTACTCTGTTGTTTTCCTCTGTTCTATTAAAAAAAGGGGGGGTATTTCCTCTGGGAAATTAAAGGACATATTATGTATCTCGAGGGGGTGGCACAGAACCTTCCAGAGAAAAACAGCAGAGAGGACGTGGGGAGTCATGTGCGCGAAGTCAGACGTGTGTCACTGCCACCAAACAGTCCATTTCGTGTTGTGTGGGGGGGGGGGGGCGGACCCAATGATGGATATTGATAAAAACAAGATGGTCCCACAACCGACGCAGCGCAACAGCCAGGAGAAGGGGCTGTGGAAGGCGCTGATGAGGATATTCAGCCAGAAAAAAAAAAATAGGAGAGATGCACAAAATGTTCCAAGAAACCAACGGAGATTTGAAAGGACAATGTATTCGTTTTTTCCTCCCAGAAGAGTGATAAAAATAATTCCAGAGGGTTCTTTTAGGTTTATGCCGTTTCGAGATGGGAGTAAATCATCAGACTTGGCAGATATCCATGGTTTACTTTCATTGCGGTCACTGCGAATTAAAAATAATCAAAAGTAGCCGTACTCCAATTATGGCCGTCAGTTTGGAGCTCGTTTCCTGTTTTTGTAATTGTCGACAAAACGTACCACTGAGCCTGAATAATGTGCTTTGTCTCAGCTTTGATTGAGATTTCATCCATTTATGAACAGTCCTATTTTCAGAAGTCAGTGTCTTGAAATGTGGTGTTTAATATCCAATCAGGGACCCAGCAGGATTCCAGTCAGCTATGCCTAAAAACTGTTAATTAAAATGAAAATAGCAGGGGTACGTGCGTACATCAAGTGGAACGGTCATACTTAAATTTTACTTATGAAAGAGCCTGTTTTTCGAAATTAATGGCTATGATTCAGTTTCAATACAAAGGTTTTTTTTATTTTTTTACTTGGATAAGGCATCTTGCTTTTTCCGTGTTTTATATTAGGGTCCGGTTTTCGCAGGGAAAAGGGTTGTCGCGCAAATGACTTTCACAGGTGGGTCCGTGGTGTTGGATGGCTCTTGCCACGTGCGAGATCCACGCAGAGATGCGGGTCGCGGGTCGGCACGGCGACGTGGAGGAGAGCTGATCCAAGACGGCCGGCGAAAGTAGGTTACCGGCCAGCAGTGCAGCCCAGGTGCATCCTGGGACACACGCGTCGGGTCCCCGACAAGAAAGATGACACTCTTGCTTCTATCCGCCCCCCAAGTCTATGTCCCTTCTAAAAAAAATATCAAGTAGATGCCCATGGGGGTTGTGAATTGCATAGCCTTTATTAACAATGAGACACTGAAATCAGGCCTCGCCTTAAGGATGAGGCAGATTCATTGTATGGTGTCTGGCTTATGATATCAGCTAATGCTCCTTGACAGGAATCGAAAAAAAAGCACGTAACATTTAACGTTAAAAAGAAAAATTAACAACCATGTATTTTGCTCTGGAATAGAAGATTCACATTTCAATTTAGTCGCTCTTCTGAAACTTTGTGCGATGAGTTCTTCCTGAGAGAGACTTTGCCAGATAGTGATGTGTTAAGTGACTCGCCTGTTTTATGAATGATGTTTGTCGGTTTGTGTTAACAGGGTCACGCTGCCGAATAGATTCCTTTAAAAGGAAAATGGAAATTAGCTAATTAATAAATAATGGAGAAAAGTAGTACATTGCATTAACTTTTTTTTTTATTTCAGCATAAAATTTTAATATCAAACAGAATCTTTCCACTGAATAAATTCCAAAATCAAAAAAAAAAGAGATTTGTTTTCATCTCTTACTAGGAGGAATTGTAATACAATGTAGATCACTTAAAAGCAGTCACTAATTTAATGGGGTACATGTTGTCATGTCTCTGTTTTGTGATATCATATTTACCATCATATTCCTTCTATTCATTTTCCAACCACTTGTCCAGCACAGGGTGCTCAATAAAAATTGTGATCTAGACCTTACATTTCAGAATAAGACTAATCCCAACCATGACCAATACTTAGAATTCAGCTATATTAAATAATGCAGCAAAAAGAACAAAAAAATCTCTGCTGAATTTATAATGTGGTCGGACGTGCCATTCTACTTCACGAGAAAGATCTTTCTCTAAGCATTGGCAGCTTATGGGATCTACGAGGAGCTTGGACGGGAGTCGAATCTTCGGCGTATAGCTCACTGCTCTGGCCTGGATTCATCACAGCTTCCCGGGCAATAAGCTCTCGGACACTTCAAGCGGCTTCTTGTGTTTCAGACGACAGCGGCGGGGGGGGGGGGGGGGGTGCTGCCCATGG
>JABFDZ020000001.1:18422479-18429979 GCA_019775955.2 Pollimyrus isidori
CCCCCCCCCCCCCCCCCCCCCCCCCCCCCCCCCCCCCCCCCCCCCCCCCCCCATGTTCTTGCTCAAACAATAGGTCAGGAGAGCTAGACATGGGGCCGCTGTGATGCCTTCACATTATTCTGCTGACAGTGCTAACCGCTCTCAGGGCGGGCGTCCAAGAAGACATTTTACAAGACGCTGGGCGGCACGGAGTCTTCCACATGCTGGTGCGTCGGGGCTGCCCCCGGGCGGCGAAAGGTCACACGTTCCCATTTCAGCTTCCGACCCCCTCCCGCCGCCCCCTCCATCACCCTTTCGTATCTGTCCTCCTGGGGACGCACTTACACCAGGAGACCAAGTGGATTTTCAGATCTTCTGACACGCTCTCCGCGTGGTACAGCCGTACTGCTCTGCAGGGTTTTTTTTTTTTTTTTGCATGTCCAGTGGTTTTAGACAACAACAAAATTCATCAGAATTCTGGAAAATGACACATCAACAGAAGACCCAAACTGCTGCAGTGAAACAAAATTAAGTGAATACAAACAAATCTGTATGCTGTATAATTTCTTGGGAAGTTTTTACAATTCCAACATGGAATTTTTCATTTGGAATTTCACAGATGACAGAAAATGCGAAATTCTTTTGTTTAGTGTTGGATGTTAAGTCTTTCCTTCCTATACATTCTACTGTTGTCGTCCATTTTGTTGTTATAATGTCAGAAAATATCATAATTTTTTTCTAGAAATCGACTTTTTTTAAATTAGCACTTATGACGTTATATAAACACGTATCTACATTTTCTCAATTCAAAAATGTCTGTTCCAGAAATTAAGAGGTTTTTTTTTAAGTGCAAAGCTGAAATTTTCAATTGTTCCTAATAACTCATAAAGTCTAAAGAGGTCTTTAATCTCTCGAACAGTTATTCCCTCTGCGCTGGAAGATTCTTAAATTGGTAATGGGGAAAAAAGCATGAAAAATCCAATCAAAAGAAAGAACAAAAACAAGCATTTTAATCAGTCAGCTTTGCGCCTAATTCCCTCACAGGATTGTCATTCGTCAAGCCATTTAAAGCAGGACGATATGAGAGTCTGTGCAAAGGGGATGCCCATCAGCTGGCCCACTGCTTTGGCCTACAGATTATTTTGTACCATCCGTACACATCCCTCAACATTCAATTATTAAAAAAGAATTGGTATATAGGTTGAGGCAATTATATGTACATGCTACATGATAATGTGGGGTCCTTGTTAACCTTCATCATTTATTTAGTAGACACTCTTCACACAGGACATTACAAACACATGTGCTGTCTAGGGTGGCGTAGGCATGAGTGTAGCTAGGCTAAGCTTCTAGTCAATGCCCAGGTGCAAATGTGAGCAGTACTGGAGCGAGAGATACACAACACCTTCCGGGGCAACCATGACGTAGCGAATTAACCCCTCAATGCACGAATGAATGAATTACTTAAGTAGCAGTGTTGCGTGATAGTAATGTGGTGCGATCATTTTATGCCTTTAACAACTCAAATCTCAACCTGTTGTTAAGGCCCAGTTTTGGAACCTGATCTATCAAGCCAGAAAACTTGGCAGACAATCAAGTCAAAGGGATTACTACAGCACCTCCCATGTTTTGTGTGGAATTACAGGAAGGAATCACGCTACATGCGCATAGTTTCATCCTTTCACACACTTAGCGCGATATTAACGCTGCGTGTGTTGCTGATTAACTCCGATTCGGAGGACTCCAGCGGAGTCGAACACGGATACCGGGCCGCACCTGTTCCGAGTTACTTTGTCGCCATCACAAATACAAACAGCCCTGGAGGAGAGCGTACATTGTTTATTTTTTATTTGTGGGAGGTGTGCAGGGAGAAGCAAAGCGCGGCAACTTTGTGAAACAGCTTGACAGTGCTTGGGGAAATGGCGGGGGAAGAGCTGAGCGGGGCAGGGATTGAAGTGTAAAACAGCAGCGCTTTCCTGACAGAATTAAGGAACCTGCAAATAGAGAACTCGTCCTAAATGTTTTTTTGGGTTAATATATAGTCAGATTCAGAAGGTAATTAGAATCCCTATAGTTTCTATATCTATCTCCTGCTCTTTTTTCCCTTTAGAAAATGACACCTTGAATTTTCCCGCAACATCATCGATGCGGCGCATCTTATTTAAGTGCGACGGAAAGTGCAAAATTAAATCCGGCGGTACGCAGAGTTGCGTGTCCTGCCCGTGTACATCCGCTCGTGTGGGGGGGGGGGGTCGGGTGCGGAGGGAGGCACTGCGGATTGACAGTATTGTAGGAGGAGCAGTTGGTGAGTAGTACCAGTGAGCCGTGAGGTGTCTGGATGAATCGAGAGAAAGGTTATATTACGCTGCTGCAGAGAGTCAGGAAACGTCCAGCAGCCTGCTAGCTGAAAACAAGGAATAATAAAAAGAAATAATGATAATTAAATGTTTCTCATTTCATTTGTTTTCAGGTATTTAGGCTATGTAATTTAGACTAGGTACTATAGTGTATATATATATATATATATATATACTGTAAATCATTGTTTTCAGCTAGCAGGCTGCTGGAATAGTCTAACTTGAATAGTCTAAATACCTGAAAACAAATTAAATGGGAAACATTTAATTATTATTATTGATTGTATTATTTATATTATATTTATTTATTATTATGAATGGGAAACTATTATTATTATTATTAATAATAATAATAATACTACTACTACTACTACTACTACTAATAATACTACTACTACTACTACTACTAATAATACTACTACTACTACTACTAATAATAATAATAATAATAATAATAATAATAATGGCTCTTTCCTGTGCTTTTGGGGGTGTCACGTCCCCCCCTGTTTCCTCTGGATGCTCCACTTTCCTCCTACATCGCACAGACATGCAGGTAGGCCGATTGGCATCTCTAAATTGCCCGTAGTGTATGTGCCCTGCGATGGACGGGCATCCCATGCAGGGTGTCCCCCTGCCTTGTGCCCTGTGCTGTCTGGGATAGGCTCCAGCCCTCCCCGCCACGACCTTGTCCAGGATAAGTGGTGGTAAGATGGATTGATAATTATAGTAACAATGTTAATAATATAATAGAAAGAAGAAAGGTTTTACAGCCTTGGGTTTTAATATATGGAAGGATAACTTAGAGGCGGTGAGCGACGGCGAGGCGTGTCGGGTGTGAGCGGTGGGGTGAGCCCGTGTCACTTTGACGGTTATCTTTTCCAGAGCGGGAGGCTCCTCGTCCATCCATCCTCTGGACCTTGTTCCAGTTGGCGAATTTCACCTTTTTTTTTGGACTGTGTAGAAGGAGTGGTGTGGGGGGGGTAAGTTCAGGTGGGTGAGGTGAACAACGAGGGAGGCTGGGGGGTGTTTTAAGTTGGGCTTTAGATCTGAATCCTGGAGCTTTACCCCCCCCCCCCCCCAAATCCTTTCCCATTCTCCGATGCTCCATTTTAATCAGCTGGCCGCCCCGCATGAGGCTACTTGGGGGATGTGGCTGTTGGCGGCGACTGGCTCCCAGTGACAGGAGGCTCCATTCCTGACCGCCGAGAGGCCGGTGTCTGCTGTGCGGTGGGGCTGCGGCCCATTGTAGCGGAGGCACGTATCGGGGGCCTTCGAGCGGCACAGGCTGAGCAGAGAGCGTCCGACTGGGGCTGGTGCGCGGGCCTGGCTACCTCTAAACACCAAGTGCTAATTTAGCCAGGCAAAAAAAGACCCTTAAAGACATTCACACCACGCATACTAAACACACCGCAAGCAGAGTTCAGAAAGTCACTCACTTTAATTCGACTGCGGGATCGATGCTGGCTTTCTCTGGGTGTCCGAACACACAACCATTCAAAATACAAATTCTTTTACGTCTTCTCGAGGTAAAGGGGGCCTCTGACAGCCGGTGATCCAAACCTTTTGTGTGGGTGTGAGGTTTGCCTGGGAGAAGGCTTGGAGTCTCATGGCGTCTCCGAGATTGTCTCACCTCTTAACAAAGACCTGAGAAGAAGTGAAGGAATGGATCATGGTACAAATATGTACATGTGTGTGCTTGAGAAATACCATTAGTGTACCAGGAGAGGTAAGTGTTTCAGGCCATTTTAATCTAAAAGGGTCTTATTTTCATTCAATTGTGTTGTTAATTTGATCTTTTTTAAATCCCAGTCTGTCTTACCCGTCTATCCCTTACGATATCAATAATTTGACCATTCCATTTCTGAAACAAAAATTACATCTCCCTCCCTCTCATTCCTAACCAAATGACATTTCTACAGCTGTGTCAGATAATAATTTGCATTTTCATTTTGATATCATCCATGCAAAATATGGAAATCCAATATCCAGCTTTTATGCAACTTCTAAACATTAGTGGGATGTTTTAAAAAGAAAATTACACTAATGCCAAAACATGAAAATTAAGGCCTTTTGAATATTTATATTGCATTTGAGCATATAATGCACCCATCCATCCGCATTCTTTAGCTACTTGTCCTGTGTAGCACCACAGTGGTTGGGAGCCTGTTCTGGAAGCTACTGGTTCAAACTGGGCAATAATCAACATATAAACACCACATGTTTTGCAATATAATTTGCAAGTTTTACTGATTGTTACTAGAGAAATAGTTTACTATTCTGGTAGTAGGAATAAGACATTTTTTCTTGCAGTGCCCCGGTTTCAAATTAAGAGTTAATATCTCAGATTTACTCCAAGGTGCGAGTTCAACAAGTTAGCCTCGCTGTAAAAGGTGATGAATAGCCGCGTGTTTCCACGCTAACCTTTGCTTGACTTGACTTCCACAGAGCGTTGTTTTTAATGAGATCCTCTGCAGGCTTCTCGTACCTCTGGGGGCCAGTCTCACATCCTCTCTGCCGGCCTTAACCCTGCGAACGATAGCCCGGCGCCCTAGGCCGGTCGGCGAAAGGTCAGGGCCCTCGGAGACGTTTGTGTCCGGCGGAGGGCGACGCCGTCCGCACTGCCGCGCCGCGGAAAAGCGGATAATAAACTCCGCGGTCGGATCGGCATTTCTGGAAGCGCAACAAGTCTGAATTGGTGTCGGGCGGATGAATCTTTATAGCTATACATAGCCTGGCGAATCGCCGGCACCACGGTGAAATTAAGTGAGATTAACTCATCCCGGGCACGATTCCTTTTGTCGTTACTATGGCGACCGTGTCACGCGAACCGGTGGCTGCCCGTCGCTGTAGCTTGTTGACAGGAACAGGGAACATCTCGCGGTCAAAAGATTTGCAGCGCTGAGGAAATAAAGGCGGCGGATTTCTGAGGCGGCCCGGTGCCCCGACGACACGTGACATCAACACCGGGAGATAAGTTGGCAGCTGCATGGTGCTTCAGATCTTCTACGGGAATTTCAGATCGGGGCCTTATTATCAGGCCAGGGTCTGCTCACCGCGAGGGGTGGAGTTCCTGGCGTCCGCTGAATTTCACTCGCACGCAGTAGGTGGCTGGTGCAGGTAGTGATGGGGGGGGGTGGGTGTTGTACACGTACGTGTGTGTGCGTGGAAACCTTGTTTTCCTGCAGCTTCTACATCGAGGTAAAGGGCCAAGGCACGGTGCGAGGATTGGGGGGGGGGGAGGAGACCGATCTGAAAAGTGTAGGACCTCGCGAGCACAGTAAGCGCAACTAGCCCTACATCACACCCACGCCTGACGTGCCATCTTGACAGCTAAAGGAAAAAGACCTACAGTAACGTCCTCCCCCCAAGTGCAGGAGTGCACTCTCCCAGGCATCACTGCTCACTCCGCTCACGCAGCTCCGAGGAACAGCAGCAACTGTCCTTGGGGCATTTTTTGACATCATTATCAACTTGTTTAGCTAGTGGCTTAATAACTCTGCAGTGTTTGTTATTGGGGAGGCGGGCCCCCCCCCGCTTGTCCTCGACGGTTAGACTGATGGCGCAAGAATATGTCAAGTTGAGGTGTAAGATGGGATAGATGGACAGCTGAGGTGCCACACCACGGCAACGCAACCCACTTCCTGCTACAGCTGCAGGTCTGCTTTTAGAAAGCAAAATCCGCGTTTCTATTCGGACTAAAGCGGCGGAGAGGCTTCCTGAGGATCTTCGAGCTGAGCACTGCCCGTCTCCCAGAACTGCCTGGCAAATGGAGTTGCCGTACTGGTCCGTAACTGGCCTCTCGACTATTAAGAGAGGAAGCATAAATAGATAAGTTCAGCATTCTATATAAATACACATGGCAGTGTATGATACCTCTGCACTTCCTGGAACCGCCACTAGGGCCCGAGGACCATGCGTCGCATGTGAATTCCTGGGAAAATGGATCGACATGAATGCATGGCATGAGCGCTAACGCGCAACTCCGCTGTACTTCCTGCGAAGGTGCGGTGTGGCACCTCCAGTGTGACTTCTGAGTGGTGCTTTCCGGCGCGGCAGAACCGGGGCCCCCAACCTGATCCTGGGGGGCCTAAAGTCACGCAGGTATAAGAGGATACATTTTAATTAGCACCTGACTGACACCTGAAATGCCAGGCGAGGCACAGCGCGCGGCGGATAATTGCTACCGCGGCGCGTTTGAGAGCTGTGATTTGGGGGAAATCGACACGCCCTGTGGCTCCCGTGGCCCGAAGTTGGGCGTCGCGTCATTGGATGCAGTCCGTGTCAATCATCTGCCTGCAAGAAATAACCCAATGAATGGCGCGTATGCAACTACACGTTTACATGTGCCATTCTTGCAAATAAATGCAAATAATCAACCCAAAATTAGTGCCACACAGACCAGCCCCGTCCCAGAAGATTCTTAAAATTCTTGGGGGGGGTGGGGTGATATTTATACATATAGACCCGCTTAATATGTCTACAGTAATTGCTTCTCTGCTTGGTCCTGACACTGCATCCTGTGCTCCGTGCAAATGACAGCCAGAGGTGTATGCCACCGCCTCACGGGGGCGCCGGCCGTAACGGGAACATCCTCACTTACCTGGATGTCAGAAACAGATAGGCTACTGGGGTACAGCTGTACAGGCACCGTCCGGCTCAGACCGGAATCACGGCTGCTCTGGGTGGATCTTTCATACTAAGATACGGGGCTCATTAATCACACAATTTCAAAATATTCTATTACCGCGTAAGAATATCAGACGTAACGGCCAAAAAAGGAGAGTGTGTTGATCTCATTTAAAAGCTCAACAAAATTCCATCAGTGTCTCCATTAATATAACACAAGCACACGCTTCAAAAAGAGCTGTAGAAGATATTCTAATGTACTGCATCCACACAGATGGAATCTAAAAAATATCTGCAAAAATCACACAATTATTAAACAGAACCCTCCCCCTCTTTCTCCATTTACAGATTTCCATGCCATGCCCCTCGTTAAACTGTAAATGTGGCGTTGTTCTGTGATTATTCCGCAGGTAACAATGTCAGCAATAACAGCAAAATCCTTCTCCCTAATCGTTTCGACCAGAAGGGGGACCATCACTCTGCCGGAGACGTAGTAAGCCGAGAGGCGAAA
Organism: Pollimyrus isidori; assembly: GCA_019775955.2. Lineage (NCBI taxonomy): Eukaryota > Metazoa > Chordata > Actinopteri > Osteoglossiformes > Mormyridae > Pollimyrus > Pollimyrus isidori. Next base: position 18,429,953 of record JABFDZ020000001.1, read on the forward strand.
TGAAAAACGGAAAAAAAAAAAAAAAAC
>JABFDZ020000001.1:18432479-18451586 GCA_019775955.2 Pollimyrus isidori
AGCGGTCTTTGTTTACACAACGATCCGTTCTGTGCATCTGATGAAGACTGTCACTGCTGTTTCTGTGCTACATTCAGTTATTGTATGTTTCTGCTGTAGAAACTTAAAGAACAATGTTGTAAGACAAGCGATATTTCATTATCTGATCTTAACCAGCATGCACGTGATAGACTTTGGCTGGAGTGTATATGCATATATACATACTTGGATGGAGGGAACTTCAAGAGGCTGTGGATTTGTACATACATTTAAAGTGCTTTTTCACATCATTTTGATTTAATATATGTTGCATATTTTAATTTACGGAAGCAAGAACACTGATTTGTAATTTTCTTTTTATTAGCCGTAGAAATGTTAATTATGTACATAACAGTTACAATTCTGGAAATTGCAGATGTCATTTTCTATGCTCAGTGCATGAGATAGATACAAAGGTGAATTTGCTTTTTTGTTAGCAGTAACTATCAGTGGATGTAAATGTATAACGGCTGATATTTACAGTAGAGAGGAAAATATCGCAGCACATACTGCAGGATAAACCCTACTGATTTAACAGCAGCTATCAGGTGATATAAATGTATAAGGGTTAATGTTTACAGACTAAGGGAAATATTTTAGCACCACCGACTGCAGGTCAAACGCTGCAAATTACACAACGTGACTGTGTATTGCGGCAAGCCGTTACACTTGCTTCTGATTTGTTTTGAAATATGTCTGGATGTGTCCCGGGCGCATCTGTTGCAAGCAGTGGCGAGGTCTGGAGATGCGACGAACAGGAGGAGAGGGAGCTGACATGGGGCAGGGGTTGGTGTGGGCCAAGGGAGCGTCAGCAAAGCGCCTTCATCCTGAAGTTGTGCAGAAGGATCGATAGTGTGTGTGTGTGTGTGTGTGTGTGTGTGGAGGGGGGAGTCTGTATTTCCTGGGAAAAGAGTTAGGGATCCTCTTTAAGTACATTTGTGGAAATTACTAATTTTACTCGACTTCCCAGTGTTTCTCGTGCCACTTTCACTCAGCCTCCGGATTCATAACCTCAAAACTTTTTGTCAATTTTCTTTTCTTTTTTTTTCCCTCCATTTTTTACCATATCCTTCAGCATAGTTATTTTACCCAGTTTTTCCGTATAACAGCTGGTTTTCCGTAAGAGGATCCATTTAATTTAATATAAACATTTTGTTCGTGCATGTGGTGCTTTTTTAGCCTGTGGTTTTTGCTGAATTTCCATTACTGAGTCATTTAAGCTTTACTTGATCATTGAATTGTGTATTAGAAACTTTCTCTACTGAACTTAATAAAGCCGTTTATCATTCAGTTCCAGTTGGGTTTTTTTAAAAATTCTGGTTCAGAAATCTTTGACTACAGAGTTTATTATTTGAATTGGTCTAATATTGTATTGAACAATGCTTCCTTTAGTGGTTTAAGTGATATTTTACTTTTTGTGTTGATTTTTTTATTTCGAAAGACATTTGAGATGAGTGTATGTGCTCTGCCTCATCAGATTCCCTTTGTGTGGAGGTGAAAATTTAAACTTCAGAAATGTATCATTTATTCTGATTGATTTGTTAAAAGAAAGGGAATTTATGATATGAAAAATCATTAAGACTGAAGCAGCTCTCCAAACACATTGCAGTTTATATTATTGCCATTCTTGCTGCAGAAGGATGAAGAGAAGGAGACTAGTTTGCTGTCATAGGTTGCTGGAAATGAGTTATGTGGTGATTTATAGTATTCTTATGAGCTAAGCTATTTAACATGTCGAAAATTTGCTTAAATAAAATTAGTCCATATGACAAAAGCACTTTAATTTCAGACTGTGATTTGGGTATGTTATTTATTTCTCTGTCTGTGTGGATGACTGCTGTGGAATATGCCATAATTTAGATAATAATTTCAGATATGTAGGCACATATAAACATGAAAACACACACTATGTTTTCCTCTAATTATTATACCACAATACTATTATTAGTTTCCAATACTTATTCTGCAATATACTGTCAGACTGCTGTTTTAATACTACTGCACTATGAGTATTTTCTGGTAGCTGAATAAAATCCTAAAGCAGAATAAGTATGATCATTGTTTTTTTGTATTTATGGTAAGGGGTACATTTAGAATTAACCTGATGGTCAATGGAAAGAAATTGACCAGAGCAGCAGTTACAGCAGGAACTCATTATCAATTAAGGGACTTTTGCTTCCGTGTCCTGCCTCGGTCATCACAGTGCATCGTGGAACTTTCTTTGGTTTTAAAACTCCTTATGTTTAATCTTTGACCACATACATCACCCAAAAGGGTGAAATATATACTCTTAAATGTGACTCAATCAATTGATTCCATATATTTCTGATGTCTGTTTTTGTGTCGTGTGATTAGTCAAGAACAAAACAAACCATTTGGGTTCAATTGAACTTTAAAAGTTAGTTATTCAAGCTGTAATGTTATTGCGAACTACATTTTCCATTATATAGATTTAATGGATGGATGGTATTCACTGCAGAACTCGTGAAATATATATCATTGTATTTGCATATTCATGAAACGGCTATATGCTTAAATTGCTTGATTTTGATGGTCTTAAATGTTATGGTTATTAAAAAGGGGATAATGGAACTATGTATTCATCTAAATAATTTATTGTAGATGGATACATGCCAGCATCTTTAAGCAGAGGCCTACGTAAGACATTTACCCGATGAAATGACCCAGTGCTTATAATATCCTGCCCTTATAATTTACAGTTATACTCTTCTGATTACAACAAAACATAATGTAGGTATGGCTCTGGATAAGCATGTTCAGGTGATGCTCAACACGCTGAGATGTAAGTTGCTTTCATCAGGAATAGATGAATATGACCTTTTCCAGTTAATATTACTGAAATAATTATCATTTGGCAGATAACATTCAACATGCAGAAAAATAATTATTATTGTTGTTACTATTAATATTAGTAGTACTCATATTAATCATGTAATAATACAAATACGAAAGACATAGATATACTTTACATAACTGGGTACACGACTGAATGACATTCGCAAAGGATCTCGGGAAGTTTTTTTCCCCACTTGGCGGGAAATTACAGTTACAGACATCGCACGAGACTGAACGCATATGCGAAGTTCATTGCAAAAAAGATTTTCAAACTTGGAGAATCACTTTTAATAAAACAGCTAGAGATGTGAGTAATACCAAGAGGTATGCTCCTGCTTACCCGGGGGATTATTACACAGTCCAGTAGGTTTTAAAGACAACGTATAACTACTGCCTTATATTTATAACAAGTTCGCCTACAACCATTCCAAAACGTAACCGAATTGTGTATTTTGAAGTGGTTGTTTTGAGGAAGAAGTTTACCATAGACTTTATTGTTGTTGTTTTCATTCTGTTCTACTGAATTTTACCTTTGTACCTACACCTTCACCTATAGCCTACGTCGAGTATCGTAATTCTGTCTTGAGGCAAATTAAAAGTGTTGAAAAGAACGAATAAGTCGTTATTATAAAATATTCGTTTATTCAGTGCTCGTTTCGGCTGCTCCTTATTCATCGATTCCACAGCGTTAGTTTTTGTCAGTGTGAAATTTTCGCATACACACCAGTATGTTGTCCTTTAGATGAGAACTAAAATCAGAAGTGATTATCAGGTACTAGGTTTCAGTAATTATCAAAAATAAATAAAATAATGCACATACGGCTTGTTTTATAACAGGGCACGCATAACAACTAAGGGCTCAAATAGTATACAAGAAATGGTAATTAAAACCATAGAGAGATCTGTCCGGCGTAGTCTGTGCCAGTTTGATCGTATTTGCACAGGGAATGTAAGCAACTAATGACGAAGATCCAAGTCTCATTTACCAGGAGAGTCCCGTGGAGGGGAATAAATAGAGGCGCAAGAAAAGGTTTTAAAGCACTTGCTGCTCGAAATTGAGAAACATATTAAAACGGTTACAGATGCAAAACTTTTAATAAGCGCCGTGTGTTTAAGTAATTACCCCTCAGTCGTGTAATGTAAAAGTTCTGTTCTCCTGTCATCGTCAATTGCTAGGTGTATTTTCTGGCCCACCTCCCTCTGTTCACCTACAGGGAAAGCTCTCTGCACCAATTTAGGATCCATCCATAGGGGATTTATAAAACCCCTCTCTCTAAATTAGCCGCCGCGTTTACTCTCCGTGGCAAAGGAGAAATATATTAGTTGTCTCTGAGAGCCGTGGTTTAAGCGCACAAGCCGGACTTAAAACACTCCAGGACCTATATTTCATCGTATTTTTCTATGATAGCCAGACTTTCAAATATTTTCTGCCATACATCGAAGAATGTATAATTGTGTATGCATTTAAATGTGTGTCGGCCTACACACATGGTAGAATGCTGAAATGTATTTCTTGTTTAAAGATGCATTTTTAACTGCCTGTGCTTGTGAACCACTAGAAGAACGATAAGTAATTTTTAATGTATAGCCTATATATATATATATATTTTCAAATAAAGTATGACATTGAGCTGTGGTTCAATTATAATACTGAAAGAAAGATTTTTTGGCAAGTTACAAAAAATATGTAAAACAGCAGTCCAATAAGGTAGTGGTATACAACTTGTATTTTTTCCTTTTAAGAAATCCTTTGGAAGCCAAAAACACAAAATCGGCTATGTGTCGTTAGCAGTCTTTATCGGTTGATCGTTTGGCTGTCCCCTTTCATATTTCTGAATGTTTGATACCATCCCAGATGCAGCCAGGGTCAGATGGGTTGGGAATGAGGGATTTTCTTCAGGCCAGGGCCAGGTGCTCTGGTCCTTGACCACATAGCTTGAACACTGGGGCATCGTAATAAGGCTGCAGTTGGCCACTGTGAAGCGCAGTTCCCGTGCCGCTGTGCTTCCTACCGGATGGGGACATTCTGCTTCCTGAGTGTCCCTCTGCGGGCTGTATCTTCAGTATCCAGGGCAGACATGCTGGGGATTAACATTAGCAAGCCTGGGTGTTACACCTGTTTGATGTCTTTGTAAGGAGACTCCTTACTAAGGCTTTTGCATCTCCCTTTGTAGAATTTCCAGGTTAAAGGCACATTGCTGTATCTGGAATTAGAGTTAAGCAAAGCATTTAGGAGCTGTTTTTATAAGTCTAGATAAAGGGACAGCCCCTATGCATGCAAGTTACCTTACAATAGGAAAAATTGTGATTTTTCTGCATATATAACATTTTTTTTGTGCTATACTGTTTGTGGCATTTTGGTGTGGGCGCAGTTTCTATTTATTTCTGGTGATGCTGATCCTAACTTGTACATTGAGACTTCTGTTCGTCTGCCACATCTATGTGCCTCGGGTTTGTGTCTTGGACCATAGCTTGCCCTTCTCCACAGATGGTGCACTCAAGCTGATTCTGCCTTTTTTGAGTGATTTTTTTCATCCAGTCGTTCTCTGAGGAGTGGCTTACCTACGACTGTGCCCTGTTCACAATCAGTGAGGCCAGTTTCTGGTGCACGCTTGCATTAAACATGGGACTGGAGGTGTGCTTTTGTTCAGTGGCACAGTAAGAGACCTGTTGAGACACAATCGGCTTCTTCAACCATAGAATACAGTTAAGAGATGTTTTTTTTGTATCTGTTTATATTTTTGTGACAATTGCCCATATGATGGTGTGGGGGAAGAAGAAAGACTCAGTTTTAAGAAAATAAAAATTTCTGAACTCTTACAAGGTACGTAACAAAGCATACGTCTGTATTTTCTCTGAAAGATGTAAAAGATCCCTTTAATTAGAGGGCAGTGTAACTCTACAGTTTAGGGCCAATGGCTTACTGAGAACACCAACTCCTACCCATATGAATTAAATGTGGCTCTAATTACTTTAAATATGCAATTTTGTGCCTTTTTAAATGGTTGGTTTGCATTTCCAAGCTAAGAGGAGCTTCCCTGCTGGGAGGTCTTTACTACCACCAGTTTCCTTTGCTTTGTTAAAGGGAGAGAGTAGACACAAACGGCATAGCTGAGAGTGCATTTGAGCTGCAGGAGTGGAACGACAAGCTTTAAACTCCTCAGTGAGCCCTCAATTTTACATTTACCAGGTGGAGGAGTCTTTTGTTCTAAACCCACTGCTGAAATCCATTTGGCTCTCTGCACGTGACTCTTAAGTAAGGAATATTCTGTTAAAAAAAAAAGTTTCATTTCTGAGCTCTGTCATAATTGGTATTGTTCTGCCTTGGTGGCAGGGGGCTTCAGGTCAGAGGGGGGCTTTTGCAGGAAAAGATTTAGTTGGCCACCGTGTCTCAACTAACCAATGCACATATATCTGTAAGGAACCTGTCAGGTGTTCCTAGGTTGGCGATAGACAGCAGGGAATGAGATGTTGCCCCTCCAATCAGTGACAGCCCCCCTGTGTGGCACCGCGTGACATGTAGTATGTAAAGACAGCGGTTGGCTTGGCAGTACCGCACGGTGTGCCAGGCTGGTGCAGCACTGGAGAAAACCTGAAGGAGGTGAGCTGCATTTACAATGCGCCCTGTTTTCCCGTGTCACACACCAACACACGCAACTGCACTGCTCTCCGCTTCTGCAGTACTTATTTAAATGCTGTCAAAAGAAGCTATAGGAGGTATATGGAAAAAGTCGTAGGGGGTCTTATAGCCACAATTTGGAAATAATTGAATATATTCATTCTATATTTATTCTGCATTTAATAGTACCCAGATTGCAAAATGAATCTTTCCCAAAATGGCCTTTGCTGAGCTGCTATGCGGCGTCGAAGCCTGATCTGTGTTTCTTGTCGTTATGAGTGGTTCTGCCATTCTGTGGAGTACCGTGCAGAATCCGATTTCGTTTCAGCTCAGAGCCATACTAACGGCAGTACAAACTGTGGTATGTATGTGTGGGTGTCGTTTGGAAGCGGTTATTTTGGGATTCGACTCTCAAGGGCCTGTTCACTGTGCCGTGTGGAGACAAGTGATCTGAAGTGCCTTTGCGGAAACGGAATGCTGTGGTTTCGCAGCCCCGTTTTTTGTTTTTAAGTGATGCCCCCCCCTCCCCCCCCAGAAAAATAGCTAACAGAAATTAGGAGTTTCACATGTGCGCCTCTTTGGAAAATATAACAACACAGGAAAGTAATTGGCTTGTATTACTTTCAAGATTGTCTGTAGTTGCTGCCGGCTTACTTTATTCAGCGAGCGTTATGTGTCTTCCCAGACAGGTCTTTGGTGTCTCACATACTGGGGCTATGCTCTGTTCTGTCAGAAGAATTTGTCCAGGTGCATAGGAGCGATAGCAGCATCCGGGCTCGACGGATGGCCCATTAATGCGCCCGCCGCTCGCGTGCAGCCACGCGGTCAGGACCGTTGATCTTTCATCACCGCGTCGACGCGTCACCGTGTCAGCCGCCCTCGTTGGGCCGCGGCAGCGACGCCCTCATTAGCAGGAGATCGGCTGCCGCCGCTGTCTGGGGCGCCGCGCGGCACGACTGGGTGTCGCCTCCACCGCGAAGTAGGCCCTCGCCGCTAATGAGAACGCGGTGGCAGCGCCTGGGCTAACGAGGCAGCGGCACGCAGCGGAGCGGGGCTCCGGGTACACGCTCGCTGCCCTGTCTGACAGCCGCCTGAGAGGCCGCTGGAAGCTGACGGCCCTCCCAGCAGCGGCGTGGCCGTCCGTGTCACACGCCGCACACGCGCCAGAGCCGGGGGCTCCGCGAGGGTCGAGGAACGTGCCTCAATACAGACCCAGTGAAACGGGAGACGATGCGCTTCGGAAGAATCTGACGGGGTGTTAGCATGGTAGTTGGTTAGCCTTTGGATCGCACTAACTGCCAACACGTGTACGTGCGCGTGAAGGAATCTGTAACACTGATTCGTGTAAAAATGGACTTGCTTAAGCACAATGAAGGCCGATGTTCACGGCTGGAAGGCGTTCGAATTATGAATTAAGGAAACACTGGGATAATTTAACAATATGGTGGTTTGTTTTTTTGTTCTTAAGGAGGGAGACTTGTGTTGATTCTCCACGTAGCAGTTTGCTACAATAATATTCAGCCCCACATCAGAGCTCCGCGGACGGTACCTCCCTCCTCCTTACTTTGCTCTGTGGATATTCAAGAGTTTGTGAACCTGTTATTGTCCATGGCATGCCAGGGCACTCTCTCATGCTAGGGCCAGGCTTGTAAGTAACCGACCTGTGGGCTTGTGCTGTGATGTCTGATGACATGATGATGGATTTCTTGGGGTGGTTTTTTTTTTTGTGTCCACAGAGGCGTGAAAGACCCGGGGGGGGGGACGACTGCAAAAAGGCAGTTCGGAAGCAAATGATATATGATGCAGTGTCTGTGATTATTGACACACATGTTTAAACTGTCACTGTGGCATGAGCGCTTAGTGGCGTGTCACCAGGGCACTTCAGATATATCAGGAGTCCGATCATATTCAGAGCACCCAGACGTGGCACCTTTGTACATCAAAATGTAATTATGGGAGCTGCCTGATCAGCTCTGATATGTTATAGGGCTTTTCAAAATAAAGGCCCACGTTAGTACCTTTTTTCCTTAGTCCATAGGAGCTTGAATTCATTGGGTTGATTTCTCAGTCAGACCCCTTGGGTGTGTTGAGTGGGTCAGTTTTGTCTCCTTTTCTAACAGAGATTTTTCTTTCTTTCTCTTTTTCTCCCTTTTCATGGCAGTAGAGGAAAATGAAACGGAGGAGCAGCCCTCTGCAGCGGGACGGTCTGGTGCTCAGAGCGGTAATGTCCCATTTCCTAGTCTTAATGCTGAACTGGCCAAGCGTTGCCTTCTTTTCCTGTTACCCACAAAGGCACTTGGGAATGAAGGATATGTGGTTTTGAGCAAAGGTTAAGCTTTTTTTTTTTTTAAAGTAACATCAAACCTCAAAGCTCAGCTTAACATTGGCCAATAGTTATGCCTATCAGCTATAGAGCCACACGGCCTGTTGCACTCTGGGATAGTGGAGTGTGCGAGTCAGATGAGCCCCTCCCCTCCATCTCAGCCTGGTGCTCACGATGGCCTGCAGGAGGAGAGATGAAATCCAGGTCAGGCTTTCAGACGGCCATTATGAATGAATCGTGGCCTTAGTACAGACCTATCCCTCTCTGTCTTTTCCAGGAAAGGTTAGATGTTGTGTGTAGTTATTTTAAACCTAATATGGATTACTTTGTCCAACTGTCAGGGGCCCTAGGTGCTCCGAAGATGGGTGATAAAGTATTGATAAGCTTTGTAGAGGGAATTGTCCAAGGGAACAGTCAGTAGTGCGAACGCCCATCATCTGCGCCTTATGGATTTTTTTTGGATCTGTCAGACACCCTTCCTCTGCTGCGGTGCCTACCAGGGAGCTTAAGCACTCACTGATGAGCCCTGACTAGCCCCCTCCCATGCCTGTCACCTTGCAAACTGTTGCTAACGGGTGGGACTGATGACAACTGCCCTGTCAGGTACAGACTTTATGTCCCGACCTGCAGGAGCCCCGTCAACTGAGAGATGCAATGCATTATACACCCTCCATCCCCCCTGGCTCGTCCGAGGGGCCCTTCTGGCAGTGCCCCTCTTCAGCACACTACCAACACTTTCCGATCCCTCTTAAGAGCCAACGCAATGTGTCTCCTTTCAGAATTCCATTGGCTGGTGAATCATAGGTGCTGTTTGGATTTACACCTGTCACTTTAGTGTGATTCTAGGAATTTAACACCATTTGAGGTCTGATAGGGTTTTTTAGGTCCTTAAATTCTTGCCCTTCATATATTTCTATATTGCTGTTTCTTCTGTATTCCTATAAATGTCCCTGTTTTGCTCATTTGCCTAGGTCTTATCAGTTTTCTGAAGAGTTATCCAGTTGTCCTGTAGTGCTGTTCAAGATGTCGACTATGTTGATTTGAATAAGAGTTTTCTAAAATAGAGGGTACTGTTAAAAATACAAAAAACTCCTTAGTTCACTCCACAATTATTCCTTCAGCTTTCATGTTGCGTTGTTCAGGACCTTAATATATCCCTGTATGTGGAAAACTGAATTACTAACTGCATGGCCAAGGCCAAACTTCTGGCTTCTTAATGTTTGAAACAAGTTTTCCTTAGAATTATTTAGTCCATTTTGTTTATGAACAATGTAAATAATTTCTTTCCAATATTGAACTTTTTTTGCCTTATCTTTACAACATAATCATAGTCACCTCAAGTTTAATTGCAGTTACATATAATCAAATAACATTTAATTTCTGCATTGTTCTGCATTGCAAAGCAGAGATTCACATTTAACAATGAATCGAATGAAATATTAATGTCTTGCTGTTATATTAAATTCACAAGTTTCAAGGAGCAAATCAAACAAGAATTCAGAGGCTAGTTAGACATAAATGTTGATGTTTTCATTTGTACAAAAACAAAAGTTGAATTAATTTGCCCTGGTGCACCTCTGTTCCCTTCTCACTCTCCCTGCACACCTCACCAAAAAAAAGGGAAAAAAACATGCTGTTAGATGAAAAATAGATCAAGGTGCATACTTGTTTACAGTATATTAGGACACAGGTGTGGGGTTGTCTCAAGTATTCCCCATAAGCCCACAAGAACTGATGGAGGGGGGTGAAATGGAGCCACCATTTCAGAGCATTCATACACAGACTATAATTTTCAAGTGCATGTAAGCCATGTAGAATAAACACGAACAAACACTTGTGCTATTTAAAGAATTGCAGCTGACCAAGGTGAGGCCATGTCGTCATTTGGTGAGGGCAAAATGCTGGCTGTGAACCTTGCATTTCTGCTGGAAGACATGTGATGGCACCATGAGATGAGCACCCTGATATCATTTTCTGCCGAAGTGTCACCTCGTCACCTGTTGGCCTTTTCTTTCATCACCGGGAGACTTATTACCAGGGACAAGTGGAGCACTGACAAGTTTAATTCACTGTCAAAATGACGTTTTAAAATGTGTTTCTTTTCCTTCCCTTGTAATAATCTAATTTTTAAACATTCGGCATCTGCATCGAGGCTTCTGTACATGTCACCCTGGTCTGATAGGTGTCATGTGTGCTGTCTTTGATTATTTTGTCGCTGTTGGGTTTTTCAGAACTGCGCTGGAAGTATTCCAATGGGCGTGAGGATCAAAGCGCATTGTGATCCGAGTCCGTGCCTTCCTTGTTTACTCAGCGCAGTCTCCAAACTTGCCATGACTCTAAAAAACAACTTGTATCTGCCTCGCCTCCATTGTCTAACGACGTACGGTGCGAGAGCACGTCGATAAATTGGCCTCCAGGTGTACGTGCCCGTTTTGATCTTTTTTGCACGTTTTGTACACATGCGTGTCTTGAGTTTGATGCTTCGCAGAATAACAGAACAAAGGTTATATCGGTTATGCTAAGAAAGATGTGTGCAGAATCAAGGTTGGATGCAGTGGGATTCTTGTCACTGCAGACGTCTAATGAGACCCTGTGTGTGTGTGTGTGTTTTTTCTCTGCGGTGAGTATAGCAGCGTAGCTGTGAGATCACTCGATCTTTTGCCTCGCAGAGCTCTGTATATAATTATAACCATATGAACCTTTTTCTTGAAATCCTCGCAGTGTCAGGTTTCAGCTTTCCTTCAACAAGGAACGTCAGATCCACTAAAACGACACTGTTGTTAAAAAATCAAGTAATACTGCCGGAGTGGTGAGCTCTGTTGTGTCTGAGGATTATGGGAAAAATGGTGCTGGGAAAGGCGGCGTCTTAGTCCCCACCCATTGAAAATTTTTTCATATTTCCAGAGCCTTTGACTGCTGCAATGGCATTGGAATATTTTCCTACTGTGAGGGTGGGGGCACGGTGGGGGCGTCATCACCACCTGGAATTGATTATTATCTCTTTTTCCTTGTGTTCGTAAAGCAGTCTTGGGCTACTACATTCTGCCGTCACCAAAGTTAGGTAATGCTTTTGTGCTGGCCGCATACTTCTAAAATCGATATGGGATTGTCATTGTGTAATTGAAATATTTATTGCATGTGGTATTTTCATACTGTAAAAACACTGTTATGGACAGACTACCACAGTATGGGCATCACCGCATCCCTGTAAACAACGTAAATGAATACGGCGTTGCTCAGTCAACCTCTCCATCAAACCCCTGCATTCATATTCCATTTAATACAGAGTATTACACATCTTTCATTTGCTTGTTCTTCTCCCACTCGTTCACATGCGCTGCAGATTTAGTACAAATTTAATATCACCGGGCAGGTTGGAAACTCTAGAAGCTGATTAATTGTATATATTTTGGATGGGATATCAGTGAAGAGCACCACTGGCAAGGAGTTCAGACAGATGTCTCCATACACCATATTTATAATTGAACCCCAGTCCAGATTTATTTAGATTACGCTTCGCTCCACCCAGGTTGTGTTGACTGTTGTACAATCCAGTGTGATAAAAATGCCTTAAGGATGGTCATTCTGTGGACGATGTGCTTGAGTTTTTAAACTTGTTCACTGAGAAGTGGCTGGAGAGAAGCAGCTTTTTTTTCCTACAGAAGATAAAAGCCTTGTTATTCTGATCACAGAAAGCTGTAATTTTTGGACATGACTTCCAAAAAGATTATGTACCCCGGCTTTGATGAAGAATAGCTGGGAGTACCTAAAGTAACTGATGAGAGCGCAGAGAAGCATAATAATTCAGTAAATTTTTTATTTCCTTTGGTTAAAAATGTTTTTTTAAATTTAGGTAGAAGATTGAAGGAAATATAAGTAATTTTACATAATCTTCTAACCAAATTAACAAATAAACAGGCCTGAAACTGTTTTTTGGTTGGATATGTTTCTTGGTCTTTGAAACTAGTGTTTTGCTGTGCAGCACTGACATTTGTATCAGAAAACGTCACCTAATGAAATTACACGTTATCCCAGATGTATTTCTGTCTTCTGTACATAGCCAGTATAGGTAGGGCATCTGTACCTTTTAGTATGTTTCTGGTCTCTTCTCTAGTAGGAATGGTGGTGTTATCTTTAGAGGAGGAGGGATTATTGGATGGTGTTGTCACTGTGCTTTTGTTGTACCATTCAAGCGTTTCATGTCTGAAACGGGCACAATTTGCTCAGTCACAAGTCTGCCTCTGAACTCACGAAACCCTTGCTGAAGACTCCTGCGTTTTTCAGCCACCTTCATGTCTTTTCTTGATGGGCTTTCCTTTAAGGAGGGTGCTATCATCTCGGTTTCACCCACAGTCATGTATGCGCTCAGCTGACTGTACACATGGCTGTGGACCGACGAGCAGGAGGGGCCCAATCGGACTCCTTCCCAAACATTTAGTGAGGTCACAGCCCAGAGCAAACCCCAGCTGACACCGTAGGACACACCTTCTGGCAAGTGGCTGCGTGCAGCCAACTCGCTTACTGTTCCATTTATATGTTAGAAGACGATGATATTGCTGCCTTGTGCTTGTTCATTATTAAGGTATCACAGCTGCTTGTCTATGTGATATTGACCTTTTTCCCATAACATAGCCCCTGGACCCATAACTAGACTACAGGACAGCTGGCAAGTTAACTTCTTATAACCCAAAGAATGTTGCTCAGTGCAGCTAGAGAGTTAGCTTCTTATAAGCAAAATAATGCTGCTCATTTTCATTCTGTTCATTTATATATTGCTGTAGTTATCATTTCAAGTTTTGATGGGTTTGATCCAGGCATAGATTCTGAGTATGTCAAGGTAGTTTTGTTAGCTATTTGTCATTGTAGTCCCCCCGAGTAGCTGTCTACTCTAAGAGTGCATGCATCATCTGACAGCCACATTGCCAAACTACTGATGCTAACACAGATACCACCATTGTGATTATAGACCTTAGATAAAAGTGATGCTTCTTGCACGCAATACTAGACTATTAATAACAAAAAATAAATGGATGCAACCATACGTCCACACATGGTCCATGGGAAAGGAAGCTTTTTTTTTTTCACAGAATGAAGTGGGAGTTTAATTTGCTTCAAATTTTTGTGCCGATGGATATTAGGGCTCTTGCTGCCCTAGCTCACTCTTGTAGGTGAATTTCATTTGGACACCAAAGTGATCTGCATTTTAAAAGATTTTAAAACGGTAAGCTTAATTATTGTTAAGGGGAGGGACTTGATGTATTGCTGGAAAAGGTGCAGCAGCGAGATCATACTGGGCTGTGCATTGCTGCTCCATGCATGAGCGGAGCAGAGTTCCTTTTCTTCTCTAATTTTCATGTGAGCCGTCACTGAGATCCGGTGTGTCTCTCTGGGGTCAGGGCAATGAGTGCTGGTGGGGGGTGGGAGGGGGGGGGGGAGTGTATGGCGGGGACTGGCAGGCTGTAGCTGTAGGGGGGCCCGTGGCTAGTGCAGCACCTCCTCTCTCAGCGGGAGACCCCATGGGGTGATGGAGAGATCACTCTGTTGGGGAGGCCGGGACCTTTGGGAGGAAAGAAACTGAAAAAGGACATCAATTAAAAAACTATAAATATTAAAGAGCAGAAATATTCAATAAGATGTCGGGGGGCAACAGGCGTTGAGTAGATGCTACTCACTCCGCAAGATGAAGGCTACCTTACCATAAATGTCACTCTGCACCTGAGAAGAGCATAAGGGGCGGCTCGCTTCATCACGTCGGCCATCGCCATGGCAGTTAATGCCGTAACCAGTGCTGCTTATCAGCTCTGAATAATTGGTCTGCCAAACGGTACCTCGATTGTGATAAAAAAAAAAAAAAAAAAATCTCATGCATAAAATCTGATGCATCAAGTCAGCGGCCAACGCACAGCCAGCAGAAGTAAAAGGATTGTTAGCATTATACCTATTCGCTGTTTGGCAGCCAGTCGTCAGTTTTTAGATTAAGTACAAAGGGGCTGTAAATGCTTGTACCAAGGAGGGATTTTTTTTCGCCGCACCGAATGATGTAACGTTTATAACATGTTGTATTCGTCAGACCATTATGTTGGCCCACAATCAAGAAGGTGGTTTTTACATTTGTACTGTTTTTTTCTACCTAGATTTCTTTGCGCTCTGCCAAAAACAACAGAGAAATCTGAGTGATGGAGAGTATGTGAATCGCCCGGGCCCTGCTCAAGCCGCGCTCTAGCTACCCCGGCTGCATGAAAACCAGATTCCTGTGACAGTTTTAGCGTGTTCCCAACACAGTGCTGTGATACCACACTGACAAGGTGCCAGCCAACTTTTCTTTAGGTCCACCGGCACAAAAGTGTGACAGTGACAACGTATTTTGATGCGTCTTTATGAAGTCGAAGCAGAGCCTACACAACACCTGCGTAATCGCTACATGACAGCCGATAACAGCAGCCTGAAGCATTCTTTACAGGCTTGTGCCGGTGACATGACACGCGATGACAGCCAGGTCTGCGTATGTGCATCCTGCTCTCTGTCATCTGGGGTTAAGGAACTGAAGGCTCCACTGAAGGTGCTGCACCGCCACCATGAACACGTTAGCTGTGCTACAAAAACCTGCGAATGAGGCAGGCTGCTAGCAGGCGTCTGCCTTCGTGATTCTACCCACGGAATCCAACCGAATTATGACTGACCGTTGCAGAATTAAGCGAGAGCTTCCCATACTGGTTTCAGAAATCATTCCAATTAGCTATTTAAATCCAACTGTACTGTAATGTGCATTAATACACTGAAATAGGTACACGATAGATAAGCACTTCATTGGACAAGTAAGGCAACTCGCAATTCTCGAAAACGAGCCTGTTTGCTGTTAGCCAAGGCATTCTCTAACAAAGTTTGAATCCCCACCTTTCTCAAAAGAACCGAGCCAGTTTTGTTACACGTCCAGCCATACTGAGCCCCCATCCGTAGAGCCATAAAGGGCCACAGAGTCCAGCGGGCGTTCCAGGAGAGCATCTTAGACACTTTAACACTCGGAATGCTGTGGGCAGGGACGAGCTGTAAGGACATCAGCTTGATTACCCCATCATCCATAATAAAGGCTACGAAACATGTGTGCCTTTCATAACCGGTCGGCGTGAATCTGGTGTCCTGAGATCCGATAACCATCGATTTCTCTTTGGGGAGAACATTTGGGAAAATATTTTTGTGCGCTTCCATGAAAAGGTCTTCTTTTGTTTGACTGATTAATACCTATTGGACGTGACTGATCCCGATAGATGGTGTGGAGTTTGAAGGAACATGGAGTGTACAGCTGCAGGGCTTGCGTGGGGAGCATTATGTTCTGTAAACACACTCTGTTTTGTTATGCCTCATCTCAGCGGAACTGCGGCGCTGGTATTTTTATAAAGCATCTTCCAGAACTTTCCATCGCCTTGAGTTAAGGACAATGGTGGGTGTGATGGTACATCGATACTTTGCTGGTGCTGAAGTCCTGGGTGGCCCTGACGACTTACAGAACTACGTCCCTTCGGGGGAAACTTGTGCAGCACAGACACACACACATACACACTCAGACACACATACAGACCACAACAAATATGACTTTGCTTGGAAACACAATGCCAGTTATTAATGTGAGGCAATATTGGCTTAATGTTGTGTGGAGAAGAGCCTCTTCACCTGCCAGCAATCGTAACTCTTCCATTGCATTAACCAGCCACTCAGACAAATTGTGTGCCCTCTGCAAGAAACGAAATTAAAGAAAAAGTGAGGCGTATCGATGTGTGCGACCCGCGGCTGCCCTCATGTGCCGATGAATTATTCAGGAAACCATCAAGTGTTTTATCTAAAGCATTTCTGAGGTGGGGAAAAATGGGGGAAATTTGGATCCATGTGCTGATGTTCTTTCTCTCCGACAGTTTGTTGCCGAATGTCTTTATTAAAAGCCATAGCACAGTCAGGGAAGACTGTGCTATGTGGCTCTAGTTTTCCCAGGTCTTTTCAGCAAGATTGGTTGTGGGATTTGGTGGAGGGAGGGTGCACTTGTGTGGCAGTTGATGAAATGCACTTGGTTCATCGAGCCAAACATCATTAGTATCAAGGCACCCGTAACAGTTACCCTTCATGCTGTTTGACATGATCACTTCATGTATGTTCATGTTCTGAAGTACAGGGAGAAATACTGGTATTATTTCAGAGTTTTGCAGTGTTCAGTGATTCTTTTTGTAATCTGTATTCAATGCTGTGGTGTACGAAAATATGACAGTAATATCCCAAGATGTCCCTTTTGATATTAGGATGTGTCGCAAAGGGAATCATTTCTGCACTTTGCGAGAAATAAAAAATTATCCTGGAAAATGCAACTTTTCAAATCAGCCTGTTGTTCCACAAATTAGCTAACGGCAAAATGCTCAAGTGACCTAGTTTTAAAGGTGCTTTCACACATCTTCATAAGTGCTGAAACAAAAATGGATCCGCGATCTAATCTGCAGCTTTTGGGAACGTGTCACTCTTCTTCCTGGCTCCGGCAATGTAAAGTGAGGTGTCTACGCAAGGCCTCGCTTGCAAAGACTAGAAACACCCGTGACTGTCTTCGCGGCCCAGCCTCCTGCTGTCCTTGAGGATGCCTGATCCTGCCCTGATGCCCCTTCCACTCTCCCCCCTGCCCCCACAGACCCGAATGGTGAACTAGGAAAGCCGGTGGAAGATGGGGCGGACAGCGAGCTGAAAAGCCGGCCGGCACCTCCGGAGGAGGGGGAAGAGGGGGAGGAGGAAGAGGAGGAGGCGCTGCACAGCTGCGACGGCTGCCTGCAGGTGTTCGAGTCGCTGAGCGATCTCACCGAACACAAGATTAATCAATGTCAGCTGACAGGTAAACAATGCTTAACACCGCGCTGCTTCCGCCGCTCCCGCCGCTCCCCGCCGCCCCACGCCTCTCCCTGATGGATTTCACGCATGTCGCCCACCAATTAATAAGCGTTGCTGTTTTTCTACATCTCAGGTATGACCACAGGTGATTTTATCTCTCCACTTGGTTTGGAGCCAACTATTAAGAGAAAAATATTTTTCTTAGAAGCAGGGATATGCGGCATGTTAAATAGGTGCTTCGCTCACGCATTGAAGGTTGACGTGGGACTTCTAAACTCCCCCCATTATATAAAATCAGGGGCGGCACTAGAGCAAACCCCAATAAAATCGCTCTCATCTACGATGGCACCTCTGTTTCCGGGAGCCTGGTGTTCTATGGAAGAACAAACATCGCAGTCATAAATTTTTCTCCTGGGTTTCTTAAACAGAGGATCCTTGCCAAGGAACACATTGGTGCGCCTGATGCTAGCAGCAAAAAACAGAAATGCAGGTTAAGAGACTGTAGCTATTTCAGATGTCAGCTGACGGTTATCAGGAATCAGGGGCTCTCCTCTTGTTTCAGCACTTGGTTTGGCCAGAACCACAAACGGTTTTCTTGAGGCTTGGTTGGCAGGACCACTCTTTTATTCTTTGAAAAAAAGAAAGGAAAAAGGCAACTTTTCTTCTGCATTCTCCAGAGGAGAACACTTAAATATTACGAGCAATCGGGCAGATTCTGGCTGTTTTAAATACTGACACGATTCCCAGGGAGGCATATCTACCGTTTATCTGGAACTGCTTTGGAAACCCCAAAATATGAAGACTACATAGCTTATGTTTGTATAAAAATAGCTTGTCTTTAGCATACTGCTCACATCTATCACATGTCCTATCTGTTGGATGTATAATCATCATATCTGTTTTATTTTTCTCCTTTTTATATAATTTCCCCTTCAAAAGCGATAATATGTTTGCAAGCTGACCTTTGACTTGATTCAGATAAAAAAACACATTAATAAACACGGGAACTTAAATCCCTCCATGCTGTGACAATATCTTTGTTCAGAAGAAAATAAAATCTCCCTGTGTGGGTTTCCTAAAGTTATATGAGTGTGTGCTTTTCAGCACTTTCTTAAATACCTGGGAATCTGTGACAACCACAGGTACAAAGAACACAAATATGCAGCATCCATATGCTAAGGTAATAGAAAAAGAAGAAAAAGGGGACAGAATACTATTTTGCAAGACAGTACACTAATTTATTGTGAATTTTACCATGGTCTCTGGCCTGGTGGAAAATGTCAGTCTTCTTTCCAATTTGTTTCCAATCTGGAAAAGAAATCATTTTACCTATTACCAGTGTTGGGCATTTCAGGTTGACAAGCTACAAATCCAGACCAGGATTTTGTTTTTACCAACCAGTTCAGCATAAGGAGTCATGGTCACAGAGTATTCA
>JABFDZ020000001.1:18453068-18470898 GCA_019775955.2 Pollimyrus isidori
CCCCCCCCCCCCCCCCCCCCCCCCCCCCCCCCCCCCCCCCCCCCCCCCCCCCGCCCCCCCCCCCCCCCCCCCCCGCCGGGGGAGGGATCCGGATCGCTGTCACCCCACCAGCCTGAAGGATGCCGTGGGATCAAATTTTATTGTAGACATCAGCATCGCACCAGCAGAGATAAAGCGCCCGTGGAGGACAGGCACAAGGTGTTCTCAGTCAGCCTGCCGTACCATTTGCCATTAAAATGCCCGTCTTGCAGGGTTTTCATTGCAGCACTCATGATGTGTGTTCCTGTAACGTTTCGCTGTTGAGGAGCTCGCATCCAAAATGGCCACCACAAAGCTGCCAGCACGGCATTTTCTATGGGGTGGTCCTACTGATGGCGCTGCCCACTTGGCGTCCTGACAGTCCTGTACCAGGGCTCGCATCTCTGCAGGGTTTCTGCCCGTGGGCGTTAAGCTCTGGCCTCCATCTTTTCATGCGGTCACCCCTTGGCCGTGGCACCGTGTGCACTCCCTGAAGGAGAGCCCTGCCAGATGTCCCTCCAGTGGGGTTCGGCGTGGTTCGCTCCATCGGGCTCGCTGCATGTCTCTGCTTGCTTTTCCCAGGGTGCTTCTCCCCAGGACACTTCTGGCTTTGCTCCTCAGGCTTCCAGTTGAAGGACAAAAGGCAAAAAAAGCCTCACAAGCAGAAATAATAAGACCTGCAACTGACTGTCCTTTGTGGTGGCGTAAACATATTCATAGTGGGATTTCTAGCCATACGCAATAGTCTCAAAACTAATGTCATCCTGTTCTTTCCACAAATCGGATATGGTCGACTCCTTCTTGCTAACCGGGTCGGATGGGATCACTGCATTAAAAGGGTATTCCCTTGAGAAACACCTATTCTGGTTTTGTCCTCAAAAAAACCTCTGAGTCTCTCTGTGGGTTTGGGGGCCTGTTATTTGATTCCTCTGTGGGCTGACCTTTAAATAACTGCCTTTCGCTGTTTCTCTACACGCTAGCCTAGCATAAACAAAGCAGACCCCCCCCCCACCCAGCAGCCCCAAAAACCCAGCACCGCCATCACACTGCAATTTCTGCAAACAAATGAATAATGAACGAAGAAATTGTATGTGTCAGGAGCATACGTGCCTATCTTAACTGGGAGCCGTACCCATCAGCGCCTCGTGTACAAGGGGAGATGGTGACTGAGGCTATTCTTATATATAATCTTTTTGCTTTAATCACGAGTTTGCGTTGTTCTTTTGACAATGAGGAGCTTTGATCAAAGAGAGTCCGGCTGGAAGGTTTGGGTGCTGCTGGTCACTCATTCCCCCCCCATTTCCAGACCTTTTCTGGAATGTCCATGAAAATGCACATGTACGGTACATGCAAATATATATATGTGTGGTGTGGACACTGCTCTGCAACCAGCTACAGCGCAATTCAATTAACTTAGCGCGTATTTCCTTAAAATTATTTATCTTGCTTGGTCAGCCCCAAATTTGCTCTTAAGTACATCACCTGTGTGTGTGTTAGCTTATGGCACAAAGCAGGCTATTTTGCAAAGGGTCGGCCGTGTGGAAACGTGGAGTAAGGCTGTCATAATAAAAGGCTCCTGGCAGTGATTGGAGTGTAATTGTCGTTCCCAGAAAATTCTCGCTCTCCAGCACTGTCATTCCAGCACTTCTGTTTTTTTTTTTATATAGTACTTTGTCATTTGTCTCTGCAGCATCTTTCACCCAAAGCAGCATATCTGGAATCTCGTCAAGGGTACAACAGCCAGACCCTTGCGAGACTCTGGAGACCACCACGATAAGAGTCCATTATCCAGGACTGTGCTGCCCGTACAGCACAAATACTCCCTTCACTTTTCAAAATGTGTCCCTAACTGTACAGAGCTGGTCCCCTGCCGAGATTGGAAGGACCCTTTTGGGGGAAGACGAAGGGGGTCCTGTTTCAGTAAAGTGTAGCCTGACTAATCAGCTAGCACTTTGTAGCCTAGTTCTTAGCACGCTGACATGACATCATGCTTGGGACGCAGCATGTGGTTCTGAGGAGAGCGTGAAGAGGGCAGTGTCCCTTGCAGCCAGGCCAGTGTCTTTACGGAGGTGGTTACCGATTGTTAGGAGACCTGCTTGCCACCCGACTCTCCTTTTGTTTCTTTTTTCCCCTCCTCCCTCCCCTCCTTTTACCGCCGCTGGTAATGATAGCGTGAGTGTCGTTAGGAATTCAAGGCAGATGTACCCCACAGGACTCCTCTTCCACTCCCCGAGGCCTCGCATCCTACATTATGCACCATATAAAGTATTTATTGGGCTCTATCGGCAGAGCACTGCGGTTTGTAGGGAGAACCAGGGAGGCTGGTCTTCGAGCACCCATGCAGTGGCTCCGGGGAATGCAACCCAGGCGACAAACCCTCTACTCTACATTGCTGCTTCTCTCAGGTCCTCCGCACACACATACATGCTCACACACATGCAGAAATACACACACATACATGCTCATACACATGCAGAAATACACACACATACATGCTCATACACATGCAGAAATACACACACATACTGTACATGCTCATACACATGCAGAAATACACACATGCACATGCTCACACACATACACACACATACTGTACCACCAACCCAGGCTTCCTTCTGGGTTATTCAACCAAGAAGCATCGTCATAAATTTGTTTGGGGGGGGGGAGGCACATCACACTGTTTTCAATGTTTATTCTGATGGCTGTATCCATATCTCTTCTCCGCGGGAGATCCGGCCAGAGCTGACTCGCCTGACACACTGCACTTGATATGCAGATAGCTTACTCCAGCCTGGTCCTCTGGAATGTTTGGTCATCAGCCTCCCCACTGAACAGGCTTGTGTGACCATCAGGTCTTGCATTGACTGGATTCTGTTTCTGAGATCACACATTTCATACTTTTTAGTTAGAGATGAGCGTTCACGTCTCGTGTCCTTTTGTCAAGCTTAAACCTTATTTAGTTATTGTTTTTATATGCAGGTACCCATGCAGTGATTACTGGAGTGCGGCTTTACATTCAGGAAGCCTGGTTCATCCAGACCGGCTCTTCATCCTTTGTTCGCCTGCTTGGGTGCCGTCATAATTTTCAAAGGGGAAGCTGAGGAATGGGGGATATTAAATCTTAATCAGTCTGGGTTCTGCCTATTTGAATTTCAGAAAGCGTTAAGTAGAAGTGTTCCCCAGTGCTTACGGAAGTGGAAAACAATTAAATAATAGAAATCTTTCACTGTTTTGTCACACAGTCGACTTGGCTCTGATACAGGAGCTGAGGCATAACCAGTAAGCTGCCCTCAGTCCAGAGTTATTGGTGGTGGATGTGTGGTTACCTAAAAAATCAGCAGGCAGCCCCCTACAGGTAGAAGTCCCCGGCTTTCAGACAATGCGTTCAAAAGGTCCAGAGTGGCAGTGGACCTGGGTTCTGGTGGCAAGCAGACATTTTGAGATCACTCACCAGCCTCACAGCCTTCTCAAAAAGGCCCCAATAAGAGGGGAGAGCCAGCCAATTAGGCAGGACAGCTGCTTGCTGATCAAGGACAGCATAAACCACCAGGTTCTGATGCAGCTTTGCCTCTTTAGAGTGGTAGAATTCGGTAATTGCAGATTAATTTTTGGGCTGGTCTATTGCATGCCGGCTGTCTCCTGGATTCTGAAGGTTCAGGTCCACCAGAGAGCTGAGCACAGGTTGTGCGGCATTTGCAGCCGGGACCCTCAGAGCGCCTGTTCCACGTAGCCATGCAAGCCTGCCTATTCCCGGCACAGATTCTGGAAATTTCTTTATTCTTCATTGGCTGCTGACAGCATTGGTACCTCGAAACCGAAGTAACACGCTCTGATGTGCGTGATTATGGAAATGTTTACTTCGTCTCCTGCATGTAAATGTGCACTGAGAATGCACTTGAATCCTTCCTTGGGGGTGTTTAATTCTCTTTAGAGCCACGAAAAAAAAATCTAATAAGCCCCCCCCCCCCAACACCTTTGCAAAATATTCAATTTGGTCAAGCCAAGAAATGAATTAGCAGAATAAACAAGACAAAATACAGGGGGAGTTTTTTCTCATATCCATTCTCTCCTTTCATTATTTTCTGGCCTCCGATTTTACGTCAAGATGGAATAAGGTTGGACTTTGGTTAAAGGAATGTTTGACCTGAAACCGAACGTTGCAAAAACATAACCTCCAGCATGGAAATGATGTTAATATTTGACAGTTCATCAGTCGTCACCCCTATTGTCACAGATTCACTGGCATCAGTGGCCTTTTATGAAGACTTGAGTGTGAGCACCATATTTTGAGCATCTGCCGTTCTTAGAGGCGGGTACGAGAGGAGCCCCTTTAGCCACAAGGATTAGCACGTTGGCATTTTCGGCAAACCCCCTTCGGGGGTCCCAAGTCAACAGAGCAGTAAATATATCACCGCATATTTGAATAAGCGTCGAGGGTGGGTTACAGTTAACCCCACCGCCTGTGGGCACGTGTGCTGCGCCGGGTCCCGTGTCGCTGTTGAGGGAGGTCCTGTCTTTCGACACGTGGCCTTTAACGACCCCCGCCGTGGGGAATCTGTTTGCCGGCAGAGACATATTAACATTTTTTATTTAGATGAAAAACTAATATTGTTATTTTGCTGATGAAATCATGCCTTTTGTGATAACTGTTTTCTTATCATGAATGATGAACGTTTACTCATCGATGCTCGCCTCCGTGTTTGACGTCTACTTTGGGCCCATCTTGTTGCCATAGTTTTTATCTCTGGGTCGCAAATTAATGTACATCACCCTTGTGCTTGTTTTTATTGATGGTATGATATCTTGGTAAGGATTATTCTCTTTACATGCATAAAAAGAGGGAGTCGGCTGTCTTAAAACAAGTCTGTCACCAAACTGTGGGAGACTTTGCACTTCCCCGATTCATGGGCTACAAACTACCCTGCATTCCAATACCCTCTCGTTGGGTCGGTGGTGCTAGACAGGTATCGATCACGTTTAATTAAAATGATTAATTATTTATCTCCCGTACAGTAATGACAAATCAATTGGAGCACCTTTCTGAGCTGGCTACATTGGCAAACGGTGGCTGCCATGGCCCCTGGTAGCCTTGACAACGCTCTACCCCCATGAGCAGCGGTGGGTGGGGATGCATCTCTCATCCACAGTCAATTTCTATTGATCCCTCCACACCAGAGGGGGCGTCGCTGCTCTGGAGCAGTGGGCAGTGCTTTGTATGATGTCTTTACATGGGTTTTTCTACTGTCTGACTGGAAACACAGTTTTAAACCATTTTTGCACACACATTAACTTTTTGTGAACCGTCATCTGAAGGTATAAATAGTCATACATAATATACCTTTTAAGCAAGGTAATATTCAAATAAATACACAAGTGCCTTTGTAATATTTTGCTAGGTGAAAATTACTGGTAATGTGTCAGTTTTTTCCCTTGCACATTGTCCTTTGGTCTGCATTGCGAGCAGTATCACAGGAGGTAGTGATTATCCCTTTTGACACATTTATCCTTGAACGCTAAATGGTAATCAGCGTGTTGTCCTCTGCAGCGAAGGCATCTGTGTAGCACCGTGGTCGAGGAGCCCTGACGCCTGTAGTCGCGGCTTTAATAAGCGAATCAAAGCACTGGCACAGAGCCTCCGGTGCCTAAAATGGGCATGTTTGTGTGGAAAATGAGTCAGAGGAGCAGGAAACTGACCCACTACCGATACTTGGCAACCGCTTTACAAACGTTTGACCACTGTTTCATTCTTCTTTTGTTTTTTTTTTTCCCCTTATTCTGTAAACAGTGTCGCAAAAAAAAACAGGATGGATTATTTTTATTTAGTTATTTGTCATAGACCTCTCTTTGTTTTACTGGTGGGGGTGGGCGGCGGGACTGACAGCGTTTGCAGGAATCGCTGCGGCTCTTTCCTGGTTTTCTGGGGACGCTCTCTTGCGGTGTCGGCCCGGGAGCTCGAAGGGGAAGAGGGATGTAAACAAACACCCGTGGACGTCACAGGCACATCCACACTGCTGTTAGGGACCCCTGAACAGCGCCCTCCAGAGGGTTACATGCGGCTAGTGAGGAGCAAGTGCAGGACAGGAGACACGGATGTGCACGTGGACAGGTAGACTGCGCACGGTGGAGCAATCACAGCACTGGTCTGAACGTCGCTCTACGAAGCCCTTTAAACAAACAGCATACTGTCAGTTCTGTGGAATTCCTGAGGAATCAGCCGACTTGCTTGGCTTCTTCCTTAAGGTTGGAATATTGGACCCGGACGAGGCCACGACGAGCCAAAACGTTATACTAAAATGTTGCGAGATATCCGCCCGTTTGCATTGGAAATGTCGATGGAATGAAAACAGGAGAACTTCTGGCATGGCCTCTGCAGCTGGATCAGAGGGGCTTGTTTGCATTTCCTGAGCTGGAGATGAAATGGATTCTGTCATTCATAAGGGCACCATTCAGTACTGACACCTTGACTGTGGTCTATAGTGTGCTGAATTTTCCCTAGAGCACATTAGGCCAGAGTGTCAGTACTCATTTTGATTTAATAACAAATACCACGTGGCTATAATTTTCTGCTGCCAGTATTGTAAACATGACGATAATAGATGCGGGGAAGTCGACTAAAATATCTTTTTGGTTTGTTTGTTTGTTTTTCTTGACCAGCTTTTGGGACCAGTCACAGCTCAGTAGGACTCTGACAAGGAGATTAACACAGAATTTAATGGCACACTTGCATATATTTGCCAATTAACCCCTTTCTAAAAGCATTCTAGTACCGGGGCGAGTCCCATAGTTTACATGTAATACAAGCAAAGATATGATAAGTGTTGAAATATCAACATAATTAATGTATGCTGACTGAGTAAGCAACACATATGTGTTGGGGCTGCATATCCGTCTCCAAAACTGTGACACTTCCCCCTGCCGAATTCTGACCAGTTTTCGGGAAGCAAGGCATTCTCTGCTGTATAACCGGTCGGTTTGGAGAGCCCGGCCCTTCTGGGCCTGTCTTACATGTTACACGAGTTGCTTTTTCTTTTGCATATGAGTTAGGATACCTCTGAAAAGTACTGTATTTTCAGTAGAGAAAGGTCGTGTAAATGTCAGGCTGGCGGCCGAGCGCGTTGCCGTGTCGGAGAATTCCTGCCACCGGTTCTCTTCCAAGGCTCCATGACATCCCCCGGTGGGGTGACGTTCGCTGTGGCTGCGGGACTTCGCCCCTCCCTTTCCACCGTCCGGTCCCTGGCACACATTTGCCCGTGGCTTGACAGAAGTGTCGGATATGCGCATGGCTTGCCGTTAGCATTGCTCAGTCCCTCTAATCAAATCTTCCCAATGTTATGTCCCTGACTCCATATGTATTACATTGCATTCATTTATTTTATTTATTCGTTATATTTTGATATTAATGCAAAGGCTTAATGGACTTCATGATGCCACATTTTGATTGTCTTATTAACCTTAGACAACATAAGCCAAGTATGAACGGTATATGGCAGTGCAGTTTACTACAACTATTACCTGAATATATTTCAATATAAATTCCTGTTGTGAACCATGTCACTCTTGGTAAAATGTTAGCATGAATCTGTTGGCATAAATATGTCTACTTGATTGTGTACTAGATTTTAAGTATGGATGCACCAATCCCACTTTCTCTGTCCCAATACCAATACCCAAGCTTTGGGTATTGGTCGATGTAGAGTACCGTTTTAACACCAGTGTTTAATTAATAAGCTGTAAGCTTTGCCTCGCTGTGTCACTGTGTAGAATAGACCGTGCTGTGCTTTTGTGTATAAGGGAATATCAGGCTTAAGGTAAACAAAGTTTATTTATACAATAACAAATCAGTACATTTAGGCAATATATACAGTGGAAACCGCTTATAGTGATCACGTCTCTGGGTGAAATTGATCACTGGATCAATAACCAATTTTTGTTTTTTTTTCTTTATGTCTCAACAGATTACTATTTAATTGACATTTGTATATTTATTGCATGACAATAAAACGGACAGCATCACTATTTACTGAATTTTGAAATGTGTATAATTCAACTACTATATTATACAGTAGCCTACTGAACATAAAATATAGCTTACTGTATCTTGTTGGTTCGTTTTTGGGAGTTTATCATAAGCATTTATTAGTCTATATTTGTAATAGAGAGAAAATTACTTTTTTTCTCGTCAAGTGCATGCAGCATTAGCCTTGGTTAGCTAGCCAGAACCAGACAGGCTAATTAACACATGGCAAAGTAGGCTTATCAAAGTAAAAATTTTAAAAAACGTAGTTTAAAATTTTTCCAAGACCCAAATTGAACACTAAGCAGATTACTTGATTATTATAAGCTAGTTTCCACTCTATGCATTTATTCACCTTACTTGGAAACCTCAAACTCAGTCATTTATATCAGTATTCTCAATTCTCAGATTGTAAGGTTGTTAAAGAGGAACAAAACCTTGAGTGTATAGGCTGATTTATACTTTAGCATTGAATGGACACTTCTGCGTAAATTGGACATCGTAAGTATGACATAGCTGTTGGACCCTATACCACAACCCAGCACCGACACAGACCGCAAGAACTATGACTGGACCGCTTGGTAGCATTCATTTTTTTTACAGAAGCGAAGAAACGGTAGTTAAACTTATTAAAATATTAGATATAAATTATGCTTCAGTTTCATTTTCTCTCGCTTCTCCATAATTTACGCGAAAGTGGTTGTGGTCTTTCTGTGCTAGCATTAGCATACTCTGTGTACTCTGTGCTTGTGTTAAGTGGCGTGTTGTCCCTTCCTCCTCTTGATACTTTAGCAGAACAGACCTTACAGTCAGACAAAATGCTGCGTTTTTCAGCTTTAACGTAATGTTGCAATTAAGTGGTATTGGTCCTTGGTATTGGACAGTTTTTATGAGTTTTTATGAGTATGAGGCTGGTATCTGTAACGGTACATCCATAATTTAAATTGTTGTCAAGGTGGGTTTTGGATTTAAATAGTTATGAAAGGAGATGTACTCACAGTCTACAGCAGCATCCATTTGTCTCATAAATTCCATTGAGCCACGTCCGTGTGTTTGCTTACCGAATTTGTAATTCAGAAGTAAACCGATTGTCCTGACGAAATTATTTTGTGTTGATCATATTCAAATAAGAGATTAATTCCTGTGGAGCAAAACGGCCAGGCTGCTAACTTTGGATGACTTACTGGCCCTGTAAGAGGTAAAGAAATAAAAACAGGGAAACCTGCATGGGAGTTACAGAGCAAGCAGTATGTAATTTACTTTTCTCCTCAGGCAGGCCGCCCTGGAGGCTGGGACAGGCACAAACAAGGAATGATGGGGTGAACCTGGGAATGCTATTAATCTGCATCACAAATGTAAGCGGACTGCAGAAAGCCCGCAGACGGAGGACCGAGCCCCGGCTCTCACACTAAATAAACATGGTGGCTTCTGGGCGTGCAGGCCGACTCAGTCAGCCGGCAAAGGGCCTCGCAGATTTATCTCGCGCCTCTGAGCCGACATCAGACATCGGTATTGGGCTTTCAGGGAGTGCCACCCATTGTAGCACTGAGCATAAATACAGTATCATATGAAGCTGTATAAATTGATGAAATGTACAGCTGTTATCTGTGCATATCTTCAGAATAAATGCGGTTTAAAAAGGCCCACAAAGTGTTCTGTTTTTACTATCCCTGCAAGCAGGCAGGCAGGCAGGCACAGGCACAGATGGAGGGGCTAGCCCTGGAGACAGGCCTTGACCCGGTGCTTCAGCCATCAGTCCGTCCCCCTGCACCAGCGGGCCTCAGCACCGGCACGCTCCGCTGGTTAAAACAGTTACGGTCCGTCCCGTCTTTCGTGGCCTCACATCTCTGCCTGCCTTAGCCATGCTGATAAAACGGGCCCCGGGGGAGTGGGGGGGGGGGGGGGGTTCAGGCGCATGTTTGTCCGACACATCAGCAGTCAGTCGTAGGGCAGCATCTCTCCATAAGGGATAACCAATCAGACGACCTGTGAGTTTCTGTCAGGTGACCTCAATGCTCCACCCAGCTCGCCTCACTGCATCGCATCGGTCCCTTTTTAGAACGCATGCGTGCGCACACACATGCCTGCATTGGGCACACGGGTACAGGCATGAAGAGTCACCTCCTCTCCAGGGGCTCTGCAGGCTGGACTGGTGACCTAGATTGAGGGGAGGCAGGTAAAGTCATGGCTGTGCACTGAGGATAGTGCCTTGGTGTTAATAAGAGCATCGGCCCACGAAACTCTGCCTCCGCACGGATAAATGCCTTCATTTTGATGTGGAAATATACCTAACAATGTTTACACAGTAAATGCAGTGTATTCACACACATCATACCTGCTGCTCGTTGGCGCGTAAGCGCTCTTTTCCAGTGGTTTGTCATTGTCCATACCTGCTGTGATGTTTGCTCCGTGGCGTGGTGTATATTCTAATAGCTAACTGCAGGGTTTATTCTCATTGGCCCGGGGCTTGGAGGCGTGAGCACACTTTGCGCGGATGCAGGATCACAGAGAGCTAAAGATGGCTATATTGATATTTTGCTAATCTGCCCGCATTAATTTATCCCTTAAAGTCCTTTGATTTTCATTTTCAGCGCTTAAATAACATGACCCCCCCCGTGGCTCGGCCTTTGAATTTATCTTCATGTTGTGGGGGGGGGCTTGTTGGGGGGAGGTTGAGATCCAGTGATCTTTACCTGATCGTGCAAGCTAATGGCCGAAGTGGCATGGAATGCACTGCTGCTTATTGCCTTACCCATTGCTATGGCAACGTCACATGCCTGACTGCGATTTTCGCTTGTGGTCAGGCAGACTGATTTGCAGCCAGATATTTTGTGTGTGGTGACATCTTGAAGCAGGTTATCTGTGTCTTTAAACAAAACACTGGATGACGTTCTTGCTGGTGTGTGCCTGGTGCACTTTCACGCGCTGCGTCGCTGTACCTTGGTATCATATTCCCGGTTTTCTCACTCCTGCTCCATGGCCAGGTTTCAGCTGACGGCAAATGTGAATCTTTAAAGTGCTTTTAACATGATCTGGTTCTTTTGAGTGAGTTCACACTGATGAGCTGAGACTGAGTGTCAGTCAGAATCCATCCCCTGAGCCAAAGTGGCCAGTGTGGGAAGCAAGAGATGGGCTATCAGGCACATGGACCCACTTTCGTGCTGAAGGGTACCCATAGCACCACCATCCGATCTCTTGCTCTCTTTCTGTCAACCTGCTTGATCTTCATCAGTCCTCCAAGCGTCACTCTCATTATTTCATCACCTTCCTTGCTGCACCGCATCTTCTTTAATGATACTAATGTCATTTTGCCGCTGTCTGTGCCACTGCTCTATCTCTTGCACTGTCTCTGTCTCTCTCTTTTTGACATTCTTTCCCTCTTCCGCCATCTCTTCCTGCACTTCACCCAGTTTCTCAGTTTTGAAATCGGTCCCCTTTGAGTCCTCCTGTCCATCTCTTTCCCTCGCCGCCTCTTTTTGTTCCTGTTACTCCCTGTGACTTCCTGTTCCTGTCTCTCCCTCCCTCTCTCTCCCTCACTGCCTGGCCGTGTGTGTCGCTGGGCTGTGGCCCCTGCTCTTCAGTATTCTGCTCCTGTCCTCTGTGGAATGATTTTTGCCCAGACACGTCTGGCTCTGGGTGAAGGGCCCTCCCCAGAGAGTGTGCTCGGCAGCCCCAGGTCGCCAGCACCATGAATACATTATTATCCCCATTTCCATCCTGTTGCCACGGCAGCACTTTCAGAGCCGCTGGGTTATTAAGTTGTACGCCGCTAATACCCTGATACGAGCAGAAGTTGGATTTAATGTTGCCCTTTGATCAGATTACCTCCCTGCCATTGGCTGTCGTTACAGGCCGGAAGGAGGCAGGAGGGAAGTCAAACTTGTGTGCTTGCTGCGCGTTTGGGCCTCACCACCCCTATTCTGCTCCCCCTTCCTTCTCCATCAAACCTTACCCCCTGCTATCATTCTAAAGGGGGTTGTAGCTGCATTTTAATATTTTAGCTGGGTCCTGCTGTTACATTAAATTGCTTCAACCCTTCAACCCACAAGGCTAACCCCACCCCCTTCTATATCTATGTATCTATACTGTTTACCCGTCGTAAACACTCTGCAGTTTTGGGCCCACCTCCTCTTCCCACCCCCGGCAAATGGGCAAGTTTCCGACTTTTGTTCTCCTGTGCCGATGCATAAAACATGGTACCTCGGGTGGAAGATGAAGGGTAAACCGATGTCCCCCTAAATGACCAGCCCTGTGCATGCGCCTAACACTTCACTGAGCAATCTGTCAACATGTCAGCAACACATGTTTTGTAAAAAGCCTCTGGTGGGAGCAAGGGGGGCTCAGGAAATGCTTTGAATTCAGTGGATTTCTATTGCTTGCCGTTTCCCCCCGGGGTTCCTTTTACAATGCCTACATTTCAGAAATTTGAACTGGGGGGCCCTTGGGGGGCCCTCTCCGAGCGCCTGAAAATGTAGAGTTGTATTGTTGCGGGTCCCCGAGTGGTCTTTACTAATACCTGAATTCGGAGGAGCTGGAAATTACAGAGGTCCCAGGAGACAGCTTTAGTCGCACCAGGAACAGGAGAAGCCGGTAGGGAGGCCGCTTAATGCATTGCTGAAATAAAAGAATTTGAGAGAGATGTGCTGAAGTGCTACTATTTTTTTTCTCCACCACACAGCCCATCCAACCCTTTCACTCACCTCATATTGCCCCCCCCCCCCGCCTCCCCTAACCCACGAATCTGTGCACCTTCAGCGAGTCCTTTAGCTTAGCTTTGTGCTTAAACTACGGGAGGCAGCAGGGCCCAGAAAGCCCCAAGCTGAAGGGACTCCGCTCGGCCTGGATGAACTGACGGCTGGACAAACAGCCCCATGTGCTCTTTTGCCTAAGCCACAGCTTTTGGTTGCTTCCTTGCGGATTTTGATGGTCTCCTCTCATCCACGCTTCTCGACTTTCCCATGGGGTTTGCTTAGTTTATCTCCACCCCCCCCCCCCAATACTTATTTGTTATAAATTAGTTTGGCAGCTTGGAAAATGTCATTGTACCGTAAATCAGTTTTTGGTCACGTTATAACTAGAGCAATGAGAATACAGCACAGCACCTAGAAGAGGCCAAAACCAGCAGGATGATTATTCAGACTAAGCTGGATTACAAATATAAACATTCATCTCAGTTTGTGTTTTGTCCAAAGCAAGTTGCCGTCTTTCTCTCTCCCTTTCTACCCATTTTAGACGCCGTTTACATTCTGGCCTATTTCCAGTGCTTATGGATGATTTATGCCGTGTTTTTATGGTCCATGAAGAAAGAAGCTGAATATACAGTCTTCCTGCTGTCGGTAAATAATTCAGCCTGTCCAGTAACAAGCAGTGCTCTTAATAGGAATGCAGTACCTGTTCTAGACAGGAAAGAATAAACAAGAGTACCGCAAGGGGAAATGGAAGGATTTGTGTCCACAAGGGGAAAAATTACTCATTCTTCTGAAAGAAAGCTGCAGGCCGACCCACATTAATTAAACCCCAAAGCCTAAAGGTTATCTGAGGCCTGCTCTGTGTGTGTGTGTGTGTGTGCGTGCGCGCGCGTTCCCTTCCACACGCTGGCACCTATGACCGGCCGGCTCCATATGTTATGCGCGTGGGGTTGTTTTCTTCCTATTTTGTGTGAGACTCCACATTTTCTTTTTCACTGCAGTAGCAGGGCCAAACGGCACATGCTGGCACAGCTTGGATGTCTGACCACTGAGATTGACCCCCAAGTTGCTTTTCTATATTTTATTTTTTTTCCCATTTTTTCGTCTCTTGTAACATGGAGTGTTCTGATATGGTGGAGATTCCCGCGGAGTCACTTTTGACGGCACCGTCACATGACCTGGGTGCCGGTGGGGGCCCAATGACAGGGCCTCATGCTAAGCCAATAACTCGGGGGGGGGGGGGTCTCGTTGGGTCCGTACCTCTGGGCCCGTCTCCACTTCTGGCTGCCTGTGCTAAGCCCAGGATCCGTTTCCCCCTTCTGTCGCCTCTCTCAGATGAAAGGCAACTACAAAGTTATTCCTCATTTACCCAAACAAACAAACAAACAGAAAAAAATAATGTTAATTTTCTGGCTTCCTTCAAAAAAGAGGATCTTGGACTGGTTGTGCAATTGTAAATATGTTAAATTTTAATGGTTGCCAAGAAGCAAGGGATTGTTGTGTGGGTATGTATTGAAGAAACCTATCCCCCTGTGGTAGTCTTTGAAGGCTGGGAATACATGATCTGAGAGCACATTGTTCTGAAGCACGAGAAGGCAGCTCTTCAGAGGGCTTCAAAGAAGGACTGAGGTATTGTAGTAATCTCGGCATAGCTAGCTTATTCCAGTGTGGTCCTCTCAGTGAGTCACATTCATTCCGGTGGAATAACTAACCTTGCAAAAAGCAAAGTTGCTTTCTCATTCCAGGAAAAGCCTTCCCTTTAAGTTTCTGGTTTCCTGAAGCTCCTCTGGTTTTGGGGAGTTGTGAGATCCCCGGGCATCTAGAGCTGTGTCATAGCCTTATGTAGCCTTTGCGTTGGTGGGCTTGTGAAGCGCTTCAGCTTGCCGGAAGTCCCTGACATGACACAGCCTACTGCTTTGATATGTAGAGTGTAAACCTTGACTGTTAATGTTGGGGATGGATCATGGTATGCTGAAATGACTTACCAATATTACATATTCTATTTAAAAGGACATCATTCAAAACACTGCAGATTTCTGCCTAACAACCTATAGTTGTTATACTATTCTAGATTCTTCAATTTAAAGTTAATACAATTAAATATTTTAAACGATTTATTCTTTTTTTGATTTTGAGAAACCAATAGAATTCTTTACAGCGTAGATATCCCCCTCACCAATGTTACTTACACCGGTGGTGTAATGTATAAAAAATCATTAAGCGGTACTTTAGGAGACAAGTCTGGATGCCCTGGTAAAAGCATGAGACTGCTTTGGGGAAATAAGAGCTGCATTCCTGTGTTAGGTTACCATTCTAACCTGAGTCTCACATCAGAAGCTACGGTAATGTCTCTTCCCCCTAAACCTGTTCTTAATGGGATCCTTCCAGAAACTACAGTCCGCCAGGCTGTATGAAATCACGCGGCCACTGTGCAAACCACAGAAAGTTAAGTGCTTGTCAGTTGTTGATCCATTGTCATTATCGATCTCCACAGTGTGGCGGATTGATGTGGAGACTACTGGAAAGTTCTCCGTCCAGTACCTGCGCTCTTAAAAGCCCAGAATAACCTAAGGCCTGGATCTGCAGGATTACTTGTCATTTTTTTCACCACAGCTTTTGACATTTAAGTTTCTAGTTACTGACATGGGGCACAATGCGGATCCCAACTTGGCAACCCAAACATCTCTACACAAATATGATGGTTTTTCACATCTCCTCCTGCCTCCTGGCAAATTCATAAATTCCATGCCTGGAGTATGTAATTCTACTCCATGTACTGTACTCTACGTTCTGTAAAAGAGGAGTGAGGACGACGGTGTACGCCAGTTGAAATTAGGCTGGTACTGTTTCAACACAGAGCAAACTTGGTGTACTTGATCCTCATTCATGGACGCACCTGGATCCAGAACTGGTCTCGCTCTTTGAGGTGTGATCCAATGTTATACTGCTCTCTGACAGTTAGGCCATTTCTGCGGTTCCTTAAAGTCTCCAGAGTGCCAGCCAGCCATCCGCTGTGAATTTCTGATACGACCCTCTTCCCTAAAAAGGCCGGCCATTTTTTTTCTTCGCAGAAGGGAAAGACAAGTAAACCAGCTTGCATGTAACTGACTGAAATGACCAGACTTCCCCCACAATATGAAAAACCTGTAACTTTTTAACTTGTGGGGACATTTTTCAGTCAGATAACCTCAATTTTATAAAAGTCTGTGAATGCAATCAAAAAACTTAAAATTCCGAGAGTCTTTTGATTGGTTGCTTATGGTTCGGGTTACAGCTGGGTAGGGTTAGGGTTGCCATTGTTGGGATTAGGCTTGTGCCCATAGAAATGAATGTAGAGTGACCACAAATATATGAATACGTGCACTGTGTGAATTGTCCTCGTGAGATTTTATTTTTATTTGTGTGTGTGTATGAGTGTGTGTGCCTTCATGTAATTGTTTCTCTTGTTATAATAAGACAGATTTTCAGTATCTTATTGCATTCTGCATGAAATGCTGTCGATTAGCTAAAAGCTCATAGAAACTTCTCTGTGTATTATTTATAGACTTTGAAGGGCTCGGTTCCAATGGGATCTTTCAGTTGCAACACAAAACTCATTTCGTGTTATTAATTTGGTTGTGATCTATGAAATAAACAATCCGAAAAGCAGCCTTGTAAAAGCGCGTATGCTATGTGGTAATAATGTGTCTTTTGTTGTCGATTTTTTTTATTAGTGTTTTTTATATCTCCCACCTATATAAATACTCATCACAGTTGTGTTTAATTTTAGCTGTGGATATTGATTTCGAGGAATAAGCTGTAATTTCAAAATGTGGGAATCACCATTGAATGGTCACTGTGTAATTCTGGGATTTTTAATTAGCTGAAATGTAGCAATGTGAATTAAGAATGGAATATATCTGAATGAAAGAGAACTGAGACAAAGCTGAAACTAAATTAAATGTTGGGGTGGGGGTTCTTTAACTTACTTTTCCTTTCCATCCAGTACCAATAACATTTGGTCAAAAAGTTTAGCTGATGTTTACTAGATGAAATGCCCCTCGCTGCCAACACAAAGACCAGCACACGTACGCTCACTCTTTGCCCTTTCCGACTCCCTCACAAAGCTCTGGCATCCCTTGTCAGACTGTTGCCTCTAGGCATGACGATGAGGAAGTAAGCTTAATAAAGTCCTATCCTTTTCCCCATGTCACACTATTAAAAAGGAATTTCTGAGACAGTGAAGGCTCCCCTCTCTTCGATTTCTTGGCACCAGGGGTATAAATATTACCAATCACCACTGGAGATAAATATTAATGGAATAGTATGCTGCCTTGCATTTCATCCTGATAAGGTGAACTGTCCAGACCACAAAGTAGCAGGCACCATGACGGTTAAAGGCAAAGGTCCTGAAACCAGAAGATTGCATGTTGAAGGCCATTTGCTGCAGTGCGTGAGAGTGCTGGTTTTCTGAGGCTGTAGAAGTGGCACCACTCTTCCAGTTAGGACAAAATAGGGAACCAGCTTCTTGTCCATTCTGTTCTAGAATGTTCCAGTATGTCCAAAGTGCGGAAGACACTTGGCGCATCCCTTTCTCCCTCAGCCAACTTAGAACATCCTAGGCTCCATGGCAAGGACGAGGTGGCCTCTCCAGAAAAGTCGTAAATCTGTCAGGCGCCTGACAACTTTATGTGCACATTAATGTGGGGAAAAGAACCTCGGCGGATCGATTCCCCAAAGATTTCTCCTTTCTGCCCTTTATTGACTTGGCTTTATTACCAGAAAATCACATTACTGTTACTTTTAAATTAACTCTAATTGTAACACTGAGGCAGGCATCATACGCTGAATACAAAATGAATATTGATAGACATCGATATGGTAGGTCTGGCTCTGCCGCAGATTAAGTACTACACCTTAAAGTTCAACATTAGTCACACAAACCTGTAACTGTCTGGTCGTGGTGCAGAATAGATAAATAATAACAGGCAACAAATGTGAGAAAAAAACTCAAGGACCAGGAATTACTGGATTCTAAGGTTAGTGTCTCCTTGATATTTACCTGTGATGATGTGCGTAGTTCTGCTTTCAAAGCACTGTGTTATATTTCTGGTTCAAATTTGCCTCTCAG
>JABFDZ020000001.1:18470998-18493156 GCA_019775955.2 Pollimyrus isidori
GGGGGGGGGGGGGGGGGGGGGGGGGGGGGGGGGGGGGGGGGGGGGGGGGGGGGGGGGGGGGGGGGGGGGGGGAGGTGTGGTGAGTGTTGAGTGAGAAGGGGGGGAGGGGAGGGGATGGGAGGGAGGGGGTGGTGGGTGCATGTAATCCAGCCATGCTGTCGCGGTAGGAGCAGATAACGCCGTTTCTTACGCCGGCTGGAAACTTTGGCAGGAAGAGCCCCGTTGTAAATGTGTAGGCTTAGGAGGAGCAGCCCACGATGCAGGGATGAAGTTGTTTATTCATCTGGAATGTATTACGATTGTGATTAATGATTAGAGGACATCTGCAGCTCTGTCGCTGCGACGAAGCCCCACACGGCTCTGGCACGCAGACATGGAAAACTGAGAAGGGAGGGAATCGAAGGAAGAAAGAAAAGTCAAGAGTTTGTTGCTTTCAGGCCTTATTCCTCTCTCTCTCTCTTTCTGTGTCGCACCCACCTATTCCTGTTCAGCCCCCACCCGCGCACCTCCAGCACACACACAGACACAGGCGTGTGCACTAATTATTAATGAATATGACCGAGTTGTTGTTCGACCACAGCCAAGTGTCAGCGAATCAAACGCGGAAGGGTAGCATGTCTTGACGGTTTCGACAGGGAAACATGAAAATACACGGTCTTGCTTCAGTTGATGCCTGTGTGTGTGTGTGTGTGTGTGTGTGCCTGTGTGTGTGTGCGTGCTACTCCCCGTTACCCATTCCCCCCCCGCACATCTCTTTCCAGTCCGTATTCTCGCCTTCAACACTGTCCAACCTCCCTTTACAAGTGACAAGCAGGACACGTTTGGGGGAGGAATCAGAACCAAACCAAACAGTATTAATCAGGAGGGGTTTGCTTTGGGTTGAGAGGAGGTCAGATGTCAAGTTTCTTGCACTGAATGCTAATGCAGGAGCTTCAGCCACTGCTGGGGTTTTGCTATAACTGCAGGCATCAAACTCCCCCCTCCCACCATGCGCTTTCAGAGGAGATATCTGCTGTTTATTTCTTTTTCTTTCTCCACTTCACCAGAAAATTACAAGTTTACTTGTGAGGCTGAAAACAACAAAATACCATTAGCAGTGTCCTCAGATGTCCGCCGTTAGTGAAATATTAATGCTGCGCTTGACGTATCTTCACAACGGGGACTGTAATTAATACACACCACATATCCGGCAAGCAGCAGAGCTAACTTAACATTTTAGCCTATGTAATTAGCTGGCTTTTTTCTTACTCTGCATATTTTTTTTTGCTTAATCGTTCATTTTTAGAAAGGCTACTAAATATGTGTACATTTTGGTCTCTCCCCCCCCCCCCCACCACATCATATTGGTTCTACTGCTCATCTTTCCGAGGGCTTTTGTGGTCGGACAATTTGGAAAGTGGAATAAACAAGTAGCGAGGGAAGACTGACAGCTGCAGGCGAGCCGAAAAGAGGACGGGGATCAGCGGGTGAGCAAGGCCGCCAGAGATCTGAGTGC
Source organism: Pollimyrus isidori (assembly GCA_019775955.2). Taxonomy (NCBI): domain Eukaryota; kingdom Metazoa; phylum Chordata; class Actinopteri; order Osteoglossiformes; family Mormyridae; genus Pollimyrus; species Pollimyrus isidori. Next base: position 18,472,494 of record JABFDZ020000001.1, read on the forward strand.
ATCCTGTCTAAAAGCGCCAGGCAGGTACTTTGTTAAAAATGCAGAAGGGGTAGTTAGCCGAGAGGAGTGCTCTATGCGGAGGCCTGGTCCGCCCAGGCTGCTCGCCGCGCGGCCCTGGGTGCAGCTGCCACAGTTTGGCCTGGCTGCTTCTCAGCATTGTGCGTCGATCACAAACAAGCACACGTACGGTCGAGCTGACACTCTGCGTGGCACGTCATTCGTGCATAAGTGCTGAGATCGGTTGTGGGGAGAGCAGGGGGTACCGGCTTCTCCCCCCCGCTTTCTTGCTGGGGGGGCAGGATACACGTGGATCGAAGAGGGAAGCTCCGCTCCATCAGCCTGTAAAAGGGGCGCCTTCCCCATGGGAGTTTGGATGGGGGTGGCGCAGCCTTAAGGGGTGCAAGCAGGACTGAATGCCAGGAGGAGCTCCCCGTCCAGCCAGCTCTTTCGACTTTACATGGGCCTGGTCAGCCGTCCATATCACCTGGCTCTCCACACTCAGTACCCTGATGGTTCTTAGCCCTAATCCGCTGGGGGGCTCAGTATGTGAAGTGTTCTGGCTCTCTTTATACTGCTACTAACCTCATTAGGTTAAATTGTTTTCCATGGTGCAATGCTTAGCTCAGCCATTCGGGTGAACTCTCTGTCCTGTGCTAAATTCCACCGCATTGGGATAAATCGATGGCTACGTAGATGGTTTTGTTGTGGCTCCTTGTCCAGCTATAATAGTTTTGTTTGGAGGTCGCTAATGGCGATGTGGTATGGGGCAGGCTGGAGCCATCTTCTGCTACCTCCACCTTTTCGAATGGAAGCTCTGGGCACCAAAAAGCCCCTGAGCTTTGTCCAGAATAAACAGAGGTAGAAAGCTGGGGTGGTTTGGCAGCACTGGAAATCCCCCCTCTTCCTCGTCTTGGCTTTCTTCAGTTGCTCCAGGGTTCGGCAAGCGAAGTCCCCCTTCCGCTGTCCCATAGCAGTTAATATTTCTAGGTCTCCCCTGCGGGCAGAATCTGCAGTGAGGTCTGGGCTGGGGTCCAGCGGTGGTGTCTGCACTCTGGGAAAGGGGGTAATGTGAACGGAGCAGCGAGCGATTTTTTTCCCCTTCCCTGTGGGCTGTGGGCCATGGAGCCATAGCAGATGTCCAGACGACAGAAACGGGTTCTGGGACCCGGCCCTGGTGGCGCAGCCCGAATCTGCCCCCTCCGGTGTCCCTACGTGCTTCGGTGCGTTGGCAGCATGAGGCATAGTGACAAATGACACATTGCCTCATCGCTGGGCGTAGAAGCCAGACTGGCTATTCTGACACCTCCCTCGACCCGCTTCCAGCCTTGCGTAGCATGGTGGACTGAATGAGGCAAGTCAGTCTGGCGCCCCCCCCCCTCACCCCCTCCTTCTTATTTTTTCTGGAGGTTCAGGGTGGGAGGGGGCAGGGCTGCCTGGAGGAGCCTTTTGCTGTTGGCGGGGTTGGGTTGGTTAAAAAAACTGGGCAAGATATCCTCACTTGGATCTCAGTGCAGCCAGAGCTACCCAAGGAGCCTTGTACCATGAGTTCCTGCCCTTCTGAAGCTCCTCCCATCAAGTGCCAGTGAATGCTTCCCCCCCCCAAGCTTCTTACTCAAACCAGATCATATTAGCAAACTTGCCACACAACTCGTTTCCTTCATTTGAATGCCTGTTCAGTAGAAAAGGGATGTTTAAGGTATGAAAATCACTATCACATTGTACCGGGTCTGCAGCTGAAACAATACTCCTGTGAAAGGGTCTCTGGCTGTGACAATCAGAGCTGGCGTTCCGCTCGACGCTGACCGGTCTCATCACTCCCCGCATCTCGCATTGTGCTGCACATACCTGTGAAATCCCCCCTTTCAGACGTGACCATCTGTAAAGACCTGTTGCTCCTTGCTTCTTGTGAGGAGCGTACTCGTGTTTATACTGACAAATGGCCGTCGTGGATTTAACGAGGAGGCTGCAAAGAGGCTTCGATGAATGGAGAAGTCATGACTATCATATCTGTAATGGCCCCCTCCCCCCCTGCTGCAGTTGGTACACAGTGAACCCTATCATCAATGTTCTAAGCTCGCTTGGTAGCTGTTCTTTCCCGGGGTGTGCCCGTCCGACATCTCTGATTTACTGTCCAACACAGCATGTCGATGTAAGTCCAGTACGTTGACTACAGTGGCTGGTAGAGGGTACAGGCTAAGGAAACCTACAGTAAGCACATCTGGAAATGTGTGTGTTTTTTTTGTGGAGCTTCGGTTTGCTGAGGGGGAGTAAATTTGAAGCAGGGCTTGGCATCAGTAGGTGACCAGTGAAGTGGAAGCCTAAGGGCTGTCATTCGACAGACAGCAGTGCCAAGCGACTGTACACTCCTGTATAGCCTACAGGGTGAGGGTGTATTGCTTCCTACAGAGATGGCCTCACCACTGGCCTGCTTGCAGCACATGGTGTTCTGGAGTGTTATTCAGGTGTTTCTGGTGCGGGTTGCCTCACTGCGTTTCCCGCCCGTTATCCCCAGCTTGGCCAAAGCCCAAAGCAGGCAGGAGCGGCACCAGTTAGCATGCGAGGCCACGCACGCGGAAGCCGCGGCCGTCCCATGCTTTATTAGGCCTTGTCTGCAAAGCGCCGTCAGTGCAGCGGTAATCCCGGCAATGTGGGGCTTTCCTCGCCGTGCATAGATCGCCGGGATAAGATAAGGCCGTCTCTAAACACAAAAGGGTGCGTTAACTGCTCTGACTGCTGCTTGCCAGAGATAAGACACCTCAGGCTGCTCGGAGGACCCTGCACAGGATGTAAATGAAGCCAAGTACATAAAATCATTTTCCTCTCCGAAGGCCTGAGCAGCGGCTCTGCTCTTTTGTTTTTTATTATCCCTTTTTTTTTAAATGATTAAGTGGAAAAAAACAAGAAGACATGAACCCATCAAACAGTCAAACACTCGAGGCTGATAACCACCTTGACACCTAACGGCCTCGCCGGCGCTCCTCCTCCAAGGGGGGCACCTTTGGAAGCCGTCCGATTCCACCCCCATGCCACAGGAGGCCTCAGCCCAAAGTCCACCCGCGCAGCCCGGTCCACCTATCATGCCGAAAGGAACGGCGCTGCTGTCCGCCTGCATAGACCGGCAGCGACCGCCTCTCACCGCAGCCTTGCTGGTGTAAGAGCCAGCAAGCAGTCTGCCTCCTTCTTCCCCTTTTCTTTAGAGCGTATGTCCACCACACAAAACGACTGGATATTGCCAAGCACGTCGATAAATACTGTGTGATATACAAGCAGTTTACTTAAGGAAAACTGATCGCTCACAGAATAATACTTGATCTTCCTGTAATTGGCAGCACACACTTTTATAGATATACAAACTGTGGTGACTGATGGCTAAAGGTATGAAGATGCGATGCAATTTTTTTCAAAGGAGAGAGAAAATGTGTTTTTAAATAACAGTAAATTATAGTAGTGAGTTATTTCACAGATACTTGTTTCATAATCTAATCTCAAAAATAGAGGTAGTACTACTTCCTCTACCTCTATGAATCATTTGCCTTTATAAACAAAAATTTTATGTTCGCTTACAGACATTTCTCACTGAACGACTGAGTTCTATTCCTATGACTAGGTCATTAAGCGAACTGGTCGATAAATGTGGAACCACCCCTTACCAATATTTCAAGCATACTGTACTGGTAGTGGGCTTGTATCTTTAGATATTGTAGTAATATCACGTACAGTATGCACCATTTATAACATTTTTTAAGTATATTTATAAATGTTCATTCAGTTTTGTACTTTATACTATAGTAAACAGAATAGAAGAAATCAGCTCTAATATACATCAAGTTTGTATGCTGAACAGCATAGAATTTCGACTGGTTGTCCATGTGGTTGTTAAACAGGTAGGTCATTAAGTGAGGAGTGTCTGTATATGTTATCTGTTCCCCTTATTGACCCTGTTCAGAGATGAACAGTGACTATGATATATCTCTTATCTAGGACATTTAATCGTTAGATTTTTTCCTTTCCCTATCAGCTGATCTTCTTGAGGTGAAGTGAACGTCCAACAGTACCTGCAGAGGGCTCTCAGGTTCTCCTAGGCCTTCCTTGTCTCATCTGAGAAACAAATTAAAACACAAACCTACAGTTTTTTCACCTTTTCAGCGAGAAATTCCTGCAGTTCCAATTATGCGCCGGAAATACAAGCACTCCGTCAGATCAATTAACAGATTCTGTTCCCTGGGTGTTTGTTGCTAACGAGTCACTGCTAATGCTGGAAAAAAGTTGATTTGTTCTTGTTTTTGTAGATTTTTTTGTTTTGTTTTGTTTTGTTTAAGCTACATAAACATATTTGCTGCATCTTTTGTATTCTCCAGTGATTTAATCAGAGAAATTTGTTTTTAAAATCAAACTACAAAATGCATTTATGATCCCACCTCCTTCTAAAGTAGCTTTAACATTATATTTACTCATTCTGTGTTCCTGACTATAATATCAGGAGGGACGGTGCCGCTTTCTGTTGTCCCCTGTATACCTGCTATAAAGGAGCACAACTCCGTGTTTCTGGGAGAACAGATTGCCTCGTGCAGATGGCCGAGGCCCTCGGCACATCCACAAGTTCTCCAAAAAGGGATGTGGACTCTCGAACATCCTGAAACAAGCCGAAATGTCACAGGATTGCAGAGCCTGAGACACACGGGCGGCCAGTCACACGTACAGGGCTCGTAATGTCATGTGTGCGAGGCGAATGAAATGGGAAGTACAATGCTGAAGTTCGATTTTCCATAATTAAGCTGTGGTTTTCAGCATTCCTAAATTTCTATGCATCTCATCCTCCTCTACTCTGCCTTGGCAACCTGTTTGTGACGCGTCCTTTCTCTGAAACATTTAATAAATCTCCTGGAAATCAGTTCTGGGAACATGGGCTGTCTGCTTAATGATAATGATGCCAGTGATGGAATTAGTCACTGCAGTAGTTCTGTGTGAGGCCCCACCGTCGCCCAGTCCATCGTAGCCGACGACGCTGGGGGTTCACCTCCGTCCCTCGCCCCGACAGAAAGGGAGGAGCATGCGTTGGGTCCCACAGAGTTATTGTGGGACCAAGAGGCCTATTATCTCAGAGACTGGAATGAGACAGTCAGCCCCATTCACACAATTTGCCGTGCCTGTGCCACAGAGGAGAGATGAGCTCTCGCTCAAACTGAGCTGCTGTGTCTGCCTGTTCGGCGCCTTCCTGACAGCCCCATAACAAGCCAGATCTTGGGTTGCTCTCAATGTCTCCACAAAACAAAAAATATCAAAATATGTTTACATCTGTTTTTGGGAACATGCCTCCTCGTAATGAGAAGAACAGCATTCTAGTTGAATATACCAGTTGTTGTTCAGTTATAGCTGCAGCCCCTTGCCTTGCTACTGTCTATGTTATGTTTTTTGGCGACATCAGCTGCATCTGATTTGGGAGAAGAGAGGAGGAATGGTGTGCTTGCTATACTTCCACCCAACCATCAGATCAAAGGGGCAACCATCCTGTTGCATGGGAGCAGGGGCAGATTGGCAACATAAAGTAACATGGGAATTTGCCATTGACTCCCCTTGGGACCCCCTTTGGTATATTTAGCTACAGGGCGAGAGGGGAGTGGTCCCCCTTGGTGCATTTCGCCACCAACCGAGGGGGAGAGGGTGAACTAGATCAACTGGAGGATCATCAACACTATAAAGCATTATGCATTAATCATCTGCTAAGAATAACTTGGAGACATGCCAACATTGACTGTTGGGTTCGGCACCCCTTGCATATAAATGATATAATACCTGAGTTGGAGAAGAAAAGCCAGCCCTCACAAGACTGGCCCATCGCGAAAGTTCCTGAACTTCTTGCCGGTCAGTCCACTCCTGCATAGAGTGCCTGGAAGGGGTTCCCCTTGACCCAATATGGACTCTTCAAGCCTGTTTGTGTAAAAGCACAGTGCAGTGGTTGCTGAGTCGGTACCCAGGCAGCTCGTGGCCTCATTTGCAAATCACAGCTAGTGATTAAAAAGGCTCACTTGCCAAGTTCAAAGTCATAATACTCCTGAAAATGAGCTGCTTTATCTCGAGACCCTATTCCTGTATGCTTAATGTTATTTATTCCTCAGTAAATTGCCCTGTGATGATACGAGCCATTTTGGCTCTGAGATATGAATGTATATGTGTGTATATTTCTCTTTTACCAGCTTTGCCCATACCTCTGTGTGGAAAAACATATGTACAGGCCTTTCTGTCTTTCCGCCTCTCTCTCCCTCTGCACGTGTGTTCATACGTGTGTGTCCTGTCCCGTCCCCCCCCAGCGGCCAGGACATGAAAGGAAGCTGCAGATGTCAGACCCAGTATGTGACCCTAAAACACCCGTCACGCTCTCAAACCGAAAGCACACATTATGCCAGGCAATTAAGTGCGGGGCACCTGAATTAGGGGGGGGCATCGTTTGTCTTGTTCATTAAGTGTCCGTAACAATTCCGGGGGGGGGGGGCTCTACTTCAGTTAATAATGGCAAAAAGGCACCAAAAAAGCATCACAGCATTGCAATGTATCCAGTAGATTACTCAGCTCTGCCTTGAAGCCATACAGCGGGTCAGCACAGCCATGTTTTTTGTTTACAAGACCCAGATGTCCCATGTTTTGTATGAATAAGTATTACACAATGGGTGCTAAAAGTTAAATTGGGAGCTCTGTCTGGGAGAAGAGAATGACGTGTCTGAAGTGTGGCCTGACGGGGAGTCTTGCCTGGGGGCTGGGGGCTCAAACTGACTGTGTGTGCGTGTGTGTCGGTCATGTATATATTACATTGTAGGGACCAGGTGTCACCACAATGTTATTTTGACGTGTGGGAACCTCAAGGGGAAACTCATTTTTATAAAAAATTTGTAACTGCAACAAAAAATTAAAGGTACCATAAGTATTGTATTTTGTTTAATTACTTATGGTTAAAGTTGTCATTGTTGGGATTAGGGTTTTGGCCATAAAAAATGAATGTACGGTCCCCACAAAAATATGAATACAAACATGTGTGTGTATGTCTGGACAGAAGTCCGGCTTGAGGGGGTGGAAGTATTTTGCAACACATGGTAGGGGTGGGGTGAAGAGGGGTGAGTGCGTTTGGCAGGAGCACCGGGCAGATATATGACCAAAGTTGGGTGTGGGGGGGGGGGTTATTTGGATGGCCAGCGACGGCAGCCAAGAAGTTGGTCACTTTTTTGCAACCAGATATATTCTGTGTCTGCTGCCGTCTGTCACTGTTCCACTGTTTCTGAACCGCATTTTCAGTCCCATAAAGAATGGAATATGTTTGTCTAAGACGGTAACACTGAGAATCTGTATTACGCCTCACCAGGTTTTCAGAGAGAGCTTTTCCCCCCAGATGACACTAGCAGGAATATTCAGTCCCTAAAAGAGACCTCTTCATTTCAGCCCGAATGTATCAGATTTTCGTTGGCAAGCTCTTCTGCCCATAAATATGACTAAACAGATGTTAAGTGCTACAAACGGGTTTCCAGCTGTCCTTCAGCCTACACGAACAGAGGGAATGTGTTGTTTTGTTCTGTGCAGCAGACATTAAAACAAAAAAAAAAATGGGGGGGGGGGGGGGGATTTCAGGTCCTAAGATGGAGGTCTTCCTCCCAGGATGTGACAGGCTGTTGGCCAGGAGATGCTCAGGAAAGGCTGGCAGGCTAACAAAGACAGCCCTTGAGCTGCAGGGTGTAACTCTCGGCTTCGCATCCCCTCTGGCAGCGGCTCAGAGGCCGCCTCTGTGCGGCCAGCCAGCAAAATTAGGAAATAAGGACCCCCTTTTATTTACTCAGGCTGCTGAATCACAGGCATTCCTGTCTGCGCGAGCACAAGGCGCGGCTACTCCTCTTTCCAGCAGCCCCCCCAGGGGCCCCTCCCCTGCCTAACCCCCCCCAGTCTCCCCCGCCGATGTTCACACACTTGTTCCAGGGCGTCTTTTGGAAATGGTGGGGTGGCCCGCTCGCTGAGGGGCTCCCGGATCCTGCCCAGGGTTCTGAGGGATATCACCTCGAGTCGCCCATCACGGATCTGCTCATTCGGTCCGCTCAGGCGCGCCCATCCGTCCCGTCACGTGACCGGCCACAGCGGCAGCCCCCTCCGCGGTGGGAGGCAGGAATCCATGCGCATGGATAAGGGCTGGGTTACATTCGGCGTGACCTGCCGCGGCGCGGGCGAGATGCCCCCCGGAGACCCGGCGATGCTGTGTGTCTGACACAATCGCTCGATCGGCCGTCCTTCAGCTGAGGCGCTGGTCAGTCCTGGAAAGCCAGGTTTCCGGCGCCTGTTTCGGCCCTCTCTCTGCTTGGGGAGGGGGCAACGCACACTCCTGATCTACGGCATTCCCCTTCACTGAACCCCAATTTCCTTTAAGCTTTCTGTCTCTGCGCCCCCCCCCTAGAAATGGAAGGGTCTGACTTCCAGTCCCTCCCCCACATTCAGCCCGGGGACGAGCGCCCTGCTGTGCAGAGCCTATGCCGCTCTCTTGTATGGTGGCACAGTACTGGTCGGGTCACTCTGGCCCTGCTTACAAAAAGTAGAGGGGGGCCACCCGGGCCGGCCAGTTGGAGATGATTGCTCACCGATATGGGCAGCGGGCCAGCGGTTGGTGGCCATCTGCTATGCCTGTTTGTGGGGGGGGGGAGGGTGTTTTTGAACATTTCAGAGGTACATTGGAAGGAGCATGTTCTCATCTGTTTCCTTAGGATAAGCTGTTGCCTGATAAGCGGGCCGGGGGAAGCGCTCTACCTGTGCGGCTTGCCGCTGGTGTATCTCACAGCTCCCTGCTTATAGTCGGTTCTGTACAGCAAGTACAGTCACAGGGAGCCCCATGTGACTGTACACAGGCACCCCGCTTTTGGGAGGTGGTGTTAGGGGCCTTTCAGGTAAGCTTCTGATGGCACCGTGGCACTGGAGAGGATTTGTACTCTGTAATAAATGTTTTCCTCTTCCCCTTGTTTTCCCCTGTTTCCAGCTCATGTAATTTGCTTTGTCTGTGAGGACTCCATCTGAGCCTTTCTATGTGGGCAAGGAAGTTTAGGGTGCTTAACTGTTCCAGCAGGAAGAAGTGCTGCGTGACCCCTGAACTTGTGCAGCGACCAGCGCTTGGCACGGCGCTCCAGTAACTCACCCAGTGTAGCCGTCACATAAACCAAGAGGCCGACGATCTGAAGCTAGAGTGTGCCGGTTTATAAGTGCCTCAACCTGCAGAAGTCACACTTACAGGCTGGTAAAGTCCATCAGCAGAAGGGATCACTTGCCGTGAAGGGAGTCCAGACCCTCTACAAAGTACAGCTCTGAGTCAGCAGATCGGTGTAGACCTCATTAATACAAAACTATAACTTCCTCTTTCCCCTTAGTGAAACCAAACAACAAAGAGGGGCATGAGTCCCAAAGTCCTGTTCGGGGCCTGTAAAATTACGGGGAAAGTTACAAGCAGCGAATGACCCATGGTTAGAGTTCCTGGAGCACCTCCTGCAGACCGCACAGCGCAGGCGGGGTATTGAAAGGCCGCTTTGTGAACACGGCTTAACCCGAGATGGCCCCCGGCTCGTGTTGAAAAACTGCATCTTAAAGCACAGGAAGCCAGCAGCACTCGACCGGCCCCGTCTGTCATCAGGCCGTCTCTCCCACGTTTCCGTCGGCCAATCGCTGTTTGAACAGGAAGAGAACTAGAAGGTTCCGAAAATCCCACCAGCGTGCCCGGCGGCTTTCGGGGATTTGGAAGGGCGATCGTGAATCACAAGTGGCTCGATCTGGCAGCCCGAGACGTGTTTTTCTGCAGAGGAATGTTCGAGCTTGAACACCTCTCTCGGTCGTTCTAAATTAATGGCTGAACAGCATCGTGGTCTTAATATGAAATCATTTTCACTATACCTCAGCCTCAGCAGGGCTAGAAATTGTGATTTTTTTTGTCACACTTTTAATACTGTGTTAAATTTAAATTTTGACACGGTACGTTAGAATGTCGCTCTCCCACCCTCCCAACCATTGAGAGATGGTTTCTCACACACCAGAGGAACCAGGCAGACCGCCTCTCCCATCTCCCTGATTTGTTTGCAGTTAAACTCACACAGGCTCTGAGGATGGAGTCCCAGGCTCATTTGGCATGCCCGCTTTGTCCTTGGTCTTCATGCTACACAGTTTGCTCTCCCTTCCAAGTCTTGGCTGATCTGTATCCCCAGGCCTATGCCCCTACAGCAGCCCCTCGGCTGGGGCTGTCTGGGGGGAGCCGGGCCCTCCGTAGCCCGTGGCCAAGTCTGTGTGCTTCAGCTAAACAAGCTTTTTGGGCCAGAGACAGGTGCCCTGTCTCCTCCATGTCGTATGCCATCGCTAATGTTATGGCCGCACTTTCATCTGCCAGAAAAAAAAAGCCGCTTTAAAATAAACCTTTGATTAAATGCCTTCATTTGCATGGTAAAATGTATTCCTTTGTGTGAGTAAAGACACAGTTCCACGGCTGCATGTCAAATCTTTCATTGCTGGTAGATATTGTCGGAAAAAACGGTTAATAGTTTAAATATGCATCAGAAATATGTGGGGTTATGTGTATTTTCTTCCTAAAATGACTGGAATCCACAGCCATAATTACAATAGTTCCAGAAAATAATAAAAATGAACTAATTTACCTCATGCGGAGCATCCATCTTAAAGCACCCCATACCATGTAGGTAGAAATGTCAGAAAGATTGCATTTTGAATCTCAGTGGGCTAAGTCATTACGTGACCACATACAAGGCTAATTGCAGCAGAAGCATTTATGGCGAATTATTCTGTAAATTAGATATTCAAATTCAACTTTTTAAAACGGCTCCTCGGGAGCCACATAGCCCACATAACCGGGAACAAAAAACTGGGTTTTTCTCTGCACTGCATTACAGCTGTGAATACGGTGATGTGATTTTAACCAGCTGACCCCCCCCCCCCCCACACACACACACACATATAACTAAACTGACCGTCACCAGTTTCTTTTCCCCTAGAAGTCAAATGTCTTGTTTCCGCCTTTGCAGACGGAGCCGACATCGAGGATGACCCCTCGGGCTCCTGGCCCGCGTCTTCGCCGTCCAGCAAAGATCAGACGTCCCCCGTCCACGGGGACGGGTACGACTTCGGGGACGAGGAAGGGGGCCCGGGGCTGCCGTACCCCTGCCAGTTCTGCGACAAGTCCTTCAGCCGCCTGAGCTTCCTGAAGCACCACGAGCAGAGTCACGGCGACAAGCTGCCCTTCAAGTGCACCTTCTGCAGCCGCCTCTTCAAGCACAAGCGCAGCCGCGACCGGCATGTCAAGCTGCACACCGGCGACAAGAAGTACCACTGCAGCGAGTGCGACGCCGCCTTCTCCCGCAGCGACCACCTGAAGATCCACCTGAAGACGCACACCTCCAACAAGCCGTACAAGTGCGCGGTCTGCCGCCGCGGCTTCCTCTCCTCCAGCTCTCTGCACGGCCACATGCAGGTCCACGAGCGGACCAAGGACGGCGGACAGGGCCTGTCCGGGGCCGACGACTGGAAGCTGAGGGAGACCCAGAAGTGCAGTCAGTGCGAGGAGGGCTTCGACGTGCCGGAGGACCTGCAGAGGCACATCGCTGAGTGCCACCCAGAGTGCTCCCCGCCCCTGGAGAGCGGCGCCCTGCAGTGCATCTACTGTCAGGAGCCGTTCACTGAAGAGGGCTCTCTGCTGAGCCACATCGACCAGGTGCACAACCGAGACAAGAAGGGCCACACTTGTGCCATCTGCTCCGAGCATTTCCACGCAGTGGAAGAGCTCTACAGCCACATGGATATCCACCAGCAGCCAGAATCCAGTAACCATAGCAACAGTCCTTCCCTGGTGACAGTGGGCTACACCTCCGTCTCCAGCACCACTCCGGACTCAAACCTCTCTGTCGACAGCTCAACCATGGTGGACGTGGCGCCGCCATTGCCAAAAACCCGCGGAAGGAAGAGGGCGGCCCAGCATGCAGCCGATGGCACCAGCCTGTCCTCCAAGCAGGCGAAAGTCTCGTACAGTTGCATTTACTGCAACAAGCAAGTGTTTTCCAGTCTGGCTGTCTTACAGATCCACCTCAAGACTATGCACCTAGACAAACCCGAGCAGGCTCACACATGCCAGTACTGCTTTGAGGTGCTGCCATCTCTCTACAACCTAAATGAGCACCTGAAGCAGGTGCACGACAGCCAGGACCACAATGCATTGCTGGGTGGTGCGTCTGCCGGAGTCCTGCAGTGCAACTTTTGCCCCGAGGTGCTAAGTGACCTCAACGCCTTGCAGGAGCACATCCGTTGCTCACATGGCTTTCCCAGTCCACTCGCCAAAGAGAGCAACGCTTTTTTCTGTCCCCAGTGCTTCATGGGGTTCCTCACCGAGACCACCCTGGAGGAACACATCCGTCAGACGCACTGCGACAGCGGCAGCACGCATTTTGACTCACCCCTGGCTGGGACCCCCAAGGACCCTATTGTGGAGGTGTATTCCTGCTCGTACTGCACAAACTCTCCCATTTTCAACAGCATATTGAAGCTGAACAAGCACATCAAAGAGAACCACAAAAATATACCGCTTGCACTTAATTATGTCAACAATGGGAAGAAGATGAATCGCACGCTGAGCCCCTCTTCCCCCATGTCCATGGAGCAAACAGCTGTAAAAGTTGGACAAAGCGGGTCCTCCTCACGTTCCACTGGAGAATTTATCTGCAATCAGTGTGGTGCCAAGTACTCCAATTTGGATTTGTTTCAGACTCACCTGAAAACACACCTGGAGAGTGTCCTCCCCAAGCTAACTTGTCCACAGTGCAACAAGGAGTTCCCAAACCAGGAGTCTCTGCTGAAGCACGTCACCATCCACTTCATGATCACCTCCACATACTACATCTGTGAGAGCTGTGACAAGCAGTTCACCTCGGTTGATGACCTACAGAAACACCTACTTGACATGCACACCTTTGTGTTCTTCCGCTGCACTCTCTGCCAGGAGGTCTTCGACTCTAAGGTCTCCATCCAGCTACACCTGGCTGTCAAGCATAGCAACGAGAAGAAAGTGTACCGCTGCACATCCTGCAACTGGGACTTCCGCCATGAGTCAGACCTGCAGCTGCACGTCAAACACAACCACCTGGAGAACCAAGGCAAGGTGCACAAGTGCATCTTCTGCGGGGAAGCCTTCGGCACCGAGGTAGAGCTACAGTGTCACATTACCACGCATAGCAAGAAGTACAACTGTCGGTTCTGCAGCAAGGCCTTCCATGCCATCATCCTGCTGGAGAAGCACCTACGGGAGAAGCACTGCGTATTTGAGGCTAAGCCGCAGAACTGCGGTTCCAACGGTGCCTCCGCTGGGCCTGAACCAGCCCCCAAGGATGACACGGAACTGCAAGGCCTCCTAGCCAACAGCCACGAGTCCCACAACAGCCATGATGGCAGTGAAGAAGATGTGGATACCTCTGAACCAATGTACGGCTGCGACATCTGCGGTGCTGCTTACACCATGGACTCCCTGCTGACCAACCACCAGCTGCGTGACCACAACATCCGGCCAGGTGAGAGCGCCATGGTCAAGAGGAAGGCCGAGATGATCAAGGGAAATTACAAGTGCAATGTCTGCTCTCGGACCTTCTTCTCAGAAGCTGGACTGCGGGAGCACATGCAGACCCACCTTGGGCCCGTGAAGCACTACATGTGTCCCATCTGCGGAGAGCGCTTCCCATCCCTCCTCACCCTCACCGAGCACAAGGTCACCCACAGCAAGAGCCTGGACACAGGGAGCTGCCGGATATGTAAGATGCCCCTGCAGAGCGAGGAGGACTTTCTGGAGCACTGCCAGATGCACCCGGACCTGAGGAACTCCCTGACAGGCTTCCGCTGTGTGGTCTGCATGCAGACAGTGACGTCCACCCTGGAGCTCAAGATCCACGGCACCTTCCACATGCAGAAGACGGGTACCATGTCGAGCAACCACCCCATAGGCCGCATCAGTCACCCCTCCCAAAAATTCTACAAGTGCGCCTCGTGCTTGAAGGAGTTCCGCTCCAAGCAGGACTTGGTCAAGCTAGATATCAACGGACTACCTTATGGGCTCTGTGCCTCATGCGTCAGCGGTGCGGCCAGTAAGAGCTCTAGCCCTGCGGTGAATGGCGGGAAGCAGCAGGCGGCGGCCATGCCACCTACTCCTGGGGAGACGCTTAGCCCCAGCGATGGAAAGGTGAAGGTGGCCTCCTCCAAGACACGGTGTTCCAGCTGCAACGTCAAGTTCGAGTCCGAGGTGGAGCTGCAGAACCACATCCTTTCCGTCCACCGTGACAGTGTGGGGGACACCAACAGCAGTCAGCTACGAACACCACAGGTCTCACCCATGCCAAGAGTGAGTCCTTTACAGACTGAAGAGGTAATTCCCTTCCCCAGTCCGGAGGTATAACCAACATCAGCATGTTTACATCACTGATTTATGTTTACTACTTAAGTTCAACCATCTAGGCTTCCTCTTATCAGTGTGATACACATGATATATGCAGGCTCTGTTTCTTGCATGTAAGGCACTGGATGATATGAATTCTTATTTGACTTTTTTTCCATGCAGAAGAAGACGTACCAGTGCATTAAGTGTCAGATGGTTTTCTACAGCGAGTGGGACATTCAGGTCCATGTTGCAAACCATATGTTGGGTAAGACCTAGCTGTGTTTGTTTATATTGTGTCGAGAGAAATTTTTCTCTCATCCTTTTCATCCTATTCCCCTACGATGAGTAAACCTAGGCCAGGATGAGAGAACATCAGCTGTCTGTGATTCCGGCTAGTTAATAGGTTGTATACATAGCCTTACTGTACATGTCAGGCCAGGAAAGGTATCCCAAACAACTTTGAAGGCTGCTGGGGCAGCTGGCTTCCATTTTCCAGGAGCTCAGCTTGTAATGTCTTAATGAAATTGTCATTTGGATGAGAAAATGCCTTATTTAGTGTTCCAGGAATGAACGTAGTGGTGGAACCAGCAGATGATGACCATCTCTGAGGTCTTGTCACAGCTAACCCTGCTGTGCCTGATCAAATTATTGTCCTTCATATCTCATCCCTTTCAGACAGTGCCTCAACCTGCAAACTTTTGATAGAATGAAAGATGCTGCTGGTTTTATACTATGGGGTCCAAAGAACTTCACTGAAATGGGCTTAATTGGATAAATATTAATACCTAAATCCATGGTATGGCTGTGATTCAAAGTATTTATTGAATGATGACGTTTTGACATGAGTAGAATTTTAGGTGGTTTTTTAGGTGTTCCTGCACTGTTCTTTCAAATGTGGAAAATATGTTCTGTTGCAATGGGGACACATATACAGATCAGTTACTTTCTTGTGTAGCTTGTAGTTTATAGATGCAAAAGAGAATGGTCTGCCATTAATGTGATGACTGTAACCTCAAGGTGACCTTAAAGGGATGACTGTGTAGCTTATGGTGAACCTGCGTGCAGTTCAACAGTAGTTGCTTAAACGCAATGTGAATGGATTTGAATTAATATTCTCTGTTATTTTATTCAGGTAGCTTTAATGCATGATTGTGGAAAATTATATGTCCAGCTATTTGTCATAGACCCCCTCTGCAGTGCAGTTCTATTTGTTTACTCTCAGTAAATAATCCTGTGATGATGCTTATCTGTAAATGCCACTGTCCAACAGAGGAATGTACTGACTGGCTAGCTTTAAGTACGAGCCGAGTTTGAATACCGAGGCAAACGTGTTTTCATTTACCAGTCATGTGACCCACCTTTTATGTGTCAGGGCTTCAGTTTTGACTGTCAGACTGTAACATTTCATGGTTTTGACAGAATGTACAACCATCCCCTGGAATCCTCTACTTCCTCTAAGATTATTCAAAGGACTTTTTCTAAGACATTACAAAACATCACAGATGGGGGAAATTTTCACAGTACGGACCAAGAAATAATGACGTGTTCATTCATTTCTACTCTCTCAGCGTTAGGACCTTTATTAAAAGGAGTTATTAAAATGAACTGTTCTGTATTGCTCTGACTTCAATGCCTTGGACTCTCATTATTATTATTATTACTACTACTACTAAATAATAATAATAATAAGAAGAAGAAGAATCAAATTAGCTAGAAATAAAAATATGTCTACACAATCAGTCATATTGCAGTTTGTTTGTATGACAATGCTTTAGGCGTCCCCGGACAAAGAAATGTCGATTAGTCTTTAATGGATTTTTTTTTTTTACTTGCTGGTTTGTTTAAATTGGCATTTCTTCTTGTTTCTTTCGTTTATCCACTTATTCTGTTTGTTTACCCGATCTTCCTTTCCTTCCCCGTTTGGAAGTTTTTAATTATGGTGAGTCTTCTCTATTGTTTAGGTGTTCATTGATCCATAACAAAATGCTTTACTTCAGGGGCTAGGGCGAAAGGATGCAGGTGAATTTTAACTCACAACGCAAGTCTGTCATGGCTGCCTTGCTTTTTCCTAATAGCCACTTATTTTCCCGCTCGTACGTGTGTTGTATGAGTCTTTATATCTCTCACGTGCATGTCAATGCGCGTGTGTGCGCGCTTGATCCGCGAATTCCCCACCGCTTTGGCAGCGCCTCCATGCCCCCGCTGGGCGTGTCTGCGCCGCCGCCGCTCTCAGCACCCATCCCCTCTCTGGCAGGGAGCGCACCACTAATCCCACTGGCAATTTCCTTTCTAATCAAGTCGGAATTACCAGTCTTTTTGATACTGATCCCCATCTGGGGATTAGAACCTAGAGAGCACACGTTCCAGAAAACAAATAAAAAAAACAAGGACAATGTATAAACGGCCTTTTAGTCGGTGAACCGAGGGTGTCTGACACAGCGGGACCCTGCAGCCATCGGGACAGCGATGATGTGACACTCATTGCGTGTCACCGAGTTTCTGCAGCGCAGCCCCTTCCCCCGTTGCAGCGATATGCCAGTACCGCCGGGCCGAGCGCTTTTGTCTGAGCGCCGCTTCTGCGGTGTTTTTGACCACCGTCCATGAGCTGGAGTCACGGATCGGCATGTGGCTGCCATCGGGGAATCGTGGATAACATACGCAAGGCCTGCCGATGCCTTAATCAGGTCTAATTGCTACCAATAGGTCTCCAGAATGGAGCCCAGTCACACACGCTGCTCAGTCTCCGCAAGCATCAACTTTTTTTTCTTTCCATGAGACAGTTGTTATCGGCAGTTTGAAAACCACTTGCACCTTGTGGGATTTGTTTAGCGGCTTGCACTGCCAGCTCTGTGGAGACAGGACCATCCATCAGAGCAAAGAAGATAATTAATGAATGCCGATCGGTAGTCAGCCATCATATTGAGGAAAATTATATAAATAAATAATATTTTTAAATATTCACGGTTTGCCTGGGAAGTAACTGATGA
Source organism: Pollimyrus isidori (assembly GCA_019775955.2). Taxonomy (NCBI): domain Eukaryota; kingdom Metazoa; phylum Chordata; class Actinopteri; order Osteoglossiformes; family Mormyridae; genus Pollimyrus; species Pollimyrus isidori. Next base: position 18,489,903 of record JABFDZ020000001.1, read on the forward strand.
TCGTAATTACCAAAAAATGTAATTGAAATCTAGGAATGCTTCAGACCGATCCCTGTACAGAACAGGAGAGCAAATTTGGCATAATAATGCTCATTTAGTATTCATATCAAATTATTTTTTGTTTGAAATCGGGGATTTAAAAATTAAAGTTCAGAATGTCCTCAGACTTCCGTTTGAGTATGAAAGCCTCCGGTTGCAAGCGACATGACTGTTTCATCAACAGCACAAAACCAAATAATCTGTAGCAGCAGTCCAGTAAAAGATCACCTTAACTGATTTAGCCACTTTGTATTTTATTTTATGCTCTAATATAAAAGACAGCTTTGTATATTTCTTAAACCTAATAAGTAATATTATACTACATCAAGTTTTTCCCGAAAATAGTATTCTGATTTTTGAGGAGCTGCAGGCACAATTTATTGCAATATGTGAATATAAATAAATATTAAGCATCCTGTTGATAACTATTGATTTGGTCCAGAACACACCTGTACTGAGGTTTTTATAAAGATGATAAAAGCACTAAATCCCACTGACTGTTAATATGCTGTGTTGGAGACATACTGGGCTTAGCTGAGCTACAAATGTATCAAACAGTATATATATATAAAGCAATTCAGCTACAACTCAGCAATGTAATAAAACTCATGCCAGAATAGCAGTCTCTCAAATGCTTTTAACCCATTTTTTTTAAAGCCAACGACACTTACAGCCTCCATAATGACCCTCTGCGCTCCAAAATCAAATATCGGTTGAAGCAGCAGTCTGCTTTACAGTGACTGAACAGGGGCACAAAGGGGAGAATTAACATGATTACAGAAACACCTGGACATAGAACGGCGGAGCAGTGGCGGCTGCCACACTGCCTCAGCACTGGCAGTGCATAAACGCTGCTTTACAGTGCATTGGTCGCAGAGAAAAATATATATTCTCAACATACGGTTTTATACCTTTAAGCCTATAGGAAGTGGTCAGGGATTATGAGTGAGCCCACATTGCTTGGCCTAAAGTTTTGTCAGCGTTGGTATTTGTTGTTCCATTAAAGGTGTAGAAATTAAATAGGTTAATGTACGTTGTACTCCTCAGAACTGGTGAAGAAGTTGTAAAACAGAGAAAGGACGACGGGAGATGCATGGATGTGAAGTGTAATCAGCAATGTGTCGGTTTATTGAATCTGAGAGCATTCTGTGATTTTTTTTTTTGTCAAGGAGGATATAGAAACGCAACCACACTGACGTTCAGAGCGGTCAGATTGTGATGTTTGCCTATTCACATAGTGGGGATGGGTGGCGCACAGGGAATGAGTGGGAAAAAAAAGCTGAGAATTGCTACGTTAGCTGGCAAAAACGGGTTAAATTTTGGCCTGAACTCTAATTACTGCAAAATCAATTTGGATAAAACTGTCCTCATTTGGAAAAGCTCTAAATACTTTCTTCATTAAAAGGGGCACTTTCTGCCTTAATGGCCATCTGTACAGGAGAGTGGGGAGAGGCAGGCCAGGTCATCGCTCCTCAGCTGTCACGATATTAGCGCAGGTAATGGAGCGAGTGGGCCACTCTTACGGGTGTTGTTTTCACTGATGCCCAGCTTCTGCTTGGGTATCGATTCACACTGATAATTCTATTTATGCTCAGATGACTCAGTCCAAACAACAAACCCACGTCCGCTTGACATCGGTTTGATCTTGCCCCCCCCCCCCCCACAAAAGCATGCATGCAGCGTTGGGAACGTGCGTCGTCCCGCATGCCTGCCAGCGCATTTAATGCGCCGCTGCGGTACTCGGATAAACCCGAACCGGAGATCAAAGAAAGAAACAAATGAGGGCCCCGGCAAAAAAAAAAAAAGCATAGATATCGGCACACCATGTAGGTGTTAAACGATGAATGTGATAATCAGATAGCTTTGGGGGGGGGACGCTAGCGGTCGCCGGTGTAGTCAGGGATGGCAGACAGCCTGCCAACCCTCCGAGGATCCTCGCATGTCTCAAGATGGAGGCTGTGGCTTGCTGGGGTGCTGTCGGAATAGGGCACATTTGCTGTACAGCTGGTGGCTCTGTATGGGGACTTAGTATGATACTCTTATGAAAAAAAAGCAGAGATACAGCTACTAACCAAGGAGCAATTTAATAGCGGGGCTCAAAGACAGCTGGTCACCCTTTGTTATGAGCTTCCTGGCACGCGGTGACTGGAAGCTGTGGGTGTCGGATTTTACTTTGCTGTTAAAGGGTTTTCGCTGCCGGTAGTTGTTCCGGTCTCTCTAAAATGAAACCGGCAAGTTAAGGTGAATGCTTCTTCCAGCATAAGGCAGGGAGGTGTTTTCTTGCACTGTGGGTAGAATAAATTAACATGGGTAGGATTAGTCGGGGGGGTAATAAGTGTATCCGTTTTTTCCTCTTTCGATACCGCAAAGATGGTTTATTTTGACTTGCTGAGAATTGGAAAAGTAACAACTTTTTCTGTTAAATCAAGGACACGCGAGAAGAGTTTTTGTCCTTGTTTTTATGCAGAAGAAAAAAACATTTTGAATCTGAAGAAAAATCGTCTTCTGCTGTGGTTTCAGAGGGACAAAGCAAAAATACCCACCTGGAAATCAGTCATCATTATAAGTAAAAATCAAACTCTGGAAAGGTTATAAGTTACTAATTATATCACTTTACCAACACAGGAGTGAAACCTGCCAACGTCACCTACAAAGCGAGAGAAAGCCGAGTATTACTTCCAGAGGAATGAACATTACAAATTAGTACCGTTCTGCTTTACATGAACTCATTGCCGGATGCGGGAGATGTTTGTTGCAGTGGTTTCTAATGAGTCCAATGTTGATTAAGCCGGGTTTTATTCTGCTGAAGAGGAAAGGTACCACGCAGGTAAATAGAGAGGAAGCCAGGATGCTAGCAGAGCAGAAGGTCAGTGAGGTTGAATTCTGTCTAGCTTAAAAAAAGGAAATGTATGACATAAAGCCAACGTTTCACACTGGCAAGCCTTTATCGTGGTGAAGTTTAGAAGGTCTGAGTCTGAAGGTCTTTCATCCAATCGGCGCAGCCAGTAGGGCGTCTTTAGAAGATGCCCTCCCGTGAACCCTGATGCACTCTGACCCCCGCATCTCCACAGGCATTTACTCCAGCTTCAGCAGCTTTCTGTCTCCCACAGCGCCAACCATCTCAGTGGGCATTTATACATCTTCAGGTTTTTTTTTTTTTTTGGGGGGGGGGGGGGGGTTAAAACAATTGTAAATGTATTGGGGGTAGGGCCATT
>JABFDZ020000001.1:18521250-18533525 GCA_019775955.2 Pollimyrus isidori
ATTTTGAATGGTTTGATTTGCAGCAGGTTGAAGTGACCCAATCTACTCTTTAAAGGAACCAGACTCCAGGCGTAAATCCACACATGTTCATAACAGCACACATATCTCACGCACTGTTGTTCATTTATTTATTTTGGGTGGGGGGGGGGTTTGAATACTTAACAAAAAAAAGCCACTTTATCTTAAAAACTTAGATCTTGGAAACATCTCCCTATACCCCCAAGCGATTGTTGGTCCTCTTACGCAATAGAAAGTAGCAGCAATCAACACCTGCATAGGCTGACGCCGGGCCAGCGCTGAAGGTTTGCTCATTTAATGTGCAACTCTCTCCATGAGCACCTTGCTTTGTAATGCCGTGTGTGCACCTGCAGGACATAAAGCCGCATAACGGGGACAACATGCACGCGGCTAATTAGCAATAGTGTACACGTTCACTGTGGCCTGTTAACAGAAACATCAGCTGAAGTTATAATCACTGCTCAAGTTGTGAATGAGCGTAGTTCATTTTATAGAGCTTTAGATTAATTCCCAGTCTTCTTGCTCACAATGAAGGACATCATGAACTCTGTAGGTGATGGAGCTGCTTTCACCAACAGCTAGCAATTACTTAGTTGGAAAATCTGTTGACATTATTATCAAGTTTCTACTGCAGACTTCCTCTCTGTTCAATTTATCCTTTCTAATGCTTCTTATTTGTATGAATCACAAATATAATTGCATCGATAGATTGCAGCTCTGCTCATTGTTTGACACCAACATTTCTGCTAATACTTTTTTCACATTTTTTTTTTATCATCCAGCCGACTTTTAACCAGAAAATCACTTATGATTTTTTATTTCTTTCCTCACATCAAGGATATTGAAGTTCACTCATTTCTATTTATGCTTTGTTTTTTATTTCAGGCGTAGTGTTGGTTTTAGTTGCTATGGCGATTTCTGTTGTAGCTATTTCTACTTCCGTTTTATTGTTCTTTCATATATTTGTAGGTTCATTTCATGTTGCTCCATGCCCAGTTAAACTCGAGCCTAACAGGTGACTTCACTCTGTCTAATTCTTCCCGCTTTGCTCTCTACCACGTCCTCACTCTCTGGTCATTTGCTTGGTATGCTCTCCCTCTTGATAAAATCTGCTTCTGGGTCTAATTGCAATTTTTAAAGTTTTAAGTTTAGTTCTGTCTTGGTTTTCGGTATCAGTGATAAAGTTACTCTGGCTACATTGCGCATAGCGTTGCAAACATCCCAGCAAACAGTTAGTCCTGCCTGGCCTGTAATGTCACTTAAATAACAGAAAGCATTTCCTTTCTTGCACGGAATTCACTGGAATTAAAAGAAATCATTTGCATTATTGCTGCGCCTCAGCAACTAGATTGAGTTTGGGTGGGAGTCAATAGATTCGCTCGTTACCAGGGAGCAAAAACAATCCCCTGGCAACAGAACCTGGGAGTGGAGTGACCTTGAGGGGTCAGGCATAGCAGTCTTTACCTTATCCGTGTCCCTAAGTGATTCCCTGCATCCGGCCGCGACGCACAGCTCATATTCTGCACTCTAAGTGTTTATCCAGCTGATTATTTCTCTACTGTTTAACTGTTTTTACAGCTGGGTACATCCTGGAGCCGTTAAGCCTGGGCACTTTGCTCAAGGGTACAGCAGCAGCACTGGCCTGGGGGTTGAAACCAGACGCATTTCCAGCTGTGGGCATGACACTCCCCAAAGTACAAGACACTGTTATTTAGTTTTTTTTTTTTTAACATGAAGGGGAGCGAGAGTCAGTCACAGATACACCCGGAGCAGGTGGCGCTTCCGGAAAGCTCTGGAAGGGCAGAGAAAGCTGAGGAATAAATGGTGTTTGGCGGAGGGGCCATGTCAGTGCTCTCCTCTGGTGGCTCTGCATGGAAATGTGAAACTAAATGTGCTCACACCTCTGCCGTGACTTCCCAATAAGCGAGGGCCTTGGGGCCGGGGCTGCCCACCACCCCCCCGCCACTCACACCCTTATCCTCCCAGGGCGAGGGTACCGTTAAAATTAACCGTGTTCCACATGGACAGCCCTGGCCGCCAGTCCTCCGGGCACGCGCCGAGGTATGGCTGCTTTGTATTCTGCAAAAATCCCAGATTTAATTGCAGCGATTTTCCCCATTATCTGATAATTGATAATTCCTGTGGAGAGGACAGTGAAGTAAACCCACCTACCGATCACAGGGCCTGTGGCCTTCCAAATCCATCCCCCAAAACAGGTAGTTCTATTTTCCTAAGATTCTGAGAGTTTGTTTAATCGTGTGTTAAATCTATTTTTGTTTGTTAGCCATAGAGTTAAAGATGCCTTTAGTTGCCAGTAAATATGGTGAACAAGAATTGCGTGTTCCCGGTTGGCTTGTGGTTACCGAGCTGGTCGTGTGACCGCGAAGTTCCAGGTACCAAGTCACAAATGGTCAAAGTAGTTAGCCTCATCTGTGAACAGGGATGAAAGCGAAAACCTTTTACCCATCCTTGTAAGCACTTGTCCCCCTCGGCTGATGAACAGGTTCTGCCAAGAGGCCGACATAGATCTCAGTGATAGACATTTGGGAACCCCTGGCAAGATTTGGCAACTGGCACTGGGTGACCTTCATAGAAGTGAAGACTTCGACTGCTCAGCGATGGAGAGTCTATGCGAAATGAGAACCTCTCTTGGCACCCAGTGACTCCTGCAACATCATCTTTGCCTTCTCCATCTAAACCCGTTTGTCCACTTCCATCAGCAATGATGCAGAGGCCACCTTGTGTATCTGGGGTGGCTTCCTGGTGTTTACCAGGCTGTTAATAGACTCTGGTGTTTACCAACCATTGCGCATGGTGTGAACTAAGCCCGACGCATCACACTACTGCTACACATCACATGGCTAAAGGCTTCCTACAGTTCTCAGATAATCCTCACAAAGACACTTGAGCGTGCACACCGTCGACACTCTCCTAGTCTCTCACAGAGGTCTAGATGCGTTTGATGTTCTGCACTTCAAAACAAATGCATGTTTTATGTTCTGTGCGCGGCGCGGCACACGTAATCAGGTTAATACGTGTTTATCATTGCGACATCTGGCCCTGTAATCATTTACCTTCCCACTCGTGGGGACTGTTGTCATCCAGATGTTTTCATTGACTTATAAAGAAATAGGCCACCTGGATGTACGTTTCTGTGCTGTTCTGGTGCTGTAACGGCAGTATAAGCCTGTATGTGGCTAGAATGGTAAATTGAGCTCTCGCGTTGCTAGGCTGTTCCTTTGTAGCACTGCACTGTGAATCGAGCGCTTGACAGTTCCGTTTTGGAGCGGCGGAGGCAAGTCCCGCCCCACAGCCACACTCCAGCGAATCATTATGCAGCAGCACTCCCCTTAATGCCGTACAAATCGGAAAATTGGCCTCGATTTTTGTTGTTTGTTGCTACCATTGTTAACTGCTGGAATCTGCTCACAGGTAAATAATGGAAGGCTTCTGGCAAGGGTGAGTGCATGTATGTGTGTGTGCGCATGCATGCACATGCGTGTGTGTGTGTGTGTGGATTAGGTTTATATTACATTGTGGGGACCAAACAGGGTAGGGGTTAAGGTTGTCATGTTGGGATTAGACTTTATTAGTTCCTCATAGAAACCCCACAGGGGTACAATTACAAACTTGTATGTGTGGGTGTTTGTGTGTGTGCGCGTGTGTGTGTTTGTGTATGTGTGTGTGTGCGTGTGTGTTTGTGTATGCGTGTATGTGTGCGTGTGTGTGTGTGTATGTGTGTGTGTGCGCGCGTGTGTGTGTTTGTGTATGCGTGTGTGCATGTGTGTGTTTGTGTATGTTTGTGTATGCGTGTATGTGTGTGTATGTGTGTGTGTGCACATGTGTTTGTGTATGCGTGTATGTGTGCGTGTGTGTTTGTGTATGTGTGTGTGTGTGTTTGTGTGTGTGTGCGCGCGTGTGTGTTTGTGTATGCGTGTGTGTGTGTGTTTGTGTATGTGTGTGTGTGTGTGTTTGTGTGTGTGTTTGTGTATGTGTGTGTGTGTGTGTTTGTGTGTGTGTGCGTGTGTGTTTGTGTATGCGTGTATGTGTGTGTTTGTGTATGTGTGTGTGTGTGTGCGCGTGTGTGTGTTTGTGTATGCATGTGTGCATGAGTGTGTGTGTAAACAGATGGGAGTGTGTACAGACTCGGCCCCTTTAAGGAAAGGCTGGTTAAAGATTCCGAGCCCTAGAGACACGCAGGAACCAGTGTGTCAGAAGGGCTTTTTGTTCCAGTGCCAAGTGCTAAAACTGATCATGAATTCCTTGTTAGTGATGCTGGGTCTCTGAAGCACTGAGATGAGGAGGAGGAGTATGTGGGGGGTGGAGGGCTGGGGAGGGGGGTGCGTTTCAGGGCACAGCAGTCTGGGGAGGTGGGATGGGGAGTGCGGCCACCGTAGGCATTGTAATTAGGCCCCGTGTAGTTTTTAAACCGTCTCATTCCTGTATTGGGTTTCAGCAGACCTCTGTCCAAGGAGAGCTAGCCTTTACGCACGGCTCCCCCGCCTCGCATTATCACGATCCCCAACGCTGCACGATCGGAAGCATCAGTGAACCAAAAGTCAACTCCATCGCCTTCTCAAACACCGAGTAATCAACTGCTAACCAGAAGCCCAGAGGCTGGGTACTAACTACACATCCATCTACTAATCACACCTCAACATACTAAGCACAAGCCCAGGTACTAACGCTAAGTCCAGACGCTCACTACAATTCCTTATGCCATCTACATGCTACTATGCTAAATATAAGTCCAAATAGTGCCCACGAGTCCAGATGCCAATCGCAGGACGCGGGGCTGGGTACAAGTGGGGTCGTTTACCCAGCAAGCTATGGATCCGGGAGTCCAGTACATATGTAGATGCGCTTTATTCTGCTGCTCCAGGGGCAGCATTGTCAGAGTAGAAGAAGGTTCTCGTCTTAAGGACTTCTGGGATTTGGGGCGTGGGGGGAGGGCGTAGGAGGGTTATGCGTGTGTTGGCCCCTGTTGTCCCATAACTAGATATCAGGGACTGCTGCGAGCTCAGCTGAGCTCCCCCAAAGACGCGCGGGTTGGACAGTGTCAGGAAGTGAGCTCAGTCACTGCCAGCGCCGCTGGGAAGCACCAAAGGAGACGCAGCCCGCTGCAGTCGGCTGAGGGCAGATCAACGGCGCACGCCGCCTCTCCATTAACATCCACCCCCTTCTCAGCCCTGCTGTTTCATTAGGGTGACCTGCATGGTGTGATCACACACACACACACACGCACACATTCACACTGGGGAGAAAATAGGTTAGGCAAAGTAATTTTTACAGGCAGGCAGGTACAGAGCAAATCTGCATAATTAAGCAGTCAAGGCCTCTAATAGGGAGGTTTACGTGTGGGGATCAGGCCGGGGCAGCACATATGGATACTGCAGTGGGTATGTAAATCTCCAGTGAGCGAAACTTAACGTACCAGCCCTGCGAGAGAGCGATAATTATAGCAAAAGGAATCGTGTTTACTGCTCCGTCTGGGGGTTAGGGGTCAGGCGGCGGGGAAAAAGCACGCAACTGTGGTTTCATCTTTCACGTGGTGGTAGGGGGGGGGGGGGTGCTTCAAACTCACTGTTTGGAAAATTAATGGAGCCGCTTTATTCCGATTGCAAGAAGCACGCGTGGAGGCACATCTGCAACAAAGCCTTTAGTTTAGGTCTTTTAAAGAGCTGAGCCTGTGTCAAACCTCCCGCCCCATCCGTACACATCCATAACCGTCCCGCTTAACGCTAATCTGCAGAGGTGGAGATTTCAGGTCCAGAGAGTACAAATCCAGACCTGGGCAATCTTATCCGCAAAGGGCCGGTGTGTATGCAGGTTTTTGGGATAACCTGTAGGTCAGCTGTTCAAACCCAGGTGTGAGGACTCTTCAGCCAATCAGTCTGATTAGTAATCTAATTAGGTAGTTGCAGCGAAAACCTGCATATACACCAGCCCTTTGCGGATAAGATTGCCCACCCCTGGTCTAAAGAGTCACCTTCACAGAGTACTCAACTGGTTGGTTGAAACAAAATCCTGGTCTGGATTTTTACTCTTTGGACCTGAAATCTCCACCTCTGCTAATCTGTATGCAATTTATCTGCATGCTGAGTTCATTCTGGCCAGCGGAAAATGTTTCTTTTCTCTCTCTGTTTTACAGTGGCGGTTAATTACATGTTAAAAGCTGTGTCGCCAGGCGTATGGCAATGGTAGGGGGACCATCAGCATCACTACACACCTTATATGTCTGTCCCCCCTACATTGGGGTCCTCCATGCTAAATTATTATTTTGTTAAAGTGTTTCTCAAATATGATTTTTACGAATGTGATCTGACCATTTATGCTTGAAAAGTAAAAAATTGTATGAATTGGAATAAAAAAAGAAACGCGAATAAGCATGGATGCTTCCTGCAGGTAGGTGCTGGTGGTTTCGGGGAGCGTGTGGGTGTTGGGGGCGGGGTAGGAGTTATAGCTTGGTTTACATTTATGCAATAGTCCATTCTATTAGCTGTCCACCTGGAGCCTCTCTGCTTTGATGGGTCACAGATGGTGCCAGGGCCCGGCCGACTGGCCACGCGGGTGACGCTGGGCAGTGGAAGCGGGCTGGAGTGGGGAGAGGGGGTGCTGCTTCTTCGACGGAGCGCTACGTGACATCAAATCCGGAGTCTGTTAGCTTCACAAAACGCCCTGCTCACCTTTACACGCCGCCACACGTGTTGCATGTCTGGGACCAGTGTGCCTGGACCACTGGAAGGCAGCGCAAGGGGTCCGTCCAACGCCTCGCTAATACTGGACGGCTGTTAGCGGTAAATCATCCACTGGTATACCAGTATGCATGGCTGTGGGTTTCAGGATGTTCAAAAAAAAACCCTGGAGGGACAATGTGAACACAATCATAGTTATGCCTAAAACTGAGGCGATATTTTCCTTTCAGAAGGAGAAAAGTCTGTTAACTACTGTTAAGCAACATTAATCAGCAATTACCAACTTTGCACGCATGTTTTACATTAAAAGGATATAGTCATGAGTTAAAGAAAGTGTTCCTTGTTTACCTGCTGGGAGCCAATCAGCCATGAGAACTTAAAAAGCTGCAGGGGCAGGAAAACGGAATATTCCTCAGTCTGGCATGTTAAGCCCAGACACTGACATTAGCTCTCAGTGTCTGTGCTGAGATATACAGTGAATCGTGTAGCTAAACAACAGCAGAGCAGACAGATGGAAACTGCGGAGTGTCATGGTAACTGTGCACCCCGCATATTTGGTGTTTGAAATATTAATTTTCTGTGTTGCGCTACCAGAGAGGCGTTACTCCGTCAGCCACGTCATCTGACTCGAACGGAAACAGTTAGAAGTTAACATGCCAGACAGACGGAAGCTTCTGGTCTTCACGCACAAGATCGACGGAACAAATGTAAACAGCTCATCGTTTGACAAAATATATTTACTTAGTGTCCTTTCCTGGCCGCTTTTCTCAATTCATATCGTATTAAAATTTTTATTAGTTGTCTGGCTGAACTTTTTTTTTTTTTTTTTGCTTTTTCTGACAGAGCAGTCAAACTCTTCCACGAAGAAATGCAGGCATTAAAAATTAAACATGCCCCGAGCATCATTACAATACCACGCTGCAGCCTTACAAATATTTCATCATTTCGCTGAAGATGGCAATTAAAACGAAGAGGGAAAGCAGAGGTAGCCATTCTCTCTCATTAAATTATTGACAGCTAATTTACGTTGCTTGCGTGACCCCCTGGCCCCTCGCGGGTCTCCGGGCCTGCTCTCGCTGAGCGCGGTGCGGGCCGGCCTGGGCAGCGGGGGATTTTTAAAGCTGCAAACGTCATTTCCAGCTCTCTTTTATGCCACAGGCGGTAGATCAAAAGTGAAGCGAGCTACACTGCAATCGCTGTTGTATTTTATTCCTTTTTGCGCCTTCATTCTCCGCCAGGAACCCCAGGCTAGCTGAGGGGCCAACTCTGCTGTTTTTGTCTGTTTGAAAGGGTTGGGGGCGGGTGGGGGTGCGGAGGGTAGGGTAGGTGGGAGGGGGGGGTCTGCTTATGCCAGGGATTCTCTTGGCGTCTTCACAAGCGAGACAACCCGCCCTGGAGTCTCGCCCCATGGCTGCCAACTGCCAGGCTTGATAAATTAAGGATTGTTTGCAGAAAATGCCAGCAGGGGCATAGCAGGAGTGTGTCACAGTAGGGTACGGAGGGAGCGGGAGCTGGGGGAGCCGGCAGGAGAGAAGGAGGTGCCTTGGACAGCATGACAATCCCAATGTGTCAACACACGGCGTTTGCGCCAGGCGGCTGCCACCGTAACTGCGACGGGACGTGAGCACGTGACCTAAATTCAAATGCGTCTTTTAAAATTCGCACGTATGGCACTCAGGCTTATCACCTGTACCTCAGCCAGCGCATCTCGGAAATGCCTTGGTGCCGCCTCCCATTAGTTTCCTGCGACCGTTTATTTGCTTTTCCTAACAATGCCACAGGAATGATAATCCTTTGTTTCGGAAAACCAAGACGTGTGGTGTAATGCGCTGAGAGAGTGAGAGAGACTCTCCGGCAGCTTCCGGGGAACTTTGATATTACGTTTCTGCGGGACAGGCTGAAACAGCGTAGTTTCACACACTGAAATAGATATCTGTGCTTTTCACAAGCAGCCACTTACATATTGAACTTCTTTTGTCTGACATTTGCACAGCAGGGGGAACGAATCAAAAGCGTCCGAGATAATTTCACACTCATAAGTCTCTCGGAGTACTTGTTTTAATAGGGTTCATGGCCAGGGCTGAATATCTAAGAATCAACATGACCCTGCTTTAGCTCAAATTACAGCCAGAGTCTTATCACTGAGGAAGCTATTGAGAGAAAATGCAGCATTCAGAAACATACAAAACATAAAAAATAAAAAACTTTCTATCAGCCGGGACGACAACTGCGGGTCGTTCAGCGCAAGAAGACCAAATGCATTGCGAGGCAGTAGTGGAATGTAGCATTTCATTTAGCTTGTTATTTGCATTACTGTGGTTCGGCATATTTGCGGGGGAATGCACATGCTGTCCAGATGCATTATGCAAGTGGGAAACGTCGATACCGCTCAGGAAACCCTAGCCGGCTTGCTGCGTGTCTGTGTTCAGCAGTGTCTGAGGATGCGATGATGACTTCCCTGTCCTAGCGGTACGGTGGAAACTAAAGCCACAGGCCAAGTATAAACACACATCATTTATAGCAAATCTAAGCTGGACCTGGCAATGCCAAACTTAGGCCCTGGGCATGACATACCGGAAGCCGTTTACACAGCGCCTTCCCATGTCACCTCACAAGCATTTATGGAATTGTGTTTGAGGTGCTGAACAAACTACACGCTCATCCTTATTCTCCAAAGTGAAGTAAGGCCATGGTGGGTTGGGAGGGGGCTTAATTCCCGGTCTGTTTTTCCTGGCTGGAAGGCCTCCCCTTTAATTGTAGTCCACTGAATATATTATTTTAAGGATTCATTCTAGTCTAACAAGTTACATCAGTGTTCTGCAAAAACCCAGTTATAGTCCCACTAGAGCAAGAATAGCGGCGCTTATCAAAACAAACAGTATGATGTCATCCCCCCTGCGGTTGAGGCCAGGCTTTGATTGGTTCTTCAGGCATGTGGACCTTGTTAAGCTTTGTTGGTTGTGGGGACGGGGATGGGGTCTGCAGGGCAGCTTTGCAATTCATGCTCTCTGCCGTGTGGATCTGAACTTGGTCAGTCCTGCAAGCGTCATCTTTACAATCGCAGGACACTGTCTTTCTAGTAGAGAAACCCTGTTCTGTCATCCAGCCAATCCTGTTCTCAGACCTGTCTGTCCCCCCCCTTGTCTTGCAGAGGAGGGCCTGAATCACGAGTGCAAGCTCTGCAACCAGACATTCGACTCACCCGCCAAACTGCAGTGCCACCTGATCGAGCACAGCTTCGAGGGTATGGGGGGCACCTTCAAGTGCCCCGTCTGCTTCACAGGTATGGGTGTAACCTTTGACCTCAACACTCCCATCACTGGTATCATATTGCTGCATTCATGTGTAGCTCTGTATAACTAATAGGATATTGTACCTATGGAAACCAGACAATAAAATTGATCTAATTCAAAAATGTGAAGCCAAGGAGATGTCTTATATCCTGTTCAGGAATGCACCCTATCTTTATCTTTCATTAATTTTACGAAGTGTCATGGTTTGCTTCCCATTTCAGAACATTCTAGAAATTCCAGTTGCATTTCATTCCACGATTCCTCCGACACCAGCGGTCAGTTGTTTCAGTGCAGTGGTCATCTTGGTTCTGGTCCAGATCACGTGCTCATTTACTTGCAGGAATATTATCACCTTCCAGAAGGTTGACCTTGAGAATTAAGCGCTGGCTTCAGGAGGCCTGTTGTTTATTGCAGTTACTGGAATCACCGCAGGCCTCTGGCCAGTCAGGAAGCGAGAATGTCCCTGAATTTGGGCATACTTAACTCGCTGGTACAAAGGAAACAAATTAGCATGGTCAGTGAAGAAGCATTTGCTCAAAGTTGATGTAGGTCCAGCTGGGGGTCCAGTTCCCACACTGAAACAGAGGGCAGTCCAATAAGAGCATCACCTACATCAGTGGGTTAATTATCCACAAAACAAAGTCAGCATCTGCCTCTCCACTCCTCTGCTTCTGTGGGTCGAGCACACAGATATATATGAATTTAAGGGACTTTTTATGTGATTAAATCAGGATTTCTATGACTTCTTAATTCTATTTCAACAAGACAGGGATTTTAAAACCCAGCCGACAGACATGAGCAGCAGATTCAGTCACAGAGGGATGATCAATAACGATCGACAGCATCTCCCCGCTCGCTCATATTTATCTCATAAACAAAAAAATGAATACGTTTACAACCTTCCCGCTGTCCTTTGCTGCAAGCTTGGATGTATGATCACAGGGACTGTCTGTCGCATCTGGCCAGTGATGGAACATTGCCGCCTCACCAAAAGAGAGAATATTTCTCTCTTTCACCTGTTATTAGTCCCGAGCGCGTGACATTCAAGGCTCCAGCCATTAGAGACAAATTGGTACATCTACCAGATCATTCGGGACCAGAATTGATTAGCGGTTTCATAAAATATTATCAGGGATGTTTAAGTGCCCTTGTAATCATGACTACAATACTGTTCCAGGGAGGAGAAATGGTTCTGAGGAAATGGGAACGTGTGTGCTTTTTGTATTTATTAACCACAAATAAAGCGTAGCATTTCATAAATTACATTTCCATTTATGTGTAGATAATGATATTTGTCTGCACTGCAAAGTCCATCAATATCAAGTCTGTTCACGATCGGTTTGGTTTAGCTTTATATGATGCCATTCCTAACATAGTGTGGCAATGCATTGCAGACAGAAGCAAAACAATTAACAATAAATGGGACCCAATTTAAAAGCAAGTGAATGTCGAAAAGCAGAGGGCAACGGAAGCAAGGGGAACTTCAAAGGTGGGCACAGGAGAGGAAGCCCTCCCTGGGGGTTCGAACGCCGACGGGCAGACTCACGCCCCGGGGCTTGCAAACCTCATGCACAATGATCCCAGCTTCGGCTGCCGCAGTAAGACCTGTCCTCGCGACGATCGATCCAGATGCACGGTTCTGTCACATTGGCTGTATTAATGGGCCAGTCGAGTGCTCCCAGGCCTGGGGAAGGCCACCCAGGTCAGGACAGAGACTGGGATCGGCGTCTGGAGAGGCTGGCAGTGAGGGCCCGAGGGCATATCATACAGGAGTCACCCTGCGACGTTAAAGAGCAAGGCCGCTAAAGGGTAGCTATGTGTGACCATGCTGTACATTACACATAATATATACCCCCGTGACCTGGATTGAAGCTAGATAGATAGCTAATGCATAACAAGGTATTTATTTAATTATTTCCCCCCCCAAGTTTGTTTATTGAGTTTTACAGAAAGGGACAATCTATACACAATGTGTAAATACAGACCTTGTGAACTTCCCCTGAAACTACACAAGTTGAAAATAAAAAGAAACAAATTGGCATTAATGGAAAACACAAGATGTTGGAAAAAAAAACCTTTGCTGTGCAGCATTTTATAGGATCACCTATATTAACTATCTGTGCTGATCTTCACATGAGTGCCGCACAGCGATGTCTCAATACTCCTGACTCCCCAAAAGTAGACGTACTGTCATAAGTATGCCACACCATGGCTCACAAGGGTTGGCTGTGAGGCTGTGAGATGTGCTATGTAAAACATCGGTGCGGGG
>JABFDZ020000001.1:18546880-18564257 GCA_019775955.2 Pollimyrus isidori
CCCGCCCACCTCAGCCCTACCACCCTGCACCCCCCCCGGGCACAGTACGTCCATGGCTCCCCCGGGGATGGTACTTCAAACATGCCGGTCAGTTTCCAAGGAGACCAAGCCGGCTGTTGCAAAAACAAAAGAGGAGGCCGTTCCTCACACAGGGCCCGATAAGTGTTGACTGTGTCAAATGCATGCAGTTTTTTTTCTCCCTCTCCTCCTTCTTCTTCTGGAGCCAAACTGGACAGCGGGGTCCCCTGGCACCTCGCCAGATCAGGAAGGAATTCCACCCCCAGAGGACCGGCAACACTCTGGATATCTCCCCTTTGCACTCATCTTTGGGCTGAGTTAATACTGGCCCTGCTTCAGACGCCACAACCCCTCCAACCTGAAATGGTTCTGTTTTTCCGGCCAACCTTGAAAATATCCTATGGCAGGGTTTCTAAAGGTAGCACAGAGCACAGGACACTGGTCCTGCCTTACTGTCAGTTTTCGGACCGTTTGCACAACCGAAATGCGGAAAGCAAGTCAGTTGTTTTATCGTTGAACATGGCTGTTCTCAGACAGAATAGAGAGTCGCCTGGAGAAAACAAGAATTACAAGTGTGCCCTAGCGGACAAGTCCCCCAGACCAGTCCCCTAATAGTGCACAAAGCACACCAGCTTAACGAGGAACCCAAGAAAGCAGGCCGATCAAAGGGAAATCAGCCTTGTCCTTTAACTCTGCTGAGCCGAAAGCGTTCAGGAGAAGGTGCGTTACCCATTTATTTTCCATCAAACAGTCATCGCATTTTCCCTGGCATTGTGCTGCTACGCCTTAATTAAAATCTTGACTGATGACTCTGAATAAATTTGGGTTTCTAAGTTTCTGCGCACAGAATGCAAATGAGCTTGTGATCTGACGATGATTACCACCCCTCTGCAGTAAAGAGTTCAGCCGTGAGTCGGCCCAGACATGCACCTGAATTCACCCCCAAGAGCTGCAGGAACCTTTCAGAAAAGTCACACTGAATGACTGAAATCAAAATTCATTAGTACTTAATCGAGCAGGCTTTAAATTCCTGCTATAAAGGAACCCAGAGCCACAGTGGTTCTGTGCCTTTTTGTACCTTTGTACTCTTTTGCATCCAATGAATGATTACGTTGATTGGTTGCCTAGGTGATCACGTTTATATCAACTCCAGGGATACTCCTGAAATCACCCCGTGCATTTGAGAAAGGGAGCCTTGAAAATGTTGCCCACGGCATTCCCTAAAGGTAACGTGACCTCCGTTAAACCCAGTGAAAATCCCTAAAAAGAATTCACACTTGTCACTGTGCTGCCCCACAGATGTGGAAATACGACCTTGATTATAATGTGCACCCCCTGCCTTTTTTTTCCCCCAAAAAAAGTCTCATATGTACTGAAATGCATGTGTTCACCATTGCTCTTGAGAACTCCCTGAAGAACAGTTTCAAATTCCCTTCAAAGGTTACTGTATTGGATTTCGGACACTCAATAAAGCCCCGATAATCTCGTCTCTGTAATTCATTTCTAGTCCCATAAAGTCATGCCATCTTTTCAAGACTAGCTTTAATACTCCAGAAATCAACCAAAAAAACATCCCAACTCTTCTTTTCTATTTTCTGCGTAATCGCAGTCATGCCAGGGATTTTGAAAGCATCTTCAGTAGGTTTCAGTCGGGCTTTTAATGCTGCGCTTGGTCGAAGGGTTTGTGTGTATTGCATTGCAGGAGATGCTGCTGATTGTTTGATGCATTATTGGTCTGACTCACCATGTAGTCAGGAATACCAGGTATACACTGATGCATTAGGAGAAGACGTTATGTTTCAGATCCTGAGTCATCTGTCCGGCAGTCTCACAACTTAACTTCTCAAGACAGGTATTTGCATAGTCATAAATTATTCAGGATTAAGCCACGGCATGCAAATGAGACCACTGAATACGCAAATGAGAGCAAGGAGAGGCCGCCGGTAGGTAGCAATGCGTGAATTAGCATCAAGGGCTGCTAAAGGCTCATAAGATTGTCTTGTTAGGTTGAGTTATACAATATGGGTGAGAAGAGGATACAGGAGGGTGTGGGAGATTGTTGTGAGGCAATGGTTGTTTGATGGAAAATTGCATCCTCAAGTGTGTGGATAGGGGTTAGGATTGACTGCGAGGCCTCCCTTCCTCACTTAACGGCGCTATGAGTTTGTGGTCAGGCTCAAGACAAAGCCCATTGTGTTTGCTGCAGAAGGAATATAGCTGGCTTTCTTGATGAGAGCAGGCTATGGTCTCAGATGTGGCTGCATACTCTGGAGGGTCTGGGGGGGGTACCGCTCTGCACTGACTGAATCATTCTCTTTTATTGCTGGTCATCCAAGACAGGAATGTGCTCTTGCTGTCCTGGGAAACTTTATCAGAGTCGCCTTGGTTACAGATCCTGTTAGCCTTGGGTGTGGACTGTAGTGTGTCCAGCAAGAGCCTCTCACAGATTGCTTCCATGTCCCCAGGGTGAGGTATCAGTGCCAGATAAGACAAAACGACAACATCCAGAGAATTCCTGTGGCAAGGTCCCAAGGCTTCTGTGTGGTCTGTAGGGTATGACATGGGCTGAGGCAGGAAAGCAGCTGTAGCATGACCTTTGGAATGATGTGCCACGAGACTGAAGCCAACCTGTGAAAACAGACTCCAAGCTGAGGACCAAGGCGCTCTGTGTGCTTCTCTCATGCACCCTTTGTTTCCATTTTGCAGACCCAGACATGCCGTGCAAGGATTGTATTTGCATCCAAACTGTCAAATTTATCATCTTCAACTTTCAGCTTAACTGAGGATTCTTAAAAATGTGTATGGAGTTGTGCGTGTGTTTTTTACCATCCTAAGTAGAGCTCTGCTTTACATCGTGTGGTATCGTCAGCAGCTGTGTTTTGTTTCATGTTTTATTTCCGATTGCTTCAGAAATTAAGGTAAACCTTCCCTTGTTTTAATGTCTCTTGTTGCAGTAACATGGGAGGGATCTCATGGTTTACTCAGGACCTGATACATTTGGGGGTGTCTGTGTGTCAACAGGAATTAAAACAACCTGAACAGAGCATTGTTATAAATGACTTCTTTCACACTTTGGCCTTCTCCAAGGCTGTACTTTGTACTTAAAGCTACATTATACGACTACACCTGTTGCGATTTGCATGGCTTCCGGGGAGATGCTGCAATATGATGTAATCTAATGAAAGTCTAGGTAACTGCTGCAGTTATCTGATAAAGGGAGGCCGGACTGCTGTGTCTGTGAACGACTGCCATTGATTCGTAGGAATGTTGGGTTCATATTAAAAAAAAATTCTGATGGTGCCTTTTATCTAAAGTTGTTGCTGGTGAAAAGTAGGACTGAGATCCATGTGGTTGCACCACACAGACCAAAAGGCATCAGCGGTAATCACCAGATCACAAAAAGTGAACGACTGAGAAAATGAATTGAAAGCAGACGACTCATCTGTCTGACAGTCACAGATAGAAGGCAAAATGGTTCTTTCCCACCTCAGGGCCACGCACTTGACTACACGGGCGAGGCTGTGTTAGGAGTCGCCGGCACAGGCCACTGAGGGGGAGGATAGCAAGCCACCACTTCACACCAAATCCAGGTCGTGGTAGCACTCTGGGAGTGCTGGGGGCTGATGTGAAAGTGGCTCCTCCGTGGGGCACAGAGAGCTCGTACCGTTCCGCAACCCCCATACCCCCCAATCATACCACAGCTTTCAGCCCATAGAGGCCCAGCATGGGGGGGAATGTGGCTCTGCAGGACCCACCTGCCACTGAGAGCATGGCGACCGCACAGCCGGATACCATGCAAAATGTGGAGCACATCCTCCGGTCCCAGCTGAGGCCTAAAATTACCCAGCACCCTGCCCCCCTTCCCTCCCAGCCCTCCCGGCCTGCTCACTTCCCTCCTTCTTTTGTTTCTTGATTTTACATTATGACAGATGTGCATCAGTTTACTGGGCACAAAATAGGACCAGAGGCCTTGCATTATTGGGAAATGGCTGTGTTTACCTTCTAGGACACCCTAAATCCGATGTTAAACTATAAAAAGGAACATGTCTCCGGGTCAGTCTTTTTTTTTTAACAGTTTGGATGCAGAACTAAGCTATGTCTTTCTGACTGCTAACAGTGCAAAAAATGCTGAAATTTCTGATGTTATAGTATACAAATATGACTGTTAACAATGTTACAGTACACAAATATTACAATACACATTGTTACAGTACACAAATACTATAGTACCCAAATACGACATTAAACAATATTACAGTACACAGTGTTACACAGAGTGTGTTACTGTTCACAAATATTAATACAGTGTTAAAGTACGCAAATAATACAATGCACAAATCCTACACAAAGCAATATTACTATGCACAGTGTTACTAGTAAATACGTCCATTTGTTTTACAGTGTTACTATTTACCAGCATTAATATAGGGTTACAATGCACAAATATTGCAATGCAAAAATACAGAAAACAATGTTAATTACAGTGTTACCATATACAAATGTTAGAGTACACAGATATACCGCAGTAAAGAATGTTCCTGCACACAAATATACTATGCAGTGTTACATTGCACAAATACTACTTTAAACTGCTCTGCCAAGGTTAAAACTGAGGGTGCAAAATGACAGAACTGGCAGGTCTCACTCCTCCAGGTTTAGGTCCATATGTACATTTTACACTCAGACTCTTCGGTACATGTGCATGAACCTGCTGCTGAGCGGCAGCAAACTGAGCCGAATACCGGTGCCTCGCTGGGTTATAGGGCATCACCTGCGCTGATGGGGGTACTTTCATGCGTCTAGTTTTGTCCTGGGGGGGGGAGCGATGACCCAGGGACACTCATGAGCTCTGGCGGTCTGTCTCAGTCCCAAATCCAGCGACACTGCACTGGGTGCAGGGCAGACAAAAGGCACAGGAGACAAAAGGACACAGGGAGCTGGAAGAGGGAGGCATCCGGGGCTGTGTGAGGGCGACTCAAGGACGAGCGCGGCAGGCGGCATGGAGCGCAAGCGTCACCCTCTTAAAAAACAAATCGCAGGTAGAAATGAATGCATCGACTGCAACTAAATCCTGCGCTTCTGATCATCGCAATGGACACCGTGGTGGGGTGGGGGGGGGGGTGCATCCGGCAGTCTGCAAAAGTCCTTTTAATGCCGTCCTTGAAAATACCTTCTCTAAGAAATTCCTTTAATGTTTAGGGAGAAGGTGGAATGCGCTGGATGTCAGCTGATTCCCAGAGGGCTCTATTTTGTACTCTAATAGCTGTTACGAGCCCACATTATATCCAAGGAGTCATTTTCCTTGGGGGGGCCCTCCTCGCTCCGTGTCAATATTCTGGCATTTGAAGTCACATACAGTATGTGCTTCTGGGAGTCGCCCAGGAGCCAGGCAGACTCGTAATGGCCTGCATTCATTAGCGAGGCTGCTGCTCTTGTCCCGCTGCCTCTCCGTCCCCATTGCCCACAACAGGGAAGCCTGGGCAGTCCTGGGGGGCCGCCTCCCAGACACACTTAAAGAAGCTTTATTTTTCAGTTGTGAAGTCGCTGGCACAACTCAAGCCGCCATGACCGCAATGCCAGCGCCCCTCCCGGTCACCTCGCCGGGGTCGGGGATCCATTCGGGTCAAAAGGCTTATTATCCTGCCTGTCCGGAAACCAATAGCCTCACTAAAAAAGAGACGCACCGAGGTCTTTAAGTCCTCGATGCCGGTGTGGGGATGCATCGAGTGAATCGAGTGTCTCTGTCTACTGTTTTTTTTTTTCTTCCCCCTCAATTGACGTGTCTGTAAAGGCACATAATGCACCCACCATGCGGACGACAGCCAATCGGCCGCACACCTGGGGAAAGGTGAACCGCATTTGGACTTTGTCTCAGACAGGTACACGGAGCCGCACGCCGTCGAACGAGTCCTGGAGATGTGTGTGCGTGCCCATGTTTTTTTTTTTTTTTCTTTAAGGGAGCACAGCAAGTGGGGCATGTAGTTTGCATTAAAGGGATTAGCAGGCACTTCAAAAGATGACCTGGATTCCGCCCACTGGGGACACCAGTCACACACCCCCGGCCCGCACCTCCCTTTAAAGAACCTCCGTCTGGCTCCCGTCCCAAGGCACAGGCGCTCTCTAGAGTGCGCGTGCGGCAGCACACCATGCGAGTGTGTGAACGACTCCACTCCGCGTACGCCACAGTGCGTAAAACAGATGGCACAGAGCGTCAGATGCTAGTCATATGGAGTGCCCTGTTATGATACCAAGGTACGTCGCGGGTGTTCCTCAGTGAGGAGGCCCGTGGGGAAACTGCCAAACTGCTGCCTTTGGTGTCTCGCGTGCTGTAACTCCACATCGCATTGTGTTTATTATACTCCGAGTGTATTTTTATTAGACTATTACAGATCCCCTCCAGCTCCCGTTGGCTCAGTCTGCGCGGATGATGTCACATGTCAGACACTGACTTTGGACAAGTAAACTTTATTGCTAATACGTATAAAGTTGCTGCAGCAAATTAATTTCATAATCCAGGAAAAGGACGTGGCATTTCGGTGCAGCGCTGATCCCTTCTGGACTCAGGCTCACTTATGTGTACTGTACAGCGCGACTGAGACTGCAGACTTGGTCCAATTATAGCGATTAGCTCTTGTTAAGCAAGATTAATTGCTCCATCGGTTTTGCTTTAAATCTGATGTAGTTTTACAGAAAAATCTCTTTTTTAATAACTGGGATACACCAACCTTTGAATTTGAACTTTTTATTGATTTGTCACTCAAAAAAATCGGAAAGTTGAAAGTTATAAAGCACTAGAAATCGAGTCGCATCGCTAGCCTAAGCCCAATTTATGCAACCAGTAGTGAAATGTGACACCTGCAACATTTGCCTGTCTGTGTGAGGATAAGGATGAGGATTCAATAATATATGATACATTTTATTTATTTAGCGACCCACAGAATAGAAATGCCATCAGCAACAACATGGTCATATAAATTGTTGTGTGAAATTAAAATATCAAACAATTGACATTAGACAGCTGACACTTATTTATAGAAAACAGCTTAACACTTAAATAAATTATATCCATGCAATAAAATCCTACCTTCAGTTTGCTCTATAGCTAACTAGGCTTGGGTGGTATTAAATTTTTCATGCCGTCATACTGCCCATACATTATACTGCAGTATAAGGTATTTTGATGGTAATTTCCAGAGCAATTCTGATATTGCGGCAGGAGGGTCACTGACCAGGAGGAGGCCAGCTTCACGGTCATGGCAGCTCTGCATTAATTGTTAGTAAAATCCAAACGAAAGTTTCTAAACTGCACTCTTTCGTTGTTTGGAAGTTACCGTATCACCATATTCTTCTTCTGATTGACATATTATTTCACCAGTTTCCTTGCTGAATAGTTAAAGCCATTCTAGTCAGTTGAATTTACAGTGGTACCTTGGTTCTCAAACTCACTAGTCAACAAATTAGTTTGACCTAGAACTCGATCTGAATATCAGAAGTCAAACCGTGAACACTGACCTAATATAAATTGTACGTGCCAGGAAATGAGTCATACTACAATGCAATTCTTACTTGAATGCCTTCTTCACAGGCTGGACGATTAACCAAATAAAGCAGCGCAACATTACAGTAACTAACAATAAATAAACCACTAACTTATGTGTACTATAAGAGCATTTATGCCATTTATTTAAACTTTATTTTACCAGGTAAATTAACTGAAAACCAGTTCTCACTGGTTCTCTCTGTTTTTACGTGATATTCGGGAGAAATAGCAGATTACGCATCGGAACTGCCTGGGATACAAATGTCATGCATGTAACTAAACTCTTCAGCCAATAAGAGCAAAGGTGTGTAATGATCGGACTGGGGAAACAAACTGAAACGCAGACTTAATACAGAGGACTAATGACGACATCCAGAAGCAGCTGATCACATAGGGATCCCATACGAGGTTAACGAGGGGGCGTGGCACACGGAAGGAGCGGACGATCGGGGCAGGACAGGGGTAACGTTGGAATAAGATCTTTATCGTTTTTGAAGCCATTAAGAAAAAAATGCTCTTCTTGTTTTATCCTGTTCATTTTGTGTTTAAATGCTAAAAAAAATATTTAGGTGTAATTTTGGGGGGCCGGGAATCAATTACTTGGCTTTCCATTATTTCTTATGTGAAAAATCTAATCCGGACTCCGAAACGGATTAAGTTCAAGAACCGAGGTACCACTGTATTTCCAGAAGTCTGCTCCTAGCGGTAGATCCCTTATTTGAAGCGACAAGGACTGTTAGGCTCAACAAAGATGAGAAAACGCGTGTTCAATGACTAATAGTAGCCTACGTATATCTTTATCTATTAGATTTTTGCCATGAAATATGTCAACTTTTTTATCTAATAATAATCTAAAATACTAATAGTTGGATCTCCCAGGCCTAGTAGAAGTATGGTAGGACCATCACTTCCTGGGTGCTTTTGACCCAAACAGATGAAGGGAAGCATGGTATCATGTGAAATGAATCGGTTTGCAATCACACCACCACCTGATATACTAAATGAGGAAACACAAATGCGGATTTATACGGGTCACTGAAAATACTGACTTGGGATCCAGGCTGGAGCGTCAGTAGCCATCACCATCATATTACGAAGTCTGTAAATATCTCAGTAAAATTTACATGCAAGGGTAAATTCTGCAGGTGCTGCTATTAAGCTCAAAAAAATATTAAACTCAATGCCTTTCGCTGCCGTTAAGACCATCTGAAATGGCTTTTTTTTTTTCCACCTCCTGCAGAATCACACGATGAGCCAACACAACAGCTAACGTGGTGGACGGCGCTCCCCACAGGCATCCTGCCAGCGAAGATGTGAGGAGGGGGGAGAAGGTGAATCTCCACCATGAAGAGTGCTTGCTTAGTTACTCCTCCTGCACAAAACGTCTGCTGCAACCACACACTTCGCCTGGTGACAAAAAAAACGAACCCTGTTTTCTTTCTGAAAGAGGGAAAAAAAAAAAAAACTTTGGACAGCCTGTATTTCAATTTTTAAACATATGGCTGACATACTGTAGATAGAAGTACTTTTTAGACGTTTCAAGCTCCAGATATCAAGGACACAAAGTTCCTTGCTCCAGAGCAAAATGGGGCAGGGTCCGCATGCCAGGAACCGGCTGGCGACAGACTGGGCAGGGGGGCACCAGTCGGGTCGGCCCTGGGAGGAGCAAAGGGTGCCCGTGGAGCCTGAGTCAATAGGGCACCCTGGCCAGAGACACTACGTCACGGGAGGAGCACTTGCAGGAGGCGGGCGGATCTCCGGACAGACAGGCAGGAACCGAGGTCTTGACCTCACGCATAAATTTCATTATTGCGGAAGGGGAGGGCAGCACAGGATTATGGATTATTTAATATAGTCCGTCTGTGTGCCGATTCCAAACAAGAAGGCATTCCCATACATGCAATGGTGATGGCACGGATTGGAAGCCCGTCCTTCCTGGTGGAAACTGACAGACCCTTAAGCCTCCTTTAATAATCGTGGCACAGAGAAATCTCCCAGTGAATTAAATCACCCTCTATGTTACTGTTATTAATGTTTATTCTCTAGCCAGAACCTGGAGATTACTGGAATTGTTTTTGCAATAGGAAATAAATCCAATTTACCTTCAGGCACTAGAGTGTGCTTTTAT
Organism: Pollimyrus isidori; assembly: GCA_019775955.2. NCBI lineage: Eukaryota > Metazoa > Chordata > Actinopteri > Osteoglossiformes > Mormyridae > Pollimyrus > Pollimyrus isidori. The sequence continues at coordinate 18,556,567 of JABFDZ020000001.1, forward strand.
TTCCTGCTCCTGGTTTTTGATTATGTAATGACAAATCTGTCCTTTGCACTCTGGATTTGGTTCCACTTCTCTGCTCTCTTGGCTTTTGTGACATTCCATTTCTCCTTTTAAGGTGTAAAGCGCCAAGCATTCCATTATTTAAAGATTTTACTATTATTTGAACTCGAGACACTCTTTTTGTATGAAGACACGATGTGACATTTTGAAACCTTGTTCGTTTTCGGGATAACTGGAAGTATCCTCTCCAGCAGGACTTTGGAATATCAAAAAAAAAGACAAAAATTACTTCTAATGTTATTAAATATATAATGTACAAATATGGACAAAGTTCTGAATTTGGCAGAACTCATGTTTGTGTTGCACATGTGAAGCATAATAAAAGTGTATGTGAAATGTACTGAGTCCACCTTGAGTTTGTGTCCATGGTAGCAACATGCTAACGACAGTCAAGTCTTTTCATTATTCCACAGCCTGCTAAACCACATGATACATTCTTCAGTAAGAGTGAGCAGTTCTCATATAGTGAGCATCGTGCATGGAATATTTTCATACTGTTAAACACAAATTTATTACTGTAGCTATATGTAACTGGCAAACAAAAAAGAAGATACTGATGACTTCACTATAATCTTTTAAAATAACTACTTATTATGTTACACACTGTGGATATGAGGCTAAAAAATGAGTTATCCAATGCTATCAGCTCAAAAGTCATTCTCTGTCCAGGGATCCTGCATCCTCCTCACCCTCTCCATCAGTACGTCCGTGAGACGAGTTAGGGGGTAGAATCAAGCCCTAGCCTCTCCCATCGATAAAGGCACCACCTGCCTTCTAGCCGAGGTCTTCGCTCTTTTTGGTCTCTAAATCCACTCTCATGATGGATGTAATTGCGTGTGGATAAAGGCCCGGCAGGGCCCCGTGTCAGGTGCACTGGTTCACCCCGATAGTGTTGCGACCTCTCCCCTCTCCCCGGCAGCTCTGCGCCGCTCCTGGGCTCACTCTTAACCCAGCACAATCACAGGGCCATTAGAGTGCACCCCACCCACAGCCGAAGCCATCAGCACACAGTGCCTCTCTGTTGCCCCGACCCGTGGACGTATACAACACCCGACCGGTCTGGAAGACCTTGGGGGAGAATTTCAGTCATTAACGCCACCGGGAGCCCCTCCCCTAGCATGTGCACGCCCCCCTGGGGATGGTGGGAGGCAAGAGCAATTCTCTGTCTCCGAGACCAATCCAGTTTACTGCCAGCCTGTAGAAACATCTGTCCTCTCCCTTGATTTATAATAATGTCATTAATGCTGAAAGAGTAGCCTGGGTCAGAAAGGTACTGCGTCTCCAGCAGAGTTTCACCACATTTACAGGGCTTAAGGAAGGCCTCATCAAGACGGCTAGGAAGTAGGGAAAAATGTAGAGGATGAAATAAATGAGAATTTACACCAGTCTTAAGTACTCTGCTAGCCTGCAAGAGAATACAAAACCTAACCGCTAAAATTTTTTCTCCTGAAGATTCAGAAAGCGTGTTATACCCCCAGAATGCACCCGAATAAATGTTTATTTCTTTATATCAGACATAATTTTCATTTAATCCGACTCAGCGTCTGTGTCATAACTATTTTCTGTCCGTTGGATCAGAATAAACAAACCACAGTAAATGTGTCATGTCAGATGTTTTCAGACTAGGACCCATGGACTACAGATGTGTGATGGGCATTATGCAGGTCCATTCTGCAGGAACGCCTTGTGTTTCGTTAATAGCTGTTTTGGGAGCAATCGGGAGGTGTGAGAAGGCTCTTCTCCGTCCTGGGTGGCCATTTGAGTCGAGGTGTGTGTTAATGAGCGAATGAGCACACCGTGATTTCAGATGTGCGGTCAGGGCGCCCCCATCCTAATTGTACTACAAATCCCATAGGTCCTCATTAGCTCCTCCCACTCAGCGCCGACGCAGCTCATGACCATTTTTCTTTAATCCATTGTTTGCTTACACTAATTAATCTTACACAGGAAAGTATGCTCCGGGGACCCCAAATACAAGTACATAGAACAAAAAAATTAATAAATTAATCGGCAGATATTACCTGCAACACATGTCCATTTACTACAGTGCAGCTAATTTTTTTGGGGGAGTGGTGCTGGGCAGCTGCACCCAGTGCATTGTGGGAGTGACCCTCATGCATTTCACAGCTTGCAGGACCGGTGGATATAATTTAGCTTCTGAATGAGAGCAGAGCTTTAACGGCTGAGTCCCTGGGCGGTGCAGGGCTGGGTAGGGATGCAAGGGGGTAATGTTATGAGGTCTTTTCCCACTGACCCTTGTTCAGATATTCCTGCACCAGGACTGCTCTTCAGACTGAAGCTTGATAACCCAATCGGCTCATAATCCATCTTCTTTACCCAACTGAAATGCTCCCTCTCTACTCCTGTACTGTTCCCTCATTGTCCACGTGGGACCCTTGACCAGAAGCCTGCGTTTGCCCCACCGGACGGTCCGAAGGCCCAGACACCTGCGTCCTGCTACTCCTGTTAGCGCCATCTGCGGTGTGATACTGTCTAGCGCCGTAAATCCTCACAAACAAGGATAACCGGAGCCTGTAAAGGAGCCAGGACCACAGGACGACGGAATACTGTAAAATAAAGCACGGAAGGAGGATCAGTATCTGCCCCGGCCCCATGGCTGCCATAAACATTGACGTGGCTCCGCTCCCAGGACCGCCGGGTAAAGAATTCGGTCAGCTGGTCTGTTTCGGACAACCTTCAAGGGCACTTTGCGCCGGTCCAGACCCCATCCCCGGCCAAGGCGGAGGGCGCTGGCGCTTCCCATTACTTTAAATGGGGTGCTAACAGTCTGCTCATATTTGTAATTTAATTAAATTCGCTTGGAAGAAATATTGGTCACGCGGTTCCTTTACGGCCAGCTCCGTGGCAAGCGAGTCTGAAGCCCCACACATCCCGGCCCAAGCAGCGGATCCGTAAGCGTTTGGCACAGACCACCTCCGGGGCCCATTTAAACTGTTATAATTACATATACCCTGGCCATTCCTGACAGTTTGATTGGACCGCATGGGTTGCACAAAGATGTCTTTGCTGAACCGGTTCTCAGTGGTGTTATAGAGGGACGGGAGCCGCTGCCAGCGCGCGGATCTAACTACCAAATCGCCCCGCCATACTGTGTGAGGGAAGGCAATTTAGAGTTCTGAAGGGCTGGCGCTCGCTCACCGCGCCTGGGAAATCGCGCGCGAGGCCTCATTCGCATCCTGCGGTACGTGCCCTCCGCCAGGTCCGCCGCGTCCGCCGCGTCCGCCGCGTCCGCCAGGTCCGGAAAGCGGTGCCAAGCCGAAACGAGAGAGTCGCAGGGAAGATTCTCACCCTGGTCCACTTCTTCTCGAGGTGTCCTTCACGTCATCACCCAGATTTATGGGCTATCAGGAGTCTACTTTATTAAGGGAAAACTTCAAACACATTCTGAACTTTCTGCGAGGAGCGGGAGCAGCGTCTTTGGGCTTCCCGTTTAATGTTTAATGGTATTTTTTATTTTATTTTTTTTTTTTGCAATGTTGCCCCCGCCCCGTTCCCTTTGAGCGTGGCGGTTGCATAATGGCCCACTAAAGCGAGTGGATGCGTGTGGATTTTGCTTTATTTCTCTGCCTTCTGGCAGTAATTGGTGTCGGCCTTTCAAGCAGCAGGACAAAACATCTGTTCGGCAGAGGAGCCGGGAAGGATGTGTCTTTATCGAATCAGGTCAGCCGATCCCCCTCGGGGGGGGTGGGGGGGGACACGTCGCATATGGCGGCGCCGCGGAGGAAACGCCCACCCACCACCGCATTTAATGAATCGGCTAAGGTGTGCGCACCTGCGACCGGGCGCCTGCTCCGGGAGCTCGGCGCCAACCCGCCCACTGCCCCAGCACCAGCAGCCGAACCCGCGTTGGACACATCAAAGACCTCCAGATCTCCTCTCTGCTGCCTCTCACACGTCCCGGTAACACCCACATTTATCCTGTGGATATCGAGCATATTTTTCATTAATCTTTTTTAGGCACAATTTTACGACTCCATATTCCCCCCACCTACATATATATATATATATATATATATATATATGTGTGTGTGTGGAACCCTACCTCCCTCTATCCACAATCGGTCCTATGAACCACAAATCCCCCCCCCCCATTTCAGTCAGTGTGCCATGTTAACTTATCTGGGAGCTCCAGCTTGGACATTGAGGAATCGCCATGTAACTAACACTCTCCCCTAGGCAGGTGGGGCCCTGATGTTTGCTGGGGCCCTGGGCTACAGCCTATGTGTTCATCCACCCCCACATTAGATCTGTTTCTACCTGCCGCTGGTCTATCCAGGCTAGCCTCCCAAGAACCTGTTTAAGTTGCTGGGCCGTTGGAGCAATGGACGTAGCTGAAGGGGGTGCCACAGATGCACATGGGGGCCGGACGGATACTGCTCTTCGGAGCCCATCCTGGCCGGCCGCCTCCCCCCCGTTCGGTTTTTGCGAGGTTTGCAGTCACAGCTGTCGTTAATTAAATGCGACTCAAACTTTCGTATAAAAACGCCAGTAACCACGGAGGGATCCTGTCTCGACCTTCGGCAGACAGATCGCTGGCCTGCGCCGGTCGCATCCACGTTCCAGATCAGTCGGGGGACCATTGGGGAGGCCCCATACTTACGTGGGACCTGGAACCAGTCTTTCCAAGAGGTGTACTGAGATTTTAACTTGGAACCAGAACTGAGGATACAGAGAAAAATGCTGAATTGTAAAGCAAATTAGTAAAACTAAGCTCTATTAATCTTGTTTGTTGCCTCTAAGAAACTATGGAGACCACCTGGTTTGATTTTGGGATTTAACGGTCTGTTTTTTTATCCAAACATTTGGGCTTTATTTTTGCTATAGGAAGTCCCTAACAGTCCCTCCGATGGCCATCATTTGTCTCGTGCATTTAGAAAGAAATGACGTCTCTGCCAAATCGCACTATGCATCTTGGCAACGGATGTGAGACATGACATCCAATCAAAGGGTTCGTCCAATCAGGTTGCTGGTCAGTCTGTCGGGAGTCGCATTTAGTAAAATGTGTGAAATGCAAGCAGGCAAGCAGTGTACCATGTTTAGATAGGTATATCTACACATACAACTATCAATCATACACTTTGACTGTAATACAGTACATATGTGTATCACGATATGTAATAATATATACTCAGAACAAGCATTCTCCCATGCATTGGTAAATCGTCATATTATTTTCCATTCATCCATCCAATGTCACACGGTAACCTGGTTATTGCCACATTCTAACTTCATATTTCAAATATGTCCCTTTCTCAGTCGTTGGGGGGGGATCACATTTTTCGCTAATTGGTGGGGAACACACATTTTTCGCTAATTATATGATTCACATTAATTAAAACGGATCTGCGGATGGGATTTGATTAGTATTTAACGTAAAGCTTAAAAGTATTATTTCTTACATTTAACAGGCGCGGCACGCAGAATTCATTTAGAGATCCCTTATCAAGTTAGCATTTCAGCACACATCCTTATATTAATATTAATGTAAACAGTGCGCACGTGTCGATCTGTGACGTGTCATTACGGCATTACGGCCGCCCTGCCCAGTGCTAATGCACCGGTTTATTTAAACGCAAAACGCACTGACCTGCCGATTTATCCACTGTGACGCTGGAGTGAGCGGTCTTCATATCGGCCTTTCGGTACAGGTCATCATTAGCGATTGCTTTATTTTCCTAATGCATCGGAAGTAGGCTAGTAAAAGTTTCCTTGCATTTTCCACATTAGAAATCCAACTCTAATCAATAACTGACTGCTTTTACATTAATGAGATTCACAGGGCTGCTCATGTAGCCCAAAAACGCCTGGCTGTCGCGCTCCTGGATCCGATAAAATGATTAAACCCAAATGAAATGTTACCACATAAAATTTTAGTCAGCAGTAAACGCCATCCAGCAACGGGTTGCGGTATTAACGAACCGGGGCCGTTTAGCTCCATGCCTTTTCGGACGCTTTCTGCTGGTCAGATAATGAATGACAAGGCAAACGCCAGCCTAGCTGATGCCTCTTCCCAGCTTTTAGTATTTTACAAAGCTGGATATTTTTACTGTCCAAATGTTGAGTACCCCTTATGACCTTTTAGGTTGAATCATGGCGTTAACCACTGCACCACCTGCTGTCTGTAAAATGCAATAGCAAGTTAAGGGAGTTCCTTTTTACCTCCATCATATATGTTCTAGCTTCTTTGCTTGTCTCTCAGTAGTGCATCTACAAACAAAGGGGCTGGGTTTTAGTGCGAACTGGAGCTTCCAAAGTACCTGTCCATAAATAGCCACTGGATGAAAGCAAGCTTGCTGCTATTTCTGGAGGAGTCCATTAGGGTTTCAGCTGCCGCCGAACGTGAATCCGGTTCATTTACCCTTCTGGAGGATCTGACCCTCGCGTGAAGCTGATACAGGCTATCGGTGTAACATGAATCACTTTCCATGAGTGATTAGGGTGCCAACAAGCACGAAGAACACACTGTATGAAACGTCCGTCCTTCGCCGATATCCGCTCCTGCGATGTTCACAAGGACCCTGTCAGTCTCTGATTCGCTGGTTATTTGATATTTACACACTAGGTCTGTGTCTAACAGACACAACAGTTTATAGGCACAGACAGCCTATTATCAGTTTTTCTACATAATACAGTATGAAAAATGCCACAATGCTGTAAATTTTAGGCAGAGTTATACATATAGTATTTACTCTTCCAACTATATCTGTTGGATCAGATGTAAGAGACTAATAATTACTTTAGTCTCTATTGGCGCTTTTACACTAGCATACAGAATCCAGACTTTACCTGGCCCGTACCGTGAAGACACTAGTTACTGCACGGTTCCAGTTCACTATATGGCTTTCTGCGGCAGAAGAGTCGGTGCAATAAAGGCATTTCCGAGTTTAGAGAGCAACACTGACATGAAAATGAAGAGATACTTGTTTACTGTTCACACTGAGTATTTCTCATTACCAAGAATACAAAAATAATACTTGTGAACTTGTCTCAGAAGAACGAACTTGGGACATAAATCATGGGTTCGTTCTCGTATAGTGAGAATTAAACCGACGCATCTTTGATATTTGGGGCTGAGCAACACTGATGTCCTGGGATTTTTACTGTCCCCTGTAATTCTCAGTGTTGGAACTGATCTTCAGTACTGGAACATGACGTAAAACAGGTACACGAGAATACAAGTATGGTCAAGACACATGTTGAGAAACCCAAATGCTGTACATCGTGATTTACTATGTCCTAATTCCTGGCAGCGTGTCTGTGCAAGTTTGCATTATGAATCCATTCCGTTCAGCCAAACTTCAGTACCTTTATAAGCAGTTCTGAGTTATTGGGAACGCATCGATACGTTGCAATGTGCAATACTACTGATCCAGGCATATCGATGCAGATCACCAATTCGTGTCTTGCAGCATTTCCACCAATCAGATGGTGCTGCTGCAGCTCCAGCTTGCTTTGGCCGCGCTTTCAGCCCTGCGAGTAAGGAGGACTATGTCAGCACAGGTGCGGGTCGGGCACGGCTCGCATAATTTACAGTGGAAAACCAGTGTTGGGCATTTCAGGTCCAGAAGCTACAAATCCAGACCATGATTTTGTTTCTACCCAGCAGCTGAATA
>JABFDZ020000001.1:18566274-18576560 GCA_019775955.2 Pollimyrus isidori
CCCCCCCCCCCCCCCCCCCCCCCCCCCCCCCCCCCCCCCCCCCCCCCCCCCCCCCCCCCCCCCCCCCCCCCCGAGTCGCTTCAGTTGGCGAAATGCAAAGTTAACTACAGAAAAAAATTATCAAGCTGGAAGCAAGATAGTCAGAACAAGAAATCAGAGTGAATTACTGTAGAATGTGACTTCAAGGCAACAGAACAACTGGCTTCAGTCTGCCCACCCCCCACCAATTGAAATGGTCTAAAACCTCCACTGTTGGCCCTAGCAGTGGTATCATTTCCTGATACTCAGGCCTCATGTGTGAAAGGCATGATGGGAAATTTTGTAGTCAGAACAAGGTCCCAGCATAAGTATGAGTGTGAGGCCTGAACTGAAGTAGAAATGGGGCTGGTTTTATCCCTCTCACCTCCTACCCCAATTCATTAGTGTGGAAAAGAACAACCGAAAATCCCCTGGGGACCTGACAGTTCTTAATCTCTCCACATAAGAGAGAAGTTAGCTTTTTGATTAGGTTCATTCAGGAGAGTCTCGTGGAGAATCCAAGTCTTGTTTGAAGCCCAGTGCCCCAGCCTTACTGAAGGCAGAAATTAATTTTTCACCAGAGGGAGGGGGGCAGCTGCCTTGTTGTTGTGATGACTTCTAAAGGCTGGAACAGCGGTCGTTTTCCGGGACTTTGCCGGGGAATGAAACGGCTTCAATCGAGGACTGAATCGACTGCCGCCAGAATTAATTTGTCATGTCAAAGAAGACGTGTGTTTTTCATGATTTTTTTTTTTACATGCAAGGGTATTCCATGTCAGGGAGTTGTTTCTCTGAGATCTTACACCACCAGATAAACAACGGTGTAGGAGAATTGATTTTTCTTTAACTGCGAAAGCACTTACTTTCACGTAGTACTTTCGTATAGCTAAGCTTCTTGGGTACGTATAGACACGTGCGTGTGCACATGCGTATTTCCGCTTCTGATGTTTTTCTACCATTTTTCAATAGCGAAGTCGTGCTGAGCCAATAAATGGTAATGACCAGGTTAAAATATTCCTATGAAGTGCAGAGACCAATTTAAGTCGCTCGAAACGCAGTGATCGGGCTCGAGTATTTTTGGCGACGGCTAATTGCCGCAGATTGATGAAATGCCCTTTGCAACCCTCTCCCCCGCTTATTTATTTATTTATTGCTTACAAACATTAAGGCTTAATTTTAACGTTACATCTGTTATATGCCGCACTACTCACTTGAGGAAAGGATCCTATTTTTAATTCAGTACTTTTGAAAAAAGAAAAATTGGGTTTAACCGTTTTGCAGTGCTGAGGTCTCATTAAGCAGTCAGGGGGTTAGCGCGCGGACGCTCTGGTCAGGGGGGAAAGAGCGATGACGTGTATTTTTAGCGGTCAGACAGAGTTTGTGACACTGGGGCAGGAGTCGTGTGACAGAACCGGGTCTTTTTTTAAGTTCTTCTGATTCTCTGTCTCTAGAGAATAAGAAGTAGCCGTCACTGCAGGGCAGAAGCTGTGTGAGAAAAGGGATTCACGTAGGATGTAAGACAGCCGACAGCGGATAATTTTCAGGAACCAGAAATGCTGCAAAAAATAATAATTCGAATAGTTACATTCCTTATAATACATATTCAGCATGCATTCTTTTTTGGAATATGAAGCCGGTCTCTATGCAATAAGAGGCATCGTGCGTTATATTTATTGTCTTTATTAAAAGGGATAGTCCTGGCAGAAAGTTAAGATTTTATTTTATTTGGACCTGGTGGCTGTGTTTCCATTAATTGACTCGATTCTGTTCTTATTTGCACGGTGGACTGGGCCATTATAACACAAAAAAACTGAAAATTAGATTTTCAGACTGCTTCTCGGTGTGTGCTTTTTTTAGCGTTAAATTGCTTCGGGTTTCTGAAGGAGCCGCTGCAGATTAAACAAAAATGCAAGCGTTTTGTAAACAAAGGAAAATTGTATATCTTAATTCAGACCTACAGAGAGTATAAAATTATTTATAACATATTTATATCTCTTTATATGCATCTGAGTACAGGAGCGTGCTTCAGTTGTATCTAAGGCATCAATTAACGTGTCTGACGAGTGTGCGTGTGTTAATGCATTTAATGGAGGGTCACAGAGTTACCAAGCTCCAGTTAAAGTACAGTTAATCAAGCCGACCGACACGCCGCCATAATTCAGCAATCCAATTCCCTCCAAGATTACGCAAGACTTTGATAAATTAACGTTGCGGGAGAAAAGTGTAATTAAACTAAAAATAAAGCCCGTTGCCATGGCGCCGCAAACTTGTGCTATTCCTATGGCGCTCGGCGGCATTTGCACCGTGTGCGCGACGCCGGTGAAAGGGACGAAAATTAGACCCTGGGTGGAAGTGACACTGGAGGGCCCCGACGCCCATCTCAATCCCCAAACCTCAACTGCGTCAAAAACCACCATCAGAAAGGCAGACCTGCGTCAACGTCCAGGATGCTCGGCGAACACTTTATTTCCAACGCACCTTGGTATCAGTGATTTCTGATGAATCGCTTGCAGGGCGCGCTCCCGAGGGGCAGCAGCGCTCGCATGCTCGCGCCTCTTTGCATATCCTGTTTTGTAAATGGTTCACAAAGCATGACAAGGTCTCGCCAGTGCTTCATTTCGGAGCTATTTGTTATTGTCTCTGTGCGATCACATGTTAGGAGGGAAAAAAGCTAAGTTAATTAAATATGGAACAAGACTGAGCAACATCTTTTAAACCATCATGTCATTAAAACCGTGTCCCTCGGAGGGCGGCTTAAAAGACGCTGAAGAACAATGTCTTCTCAATCAGATATTTATGGCTATAGTTATGTAAACACGCTCTTTATTGTCTATGTATATTTAATGTAATTATCAGTTTTGTAATTCGTCTCTCCCGAGAGCCATAGAGTCGGAGTGAGCTTTGGAAAAAAATGTCAACAGAAAAGACAATTATGTTACAATCCTATATTTAATTAATTAACATCCATGGCAAAATAAATAAATAAACAAAAAGACACAATCCTGCCTTCAGACACAGGGTTTATTGAGAAATTCTTAGCGATTGTCCTCTGTACCGCGTAATATTCTTCAGTTTCACAATCGTTTTCATATCCTGTTTTGGGCAAAAACCACTGACAAAGCAATGTTCAAAAGCAACCACTAAGCAATAAATCAGCGGCGTGTGCTGTTTCGCAGTCTGGGCTCCATTGAAAAGCGACACTGACTTATATTGAGCACTAATATCGGCCCTGTGTCAGATCTTGAATATGTCGCGATAGTAGTCAATATTGCGCACAAAGCAGCGAAGCATGACTTGTAGTGGGAAGGGTACCCTTTCCCCCGAAGCAGCGTATTTCACGTACATAAAATGAACGAGTTCAGATGTTATAGTCCCTTTGGACAGAGCAAAATACGACGAGATAATGAAAATGTCTTTTACTGCAACTGTAAATGCAAAATGGAGGAAGTCGAAAGCTGGTACATACATGTACCAGCAGTGGTACTGAGGACTAATGCTGTGGGTGCCGCTCAATACGTGACCAAAAACGCAAATGTGAAAATTTCTTAGCATGTGGTTCCTACAGAGCAACTTAGAAATTTTGCCAGCTCGCAGAGCTGTTTGAGTGTAGTGAAACTCAGGTTAAGTGCCATTTCCAGGTGTACAACAGCCCAACTCATCTTGGGATCTTCACAAACAGCCTTCCGGTCATAAACCAGTGTCCTTAATCACTCTAATACTCCCGTGCCTTTTTCATGTCACCATACACAGGGCCAAATGTGGGCCAAGTATATGGCTCATTTACATCTGTTAAAGGGAACGTATGAAAGAAGTAGCCTAAATGTAAGAAAAGGGGTGCGTGTCCGGCTTGAAGTGCAGCCTGGTCATATTACACCTGACCACACGGGGGAGCCAAAACACAAAGCCAATCAAGAGAAAATTAAGTGTGACTAGCCCGGCATGTGGTTAGCGAGCGTCCAACGCAACCTTTAAGTAAGCCACACATATCACAATGTAGAACACCAAAATATTAAACAAAACGGAATATCCTTTCTGATGTTCATTTTAAATACAGAATCACAAATATAACATTAATGCTGAACTAGATTGGCCATAATCACGAGGAAAGAATCAGCTGTTGAAATCGACATCTACATGGGAAAAGCGAACCAGCTGGGAAACACTGATTTGCCGACGTCCAGGTTCACTCCCGTTACTGCCAAGGGATGGTGCTCTACATCTGATCAAGTTAAAATTAAGTCAACACTGTCAACCCCAGGGGCCTGTTTAAGAAAGCAGGATTTCTTGCTTAATTTAATTCTTGTCCGATTTAAGGTAGGCTGGGCTAAATATGAATGAAGATAAAGTCCAATTAAATTTGGATACCTTAAATCCAACAAGTTATCCAGATAAGCAAGAAATCCTGCTTTCCGAAACAGGACCCGGCTCTCCTTCAAAATTGTAATTTCAAACACCAAGTGACAACCTTAGATTTTTTCCCTGATGTTTCTGCTCATGCGGCATCTGAACAGGAGGGACACTTTGTTGCTTTTCCCTGCTGTTTGGCAAGGAATGATCCTGCGATTGTAGGAGCCCCTACGAGTCTCTGCAAGCAGCAGAGCAGGGGTGCTGTCAGACATACTGTGGAGATGTACCCACCCCCTGACTCCATCACCAAGTGCAGTTTAACCGCCAAACCTATCGGCGAGCCAGTGATGAATTATTTTTTTTAATCAATGCTTAAAATGAGGTGACTTGACAAGTTGCCCTGGCTGATTAAAATTAATTGTTAAATTGTCAAGTGCAGGGACTCCATCCTGAGAGGACTGCAGCAAAATTATTTAAAATCAAAGTCTGGAGACGTACGGGCGGAAAATAACGCTGGAAATTAAAGGAAAGTGTTGAAAAATAAAATCCAGGGATGTCTTGATGAAAGGCATCTCAGTGAGAAAAGCTTGATTTACTTGTTCTTTATGCTGCTGCTCATTAGCGGAAAATCCCACTCGGAAAGCGGTGAGGGGCGAGAGCTGTGGCAGCAGGCGGCTCACCTCCTATCGATTACCCCCTCCCCCGCCCCCCCCGGGGGGGCGTCGCTTGCCCCCGCGAGACGTTCTTCCTCATGATATTCCTGGAGAGCAAAGAACGCCATCGTCTGCCTGTCTGCCCGCCCCTCAGGCCGTGCCCCCTTCAGGGGGCAGCACAAGCGGAACGGGTAGAGGCTGTGGCATCGTGCTGCTGGGTGAAGAATCCGAGAAACACGATGCCGACCCCCCCCCCCCCCAGCACCCGTGGCCCACCACTTCGGGTCACATGTAAAACATGCTGTCTGTTCATCTCCCCGATCCCCGTCATGGACCCCGCACCAGCCACACTTGGCTCGCTTCGTACTGTAAGCTTTGTGTTGCGGAAATAATTAATTAAAAAAAATAATGACAGAAACCTGCAGGAACTTTCCGGAAAGAGGGCCGGCCTGTGACAGAAGAACCAGGCCCGTAGCCAGAAATAGACTTTGGTGGGGTCTCCCCTCGCTTGATTGGGTTCGAGCTCGGAATTTTCGTAACTGGCTTGCGAGTCTGTGCGGTAGCAAGGAAATTTTGGTGGGGGTTCAAATCGGCAACTTTACTACAGGCCTACGTGCCTGTCCAACACGCTGAGTGTTCTCCTGCCCCCCCCGAGCAAGGCAGGCTCATACAGGTGGCAGTTAGGGGATACATATAATTCACTTAGAACATCCCCTTCATAATGTCATCAGCCCAGGAGGGATCTTAGGACTCCAGTCACATGATAGCCCAGTTTAAAGGACAGGGAATCCAGTTACGGAGGGGAGTGTAATTATGACCACCGGAAGCAGCAGAAGAAGGACTGCTGGCTCCAAGCAGTGTGACTGCCATTGGAAGCTGAATCACACGGGGGGAGCCAGAGGTGAAATTGAGGCTTTTGTAACGTAATACCACAGGCTGAGCAGGGTGTACCAGGGAAAGCCACGTGGGGGGGGCAGCTATGGTGGCATAGGACCTCACGGACAGCTAGGGCCCTTCCCACATCGAGCTGGTGTCTCGCTTCTCCCAAAACTGCATAACAGCCTAAAGAGTTCTCGTGAGCAGCCACTGTATTACCTCTTTAAGATACAGCGTGTTTAACGCTTGTGTCATGTACTTTTTGAACTAGCGTTTTTTTTTTCTAGAAAACGCGTCATAATCCTAAAAACCTCCCGCAATATTCCGTATTATGGAGTAACACGTCCAGTGCTTCTGTCACCTTATTAATGCAGCCGCCATCTAGGGAATAGGTGACAAACAGAAGTTAACAGTTGCCTGCCCATTACACCGTAGCTGTCGGTGAAGACGGCGTTAATTCGCCTTTCTACCGACGTGTCCTCTCGCCATTAATCATCCTTTAGCAAAGTCGTGATGCGCCTTTGGGGAGCTCTAAGGGGCGGACAGCTTCCCCAGCTTGGTTGAAACACTCAGGGAGACTAGTATTATAACAGGTCGTTATGCTGTTATAAAAATGGAATGGAAAAGACGTTTGACAGTCCAGGCCTACCCAGCGACTCCGTTATGGATCTTTTCGGTATATCGCTTCGCTTCAGAGGTAACGGTCTTATTCAGATATTACTCCGGCACCCGAAAGCATTCGTACCAAGCTGCCTTCCCTGATCACAGGCCGAGTCATTTACATGTCATAAGGAAAGGGGCTTTGAGCCTGATCAAATAACAGGCCATGCAATTCCCTGAGCTACTGCTGGGGCCGCTCCGTCGTCCCGCGTAAAAATTACTTCTCTGCCCGCATTAATGTTGACGCACTGAAGCGGCCCGAATGTGACAGTAATAAATTATTATGAACCAAAACGAGATCACTACAATTTGAGACGTACACACCATGACACTGTAAATGATGCTGAAAATAATGATCCGTGGAAGGAAGTATTAAATATTCGCAACAAATGTTTTAATAGATTAACCTTACGCTTTCTAAGGCGGGGAGACTAAACTTAATTCACGGTATGAATCAATTACACTAAATCGAATAAGATATAACTCAATAATAACTTACCATTTTATACTTATCGGTTTATATGTGCATTGATAATGTTATAAATAGCAAAACGGAGCTTAACTTCACATTAAAGCGAAGATAACAGCCTACTAGGCTACATATACAACTCACGGAAGATTGTTCTGTATTGCCTCTTGAAGACCAGCGATATATGCGCAAGAAATTACATTGGAAAAGCAATAGTGACACCTAGTGAATATTTAAGAAAAACGCCAAGAAAGTAAATAAATGGCTGTCCCCCATCCAAAGCACAGAGAAAGCATAACTTGCTCAGTATAGGGTCACCGCATCACGATACATCTTTCATAAAATTAAAAATACTTGAACAAACAAGTCGAAAATGTGTACCAATATAGACACTGGCCATACAGCTAATACTCATACCTGAAACCTATTTTTAGTTTCAAATTTTGAAATGAATAACGTGGCTGTAAGATTTAGGCCCACAAAGTAAATCAAAAATTGTCATTAAATGGAATCAGCAATGCCTGCTACGTTTTTATCATCATATGACTTGATGGCAGCCTTTTATTATACACTTTTTAAAATAGCAACTGGACCCTTGAATTTTTATTTGATTTGCTTTGATTCCATTCTCCAAAGGTTACAGGTCGTATCGCACAAAGTATTATATGAATACAGAGATAAACGTGAGTGTTAAATGTGATACTTTTGGAGATTTCCATCTAAAGAGGGCTCGTGTTACTGTCGTGTTGGACCTCTAGCCTTGGATTCGTTGCAGAAACACGTAGCCCGTCTTCAGCGGCCCTCGGTCCCCTACTCGCATTTTAAACCAGAAATGTTTCAGTAAACACCATTTTTAAACTTTATCATCAAAAATGAGTAACACAAATATTAAAAAGCAGAAGCCACTTACAAAGAAAGAATTACCACTTTGATGCCAGGATAAAAAGAACAAAAAAGGCGGCGTAAAAAATCCCCTGGAAGTGTGTCTGTCAACGAAATGAAAGCAGGAAAATAAATACGGATTATGTAAAATTCCACAACTTGGACAGCCGCAAAATACCCATGACGCAAAACCTTTTAAAACCAATTTCGACCATTACAGGTTTTCAGATGCTCGGTAGGCCTCCGACGCTTGGAAGACATTGTGGTATGACCGTGTGCATGTCAGGCCGCCGTGACAGAGAACCTGACGGATGGCGGTGGCAGCCCGTTTACAGCGACGGGTAAAGCCGGTCAATCGCACGACATTTGGTTCTGCATTTCAGCTGCTGCAAAAAATGAAGTGTTGTCCAGTCTACATGATCTAGACAAGTAGGCCTATCATTTATGAATTGCTTAATACGGAGCGATGGCTCAGAAACATCACTGGAGGCCCAAGACTTTCCATCCACTGTGAGAACCTATTATATATGTGTGTTATTTATACTGCATCTGTAAGACTTGATTGTGTTGAATGTTTGGATCATGGGATCAAGCTGGCCAAATTATCTAACCAATTAAATTGTATTTTGAGGCCCATGGACGGTGGTAAACTCTGTGCACTTATTTTTTTTCTGGGTTAACCCAATGAGAACCAGTTAAGTAATCAGTGGGAACTTGGTTAAAGCATCCAGGGACTGGTAGAAGAAGAGTTCTAAGCCTGGATAATCACATTGCTAGTTTCTTTTTTAAATTTATAAATATATTTAACCTCTTTCTAGTTTCCCATTAATGTCATTGTTTTGTTGCATTTCATTGTATGACATTCCCATGTCGTTAAAACATCACATAGGCCTACTCTACCAATATGAACTTTGGATATATTTGAGATATCACACGTACTACAGAATCTCAGTTGCAGTACACTTAAAAGGTGCGAAACAAGATCATGATTTGATGCGGGCCTGGTCCTATCCCGAAAAGCTATAATATAGGTTTTTTCGGGCTGATCTTCGGGGAAAGCAGCAGGTGGCGCTATTAAGTTGTGAATCTTGCTGACCAGCTGAGAAGTGCAGAAGATGATCGAATAGATTTGAATTCATGGTCATGTATTTCTTGCATTTGGAGAGAACAGGAAGACAAGAACTCTACTATTTGTGCGCTTTAGGAGTGGGACATTTTGTGATTATATTCATGCCGGCACCCCCACGTTTAACGGCCGGCTTTGTTTATAATCATCAAATCCATAAATTACATAACCAGGGTCTGAACTGGAATAATTAATGACCATGAGAATTACAGCTTCAGGGCAGAGCTCTGACCCCGAATGGGTGGGCGCAGTAAGCGCTGAACAGTACGGATAAAATTCGGTTGGTCTGAATAACGTCTTGAAACATTGGTTCGAGTTCGGACCATTTTTTTTTTCGGTCGTGGCGCAGATAAAACGCCGCTGTAAATAAAGTCATACACCGCTCATAACACAGCTCATTTAATCAATTATCTAAATATTTCTTGTTATTTTTTGGTGTGTCCAAATAAGTTTAGGCAATGAGGCAGTCTATGTATTGGATGAGACAACAGGTTATCATATGGCATTTACACAGGTATCGGCTAATGGCAATGACCGGTTTGCCTGAACTATTCGGACTGGAGGGCGAAACCAGAATACCAAAAGAGCCCACGCAAATCGACGAGGTCAAACCCACAACACGGGAAGTGTGTGTAGGTGAAAAGTGTTAGCCCTTCCTAGGTGTGCCTCGTAATAGCTCATGACTATTGGATTAGCAGAAAAAAAATACTGAGGACTCTACGGTGGTGCGGCCACCCGTCACACATTAAATGTGTGCATATTTTAGTTACGCTTTTCATATTGTGTAGGCCTACCTATCTCAAGACACAGAATCAGGGCCACCAATGGGACATAAAAATACAGTTAGATATTTGTAGCTGCAATGCGACGAGTTCTTTCCAAGACCTATTCAATATGCTGTGCGTTTGAATGAACAGGGAAATAGAGAGATTTCGCTCTTAAACATTCCGACAGCAGACGCCAGTTTCCGTTCCGCAGCGTCTTGTTGCAGCCTGACAGAGGCCTTCAGGAACAGATAATCCCCTTGGCTCCATTCCACCTCCACTTAATTTCTATGTTCATGCTCTCCGACCGGGGCTTCATAGCCGGCCTCCAGCAAATTCGTGAGCACAAATAAAAAAAACTTGAACTTGCAAACTACTTTAAAATGCATTGGTCTAGACCAAATTTACTTTATAGTATTAAGAACATAAGAACTATACAAACGAGAGGAGGCCATTCGACCCATCAAGCTCGCTTGGGGAGAACTTAACTA
>JABFDZ020000001.1:18597340-18613920 GCA_019775955.2 Pollimyrus isidori
ACATTCCATCTGCTGACCAGGATTTTTAGACACAGTCTCAGTTGTGGGGCAAACTGGGACTGAAGCAGGTCAACATCATCCCGTTAAATCTGGGAGTCAAGCCAAATCTAAAGCGCAGGCCACTTTGAGACAATCCTACGTTGGAGAACAACCTTTCAGACTACCTAAGAGGTTCATAGGCACAAAAAGTATAGTCGCGATCAAAGGTAAGGTGTGCAATTGTCTTCTTGACACAGGTTCTCAGGAGACCACTGTCACCAAGTCCTACTATGACCAGTATTTGTCTGAGCAACAGATAGAGCCTCTACATGACCTTTTGGAGGTTGAAGGGGTCAGTGGGCAGCTTGTACCTTACCTGGGTTATGTTGAAATTGGAATCACCTTTCCTAAAGACTTTCTTGGTGCTGAACTAGAAGTCAAAACACTGTCTATTGTAGTCCCAGACACTGGGGCATGAAGTCTTGTGTATTGATTGGAACAAACACTCTTGATGTAGTGTATGAAATGTACACAGAGGCAAACTCAGAGGGCTACCAACCCATTCCTCATGGGTACAGAACCGTACTCAAAGTACTGAAGTTGCGGCAAAAGCGATGTTCAGATAAAAACGTTGGACTAGTGAGGATGCGTGGTAAGGACAGAGTGATCGCCCCAGCTGAGAAAACAGTCGTTCTTGAGGGGACAGTATCAATCAAGGAATTTTACACTGAGAGATCTGCCCTGTTGGAATATCCTTCAGGATCTTCCCTGCCTGGGGGGCTTTTAGTGCAAACCTGTCTCCTTGACAAGCCGAGTAATCAGTCATGCAAACTACCTGTAGTAGTCTCCAATGAGTCAGAGCATGACATTACTATCCCAGCTAAGAGCATGATTGCCGAACTCAGTGCAATACAGACTGTCCTATCTCACAAGCAAAGTGTGAGTGAGTCATCAGGGTGTGAACCATCCAAGACCTCTGGTTTGGCATTTGACTTGGCCGACTCTCCCATCCCTTCTGACTGGAAAAATCGCATTACTCAAAACCTGAGCAGTATGCCAGAAGTCTTTGCCCAGACTCATCTGGATTTTGGAAGGACGGATAAGGTCAAACACCACATTAAACTATCAGATGAGACACCATTCAAACACAGAGCCCGACCGATTCACCCGCACGACATAGAGGCTGTTCGAAAGCACCTGCAAGAGCTTCTCACAACTGGAGTAATC
This sequence comes from Pollimyrus isidori, assembly GCA_019775955.2. NCBI lineage: Eukaryota > Metazoa > Chordata > Actinopteri > Osteoglossiformes > Mormyridae > Pollimyrus > Pollimyrus isidori. Next base: position 18,598,547 of record JABFDZ020000001.1, read on the forward strand.
CGCGAGAGTGAGTCCCCCTTCTCCTCGCCAATTGTTGTGGTCAGGAAGAAGAATGGTCAGGTACGTCTGTGTGTTGACTACCGTAAGTTAAACTTACAAACAGTGAAAGACGCATATGCCCTCCCAAGACTGGATGACACCTTCACCGCACTCTCAGGTTCCAAGTGGTTCAGTACACTCGATCTTAAGTCCGGCTATTATCAGATCGAAGTTGCAGAGAGTGATAAGCCCAAGACTGCTTTTGTCTGTCACCTAGCTTTCTGGGAGTTCAACCGTATGCCACAGGGAGTGACAAACACGCCAAGTACTTTCCAGAGGTGTATGGAGAAATCCATAGGAGATATAAATCTGAAGGAAGTTGTTGTTTTCCTGGATGATCTGATAGTTTTCTCCAAATCCTTTCAGGAGCATGAAGCCAGACTCATGAAAGTCCTGGAACGCTTAAAGGAGTATGGGTTAAAGCTGTCTCCCAAGAAGTACAAGTTCTTCCAGTCCTCGGTTCGGTACTTGGGGCATGTTGATTCTCAGCATGGAGTGGAAACTGACCCAGAGAAGACAGCCACACTTAAAACTTGGCCAGTCCCTCAGAACCTCAAGGAGCTGAGATCCTTCCTCAGGTTCTGTGGGTATTACAGACGGTTTGTCAAAGGCTACTCAAGTATTGTGAAACTGTTGAATGATCTAACGTCCGGTTATCCACCACTGAGGAAGCATTGCACATCGAAAGGGAGGAGTAATCAGTATCATGAGCCGTTTTACGGGCAGTGGACCCCTGCTTGCCAGCAAGTATTTGAGGCTATCTTTCACAAGCTAACATCGCCTCCAGTCCTGGCCTTTGCTGACCCAAAGCTGCCTTACATCCTTCATACAGATGCGAGTACCACGGGCCTTGGAGCAGCCTTATACCAGGAGCAGGAGGGACAGCTGCGGGTTATCGCCTACGCGAGCAGAGGTTTGTCATGTAGTGAGTCCCGCTATCCAGCACATAAGCTCGAGTTTTTGGCATTAAAGTGGGCTGTAACAGAGAAGCTGAGTGACTACCTCTATGGCAATCAGTTCACCGTTGTCACAGACTCAAACCCTCTGACCTACATCCTCACCTCGGCAAAACTCGATGCAACCAGCTACAGGTGGTTGGCGGCCCTCTCTACCTTCAATTTCAGACTCCAGTATCGTTCTGGGAAACAGAATGGAGATGCCGATGGACTCTCACGTCGTCCTCATGGCAAGCTACCTGATGACCTTACATCTCAAAAAGAGTGAGACCGGATATGCCAGTTCGCAAAACAACATCTGTCAGATCCAGATAATACTGACTCCGTTGATCAAGAAGTTGTTCATGCTATCTGTGAGAGTGTGTTTATCATTCGACCACCTCTTTGGGTGATGATGCAGGTATATCCCTTGTCAAAAGTCTTGCCATTTATGGAGATGCTGTACCCGACAGCTTTGAGCAGGAAGAGATGTTAGGAGGCCTAGACATCATTCCTCACCTCTCACAGGCAGATCTCAGAGACAGCCAGAGATCTGATCGGTGCATCACATATATTATTACCCAGATGGAGAGTGGAGAGAAACCCCCTCCCGCATTGAGGAAAAAACCTCCAGAAGTAGCGCTGTTGCTGAGGGAGTTGAACAGGTTTGAGCTGCGCAATGACATTCTCTACAGAGCTCAAGAAGGAGGTAATAAACATTACCAGATAATCTTACCAGAAGACCTGCGAGAGTCTGTGTTGACAAGCCTACATGACAACATGGGTCATATGGGAATAGAACGCACACTAGATCGGGTCAGACCCAGGTTCTATTGGCCGAGAATGTCCTTAGATGTGGAGAAAAAGATAAAGACTTGCAACAGGTGTGTGCGTAGGAAAACATTACCTGAGAAGGCTGCACCTTTGGTGAATATCATGACTACAAGACCCCTTGAGCTAGTCTGTATGGATTTCCTATCCATTGAACCAGACAGCAGTAATGTGAAAGATGTTGTTGTCATCACAGATTATTTCACTAAATATGCAGTGGCTATCCCAACATCAAACCAAAAAGCTCGAACTGTCGCAAAGTGTCTGTGGGACCATTTCATTGTATACTATGGCATTCCTGAAAAATTTCACAGCGATCAAGGGCCTGATTTTGAGTCTCAGCTTATCAAAGGGTTGTGTGAAGTAGCAGGCATACAGAAGATTCGGACTACCCCATACCACCCCAGGGACAACCCGGTGGAGTGTTTTAACCGAACATTCTTAAGTATGCTTGGAACTCTGGAGAACAAATCGCATTGGAAGGATTTTGTAAAGCCTTTAGTTCATGCGTACAACTGTACCAAGAACAAGGTGACTGGATTCACACCATATGACCACCTGTTGATGTTCGGGCGTCAGCCACGGTTGCCTGTCGATTTAGCTTTCGGGTTACCTGTGAGAGAACAACAAAACAAGTCACACTCCCAATATGTTAAGGACCTCAAATCCCATCTTGAGGAGAGCTATAAAATCAGCTACATGGAGTGCTGCAAAGGTAGCCGAAAGGAACAAAACCAGATTTGACAAACATGTGACTACATCTACCTTGGACATCGGGGACCAAGTGCTGGTCAGGAACATACGCATTCGAGGAAAGCACAAACTCGCCGACAAATGGGAGCACACCGTCTATGTGGTGGTGAAACAAGCTGGAGACCTTCCCGTCTACACCGTTAAACCAGAGGGCAGGGATGGCCCCATACGCACACAGAGACCTCTTACTTCCCTATGGGTTCCTCTCTGCAGCCAAGGAAGTGAAACCTGAATAACCAAGACCAAAGAAAAGGCCCAGAACACGACAGAACATTCATAAAGACGATGAAAGAGCAGATCACTCCTCAGATGAGGATGACATTGTCCCAGTCCACTGGTTTGCAGATAAATCAGTGCCAGATGACTCAACGTCCATTGTCAGGCGAGATGTTCTGTTGAGTCATACATCAAGTCTTGGTCAAGACGATGTGACTGCGGATCATGACAAGTTGGCTGATAATACTCAAGCTGGTGCAGACACTATATCCGATGTTGTTCCAGCTAGTCATGCCGACCATAACCAATCTTACGACAATCAGATCGCAAGTTATGTAGATGCTTCGGTTGAGGAAGACTTACCTGAAACAGAAAAAGATTTACCTAGAAATGACTAACCTGAAAAGGAAAGAGATTTACCTTCTACAGATCGCCCTGACATGAGAGATGAACAGATCCTACTTCCCTCAGACATGTTAGAGAGTGATGAGGAAGGAGAGGACTTTATATTTGAAAGAGGAACAGTAAACAAAGGGAGAGATGAACAAACAAAAAACAAACAGAGACATTCCTGTCCGAAGATCTGAAAGAGGTCGTCAGCCACCAAAAAGGCTAGAATACCCTGAATTGGGAAATCCCATTGTCACTGTGGTCAAATCATTATTTCAGGGTTTAACCACAGCTTTCATTGACTCATTGAATGCTAAAGCTGAATTATTGTTCTTAGATGAAGCAGTTCGAAGTAGACATACAAAGGGACTTGCATGAATTCAAGAGAGGAGGATGTAACCCAGTTCCTAAAATCATCTCAAACAAAAAAAAAGAAGTAAAAGTAAAATATTTTCTGTTCATTTTTTCTGTTCTTACTGTCCTTGTTTAATGAAAGTGAAACTAAATCTGTATATTTATTTAAACAAAAAAGGGAAAAATTTATATATTTGTTTTGGTTGAGCAAGGGTTAAGTTTCTCTGAGGGTTGATAAGCTCTGATGAGAGCCTATTGTGTTACTCCACTCATCCCATGTCAGCCAATCGGTGAAGCTCTAGGCAGCCCTTGTCCCTCCTTAGTACCAGCTCCCAAATTTTCAGTCCCTTACTTCTACAACTGAACAGAGCAGGCGGGCTAAAACTTAGTTATCGAGCAAAAACGGAGAGTTTACCAAGCTGTGGCATCACGTAAACGCTGCGCATCCACTCGACAGCGGTCAGGTTTTTATATGGGACGAGTCCAAGGACCAGGTCAGCGGTTCCAGATCCCAGTGTATTCCAGTGTTCGCTGGATGGCGAGCCAACCCAAGATCCTAGGAGACGATATACATATACACGCACACTCATTTGCACATTGATGGACTACAATCCTCTACTGTACAAGTAGTGCGGTAGGACAGACAATCACACACACACACTCCTCATTTGATGGACTCTATTGCAATACATCGGTTTTACATGTATTCTTTTACTTGTCCACAATTTTATTTTATTCTATTTTCTTTTGCTACTTCGGGGGAATTTTTTTATGCTTGAATTTCAGTTAAAACCTGTTGTAATCAAGTGTTGGTTACAAAATTCGTTTAAAAGGCTTAACCTCACTAAAGTACTTTTAAGCCACACAACTGTGTTTGTCTGGTTTCTCTGCCATTCATGTACCAGAGCTCTAAGAGTCGTACTTAATCTTCTGATACTAGCCCAAATTACTCATTACCTTGGAAATTACCCATTGGTGCTGTATATACCTCCACGTTAGTGCTACAATTTGAATTCCTGGTAGCTGAATTATTCCTTGTTGGTTCAGCAGCTCTTAATCTGAGCTCCACAGACAGAAATACTGTGAAACTGATCTCTCCTGGGCCAGGCATCCTGCTGCCCGCTAGCTTGGAAGGCTGGGGTGGCCCATTTTCCATAGAACATTCTAGAATATTTTCTGACAAGTTGAGAATTACATTCTAAACTTAACTGCCCCAGTGGCTTAGGACAACAACCTGCTCTGCCAATTGAATGGTCATCACGGATGTAACATTTATTGTCCAGCTACACCTTTGGACATGCAACAATGGCACTGAGGCGAGCCCCACACAATATGCATCAACATCATCCCGTGAATAGCTGTGGGCTATCCCTTTAATCTGTTTGGATACCTTGGGCAGAAAATAGTCACTGAGGACTATAAATGGTAAATGAAGGAAATCGCTAACTAATGCGCAGGAAAAAGAACATGACGAAGCGCTAGTATGGATTTTCAATTCAAGGCAATTCATGTGTTTGTGTGCTAATGAAATGCATTAATATTTGCTATCTAATTAAAAACCTTTTTCTCTTTTGTTGGCTGCCGTAATGGGTGGGTGAGACACATTGGCTGCCAAGCTGCATCGCTCACTCCATATCTCGTAAAGTTCTCTTCCCGGAATTAGAGCGGATTCCTCTTTCGCTAGGGGCGCGCGGCCGAGGTCGATCCGCAGTCGCCTGGCACGAATGCATCACCTTACACAAACACGCCGCGTCAAGCGAAGACGCGCCGTGCGCCTTACTCAGCGGACATGTTTGTTTTTCTTCACGGAGCTTTCTGGCAACATTCCTGCTCGGGGTCTGTCTATATTTGCATGTGTGACTCAGCTGAACGGGGAAGCCACTCAATGTCTTCTGTCACAGCAGTAAAAGTGACATCATGAGGGTGACTTTTAATCCCGGGATTTACAGGTTCCGTTCTGTTAGCCATCAGTCAGAAGTAGCGGGTTTGTTGTTTAATACTTAGTTAATTTAGTATTTAATGTAGTGACAGTTTGTGGCCAATAGGGGGCCCCGTACCTTGAGGGGCCCATGCGTGGTGTGAGTGGTGATTAACACCGCCACTCCATGCATATGCCGTACACTCAATCCGTACACTCAACTTATCTAGCTAATTTCAGCCAGAACGTTATGTTCCATTAGGTTTAAGAAAGGGAGGGTACAACAGAGCCTTTCCTTTCACCAGAAGGTTCCGTTCAAATTTGGGCCAGAGGAAGTATGTAAGTCTTCTTCATTTTTAAAACGATTTCTCCCCGATATTTAATCATATAGAAAGACAGCCCCCCCCACCAACCTTTTCCACTTACGGATTTCCTAAGGCTCCCTGCTATTTCACCACGGGAACGTTTCCGTCAAACTAATGCCAGAAGTCTATGCAACAGTCTTTATTTGTGAATTTAACTTTTTAAAATCTTTTTCCACGGTGATATTAAATTATATTAAACTCCAAGTTTCCTATCACTCCCTGCTGTTACAAAAAGACATGGCGTCACCTACATGATGATGAGGACGTGGCCCTTGACAACTGCATGGATTGTGCAGCTGTGACGCTCCCGCTGTCATGCGAACACCAATGACATAAATTGCATCACACGTGTGTCTATTGGTAGCACGTGATAATCCTGTTTAGCTGTAACTCATTCTCCATTGCTGCCCCATGACACCGTGTCCACCATCTGTCATCGTTTACAGCACAGCGTGAAAGAACAATTACTCCAGCGTCAGTGCGGCCTCAAACAGGGGGGCCCGTCGAGCCCTCCAGGTCCGCAGGCAGCCGTTTATCGCGGGATATTTTAGCTTTGGAACAAGGATTAGCGCATCCTGGAAGTGAATCAACAGCGTCATCGCCAGAGTACCCAACGACGTGGAGGTGCCGTCGCCCTACGGTGGTGTAGGGCTCAGCCATGGCCGCAAAACATGGCTCACTGCTAATGGGCAAAAGTTTGCGTCTCGCTTGTCCAGGAAGTGTAGACGGTGGCAGAAGGAAACACCCGAATCGAGTTACTAAAGTGTGATTTTGCCCAGACATGGCAAGGTGTTCGAAGAAGTCAACACCAAGCGTGGGCCATTTAGGAATCTAACCTGTCACACCAATGGAATGCGTACGTCAACTACATTCTTGGCAGCACAAATTGACCCCCCTCTGCCTATATATAGATATAGTGAATTATAAAGAGGTTCACGCACAGACCCCCGCAGCCGATACAGAACACATTCTCAAAAGCAAGTGGGAATGTGGTGATAGAAATGCAAATGACATTTACTTCGGTGAATCACACATGCGGAGAGATTTCAGCAGTTTTCCCGATGCCAGTGATTAGAAAGACGAACATACAGCCTATATCGCCCGACCCCCCCCCCCCCATTACCACAGGGTTTAGTCGAGCACAGCTGTGACGTAACGGAAGCCTCACTCACAGCCCGTGTCACGGAGAGGAAGCGATCGTAGCTGATGAGCACGATGTTGAAGACGGAGGCTGTGCACAGCAGGTAGTCGATCACCAGCCACAGCTTGCAGAGGCCCCGGCCGAACATCCAGCGTCCTGTCAGGATGTACGGGATGTAGACAGGAATGCAGAAAGCACCTGGGAGGAGAGAGGGGGACAAACGAGGCTCGGAATGAAGCTTTGTGCGAGTGGCTGGGCAGGAAACCGCTTCGGGATCCACGACGTGTCGTCAGTTGCTGAGATCTCGCCTGTGACAACTCAGGGCAGTTATTTGTCAAACTCCTTCCCTCGCTGCCATCCACAAATGCAGGGGCGTAGCTAGAAATTCTTGCCCCCTTGATAAAATGTCAGCCAAGGCTCCCCATGGTAAAATTTGAGGTCCCTGTAAAGTGCTGGGTCTTACGAACATTTTCTCTGCCCTCTGTTCACCCCACGGTTGTTCCCCCAGCCTGATGCATGGAAATCCCGTCGTGTAAAGGTGTGACCCAGCAGGTCGATCCTGCCTGCCGGCCGGAGAAAGTGCAGATTAATTAGCGAAACGGCGCTCACCGATTGTGTTACGGATGCTGCGGAGATGAAAATCCTAACATCTCATCCGGCTTATAAGTAGAAACTATTCAGCATCACAAAGCACCTACTGAAGTGATCAACACAGCAGGGTGGAAATTATTTTCATGCAGTTATGCAAACATGGAAGAGGACAGTATGCTTCCTTATAAGAGAAAGAGGAACAGTACGTAGCAATAACTTGTGCACTGAGAGAAGGACGCAGTCTTGAGGGGAGTCAGACATCGGCAAGTTTAGTTTTAATGCCTCGACATTCAATGAAGTGGCAGCCATTGCGGTGGATGATCCATACTTAGAGGGAGGTGATCTCTGAATATACTACCTGGCTTTGTGGGGGCTCTCAGATGAGATACTCAGGGTAAAATGACTAAAATCTGTGGTCTTGTTAAATCCTGCAGGTGGTTTACTGTTCAGTTTTATTTTACCCCAAATTTATGGTATTGACAGTGTTACATATAGCAGGAGGTGGGGTTCCTGTCAGCTAATATGTTACCATGGTGACCGGTCATCAACCCTATGCCAACAGACAGCCGAAGTAATGGAGCCCTGCTGAACACGACTGGTCTAATTATCTTGTTATGGTTATACACGGTAAGCTGGGCAGCTCCTCCAGCACTGGGAGTCGATGGGAAGCTGGCAGCGAGTTGTGTACATGAGAACGGAGTGGTTATCAGTCTTTGTGTTTTCGGATCATTCCTATTTAAGGCTCTTGCGCTTCTCTCAGAAATACTTTCAGTGCCTTTTTCAGAAGATCCAATGGTGCTCTTTTTATATTAGCCCATCTGAACCCGGCTGACCTTCTCAAGCCCCTATCATGTGACCGATGTCAAACCCTCAACTTGCCACAACGCACACAATCTCCCTGCCTAGCTACTGGGACCAGAGGCACAGGCAGAAATTCTAGGTCCCCTGACAAAATGTCACCTGCTTCCTTCCTCCAACCCAATTTTATGCATAATTTTATATATTCAAGGTAGTAACACTGAAAGTAGGGATACTGAGGCTGCTTCAGTATGGTCTGTTTCTTTATTTTAATTATCCCGCAGTGGCTCAGAGCCAACTTCATGATCGTTTCTCCAAAATGTCAACTAATGTTGGCTGTTTATAGCTACCAGTGACACAGACGCATTTACTCAAAGTCTATTGGTCCTCCTGACTTCCAGCATCCTAAGCTCAGAGCATCTTCCCGTGCCTATTATTCAAAGACTCCTATAAAGTGCTGTGTCCCTTCAGTCTGCCAGGGCATCCATGTCCCTCCGACACCCCCCCTAACTGGGACCCATACAAGCATAAATTCCTGTCCAACGGCCAGTGTCTTACCCCAAGTGCATTACTTACCGAATTCATTTGTTAGAAAATATCACTAATACGTATTATACAGGTTCCTCAAAGGCAAGAATAGAAGATCTACTTATCAGTTTAAGTCGGTCCACTGATGTATTCTTGGGAACGTGTGAACTCTTAAGCAGTATGGTGAATTATGGTGAATTATTTTATGACTAGCTTCCTTTTTATAGAGGTGAATCAAATACCCCCGTGACCACAATCACAGAGGCGGGTTGTTATTTTGACAGAAATTACAGATGCCAGAAAGGGCAGAAAGACCATGCTTATGGCCCTGAATGCTGCTCTGGGTGTTTCAGTACATTTATCTATGTTTTGATCATTTTTCTTATTGGTGTAAAATGTAACTAGCATTTGACAAAACACCAGACAGTGTTTACCGGAGCTGTTACTGAACACAGTCTTATTGTGTATGTTGGGACTATGACTGAAAAGATTGGTTAATATGATTTTATTGGCAATAGGCAAGTATGATTTTATTGTTGAAATGATTATTGAAATGTGTATATATATATATATGTGTGTGTGTGTGTGTGTGTGTGGAGATAGGTGTGTGTGTATGTTAACATTGTGCGTCATTTGTACATTTTGCAGGCACAGTCTTCAATATATTGGTTTCATTACAAATTAATTTGGTCATAACCTTGTCAATTAGGGAGGAGGGAGGAGAAGAAAACAAGTATGATATGTTCTTAACCAACCGGCAAAATTATTAAACCAATGAACCAATAAAACAAACACGCACACGCACTTTATGGTTTACAAGGTGGAGGCGGGAAGATGTGGATCCGAGGCGTGACCACGGTAGCTGACAGCAAGACCGGGATACTTAGCTGAGGTCAAACCTCTGTTCACAGACAATTTAGCTCTTGGAATACTGTCGGGAAACCGAAGTGACATCGAATCAAGGGATTGTGGACCGACGGCAAGCTGAGCTCAGTGTAGAGAATAGAGCGAGGCGAGTGATGAACGGAGGACAAATCGGATTTACCAGAGAATACAAAACAGGTCTGGGTGAAAGCACTAGATACAATAACACCGGGCTTTAACCAATTGAATCGTTAAGTCGACCGACTCTGGTGAACCCTTCCTCCAATTCAACTACGTAAAATATACAAAATCACGCCTAAAAATATATGCAAAATCTATTGATCTGCAACAGGTAATCTCATAAAGTCGATTAAAGTGAAGGACAGTGAAAAGAGCAGTGGTAGCCTAATGTCAGTGGGGTTATCCTGTATATTAAAGACATCGCTGAGAAATGGGTCTCATTTCCACCCTTAGAGCTAAGTCAAATTGGTTTCCATTACATACAAATGTATCTTAAGGCTATTATCCTGACCCGAGACGCACCACCACGCATCTCCTCGGCCGGCTGCTCGGGTTCTCATTCAGCCCACTGTACCCGCTGTATCCGCTGTGGGATCTAGGTTCTCGCTGACTGAGAGCGATGCCGGTGTCGGTGCTCAGAAAACGTCTCTTTTTTCAGACTGAAAACTACATGACATAATCTGCCTCCACAACAGGGCGACTTTGTACTACATCATACGAGGAAATCGGTGAGTCAGTGTCACTTAAAAGACAAACGCGTATATTCATTAATGACTAATTTGGCAAATTACGCAGTTATTAACAAAATGAAATGCTGGAGCATCAGAGGATCCGAGCGGCAAAGGAAGTCAACAGTAAGTGAAACTGGTTGTTTAAATGCAAATTTACTTAACAGATCAGGAAACTTGTTTTGTCTCTTGCATACTGAATTAAGGGCATAGATCGACAGGGCCAACAGATCAAACTTTATTTCAGACATGAAAGTCGCTAATTCGGCTCCTAGTATTTTAGGTATGCGACTTAATTATCTGATCTAATTAATATTACTGGAAAAGGTGGAGGGTTTAGGGGGATGGTTAAATAGACAAGTGCAGTTGTATACTTACCTACGAGGAAATCTGATATCGCCAGGTTCAAGAAGAAATAGTTGCTCTGATTTCGAAGACTTTTGTCCACCACAAACGCAAAGATGACCAGCGCATTCCCAACTACAACTACAACCACAAGAGTTACCATTAACACAGCCAGGATCACCATGATATAGCCTGAAAATGAGGCGCCAGTCCCATGGAAGCTCGCAGAATCGTCACCGGTGAAATTAAAGCTTGAATTAATTTCAGGGATGCCAGCTCCCATAGTCTCCCACGAGTGGTATCGGTATTACTGGGAAGTAGAAATGTAGAGTAAAGATGATGCGCTCGTGTCATCCATGGCTAAGCGCGGTGGAGAGAGCCGCACCAATCTCAGATTTTCAGATCCTGCTCCAGGCTGGGTTGATGCGCAGCTGCTCCACACGGACCGGACCCACAGGCTCCTCCTAAAAGTTGGCCAGGTGTCCAAGCGCTGCGGGACGAAACGACCTGCTGCGAAGCATGGTTGCGCTGCGTGTGGCATCGCAGCGGATTGACGAGGCGACTGCAAGGCACATTTTTTGAATGATTATTAAATATAAAAAAGCGATTATAAACGTGTTCCCGCGCTTGATGGCAACCCTACTCGTTTCCGCCGGCTGAGGCACTATCTCTTGCTGAAGTGAGCGTGATAAACGGGAATTAAGGCGCGTTTATGAAAGCGCGACCTTGCTCGTGGCGCTACCGGGGGGCAAACCCTCCTTTTGTCTTGGGAGCGAGCGAAGGTGGCGTTAATGCACTATGCTGTGAAAATGCCAGACGAATATACAGGCACTCTGCAGTTTATCTGGACCTTTCGTTTAGTTGTCAGGAATTGCTTATCTCATGCCCAGTGTATTTATTTAATGAGCATGTTATTAACACATTTCCGACCAATATGCCCAACTCTACTTTTCAAGGTTATTTTATATATACATTAGAGTAAATCCAAGTCACAATATGCTGGTTATTTTATATATCTTAAAAATTGCTTATTGTCTTGGATTTACTCGTAGTGCTAAAGATTAAAAGATTGTAAGTTAAAATGACTCTCCTGGGTCCAGTATTTAACTCGATAGGATTTGTCTTTACATTATTGACGTTGCAGTTGCTCACAAATACCTCAGTAGCCAATTATTGCACTTTACAGACTGGGGTGTAATACTGTTTATACTCTAATACTGAATAACTCTAATTTGTTTTTCTCATTGCGATAGCAACGTTATATAATGAAACTCTGTCCTAAAGGTGAAGTTTTAACTCAAATCAAATAAGGTGAAGCACTTATGAATTTCTGACAAATATGGGAATATATATGAATCTGCGTGTGTTCTCTGTGTGACCCTTGGAGTCAAATAGATTTCCTTTCTTATTTATAAATTCATACAATTTCTTCACATGAGACGCATCGTTTCGCACGTGCTAAGCAGGCAGATGCGTCATCTGACCGCTCCTTCTCATCCTTTAAGATAACTTCTATGTTCGCATTCCCTTCGTTACCGTCACGGTCCCGTTTTAACCCTCTCATTTTGAACAGTTAGTTAAACCTTAATCTTCAGATAGCGCAGTTATGACATCGCGCTCTCATCGGAGGTATCCATCTACTCCAAACGATGAGCCGGAGTGCTGTGATGATATTCTGCAGCCGTATTATTTCCCTAAAAACCCACTCAGAACAACAACTGTGCACCCAGTTTTCCCAGTCTGTGAGTGCTTTTTTGTTACTAATCCATGTTCCCCACAGTTCTCAGGCGACTACAAATAACAAATTTACTATCGAACAGAAGTATTAATATGGATGAAGTTAGTGTGCATTTCCTTGTTTTTAGGGGCACCACTGTTGTCATCACTGGACTGAAAACAGATGTCACCGTAGCTTCTGGCCCTTTGAATCTTCTAAAATGCAGTCTTGACACCAGTCTAAAAAAATTGACTGTTCATGGTCTTAGCCCTTGTGTAATGGAATGACCTTCCGAGTCTTTCAACAGAATACAAAATCTCTCCTTCTCTTCGAGAAATACAGCTCTTAGCTATATACGCCACCATTCAGCCCTAAACTCCTGGTTGACCCTAAATTAAGCATTCTCCTCCAGATTAATAAAAGTATCCTGAATCTGAAAATGTGCGTAATGAGTTGTGGGTTGATTAAATCAGTAGCCTAATGATTTTAATGCATGATCTTATGTATGCAGTCTATGGACTGTCTTTGCATATGTATTTAATCGGTCCAATTAAATTTGAATATGGATGTCCCTAGCAGATATAATTGATTGTATTAAGAGGTTACTAATTGCCTCCTTCCTAAAACATATGCGATATGTTTCCCGGATGATTTGCAGAACTTGCTTTACTGGTAAAATTACCAATTAGCCAGTGTAGGAACTGTAGGTCTACACTCTCAGATAAAAGGGTCAAATTGTACCTCTGCTTGTTGCTGGGGCTGTACCCTTGTAATTGTACCTTTTAAGGTACAGAAATGGACCCCAATGAACATCCTGAAGGTACATCCAGCGTTAATGTACCACCAATGGTACAGAAATGTTCTTCCATTTCTGAAACTTAAAAGGTACAATTATTTACAGCTATGGGTACAATTGGCAGGTCCCTGAGGGGGACAAGCAAAGGTACGTTTTTTTTACTAATTCATAAGGACTCAGACCTCTGCATCACTGAAGATTATCAATGGTTATGAGGCTCCAATAATACTAAGTTCATGTTTCTCGATCAGCTAAATAGCAAGCTAGCTATTGACTCTTATTGCTTACACAACAACAGGGAATATACAATAGACATGTTGGGTACAGGGTAACTAGTAATGCTGTCTTTAAGCTAGAATTGAAGTGCTGTTAGTGTTGAGGTGATAGTAAGATTGTCATGGCACTAATGTTAATGTGACGCTAACATGTGACCACATGCAAAGACTGAAGTGATAGTAAGAATGACTTGGCACTGATGTAAACATGACAGTAACATTGACATCATGTTAACGTTGTCACCATGGCAACAACGACGCGCTGCTAACATTAAGGTAATAGTAAGACTGATATGGCACTGACATTGAAATGGTGGGACGGTAATGTTGGCATAATGGTTTGCCAGCTGAAAGTAAACTTTCTCTGCTGTTTTCATCCTCATGGCCTAATATGCAAAAGTTGACTTTATAATGAATTATGTATCTGGAGTACTTTTGGGTTTGTTGAGCTATTGATATATAATTCATTGTTTCTCGTAAAAAATAAGACCCCACAGTGATGTATATAGAGGAACTGGGCATCATAAGCCAGACAACTTGATCTGTTTCACCAATTTCCTCTGTAGTTCTTTGCATCCAAACATCTGCCTTTGATGAGAAGCTCGCCCAAGTCCATTAGCATTTCACAATAATCACGGTAGCCAGGGAGAATTAAATGACAACCATTTGGCGAGATATGAAAGTATGTGTGTAGTATGATAGCTAAATTCAATTAAGAGCATTGAGATTTATGTGTTATCTTAACATACAGTTGGCCAATATTATGGATTAGTGAGCGCCACTTGACTTAGGAAAACTTATCGCGCTTGTTAAGTTTGTTTGTTATGTTTTGATGCTATTGCAAAGTAGCAGGACAAAAAGGCTTTATATATTTATATAGTATCATCAGCAATTGTCTCCAGCCTCATGCTCCTAAGCTTCCCGGGAGAGATTTCAAACCCCCTGAGCCCTGGACCGGGATAAGTGCTTTGAAGATAGATGGTGGATTCAGCGGAGCGTTTTTGTTGGTCTTTTTTTAATGAGCTGGCCGACAGCTGTAGTTAGCAATGCTGTTATCTAAGAAGGCCTGTTTTGGCTGAAGTTTGTGGACAAGAGCAGGAGTGAGGAAGTGAGTAGGCCCGATGCTCTCAGAACCCCTGCAAGGGATCCAAGCAAGACTGCAGCTAATATTTCCATTACTCAGACAGTCTAACAACAATGTTAAAGGAACATAAACAGGCATTTTTCGTCCCTGAGTACAAAATGCCAGTAGCCAAAACACACTTTTAGGTACATCACTGCAGAAGATATTTTCTTACTTTTAAATGTTTTCTTTTTGTATAGCAGTTTGTTAGTTTGTTCAAATTTTGTGTTTTTTTGTGTGTGTTTTCCTTCTAGTTCCTCCTTTCGTGCTTTAGCAGTCGTGCTAAACCTCTGCCCGAGAAATGAGTTGCCTAGTTAATCGAGTGTATCCTGTCTCGCAATCCTGTGTATTTCTTTGCATGGCTTTTTAAAATAATGAAAAATGACAGGTGTAGAAGGCATTTTATCTCCATTACCCGCTAGTGTAGTCCTACTTTCAAAACTGGTTATCTCCGCAGTATTTTGAAGAGGCAGTGGGACAGTCACACTCTCGTCTTGTTGACGACTTCCATTCTAGCAAATTAAGGTTTATTACCTAAAAAGACCCAACCATCATATTTCCTTTTCATTTTCTTAGACAATGGGGGGGGGGGGGGGGGGGGGGGGGGGGGGGGGGGGGGGGGGGGGGGGGGGGGGGGGGGGGGGGG
>JABFDZ020000001.1:18659907-18671785 GCA_019775955.2 Pollimyrus isidori
ACAGGCACGTACACACCCACACGTGCACGTACACACACACACACCCACGTGCACGTACACACACACACGCGCGCGCGCACGTACACACACACCCGCACGTACACACACACACGCGCATGTACACACAAGCGCACGTACGCACACACACGCGCATGTACACACACGCGCACGTACGCACACACGCGCACGTACGCACACACGCGCACGTACACACACGCACGCCCGTGCGCACACACACGCGCACGTACGCACACACACGCGCACGTACACACACACGCGCACGTACGCACACACACGCGCATGTACGCACACACGTACGCACACACGCACGTACACACACACGCGCATACACACACACACGCGCGTACGCACACATGTGTGCACGTACGCACACACACGCGCACATACACACACACACACGTACGCACACACACACGTACGCACACACACACGTACGCACACACACACGTACGCACACAGACACGTACGCACACAGACACGCGCGCGTACACACACACGCGTGCACGTACGCACACACACGCGTGCACGTACGCACACACACGCGCACGTACACACACACGCGCACGTACACACACAGACACAACTGTGAAATCTTCTACACAGACACAGAAGCATAGAAAGGTACACGCTGTATAATAATTAGAGTAGCTCAGTACATAGAAGCCACCCCCCTTCCCAGAGAAGGACCATGGCCATTGTGTGTGAATCGAGCCTCTTCCTGGCAGGCTTAGGCGTGACGATCCACTCACCGGGAGACAAGGGTCCGTCTCACCAGGAGCCCAGAGAAATGTAATTTAGTGTAGATTTCTATATGTGTGTAGAGAACTGCTTGGGGAGGAGAATTAGGTCCAGGCATTCTGGCTCTGCGGGTGGGGGGGCTGTTTTCGTGGACGTCTCCAGAGTGCAGTCCCAGGAACAATAGCTTAACTCAGCCGAGATATGCAGCAGTCTCTAAAATGTGGAGACAATTACGCATCCCTAACCCTTAGCCTCTCTCTAGTGCATCGCCCTCGTCAAGGGAAATCGGGGAAAACGCATAATGATATCAGACCAGGAAATCATATAAGCTGCCATTATTCATCACATTAATTCTGCTTCTAGGATTACATCAAAGCATGGGAAGATAAGTAAGTATGGAATGAGCAGAACTTTCTTTCACATATAAAAAAGCACAAATTTTCTGTCCGAATATCTCACGTGACTCCAGGTGGAGGAACCGGGCACTTGTTGCATAACCTGGCAACGCAGTGCAGGAAATGTGATTTATGATCACATAAGACGATAAGTTTGTGAGTGTTTTGCTAAGAGCACAATGGTGTGACAGCGCACAGTCTCTCAGCCTTAGGGGGTTTGAACCACGGAGATTTTCCATAGTGTGAGAGTGTGTGCTGTGCAATGGCTCATGGGAGGCTCCAGCATCACTGCAACCCTAGACTGGATGACTGGTTATGGATGGATGGATAAAAAGCATAAAAAGTAAATCTACTGCAATTGCATACGACACTCAGAATTGCATTCATCTCTACTGCCAGCATTATTATAGAGATGGATTTGACTTCTTTAATTTTAACATATTTGCTTCTTACATTTGCAGAGGCTGAAAATGTGAACAGATACATACATTTATAGTGACATCTAGTGTACGGCGAGTGAACACGCACAACACAGATCTCGGTGCAGTATATTCCGCAATGCATGTGCAATAACACTGATTAACAAGTTTGGGTGCTTAGCCACTATATATATTATCAGTTGTCCCACACGGATTCGGGGCATATCAATGTGTTCCAGAAGCGAAACACAAACACGGATACCCACCAGTACAGCAGAGAGGATTTAAAATAAAATTAAAAAAACAGCCCAGCCTGTTTCACTCTACGTCTCTCTTTACCCTGCACTCTAGGACCCAAGACTTCTCAAAATCAGCTTCAAAAACACACAACTAATAATGAACAAGTAACAGCAATTAGCAGCTTCTTCAGAGGACAGAGACGGGTTTAGCATTACAAACTAGCAGGCTTCTCAAAGAGGAATCTTGGCTTTTATTTATTAAAGGGTAGATCTCTATGGAGAGCTTCAAGTCAGAAATCTTCCTGTTTATTTCACTGCTGCCTCATGAATAAATAGTCACTTTATCATAGAAGATAATGAAATCCAATATATGATTATTACCTGCTGTTTATAAGCCCACTTTGAAAACACTAGCGGGAGGGAATATTTTTATTTTACCTGTGTCACTGGTTTGAGATCTTTCCACAAGGAATTCTCTGATCTTCTCCACCCACAGATAAATTATACTTTCCCCAGCATTTTCCCTGTGGGGAAACAATAATTGTAAATAGCTGTGCATACCTGTAATAATAATAATAATAATATTATTAATAATAATAATGTTATTTTAAACCACAACATAGAAGTAGCAGGACCTTACGGCCTCTAAAGTGATGATATTGGCCAACTGTAAATGAAGCAGACATGCAAAATGGAAACAAATTTTACTGCTACCATAAGATGCAACACATGTCACAATTAGGGTTACACTGTCACCCACTTGCAGGTTGGCCTATAGGCATATACTGACAGTTCATGCTAATCCCGTGCACCTAGGCCCATTTCTTCCATTACTCCTCTCAGTGTTTGTGATGCATACTTAAAGTGACTCACACGTAAAGATCCTCCAGCATGTTAGAGAGCTGTGCTCTCTCAGGTCCTCTCAGCCATGCGGCACTACGGAATGAAACAATGTAATTGGCACGTATATGTAATAGGCACTCGACAAAAAGTATCAGATGTAATGCAGTGTAACCATCTACTAAAAGGCTTGAAATTAACATGGGGGAATTACTTCTTAGTCGTTACATTTCATGAGAGGAATTCAATGTTGGCCACATTTATTTTATTGCACTCCGGTTCAGAATTAATTTGAGTGACATACATACAGTTTCAGTATGAAGATTTTGACTGCAGAGACAGTGGCATCGTTATCTCTGTCCAAAGCACTTTCCTCGTCTCATAACTAACAATCCACCTACGACTCTTCAGTTCATTTATATGTAAAATTTGAAAACAAGACAACTGACATAAACTCAGCAGCACTTACTTAAGTTGATAAATAGGTGGAGAGGCACTTGGGTAATCAGGTGGTAGGATAATCTATTTTAAGAAAGCAGGATTAATGTGAAACATTGTATTAATTTGGCAGATGCTGTTGTCCAAAGCGACATAAAGGGTCAGATTGAGGTTAAGGGCGTCGCTCAAGGGCCCAGTGGTGACATCACTCTGCAGGCCGTGACATTTAAACCGGCCACTTTTCAGTGACAATCACAGTATCCTAACCCAGAGCCACACACCGCCCCCTAGTGACATGGGTACAAACACTTCTGAACGTAATTGCATTGATAGTCTTACCTGTAGACACACGGTCCATTTTGACGTGCTCAAGTCAGCTGAGATCTTGATACAGAATATTCTAGATGCCTCGTCGATCACGCACCACTCGTCGCCATATATAGAGGAAAGAGCTTCGACTTCATCGACCTAAAAGAGACGAGGGCGACAGGCATTTCAAGTGAAGAGATATCGATCATGTCACATATGTCCGTGGATCATGCCGTCCTTTAACCTGTACGCATCCATCAGTCATTCACAGTGTTATTGGTTGCAAAAGCTGTTGTAATATACTTTGAAAGGCCCATTAGTTTCTTTTGTTTATATTATACGCATTGTGTTGTGTACATGATAGAATAGGATCGCTGATTATTTCTATCCAATTAGAGCATTAGGTCTAGTTTTACATATTGGCTTTTGCCAGGAACGGGCGGCTCATCAGCCCAATTATCCTATTCACTTTAATTTGGAGAACGTAATTAACACTGGAGTATCATGAAAGAAGCTAGGGGAGACCTGTGAAGGCCCGCGGGATGCGCAAAAGAGCGGCGGCAGCTTTTGGGGGCTGAGCGTCTCGAAAGGCTCCCGCTTATGCAAGACGAGGTCAGCGGGTCCGGCCGCCGCGACCATTTCAAACACCACACAGAAAGCGGAGCAGGAGACTCTGGGGATTTTCAAGGACTCAGAGTTTCTCTGTGTTACATTAGTAGCAGAAAAAACCTCATGCAACTTGGTGCAAGAATCCCCCCGATAAAATAAAAATGACCACAACTGATCCTTCTGAAAGCCCCGAAGATGAGAATGGTGATGTTTAAATGACTATTCTGTCAGGGGGAATCACTTTACAGCCTTGGAAACCTCAGCCAAAGATTGCTACGTGAAAACAGAATTTAATATGACATTTACAAAAAAAAAAAAGAGGAGAACCCAAACCTGTCAGAGAAATAATAACCCTGCTGAATGTGAAATTATCAGCTTGCCATGAGAGGAGAGGACTACCTTAACAAAAAGCAAAAAAGGTATGGGCTTCAGAAGAAAAGACCACAGCCATGAAAAGCCACAATTGATGACAAATATTTTTATTTCAGATCTCATGAAGCACACAAGTGACAACATGAACAATGACAGGGTCCTGCACCTCAAAATGGTGCCTTGGTTGTGGTCTGGAGACTTATCAAGGAAAATAAAGATGCTTCACTTTTGTTTCACTGCATTTCTTTTATTAGGCTCCATCCCAACCAGAATCCATACTTGGGGAAAAAAATGGGCCTAGGGAGCCCATTCTGATTGTACTACATGTACTCACAGTTCGACCAACAATCCTAAAAATAAGGCAGTAACATAAATTGGTATTCAAATTACTTTTCATAACCAATAACCTTGCCCAACAATTTAATACGACCGAATATCAACGGACATCACAAACAAGATAGATATGACATGTTGGTAATATTAAATTACGTAATCCAAGAGAAGATTGTCTGCCAGATTATGTTTTATTAAAGAATTTTTCTACATGTTTCAAGTTGCCTTGTACGAACTGCAACGTTTCAAACTGAATTTGGCAAACCTTTCTGGAGATGTTATTCTGTCGCGGTTTTTAAAAAGATTTTTTGCGCCACGTGAACCATACGATCAGCTTCAGTCTCAAAGAGCGATACAAAATCTTTGCTAGTAGTTTGCGGTCAGAAATAACTCGCGGGCAATCACAGCAAGCCTTTACGAAGTCCTAACCTGCACACCTCCTGAGGGAATAATCAGTTATTGCGTTGAACCCCCAGAAAATACGCAACTAACTTACTTGAGCCTGAAGATCTCCTGCATTTTCGACATTAGTGGCCATTCATACTAACGACGACAGCAAGCAAGTGAAACGTTTGAATTTGGTTCCCAACCTAAATGAAGAAAAAAAATGCCATGTGACAAAGGCTGGATTACACAGTTATATAATAACTAACAATATAATACGCTTTTCAGAAACCACTGTAGTTACGACTGTCATTCCACAGTAGGCGACTTTAAGACAACTGCGATTGGTACCAGCAAGTCCAATTGTCCGGCCCCTATACGGGTGACCTGGCGTTCAGGGGGCAAGCTGACGTGGTTCTACTTCCGGGGCAATAAGGGGCGCTACAGTAACCGCTGCTAGCTAGCCGTTAGCTCGTAGTCAGTAACACGATACGTCGGAAGTGTCGGTGTACGCCTGGTGCTCGAAAAGGAGAAAATTCATAGGGTGAAAGTATTCACATTCATTTAAGACCTTAGTCAACAGTTACAGGCCACAGAATAAACAGACATAACAATTTTCTAGCATGAAAACTAGCTAAATAGTCGACTGATATGAGCTTACCGAAGTAACAATGTGGGTAATTTTCACGCAAAAATATTTTCGGAAGGCAGTTTAACATAGCGTTACAAACAAATGCTTTTAAATATTGTTATATACGCATTAATGTCAGCTAATGTACGAAAGTAAAAGAATGCACGCAGCTTTCTCGTGTAACAAAACTTCTACCTGTGCGTGACAGGTGCGCGTGCACGACAGCAGCCGGTCCACCCCGTGCTCACGCCGCATCACCGCCCCTTTAATCTAAAGTCTGCCTTATCTGCTCAGTATCTTCTTTATCAGCCGGTGATGTTTGGCTTCCGCAGAGGTGAGGCAAAAGTTTTGGCAAACTAGCGAATATGCTTGAAAGCGCTGCATTGTAACGGCGCGTGCAAAGCTTTTTACTAACTCTGGTTAACAGCTTAGTAAGGCAGTCACATGCTAGTTTGCTTAAGGTCATGCAAAAAACTTTACTTGAATCTTTCGATCACTTAAAAAAAAAAAACACTGAGCAGTGACACGACTACCAGACGTCGAAAACAAGAGCTGAACGGCGCATATCGGTGAAGAGCTCCGCATGTCTTTCACGGATATAACATACTTTTTAAAAAGGTGCGTAAATGTGCATTTCCAAGCGACACTGTCGTTTTCTGCTTTCACCGTGAGTGATTGGAGCTTATTAAAAGTGACAGCCTTGTCTGTGTAATAGGCTATATAAGTCAGAGGAGGTTGTTACACCAGATTGACAAACTCGAACGTTTAGGTTTAATTAATTAATTGCGTCTCTCCAGAAAATAGACCGACAGACATTTAAGTCCCTGGAGTTGTAGGATGCGATTGTAAGTTGGAACGAACAGAGCTATAATGTTGAAAATGAAATGAATACCCATATAGCCAGTACTTAAGTCCAATGAAAAGATTAGGATTTCACCAAAACACCCTCTAGCTGTCACATGAGTGATAGGCATATATTACCCAATACACTTGCTATCAGAGTATGTGGCCAATAAAGTTAACAAAATTATTTGCAAGCTCTAGTTAACATTTTAGCCGAACCAAGCCTAATGCTCCATAACACAGTATTATTTGGCCATCTGCTTTCTATTTTTGGATGCATATCTGATGTTTGACGTTCTTGACGTCTTGGTTTTGTAAATGCATTGCGGTCGTGGTCGGTGACAATGCTGCACAGAGCCCGCGTGCAGGGTCACACATGAACATATCAGGTGCCCAGAGAAACAGGGATAATTACGTTTTTTCCTTTGGTTCGAATCGTGCGATTTGGAACTTTTTATTTCCTTGCTATTGGCTGGTTTTTGTTTCCACACTGAGTGAATCCGTCTGTTATGGACATCTATGAACCAATTTCAGCAGATAACGCCAGCCCCAGGGAATTTAAAATTGGTAAGGGTATTGCTGTTTCGCTTGAAAAGCACCTAACAATATAAAACATATGTCGTCCATTGTATTAAATAATTGGATCATTATGGTGTAAACTATATGTACTGTCTTCCCGGACAAAAGACGCGCCTATTTTACACCAAATGTGATGTTTTTAAACTGGTACACGTTCGCTTTGTCATTTTTGAGTTCCAGAAACTGCCCATGTTTTAAAGGAAAAAGGAAATCGATTATTTTTGCTTTCTTATTCAGACTTGGCTGGCAACAGGGAAGTCAGTGTATTCGAAGCAAAAGCCACTGTTCTTATTTCATCTGTTGGAATAATTTAATCACTTTAAAATGTAGATAGCACAATAAACTTAAACGGTACTGAAAGGAAACGGCTTTTAGGGTGTTTTCACACTTGGCTCGTTTCAGCAGAGTTAAGTGGACTGGGTCCGTTTCTCACAAAAAAGAGCCATATGTGAATGCATCAAACGAACTCATCATCAAAAAGCGAATCGAAGTCAGACCGCCTCAGTTCGTCAGTCCACTTAGCAGGTTCGTTTGATGACGTGTGAACAAAAAGTGCGCTCAGACTGCAATTTTTTTTTCTCAAGGCTTTTTGAAATATCACACGGTGCTGTTCTTTTGAATTCATATTTTCTGGCCATTTTGACATCGATGTCAGAATGGTCAAAAAATATTATAAATTCCTAAAATAGATTTGACTAATTTATAGAACTGGGAAATGCATTCCGTTAACGCGGCAGTATACCTCAGTGGGAAATATTTTTTTCTCTCAAATGGGAAATAGTATGAGTACAGATTTTATTTAATATTAGAGACCTATAACATTCCTTCCTGGTTGTAAACAACGTGAGAGTTTAGGTCATGACGTTGCACAAAATCCCAGAATTCAGAGGTAAAATCAAAACCTTCGGGGAGTGTCTCACGGAGAGGCTGATGCTACTTGGTATAATTGGTTCGGAGGCGTTCATAATATAACCAGATTATAGTTTGTACTTGTTTTATTTTATTGAAGCCTTATACCTTAACTTAAGATCCTTTTATGTTTTAAAGTGTGCCGCTGGTGGTTGTCATGCTTCTGTTTCTAGAGCCATTTGCCCAGTTGGTTTAAGATTTTAGATCGATCACGCGGTCGGGATTAGTGTTTCGACCCGCTTGTTGAGTACAAGCGATTATATGTACATGTGGTATATATCATTAATCCTCTAGCTGTGTGATTGAAAAATGTAACATCCATAAACATCCCGACTTCTAATACTCCCTGTTTTCTTGTTACCACCGGTAACGAGTGTAAATATGAAAAGGACTGAGAGCACATACAAGCTGAAGTGTACCGGAAAGTGAACCAAGTGCTTTGGGTAGGTGATGGCCGATGTGCATCCAAAAAGGAAAGAGTTCACTTTTTTTCGGACCAATTTCTGGACCATTTAGAGGACTGAGTTTGGTTTGTTTTAAGAAGGCAATTTATGAAAACACCTTTAGTAGAAAACATCCTCATACAAAGTTTTCTGTCTAGAAATAGCAAAACAGACGCATCTCTAGATACGTTGCTTAAACCAGGCGTTTCTTTAAAGTTTACTGAAAATGGATCGTTACCGTAGTTTTAAACTACGCCTAACAAATGTACCTGTCATGGAATATTGCAGTACAGTAGTGGTGCCGTTCTGGACGACTGGTAATCCTTACAATAGGCATATTCACTTGCCTGGCTTCCCCTTTATCCACTTTATATCCCCAGCATCAATTGCAGTGCCTGTCAAGCACCTTGCTCCGGGTACTGCTGTAGGTCTCTTCTGGAACTTGCACAGGATTTGCACAAGCGTATGTTCTTAACAGCTTTGCCACCTGTTGCCCAAATTCTAGTTTCTGAATGAATGAATAGTTGCAGTTGTTGCTGATTTTATAGTGTGCCTCTTCGTAAAAGGGAGGAAGCCTACCTGAATTTTCTAGATAGTAAATTGCATTCGTTTTACCACTTGGGGGCAGACTAATGCAGTTTGATAACTTCGGGCCTACCTATCTCCAAACATATTTATTTTAAATCAGCCTAGATAGTTTTTACCAAGCTGTATGGTGTGTGAGTGAGGTTTAAACAGGGGGAATTATAGAAATATTTTCAATGGTTATCTTAACTGTGCATCATTCACCGCTTCATAGTTGTGCGTAAAGTGTGTTATTTTTATTTGATGAGTTGGTAAGTATTTCCTCATGAGCTTCCTGTTTATGAGACTCCATCAGGTCAGATGACTGCAGTTGACAGCTTGGTGTATCACAGGCAGCTTTGTGTTGTTACCTGTTTTCAGGAATGCAAGCCTGACTCACTCTATACAGATATGACCTGCAGCAAAATTTCTAAACTCTTTCCTGTTTTGATATATATAGCTGGCTCTTCCTGGCAGATTGTCATTTCATTCACATTACTGAAATCTCTAACACGCAGTCCGGATACTGTTTATGGGATTGGTAGCTTTCTTTAAGGGTAAGTTTCCTTTATCTTTTTAGTCTATATCGTTCATAAATATGATTTTTGTTCAGCTCCCAAACGGGTGTTAAAATGTAATATTGCTTCAGCTTCTCCTGATTAGCCATTTTGTAGAATTAGACTTCAGAAATGATTGTCTTTTTTTCAGATTCTTTTGCTTTGCTATTTGGAAAACAAATGTAAATAAAGCAGCCGTCCTGGGCAGAGTGAGGAGGAGCAGTCAGACTTCAGAGCCTCTGCTTGTTTGGTACTGAGTGATTTTCAATCCCCACCTGACTGGTTCTCACGGGACTCTGACCAGATCAGCTGGGCATTTTAAACATCAAATATGACCAAATTCCATCAGACGGGCCATATTTCCCAGTCACAGATGTGTTGAGGTTTTACTGGGACACGACAAGCTCTTCTGTATTCAGTACTTGCCGATTATTTTCTCCTGCTGGACGTGATGGCAGTGTAAGTGTTTGTTTAGATGTCCCTGTATCACACAGGTTTGCCGGTGCCTTCAATGTTGGATCCTTCCAAGCTGAGACAGCTGCTGTTTTCCCCCCCGGGGGATCATCTTCTCATCAGCATCTAATCTCGATCCCCGTGCAGCTGAGGAAAGATGGAGGACCTGGACCCTTCGGAGCAGCTTCTCCATGATGCCAGGAACGGGAACCTTCTAGGAATTCAGAAGCTGCTGCTGTCCAGCCTGAAAGAGGAGTTCAAACTTAACATAAACTGCATAGGTGGGCATGCAGAGTACAGCACCATCTGGCAACAATGGCAGAAGTCAAAATAGCTTAAAGCCCTGGTACAAAAATAATCTCCTATAGTGAGCTGGATAGGAATGGCATGTTTCACATAGCTTGGATCAAAGCTGATTTGTACATACAGTAAAGGAAGTTCATCACCTTCAGCACCCCAACTTCCTGGAAACTTTCTTTAGATGAAGTACATCCTGTTTTTCCAAGTATTGTTTGTTTTAAACACTGTCACGTTCTAATTAGGTCTTCATTTGAGATTAGTTGCAGCTCATCAAGATTTGAATTGTTGATGACATTAGAGAGTATTTGCCAAGGAAATCCATCCGTTAGTGATGACTAACAGCTTGACAGTTCAATATAAGCTGAAACGATCATTTGTAGCATCCTGTGCAATGGCATAAGCAGCTGTTTTCTTTAGCCAAATTATCACCACTTTCTGTATCTCTATGATTATATACATTCACTCATGACTGTGTCATCGCTTGTAAGTTCATTTTTTAATACTGAGGTTGTCTCTCTGCTCTAGGGAAGAGCAAGAGCAACTTTGGTTGGGCGCCTCTGCACCTGGCCTGTTACTTTGGCCACCGAAATGTGGTAGAGGAACTGCTGAAGGTCAGTGGTCTCGTTTCTCTCCACCACTCCTCTCTTTCCACCCCCTCAGCGCAGTATGGCAGTGATTCGCCGCCCCCTCAGCGCAGTATGGCAGTGATTCGCCGCCCCCTCAGCACAGTGCTGCTGTTCTACTCCACCACCTAGTGACAATGTGTAGTGGAATGCTCCGTATCACAGCCCGGATGCGGTGCCCTGTCCCCTCTGCACAGTTCAGACTGTGATGCTCTACGTCTTGTGGCCTGCAATACCAGTCACCCATGTCTGTTTACAGGTCGGAGCAGATGTGAACCTGCCCAACAATGTGGGCGACACACCTTTGCACAAGGCCGCCTTCACCGGGAGAAAGGTGCGGTGGTGCCGCGTGTTCCGACTGCGTATCTGGTTCCGCGGACGGGTTTCAGGAACCTGTCCTTGCTGTGGATTGATAAGGAAAATTATGATGAAGATCATTGCAGCTGTTTAGCGTCTGTGGTCAAATGCCGTTATCTGTTGCATTCTTTAATATATCATGTGAGTCAGAAAATTCCTGCATAATTTCTCCATTGTTAAAACTTGCGTCAGTCATGACGGTACCTTCTGATTGGAAGCATACCAACATAACACCCATTTTCAAAAAAGGGGATAGAAGTAATTTGTCAAATTGTAGGCCAATCAGTCTAACTTGTATAACTGTTAAAGTTATGGAGGCTATAATTAAAGAGAAAGTGGTAGATTACCTGGACTCAAATAACATTTTGAGGGATAGCCAGCATGGATTTAGGGGAGGTAGATCCTGTTTAACAAATATGCTGGAGTTTTTTGAGGAAGCTACTCAGGAAGTTGATGATAAGAAGGCCTATGATATTATTTACTTGGATTTCCAAAAGGCTTTTGATGTTGTCCCCCACAAGA
>JABFDZ020000001.1:18681522-18693653 GCA_019775955.2 Pollimyrus isidori
TTCATTAATTTAAATTTCAAACTTATTTTTTGTTTTAATTGCCCCTGTAAAAAAAACAAATTGGTTTACCCCCCCCCCCCCCCCCCCCCCCGGATGCAGGTTTGACCGTGCTGTGATTCCAAGGTCTCAGCTGGGGTTTGGGGGACGATGGGTCAAATAAAGCATCATTCCGCTAATTACTTCAGTGCCATCAGTCAGCATTTCCGGAGCTGTAGGAATTCGCCTTGGCTTGGCTGTGGACTCTTTGCTTGGCTGTGGACTCTTTGCTTGGCTGTGGACTCTTTGCTTGACTGTGGACTCTGCGGTCCTTGTGAGTGAGCTGTGTGCAGAACACGAGAAGGGAATGAGGCAGCATTGAGATGTGAGCAGTTCAGAAAGGGAGAGTGATTCTCAGCGCTTGGCTTCTGCTCGCTTGTAGCTCAAAGAGACATATGAAGCACTTCCCTGCAATAGACAGCTTGCCAGGGGGATTCCAGGATATTCAGCCGGAGCTCGACTTCAGCCAGCAGGGGGCCTCGTGGTTAACGGTGCGTCCTCTGTATGCCTGAGGACTCTGGTCTGTGCCCAGTAGCCCATAGAGTTAGGTCCATGTGCTTCAGCACTCTGCTATGGTGTCCACGGTTCAGGGTTCGAAAGAGGAAAGCCGATAGCTCGGTGGCGTCATGACATACTTTACGGCATAACTTTTTACATCAGGCGATGGTGTTTTATGACTTATTTTATGGAGAGGAAATAAAACAACTGTTGGATTTACAGTAATATTGTAACACCTTGTAGTTTTTCAAAGACATGCATCACCGTGGGGGTGGTGATTATCTTTCAATCTCAGGGCAGGGGGTCAAGTTGATGAGGCTGGAGATGTTTGGAAAGATGCTCTTTGTGGAGGACATGGATGAGTATTCCAGAGAACACTATAAATACCGTGAGGAACCTGATTCCGGCACAGGAGTCTGAAGGGCGCAGTGTGGAGAGTGGCCACTCCACCGGGCCGCTGCGCGTCCAGCGTGTTCAGCGTGTATCGATCCAGTCGATCCAACACTTCCTGCCAGCAGCTGAAACTAGCCACCTGGGTCCCACTGAAGTGATTCTCCTCCCTGCAGCCAAACTCTGGCCTGGGAAGAGACCAGTGAGAGGGAAGCCGGCCGGTCTGCGGGGCAAAAAGCCGGGGACAGAGTAGCCTTTGGTGCCTCCCATGGGAGAGAACTGGAAAAACAAGTCAGTAAATACAGCCCAGTCGTGTCGGACTGCGTTGCATGTTTGGAGAACGCCGGCTAATTTACGGTGCCATTCTGCCTCTATCCTACTGCTCTGGTCAACACCTTTTAGAAAAAGAGCATTTAACCAATTTTTTCAAAATTTTCAGCACTGGGGTGGGGGGGGGGTTGCCCACAGAGAGCCTGCATGCTGATTTCACTTCTGCATGCTGATTTCGCTTCTGCATGCTGATTTCGCTTCTGCATGCTGATTTCGCTTCTGCATGCTGATTTCGCTTCTGCATGCTGATGTCGCTTCTGCATGCTGATGTCGCTTCTGCATCAATGTGGTGTGCCATGAACTTTGTGGTTGACCCTAGCTCTGCCTCTCGCTCACCCCCGCTCACTCTTCCCCGTCTGCTTCCTTCACTTCCCCATTTTCATTTCTGTGCCTTGGTCCTGTGTCTTTGGGGGGGGGGGGAGTGGATTGCAGGTAAGCTTGTTTTTCAATGAGCCCTCAAGGGGACCTTACAGCTCCCCCCTACCCACCGCCAGAAGTCTAGCCAATCACAGCACAGGTCTGCTTGCTCTGCTCTCTGCTTGGCTGCCTTGTCATGGTTACAGCATCACAGCAGGTCCTTCTCTGACTGTCCCAGATCCATCCCATGCCCTCCATGGTCACCAGGGTTTATTGCCCATCGTGCTTCTCCTCCTTCTGTGAGGGAGTCTGCTGCACGGCAAACGCCATACCACTGCCGAGGGCTCGTTCAAGCCCCTGAGGCCTTATTTCACCGGGGTGATGTGTTTGGTATTTTTCAAGCTCTTTCTCCAAGGCCCCGGTGCCCGTTGTTGTTTATCTAAACACTTCAGTGTTCAGTGGTCAGCCATTGATGACCAAGAGTGCTAAGTGGCCCGTAATCTGAGCACCCTGTTAGTATTAAAGCGTCAAGCTATGAAAGGCGCCGGCAGCCAGGCGGTTATAAACACGTCATATCGGTCCCCCCCATTGTCTGTACGTCTGGAAGCTGTTTGGATAAATTACAAAGACCGGATCAGAACCCTGTTTCCCCAAGACTGTGCTTTGGGTTTTGCTTGTCGTCCCACTCTTGGAATACGTCAAGCATTAAAACGGGTTTGGTCTGGATCTTGGTACTAAACCAAGGTCTTTTTTCGGGAACTTGCCCCCTTTCGTCGCGTGTTTACCTCCCGTCGGAGTCGAAGAGCGAACAAAAACAGTCCCCGAGAATGCGATCCGTCCCTCCGGCTACATGATCCCGTCTGTGACAGGAGATCAAGTTCCATCGGGAGGAAACCAGAGACTCCAGGGGCGTGGGGTATGTTGTCGCCGCCACGATAACCGGAGATAGCAGAGACGGGATGGAGGGGGGGTAGGGTGGACCTGTGGTACGCCTGCGTGCAGAGCACAGGCTGTCCACGAACTCTGCATGCGCCCAGCCTCGCTCCGAACGAGTCTCCTCTACGTGAGCCGTCGCGAGGCGTTGACCCGCGCAGAGGGAAGCGGGTGTGGCGGCAGGACCCTCCTTGGGGCCGAACCCGACGGCCAGATCCAGCAGGGGGCGCTGAAGCTGTAGCACACCTGCTCCCTCCTTCTCCCCCCTAGGCGCGTAGCCAGAAGCTTGAGCACGAGGTGGAAAAGAACAAGATCCTGTCAGAAGCACTGCAGACACTGGCCACTGAGCACCACGAACTGGAGCAGTCTGTTGTCAGGGGCTCGTCGCCACGGAGCGCGCTCAGTGAGGATGAGTTCTACGACGCCATCTCTGGTGAGTGTCGGCCGTCGGCCGCTTTCTTCTGCCTTATGACTATAAGCTTTCCCCTCGGGGACAGTCCATGCCGCGTCACGTGTCGATCTACTTCAATTCAGCGTCATTTATACGTAGCGCCTTACCTCGGGATGATTGCCCTGTTGTGCTTGGTATTTGACATCAGTGTTAGGTGGTGCCTGGGATTTGACTGGCAGAAAAACGTTTTGACAGCGAGTAGTTTTACATAGAAATGTTTTCCTTTTTAAATTGGAGATGTTCACGAGTCACAAAATGAGAACCTGAGTCAAATCTCAAGGTTTGTTTGAAGTGACTGTTTATCAAAAATTTTACCATCTAATTGTGTTTTTTTTTTCTATAAGTAACTAATGCAACTAAATTGGAATCTCCAATTGAAGAGTTCAGATACTGCATGTTTCATTGTTCCTTAGGCTTGTGTACATTTTTAGAGTAATCGGTATTTCAAATGCCTTTGAAGTAATAATTTTTTTCTAAGAATCTACTTCTTGTGTAGATTTCAAAAGTAATCCTGTCTCAAAATATCATTATGATGAAGACATTTATTGAGCAGAACAGGTACATTTCAATTAGTGTGAACAGTTATAAACATAGTCAGACAATCAATGACAATCAACTATGAAGAAGCCAGACTAAATCATGCTGGACTCCGCCCTCAACCACATTAAAGTGATGTGATTGGCTAATGAATGAGTATAACCAAGACCCCTTTCGTTGTGCTGTTAAAGTAAATGTATATTAAAGTAAATTGCGACTTTTCATTTTTACACATCATTCTAAAGCAAAAAGTCCAATTAATGGGTAAAATCAATTTGTCTCTCAGCTTGTGTGTGTGTGTGCAGTCAAATAAATGATTACATAAGTAACACTGCAGACTCCATGCTAAAAAGTCTAAAATATGTGGATATGCATATTTTCCTCCCTACTCAGACACCTTGCTTGCTGACTGACTAGGTCTATGGCCTGTAGAAGGACTGACCCCAGACACATACTCTCACATGTTCTCAGTTCTCAGATAGGATTATCTTCCGGAAGGATCCCTCTGGCTTTGCAGT
The DNA here is from genome assembly GCA_019775955.2 of Pollimyrus isidori. Lineage (NCBI taxonomy): Eukaryota > Metazoa > Chordata > Actinopteri > Osteoglossiformes > Mormyridae > Pollimyrus > Pollimyrus isidori. The sequence continues at coordinate 18,685,573 of JABFDZ020000001.1, forward strand.
GTCTGAAACGGGGTGTGGGAAAACACTTCACCCTGCGTGCTGTACCAGTGACGTTTTTGCTGATGCATCTTTAATCATGCATGTGTCTGTTTGGCGCGAAGGGGGACAGAACCCAAGTCTCACTGGGCGGAATGGCTTGCGTGGTTATCGTGTTCTGGGTAGCGTCTGCCGCTAATGGACGCAAGCAGCTAAGAGGGCTTGCTTTCTTGGGTTTGGCTGGTCTCTCTTCCCCGAAATAATCCAAACACGCCCCAAATGATTTGTTTAGCTCTGATGTTTTAAGGACCAATTTCAGAACCCTTGGACAGATTGGGTCTCTTAAGGGTTCTTAAAGATCCTTGCAATGGCATTTTTGGTGGGTGCCCTGAGCTGGTTAGCAGATGCCCTACAATACTCCTGTTAAAATCCCTCTTTTTGATTCCCGGCTCTTTTTTGCCTGCCCACCACCTGCCACATCATGGATCCCCTGGGACCGAAAGCTGCAGTCCAGCTTTTTGGGAGCCAAGGAAGTAGGGAATGGATTCAGCTGGAAGGGGCTCCAATTTAGTTCAGTTTCTTAGCGGGGCTGGCTAACAGGCTATGTGGTGCTAGTAGGCCTTGGTTCCTGAGTTTGGACGTCCGTGGGCTTATTTGCCAATTCGCCAGATGGGGCAGTGCTTTCTTCCCCTTTTTCCCGCCAACCAATATCAAGTTTGCATGTAGTTTGTGCCGTAGGAAACACTGCTTTTGGTTCCTTTGTCTGGCGCCATATCTCGGCCGGAATATGAATCGGCGACCTGTGACCGTGACCACTGAACTGACACGTCGCCAGGCTGCTGGTGATGATGCTCTTAGCGTCTGAATCTATCCATACAAGCGTTGCCCATGGTAGCTGGTCCACACAGTAGCCTGTGCGTGCAACCCTATCCTCAGATCGGATTTCTCTGGGCAGCGGCGGCCCGTGGGGGTAGGGGTGAGGGGCGGGGTGCATAGGGCAGCTGCTTTTTGTGGGGACGGTCTGGCATTCGGCACAGACACCCTTCACCGACATGCCGCCTCCCCCACTCTCCTCGCAGAATCCGACTCGGAGCACTCCTTGAGTGGGTTTGAGACTGTCGCCAGCCGTTCCTTCGAGGAGGACGAAGAGGAACAACAGGAGAAGGAGAGGCGCGTCCGGCCAACGGGTGGCCGCAGATTTCCCGCCGGCATGTCACGGGAAGACGAGGAGGTCCCCTCGGAGCTCCAGGCCAATGGCATCGGGAGGCACAGGTAAGCCAAGCATCAGCCTGCTTGGAGATCCATCACGTAGCTCGCGGACGTCCTGGAAGAAGCCTGAGCGATGACCGGAAATGGAGCCTCAAAACAAGTTTCATGCCAGGGAAGACATTTGGTCTTTCTGTTACACCTGGTACTAAATCGAGCATCTGTTATGGATCCTGGTTATTGTTTGAGTGACTATCTGTTTTTTTTTTTGTTTGTTTTTTTTTTGAACAAGCGAGATGAATCATCTAAGGCTGAAGGGTTGTTTTCACAGCAGGACGTAGCCTGATATGCCCCATGTCTTATCAGTATATCCTCGGGGTTGGTGTGGTGCATTCCCTCTGTGAACCAACACATCTCCTTCCCTTTAGCGATGGCGGGTGCTTTCTTTCTCCGCCCTGATTATCCCTTGTTCGACTGGCCTTTGAGTTCCTGGGAACTCGTCTCAGTCGCATTAGAGGAGCTGACCTTCTTTTTTTCACGCATTTGCCAGTCTTTCCACAGAGACTGAATAATTTACAGCTCGGTGCTGCCTGAGGTTACTCGGAGAGGAGCCCACAAACAGAACCCTTTCTCCATTGAAGGCATGAAACTTTGATGAAGTTCCACTGTAACGTAGTAATTCTTGTAATTAAGAAGTGTCCTCGGCTGAGCGATGCTCTACCTGTAATGTCATGTAATGATGCTAGAACATCAACATCTTCGTTTTTTTCTGGTTTAAACCAACTGGGGAATTTTCTACTGGATGTTTAGGCTAGTGTAGAAGACAGTTCTGACAGGGAAACAGTTGACGGGTTGTAAATATTCTGGTTACGATCTGCTCCTCCTTTGTGAGTGCCCAGACAGTCACACAATGGGAAGTGCCCCCTTCACCCCTCCTCCAAAGCCTCCAGTTTTGTGTCCAGATAGCCTTGGCACCCAGCCTGAGGACAAGTACCGTCCTCAATAGAATTGTCCTGCCAGAGCATGGGTCCTGGATACTGTCAATGGGACTCGCATGCAGGCCAGCTTGAATATCTGCGTGTCGGGTATACGTTTCAGAAACGCAAGACGTGCCTGTGTGTGCGTGTTTGTGAGTGTGCCGGTTTATTCGTGACTTTTTAAGGGTGTTCTGTTTTTATTTGGTCTTTATCAAGAAGCGAGACACTTTCGATGAACGGAGTAAAGATCTGAATGACGGTCACTGTTCGGGTTCCCTTCACCGTAACATGCCCATGCTGCCAGCCGACGCCACCTTCACATCCACTGGTGCCCATAGATACAGGCCCCTGGTAGCGCTGAGCGGTGGCTCAACACACTTGACTCCTTGTGTCCTCCAGGACGAGCCTCCCGGCCCCCATGTTCTCCAGGAACGACTTCAGCATCTGGAGCATCCTGAGGAAATGCATCGGCATGGTAAGGAACCTTCCTGACCCTTACGCATTCCCGGAGGCTGGAGAGGCCTGAAGATTGGCTGCGAGGCCACACATGTGGTTATGTTGACATGTCAGGTGATGGGCGATGGGTGTTAGTGGTGCAGCTGCCTGCTCGTTCTTCTCACATCTGCTCTCTGTCTCCCTGTCTGTCTCTCGCAGGAGCTGTCTAAGATCACCATGCCGGTCATCTTCAACGAGCCTCTCAGCTTCCTGCAGCGCCTCACCGAGTACATGGAGCACACGTACCTCATCCACAGGGCCAACTCCTCTTCAGACTCCATTGAGAGGATGAAGGTACCCCAGGGTCTGGGGACCTTATGCCAGTATGGTTTGTGTGCAGAGCACTCTGGGGCAGACGGAGATAGAAAATCAAATATGAAAGCAAAATATGAATTTCAGGTCTGCTTTGTGAGGGTAAACGGGGAAATTCCAACATAGTAACTGGGTTAAACCAAAGTGTATCATATTAAAGTATAACCAGTGTTATACCTTCAGGAAGGTAAGCTAGCACAGTTTTTGCTTTTCTCTCGAGCCCCTGACTCTAACCCTATGAAATACCGCCCTGTGCCCACAGTGTGTGGCAGCCTTCGCAGTGTCAGCTGTCGCCTCACAGTGGGAGAGGACGGGCAAGCCCTTCAACCCGCTGCTTGGGGAGACCTATGAGCTGGTCAGGTAGGGGCACCCCCCCACCCTGCCTCAGGTTGCCCATGAGTGCTGGTGTAATGTGTCTGCTTAGACCAGGGATCTAATTCCTATGAGGCCGAATCCATCATGGCCGAATCGCACACGCCCGTGGCCCGCAGTGTTTGCTATAAGCAGGCGGAGCCATGCCGGACTCTTCTAAGAAGCCTTACCGAACGTGACATTTCAAGAGCGTGTCTGCCAAGGCGTAAATGTGAATAATTAAACATTAACCTTTACGCCGCTTTATCTAGCACCGGTACTGAGTTTTTTTATTTTGTCTTCTTGTTTTCCAGGGAGGACCTGGGGTTCCGGTTGATCTCGGAGCAGGTCAGTCACCACCCCCCTGTCAGTGCCTTCTACGCCGAAGGGCTGAAGAAGGACTTCGTCTTCCACGGCTCCATATACCCCAAGCTCAAGTTCTGGGGCAAGAGTGTTGAGGCCGAGCCCAAAGGCATCATCACCCTGGAGCTGCCCAAGTGAGCCGGTCTTTATTCTGGAGCCCCTAGGGGGCAGCACCGAGCTGGTGCTTGTGTAATGCATAGCATTGCTGTAATTCTTTGGCTAATTCTGTCGGCTTCACCATTTATTATACCCTTACGGTGGCTTCCTTAATGGTACAATAGCATGTCTAGTGTGATCACTAGTAAGTCTTCAGTCTCTTTTTGTGTCATGAGGCATGGTGAAGCGTACACATGGACCAACCCCACCTGCTGCGTGCACAACATCATCGTGGGCCAGCTGTGGATTGAACAGTACGGCAACGTGGAGGTGATCAACCACAAGTAAGAGCGGCTGGATCCCACTGTGCCTGCAGGGGGCACTGTGGAGGTCTTGTTATGTAACTGTTAGCTGTGCCATTCAAGCAGCCAAATACAGGATACAGATTCACATACGGGTGTGATTAAAGAGGAACTGGAGTGTAGTTATTGTTACTGTTCAAATAGTATTATCCAGTTAAAGCAAAAGCATCTTGAGAGAGTTTAATAGTTTTTTTTTTTTCTTGACAGATCTGGGGAAAAATGCTGTTTGAGCTTCAAACCTTGCGGCCTGTTCGGAAAGGAGCTTCACAAAGTGGAAGGCTACATCCTGGATAAGAGGTAACTGCAGAGAGAGGCGCTATGGCAGACGTGGCCTCATGGCATCCATGCAACGGTGCCCCCTTGCGTTGCAGCAAGAAGAAGCTGTGTGCCCTCTACGGGAAGTGGACCGAGTGCATGTACACCTTGGACCCGGCGGCTTATGACACCCACAAGAAGAACGACAGGAAGAATGCGGAGGAGAAGAAAGGCAAACACGTACGTGAGCACCCTGTGAGCGGCGTGCCTGAGGCTGCTAAGGACAGTGAACCCCTGACGTGCCGGTTCTCATGAGGCCATCGCAGTGCAGTCACCTCTCTGCTGACCAGAGGATATCTGTCTTTTTTTTTTTTTTTTTTTTTTTTTTCTGGCTCGTCTGTTTTTCCGGATGATGATCATCATCATCATCATCATGTTTTTAATTGACTGCTCAGCAAAGCGCCCCCTTCCCCCGCAGGGCGCCGGCGCCGAGGAAGTAGAGGAGATGCCCCTCCCCGACGTGGAGACGGTGGAGATGATCCCGGGCAGCCAGCTGCTGTGGAGAATAGCACCAAGGCCTCCCAACTCCACCGAGGTTCGAGGGCATACCGCCCGGCCTCCTCAGCTTCCCGCTGTCCCGCCCCATCCCCTGACCGACGTCTCTTCCATCCAATCACAGATGTACAGCTTCACCCTGTTTGCCATGCAGCTGAATGAATTGGATAAGGACATGGAGGGGGTCATCCCCAAGACGGACTGCCGGATGCGGCCAGACATCCGGGCTATGGAGAACGGGGATATAGGTAGGGCCACAGCAGGCCTCATCTCATCTGTGTGTTATACAGTAGCTCTGTTTTTGTCTGTCTGACTTTGGAAGTGACTTTTAAATGCATAAAATTACAGGTTATTTTTGCATGTATTTTTATGTAGGTGTCTATTTTAATCTCCTAGTCTAATTCCCTTCATCCTCACAGCCCTGCCTAATTCATAAATCTCCCAATGAAGAGCTTGAGTCATTTGAGTAGTTTTTGTGAATGTGTTATGTATCTTATAGGTTTATTTTTGTCTGCCTAGCTTTGTAAGTGACCTTTTAAATACAGATATTTTGCAGGTTATAATTATAGGTGTATATGTTAATCCTGAGGTCTAATTTCCTTGATCTTTATGCCTGGTCTAGTCCACTGTCTTGCAAAACGGCTCGGGTCGTTTGAGCCGTTTTCGTTCAAGCTGTTAATGCTCTTTCATTTGCATCAGACCTGGCAAGTGAGGAGAAGAAGCGGCTGGAGGAAAAGCAGCGAGCCGCCCGGAAAGTCCGCTCAAAATCCGACGACGACTGGAAGACCAGGTGGGCGGGGCCAGGGGCGGGGCCATGATGTAATGGCCAGTTTGTCAGCACACTGCCTTGTCACATGGTTCATTAGAATGTGATGTTGCTCTTGGTCATTTCATTGCCAGTGCCTTGTGGTCCACAGTTGTTGTGCATTTGCTAACGCATCACCTTTCTCTCTGATGTCCCCTCCTCTGTCTGTTTCTATGTGAAGAAGCGCGCCGCTCGGCCCCAGGTTTGAGTTGCTTCCTGCTGTCTGGAGTGCTTTTGGCTTGTGTTTTCTTGAACTCCGCCACCCACAGGATCACCTGAGTACTGCAAGCACTGCCTTAATTGTGTAGACACATTGAAATAATATAGCGGAAACTAACTAACTGAGTCGAATGAACTAATCTCAGCACGAGACCATGCCTAATCTGAATTTCACTCCCAGTCTTTGTGGTGGTGGTGTGAGTGTGTTGATTTACATGATCAGATCATTTGGCTGGACGCTTTGCCCAGGAAAAGGCTTGGAATCCACAGGCTGTTAACGACTCCATTGAAACCTGGGGGTGGACCTGTGCTGACTAATCAATTAGACACAGTCAGCAGTATTTTAATCTTCCCATAATTCAGGGCCTTATTTCCGTTTTGCATTTTTGAAATTTGTAACTAAATGCTCGGCAGTTATTTTCGCTTGGTGATTTTCTGTCTATTGGACTGAAGGTAGCACCCCCCCCCCCCAGAAGCTTCCCCCCCCCATGAGGAGCAAGTGCCTTGCTCTACTTATATTTCCTGGGCTTTCACAATAGTAATATCCAGAGGCCTCTCAGGTTATTCTAGGGTTGAGCACCATTATTTGGTTTCCTGCAGCATGGCAGTCTCTGAAAAACGTATATTTTAAGTGAAAATTAAAGATCACACCTTCTTGTTAGGTACATTTTCGGAGCTGTTCATACTATGCAAATTTAATAAGCATATCAAGATATGATTAGACCTTTATTAACCCCACAGTTGGGAAATTTGCATAGTTACAGCAGCAAAATGGTTTATACAAGACAAGTAATAAAATGGTAATAAGACTATACAATATGACAATAACTATGCAATATACAAACAAAACGTATATGTGAAGCTGTTTATATTCAAAGGGGGCATCAGATGCCTAGTAGCAACAGAACACAAATGGCAACTGGAACGGAATGTTTGATAACGACAAAATACTATTAGAAATGAGTTAAAGAAACACTTTTGTTAAAGCCCATTTGTCTATACAGGGTGTGTCTGTGTTGTGGTGGTGGTTGAGGGCAGGGCCACTGCAGGCGGACAGGCATTCTGACCAATCATTGTTCTCTGCTTTTTTTTTTTTCTTAAGGTGGTTCAGCCAAGCACCCAACCCTCACAACGGTGCCCAGGATTGGATCTTCTCTGGCGGTTACTGGGACAGAAACTATTCAGGGCTTCCTGATATTTATTAGTGTGCCCGTTGATGAAGTGAGGATACTCCACATTTCTGACATTGTCAGCTTCTGCAGTTTAATTCCTGTCCTGTGGGTGGTGCTGTTCTCTGTGTTGTTGTTGTTGTGGACCCCTTTCTTTTTGGGCTGGGTTTTGTCTGTCTTTTTTTTTTTTTTTTTTACTTATTTAAAGATTTCCCCCCCTCTATAATTGGCCTTTAAAACTTGTTTAATTAAAAAAATATATGCTTTTGAAGTTTTTCCCAGTGTAGATGTGTATTTTTATTTTATATTTTAGCATTTAACCACACAAGTTTTCCAGTAAGGCACATTTAAATGAAGTCTGTCCCAGACGCAGGATGAGTTGCTCAGATTTCAAATATCTGTGAAGAGTTAAATAATCTCTTTGCACTAATACCATGTACGTTTTGATTTTATTTTTTAAGATGCAGTGTCTTGAGTTAAATATGAATCTGTTGTGGTGTCTTCTCTCCCTGTGCCTGAGTAACCCGGATGCAGGTAGTGCTGTTGGTTTCGCTGTCTCCCCCCCCCCCCCAGCCTGTGTCATGAGACATACAGCTTTCGTTTTGTTTCGTTTTTTGTTTGTTTAATGGATGTTCTTGTTACCATACCAGCAGTGTATAGTGCATTAAAGGAGCACCGACGTCTCACGCGCCTGTGCATGCAGCGGCTTGGAGTTACTTGTCTGTGGCGTATTAATCGAGGGAGTCGCTCAGAGTTCATTTCCGGCTGATGTCCACAGCTGAACTTCAGACTGAAAGGTTATATCCTCCACAGGGTTTGGCTTGCTTTCACCCCTGTGACCTTCTCAGGACAAACTGTCGAGTGGATTTGGGGGGGGGGGGGGGGGGGGGGGGGGGGGGGGGGGGGGGGGGGGGGGGGGGGGGGGGGGGGGGGGGGGGGG
>JABFDZ020000001.1:18693753-18707119 GCA_019775955.2 Pollimyrus isidori
GGGTTGGGTGTTCTTTACCCCCGGTTCCTTTACCCGTAAAAATTTGGGTGGGGTTTTGCCCCCCCCCCCCCCCCCCCCCCCGTGCTGGTTTCCGACATGGAGACGTCTCAGTATTTCCGGAACGTTCCTGTTCCTGCACCGTGTGGTTCTTTATATTCCAAAAGACAGTCTGCTACAAACTGTGAGAGTCCCACCACCAGCTGTGTGATTTATGTGGAATGGCACAGTCTATCTCGTGGATTAAACAGGATTTGGTAAGGATCGCAAATGGGGCTGGACGCTGCACCCTTCTTCCTTACATCACGAAAAAACATTTTCAAGTATGTCACCTATGCAAAGCAGGAAGAGGACCCTTGGGTTAAAGGTCAACTATGTTTGGTCCAGCCCCATGCCCTGGAGAACAGACACTCATGTGATCTCACTTATAGGCAACCCTCCATGATACTTAGTCATACTGACTGTAGGTGAGCTGTTGAGCTCTTACCATGTAGTTTTACTTGGTCTTGAACTCTGTGCATATTAAATGTTAGACTAATTTCTAATGCTGCTAAATAAAAGCTTGTAAATTAGGAATGTGTGTGTGGCCTGTTCTTTTGAGTGCGAATGGCTATGCAGTCATCTTCAGGATAATGTGGCAAAAACGATATTCCCCCTAAATGCTCAGTCAGTCACTTCACATCTATTTATTCAAAACGGTGTACAATTGAGAAAGCAATGTCAGCCAGTACCTGGGGCAATTGAGGTTAAGAGCCTTGTTAAGTGTCTCAATCTGCCAACCACGGGATTTGAACCTGTGATGTTATAACAAGCACAGCAGCCTTACCCACTGAGCCACGCGCAAAGCCCTTCGAAAGACCCACCGTCACAACATCCTGGTATTGCATGGCTCTACCTTACGTGATATAGCGTATTGAACCTTTGTATTTTACCTGTGTGCACATACACAAGCATGCTGACGTATAGGTCATTGCTCCAAACTCTACCAAGGATTAGATACACGACTGTCATTGTCCCCTTGCGGTTTATTGCCTCGGGTTACAGTAAAGCATCAAAACCTGTTCAGAAATAGAACATGCATGTGTCACTGAAGCTCCACGTAGCCACCTATCTCAATCGCATGAATAGATCTACCAAAAATCATGGTGCAGGAAGAAAATCACCAGAAAGGTAATCTGAATTCTTACCTCTGATGCTGTTTCTCCAGCATCTCTGACAGCAATTTGAAATCAAACATTTATCACATGTATGTTCGTCTCTGGATACAGAACATCGCATTGCACAGAAACACGTTGCAAATGGGAGGACCTGCAAAAATGCTCTCTGCTCGCTTCCTATATGCTGTGGGGGCCATGTAAGGATCGACGTGTCTGTGCTGCTCGAGCAAATGTCTATGTGCGAGCGTATTTTAACGTGTATTAATGTTGCTCAGTTTTAGGATCAATCCATCTTCAATGCCAGGCAGCACAGGGTTCAAAGCCGGGGAAAAACCCTGTATTGGACCGCCATCACATCTGAACAATTAAAGAGGTCGGGTGGGAGGATATGCACTGTGCAGTTTGATTTTTCAGTCAATTTCGCCCAGACCTACACCAAAGAGACACAGTACTGAAGGAGTGCAGTCTTTGTCTCACAGACATGTATCAAAACAAGGAGCACAAAGGGGCGGTGGTACGAAACGCCTTAAGGTTTTTCTAATTCCTGGTTAAGATTTCCTTAAAACAAAATTGGTTGCACACAATACCCTTAAATGAAGCTTGAACCGTGGACAGCTAACAGCAGCCAGGAGGACATCCTTGTTCTCAAGAACATCAGCAAAACGAGTCTGAACGGCCTGAAAATATATATATATTTGGTCTACAAGTAATTAGATAATGCATGGGACATACCTTTACAATGACACCTGGCAGGCCAGCTGTCATCCTGGAGAGTGTATCTTTAGTGCTTAGAGTCTTTGTCATCAGGACTTCCAGTGTTGGAATAAGGGCACCATAGGAGCAGTTATCCCTTTGCAGGATGCCCAGTGCAGCTGTCAGGGGCTTCATTGGACTACAGCATTCCAACAGGAACTGGTTCTCTTTTTCATTAAAGCACTTGACTCCTAACTTGTTGCACGGTGTATTCAGATCATGCAGCTTCAAGGATTGTGGACCCACAGATGCCCAACGACGATTGCCGGAGGATCAGCTTTAAAAAACTGCTCAAAGTAGCCGGCCCAGCGGGTCACAACTACAGTGTCATCTGTAAGGACATCACCTGCCCTGACTGCGACTCTCCGGCGAACAGATTTGGATATGCACCCTTCAATTAATCTATAAGCAGAATGGAGGCACCAGACCATAGATGGAGAGTCACTTTCTTGCAGATTCCTCTAACAGATGCCTCCTGATCTGCCCTCAGAGCCCTCACAGCCATCCTTTTCAGTTCCCAGAGAGCTATTGCCATCAAATTGTGCATGATGCCACCTACCAATGATATCCGTGGTGCCCTCCAAGATTAAACACCTCTTTCGGGAAATACAGGCAACACTAACGCAACCCTCAGCAACCTTCAGGGTCTTGTCATGGAAGGTCTCCAACATCATAAAAGAAACAGTTGTTGAACTCAAGTCTGCAAGTTCCTCATGCAATCTGCATGAATAGTCATTAAAAACAGCCTAATCTTGGTCCAATGTTATTCTCTTAGAAGGTGGTTGCCTACTGGCCTAAGCTAAATCTTCAGAGTAGCAACAAGTCTGTGGTCAGAATTCACAAACTTTGGTAGACCCTGCAGTTCTGTAGCAGACTCCAGTATCTGCCTGAGATGATGTGATAGATCACCTTTGCAGCACTGCCAGTATTGAGTATCAAGGAGTATCAAGTCCAACAATGGGGCTCAGGATGCTTGAACCAGGATAGAGTGACCTTCTGACCTGCGAAGTCAAAGAACATGGAGCCATTTTCACTTACCATGGTCACCAGACCCATGGAGACCGATCCAGCCCTCATAACTAGCCCTGTCAGTGCCACTGAAGTCACACATGAACAGAGAAGCGTCACCTTGTGGGGACCCATCAACCACCAAGCAAGGTTGCAAATAAAACGTCTCCCATCCCATGATATCACTCACCACTGTCGAAGCATATGCAGAGCCAACAGACAAGACACCCAGAGTGCGCCTTAGTCTGAGTCTCATAATGCACTTGTTGAAAGGAGTGACATCAGACACCATTTAGAGGAGCCAATCTGCTATAGCAACAGCTACTCCATTTATATAGCAGCCATCAGAGTAACTAGACCAACAATAGACGTACCCATCTACAGTGATATGGCTGCTCCCCAGTCTGCTTACCTCAGACAGTGTTGCCAATGAAATGCAGAGTTTACAAAACTCCTCCAACAGCAGGGGAGATGGTCACCATGTGAGAGATAAGACACTCCACACTCCCACCCGAATGGGCCACCTCAGCATAGGACCCAAGTGCTGTCATGCAGTGGGGGGGGGGGGATGAGGGTCCTGAAGGGATGAGGGTCCTGAGGACTGTCCCCCATCCCCTACATGATATGTGCGGCCTTCCTGTGCACGGCTGCAGCAGAGCTACTCCCACAGAGAGCAGAAAGGACTCCTACCTGCCACGTTGGAGATGATTGGAGTTTTTATGGTGACTGGAGTGCCAATCCCATCACCAAACCCCAAATTATTCCCTGCAAGTTAGGGGGCCTCTTGCAGAGCTAGATGCAGTTCAACATCATACCCATTTAAAGCACATTTTAAGAACATGTCTTCCCTTCCTGGCACTACACTGCCCCCCCACCTTGCCCATATAAACAACACTTTACAAAATGTATTACATCATCAACCCACACAAAGAAATTACTACTACTACTACTACTAAAGTGAATCTTAATTTCTGTCTCAAACAAAAACCAACAATATTCACCGATTTAGTTTCCTTTGTTTTACACTCTGTTAAGTTCTGTGCAATACAAGTGCCAGGATGTCAAAACTCATTTCACACCTGTAATGCATCTCCTTTGTGAAATGTGCAAATCATATCAGACACAAACGCACCATTCACACAGCAGTGTACATTCAGGGGCATTCTGAATGCTGCTATCACTAGTATCACACGTCGCCTATCACACGTGCCGCAGTAGCCCATGGCTGGCTTCGTACGTGGCCTGCTTTTGCATAACATTACATCAGCCCAAACCGCAGCTCCCTCTGTCTCATAATTCCTATGGCTCCATGTGTTTTTAAAAGAGAGATGATTTGTTTTCTTTCAAGTCTGTTTTATTGCACTTTTAACTGACAGTTTTGATTCCCATATCAACCGTAGCCAAGTAACCCGCGTAAAATATTCTAACAGATCAAAAAATAATATAGGCTGTTTTGAAAACTTCTGTGCAAAGCTACTGCATCATTTAATCGACACAATCGTAAAGTATTTAACGTGTAGGTGTGTATTTTATTGGCTACAGAGTCATGGAATTGATTAAAAAATAACTTTTTATTCCAAATATTCGGCAAAGTTTGCTTCTGCTGCTTAAAACTGAATGACTCAGAGATGAGTGACCATGTTTTTAATCAGAATATTATGTCCATAAAAGCTTAGCACATATAAACGTATGAAATAGTGCAAGTGGTTTGTTTTCTAACCATTTCATGCCTGACTCTGCTGACCCCTGCTGGAGGCTCCAGGAATATACCCACATCACAGGGACAAAACACGTAACCAATCTCTCACAGAAAAGTCCGATCTAATGTATCGTGAATATAAAGAGCACGATGAACCTGCCTGGGCTGATGATGTCAACAAGGTCCCAAGAAAAACATATTTTTCATATAATATTTCTCAGTATCAACATTTGCTGTTGTTTTTGTTATATTCTAAATTAAATATAGGTTTTTATGATTTGTAAATCATTGCACTCTTTATTTACATTTTACAACCCTGTTTCCAACACTGTGCAACTAATATTAGAAGTGCTTTCCAAAGGTTTATAAATACACTATGTTACCCCGCCAAATCATTGAATTTAAGTGTTCTACTTCTATAGCCACAGGTGTATAAAATCAAGCACCTAGGCATGCAGACTGCGTCTACAAACATTTGCGAAAGAATGGGTCGCTCAGTAAATTCAGGCATGGTACCGTGATAGGGTGCCACCTGTGCATTTCACTCGTCCATTCGTAAAATTTCCTCGCTACTAAATATTTCATGGTCAACTGTTAGTTGAATAGGGAACAACAGCAACTCTAAAACACACGCTGAGGTCCACAGTGTGCAAACCTCCAACTGTCTGCAAAGTCAATAGCTACAGACCTCCAAACTTTGTGTGGCCTTCAGATAACTTCATGGAATGGGTTTCCACGGCTGAGCAGCTGCATCCAAGCCTTACATCACCAAGTGCAAGGCAAAGTGTCAAATGCAGGGGTGTAAAGCACGCCGCCACTGGACTCGAGCAGTGGAGATGTGTTCGCTGGCGTGACGAATCACACTTCTCTGTCTGGAAATCTGATAGATGAGTTTGGGCTTAACAGTACTTGCCTGATTGCATTGAGCCAAGTGTAAAGTTTGGTGGAGGGGGATTATGGTGTGGGGTTGGTTTTCAAGGGGTTGGGCTTGGCCCCTTAGTTCCAGTGAAAGGAAAGTGTAGGGAGTGTAAGGACATGGATGAGCAAGTATGTTGTGGAGGAACTTGACTGGCCTGCAAAGAGCCCTGACCTCAACCCAATAGAACATCTTTGGGATGAATTAGAGCCGAGTCTGTGAGCCAGGTCTTCTCGTCCAACATTCGTGCCTGACCTCACCAATGCTCTCCTGAAAGAATGGTCAAACATTCCCATAAACACACTCCTAAACCTTGTGGACAGCCTTCCCAGAAGAGTTGGGGGGGGGGGTACTCACTACTGAATCAGCTCTTGCTTGTCCTGGCACAGGACATTAAAGACTGGCCCCTCAGTCTTCCTAGTGCGCTGCCCAGATGACTCACTGTATCAAGAAACATGAAGGTCCGAGTGGAGAGACTGGCTTCTTCTTTTAGCGAGGGCTGTCACCCTTGGCCACACCAAGGAAGGGCCTTTCACCTCTCCTCTGGAATGGTTTCTTTTCTCGAGACGTGTTGTCCGACGTGCACTTTGATGAACTCACAAAAAGAAATGCCGTCGTGTCCCGAGATGTTCTTCTGAGACCCTCTAGTGACAGAAGAAGGTATGTACACTCAAAAGGTTCTTCCTGTGTCATTAACCTCAAGCTGGTATCCGGTAGGTGAAGCACCATGGGGATTCCAAGGCTACATCCGTCATTTAGAAAGGTGCTGCAGAGGGGTCCTCCGCTCAGGAAGCTCTGGTGGTTCACAACCCATTCGTGATTCGTTGGCTAGATTTTGTTCCATCAATTCCACAGAGTTGAGGATCTTCAGCGGCTGTAAGTTCGTGTGTTGGCAGGTGAAGCATACACTAAAAGGACACACACATCAGATACCCACACAGCAAAAAAAATAAAAATAAATCTGTTTTGATGGACTGTCAGTGTTAATGCTGAAAGCAGGGGTACTGAGGGTGTTCCAGCACCCCCTGTTGGCTGTTTTGTCAAAGAATAACAAAGGTTTAATTGCCCCGTAGTGGTTCAGAAGCGACATTATGATCATTTCTCCAACAAGACTATTGCTGTTAACTGTTGATAGCTGCCACTGAAACGGAAGAACTTCAAAATTTATTGGCTGTTCCAGCTCCCAGTACCCAGAGCTTCCTGCACTGTGAAGCTGCATCGTTTAGGAACAGGTTTTGAAGACGCCACACATCATGCAGTCAGATTGCGCAGTGATACCAAGCGTTAGGCAGTTGAGTGAACTCGAGGACTGACAGGCATTTCACGCAACACATCCTTGCATGGTACATTAACACCACGGATTCTTTATTGTCGTCAAAACATTTGGCATCCCTCCTGGCGCACACATCCTACTACAGAACACAGGAAGCATATTTCCTGCAATTCCTCTATTACAATTTCAGTTAAGTGCCACTGCTCATTTACCATCAGGCCAATCACAATACAACCTTATATTTCAGGCACCAAAATAACATATCAGGCTGCCTTGATGTTATACCAGAAGATGGACCGTATTTGGGTCCTAAATTAAAAAAAATATATACCTGTCAATGTGTTGCACTTCTCAGAGAAATGCATGATATTGCCATATCCAGTGTGGCCTCGTAGCGAACCTGATTGACAGATATAGAGAACCTGAACTGATTATTCGAAAATTGCCACGTCTTCTTAAATGAGAGAAAGAACAAACCGCGACACTGAAACTCAATGTGTGAAACCACAAAACTCCATATTGCAACAATAAAGGCGGTGCACTATAGAGTGTACCAACACCCCACTTTGAATTACTGCCAGTAGTCACTTTAAAATATAACTAAAAGGCTGTATGTGACGCGTCTTTCATATGGAGGAATATCACCCTGAATTACAGCCAGTAGTTTATTTCTTTTGGTTTTACCCCAAGATTTCGCAGTAGATTTTTTTGGTTGACTTGGCAAACGCAGGTTATTGCATTGACGTATTATAAGCCCAAAAAATGTATTACATGCTGCTTTTATGTAGTACATAAAATGGCATTTTCATAGAAATTATGTGCTAAAAACTTCCATTTAAATAAAAAAAAAAAAAAAAAAAGTGTACTGTGAAATAAAGTGCTGCTAGGATGTAACTACAGTGTTCGTGCCTAGTTACCACGGGGAAAATGTCACTTGATGACGTACGGGCTGAAACAGATGGGTAGGGGACCTCAATAGCCACTTACATATTCCTACACACAGAGTTAGGGTCTCCATTGGGAAGATGCAAGTCCCTGCAGTGATAATTAACAGCCCATCCAAGATGGAGGAATTAACCTTGAAGACTTTCGAAATCAAATGCAATAACTAATGGTGTCTTTACGTACCAGCATTTTCTACACTAAAAGTCATAGGTCAAGATCATACACAAAAATGAACATAAGTAATTGTCAATGAACTGACATTTTAGGAATCAGTGATGCCCACGATAAACAAAGTTGACAAACACAAAATGAAAAAAGTGAAAACCCTAGCGATTAGGTTTGATATTAGCTGGAACTCAGAAAATTAGTTAGCTACAATCTTTGTGTTTAGGCCTACTTATGGTATATGGCAACATACCACAAGGCTTGTAACATTTCACAAAGACTGATTTTTTTTAAGGGATTTCAGACAAAGCATCACACACTACAGGCCTACTGCTACAAATCACAGCAGGCCACTTAATAATCACGAGCAACAAGTGGCAGTGTTTCTACATTTCAGCTAATTCGCTGGGATTAACGTTACCTTTCCTTTGTCTCCTTTCTTATAATGGCAGTAGCATCAGTAAATTTTCCATTATCCTAGCGCATTTAAAAAACTTAAAATGAAGTATGTGATGATCACTGGCAAAATAGGAAAGAAATATTTTTGTTGTTTAACAGAGCTTTTGTTCAAATTATGTTTTTTTTAATTAAACTTGGTAGCAAAAAATAAAAACAAATATGGCCAGCTGACTTAACAAAAATGTCATACAACCACGGTAAAAGACAGTGATCTCCATACTAAACCTGGTAGGATAGTACTATATTACCAGCACATGACCTTTTCCCAAGCACATGTAAAACATCTCTGAGGTAAACGATACAAAAAGAAGCATTAGACCACGTCATAGCTGGCCATCGCAAACAACATCGACCTGCCCATAGCCGCAAGCTGCCGCACAAAAGAAAAACAAAGTGCATGGTGGGCGGAGACTGGGCTGCCCGTGGGCGGGGACTTGCCACCAGGGGCGTGTCACTGAGGCTCCACCTCTTTCATGGAGGCTAATGCTGAATGGATGCGGACATGAAGCCTGTTCTCAAAGTCATATCCCGCATAACACTCCTGTGGAGGACACACAGATACAGTCAGTCAATTAAAAAAGTAGTAAGATTTTAAAAATGCATTGATCTACCATAACAGACTCAAATTAATGTAGGAGAATCAAGGACTACTGCACTATGGGTTGTAACCAAACAAGGAGGAACTGTGCTGTTGTAAGTTTAGACAAAGTATTCAAACTTCAATGTCAACATTAAGATGAAATAATGAGCAAGTCCATAAACTGTTTTGGATTCGGGTCAACTCATCAAGCTGAGGAACGAACGATGATCACCACGACCATCTGCCCGATGCCAGCAGCTGACACTTACCTTGGCCTGCAGTAGTAATGATCTTCCCCTCCCCGTAGACTGTCGGAAACCAAAGCGTAGGACTGAAATTAATATGGCTCCCTGATCACAGCAAATCGCAGAGACAAGTCAACGACACAGAAAAATCTGACCAAAAACCTTCACCCGGTAGCTACAGAGAAATCTTTTGCAACACGACCCCCTCCCCCCCCTCCTCACCTCTGGGTTCTCCAGTAGGATGCATCCCAGCTCATAGCAGGAGTACGGCTGCACGTAGGAGATGCTCTGCGGGCCCAGATCATCGGTGGCTGACAGCTGAAACGACTGGCAAGCCGGAAATGCATCAGAGATTCACAGCTAACAGACTCTGTCGCTGTCATAGCTGCAGTTAGACCCCAAGAAGGCTTTTATATGGGATTAACGTATGCCAGTGTCAGAATAGCACGCACAGATCTCAGAGTGCCTATATAGAGTCTGATCTGATAATGACAGACTCTTCGGCGTCACTTCGGTGCTTAGATGCTAACACTTAGTGTCTGACTACTGACATGCTAACAGAGTCTTTTCTTACTGCCCGAATAGAAAGACAGAGCTAAACTCTTTCCGTTTGAGCCAAAACAGCATCATTAAAGTTCCCTATTCTCCCAATGCAAAAATCACAAACGGCTGTTCTTTCATCCAAGCAGATATCGGCCTACATCTCCTTTGTGTCTCAGTGCCAAAATGTCATCTGCTAGATGCTTTCAATGCACATCTATCTGATGCCAGCATTCTGTAGAGATCTTTCTCATGAACGAGACGACCCTGTGCCAGGGCTATGCGGCACGCACATGTTTTTTTTTTTATAATAAATACCTGAATTGCATCCTTTGTGTTTCCTAGGCATTTGTGGATGGCACCGAGAAGCAGGTGTTTCAAACTGGTGTGTGATGCATCATCCACCCCCTGCAAGACTGAAAAGGCGAGAATATTTGGCTGGAGATAAAGCGCTTGAATAAGTAAAATGGACTATACTGAAGTCTTTCCAAAAGCATACAATTTCCCCAGGAGTTAAAGCCTTAATTCTTTTAACAGCCTTTTATACAAGTTATAAATAGTTTGGATTATAGTGGGGATTATGGTGGCTTCAGCAGGAGCTTGAATGATACATGAATGCCAGGTGCTGTGACCTAATAATCCTCTAATTAAACCCAGTAATTAAACGCCGAGGAACAATTAACATTATCACACAATGGCTCCCTGACAGGCCATGGTTGGAAAGCCCAGCATAATACAGTGTCACACGGATTCACCTTGTTTTTTGGTTTTTAACAACGCTACCTTTGTTTTGCAAAAATCCACCAGGCTATATGGAAATTACATCCACTAAACCGATTAGTTAAGGAGAGTAATCCCTTGAGTTTTCAACCCCTAGTATTGTGACATAGCTCATGTTTGTCGCGGTGAGGGAGGGCAAGTGCCTCTTACAGCTGTATTTCCCACACGGCGAATTATTCAGGCAGACCTTGGCTCATAACCTGCAGCTTCGACGAACAGCAGTTCGGAAGAGCTTTCCACAGGTACAGGACCTCGATGACACCCATAATGCACAGCTCCTTAGTAGGGGATGACTTCTTTAGCCTTTCAGCCTGTAGAGAGAAACACCTGATATGCCAGCTATAGTGCAAGAAACACTCATAAACTGCAATCTGGCTAAAGTCTGCCATCAAGTGGCCAAAACAGACATACTGGTTACATAGTCATTTAGAAGAATAGGAGGAGTTTTGATGGAAGTTCAGACAATATTTGTTGCGCCAAACTGTAGGAGGAGTAACAACACCATCTACAAGATTGTGATAACAATCATGGTCCCAAAGCAGGACGTTTATGGAATGTGGACAATCTCTGAAGGGGAGGTGGGGGAGGGAATAAATCACAGCCACAATGCAGCTACCATGCGTCAACAGGCTAACGGTACAGACACCTCCGTGACTCACCCTCCTAACAGAGAACTGCTCGATCTGATTATTCTTCCTTTTAAACAGCTTCTGCACGTCATTACAGACGTTCACAGCCCCCTCCACGTCTCCAGCGGCACCCTGGCAAACTGCAAGAAATGTGAGAAAATGGAGGCTGCAAGTTGCCAATGCGCATTTTAATAAACTGCGATTAGCTTCCTGACGGCCCGACCACCAGGCACCAACCTCCGGTCAGGTACGCATAGTAACACTGGGACCACCTGGACTCATTCTTCAGCCGCTCGAAGGACTTGAAGGCATCGAAGTAGTTCATCTCGATCATACTGCACCAGCCTGTAGCCACAAGGGGGGCACGATGCTACCCATGGACACCTCATCCAGTTAAAATGCCTACATCAGTTTCTGATTATCAGTTTCTGCAGTTTCTTTTAACAGCACACTGGACAGATAAATCGTATGGAATTATCGGCAATATTGGACCACGTACCGATTTCGTAGAGACACACGTGCTGAATCTCCCTTTGATCCGTCGCGAGTTCCAACGCGTCATGGAAAGACGTCAAGGCACTATTAATTTGGCACTGAGTAACGACAGGAAAAGAAGGCCGGCATTAGGTGAAGCTTCACCGCCCCCTTCGACGACACAAAACCAGACTGATTGCTCCGCAGGCCTAAAACGCACTTGGCAGGGTCAAACCCCCCCCCCCGGGCCCATAGGCTCACCTCCAGCCGCTGCACGCGGCCCCTGAAGAACGTGAAAAGCGAGGAGTTGGGGTAAATGGCCGCCTTGCTCTGTAGGATGGCTTGGGCTTCCACCAGGCCTGCCCGTGTGTCCGTGCCATCGGGGGCAAAGAACGGCTGCACCACCGTGTGGTACCAGAGCAGGGCCAAGCTGAAAGTGTGGGGGTGGGGACATCAACATGGGAAGTCTAAAGCACCTGCCTTTAAGGGCCTCCCTCGGGTGCCCAATGATGACATCACTTTATGGGGCCTCGCTCGGGTGCCCAATGATGACATCACTTTATGGGGCCTCGCTCAAGTGCCCAATGATAACATCACTTTATGGGGACTCGCTCGGGTGCCCAATGATGGCATCACTTTATGGGGCCTCGCTCGGGTGCCCAATGATGACATCACTTTATGGGGCCTCGCTCGGGTGCCCAATGATGACATCACTATGTGAAAGAGCGACGTTCCGATCACAGGCACGGCATACATGCCGAGCCACACAGTTCCACTTTGCACCTGATACAGACAGAATACACGTACTCACGTAGCGAGCGGGGCCTTCATGTCCTTACTCTCACTGGCAAATGTGAGTGAGGCCAGCCCCTGCGCCCGGTCACCGGGAAACCCCAGCAGGTTGACGATTTTCAGCAGGTGCGGGGGCACCATGGAGATGCAGAGGTGGAAGAGACCGTAGCCGAAGCTGACGGAGCCCTTGAGGCGGCCCAGGGTCTCGGCCGTCGCCGCCTCCCCCCCGGGCGCCGCCACTGCGTTGTCGTTCCCCCGATCTGCCAGCTGAGCCACCGACGGCAAGGAAGAAGAGGAGGAAGAGGAGGAAGAAGCTCGCTGCTGGTGGGCGTCCTGCAGCAGGCCGATGTCGCTGTAGCACTTGTTGTACATCTTCCAGGCCTTGCGGAGGATCCATCCCCCCTTAATGTACGCTGGGGGTGGGCAGTGGGGGAACAGGGAGCCACAATTTACCCAACTGGGGTCAAGTCAGTTCAATCTCCTTCAAGGCTCAAGAGGAAGTGGCCATAACGAGCATTTATTTTATTTGCAGGTAATTTAATCAAAAAATCCTATTTATTATATTTTAAAGATAGAGGGCATAAGAGGTGCCATAACATATATAACCTTTTCACATGAGAGAGAGAGCGAGATCGAGAGAGAGAGAGCGAGAGGCTACGTACCTGACAGTTCCTGCTTAATGAAGGAGAGCACGGCCAGGTACACCTGGCAGTCCGCCACGATGATCTGTCGCTGCAGCCGGTCCACCACCACAGCCCCTGACCTCTGAGAATCCATCTGGGGTGGGGAAGGAGAGCATCCTGGGTAATGGCATCAAGCCCGAAGTGGCCTGTGAGTTTCACCCTGCAAGACGGTTCAGCGCCTTCCCAAGAAACCAGTACAAGCTATTGTTTTGATATTGGGTGGGGCTGGGGGGTGGGGGGTATTCCCATCACGTTCATTGGACAGTGACAT
>JABFDZ020000001.1:18716422-18732039 GCA_019775955.2 Pollimyrus isidori
CGGTTTGGAAAATGGATGGATTGATGGATGGATGGATGTGTGTGTGTATGTGTATGTATATATATATATATATATATATATATATATACATACACACACACACATAATATAAACACACACATATATACATACATATATATACACATACATATATATATATATGATGGCATCAGCTGGTTTTTGCTAATATTGTGTTTGTTATTGTTCTTCTATAATATAATAAAAAAATGGAAAGAAAAACATGTGTGAGTAATTTCATCCTATGTTTGTTCATAAGGATTAGCAGCCAGTGTTGCAGAGGTCTTTTGTGGTGCTGCCGCTGAGCTGAGGTTGGAAGGTCCTTCAGTGGCCAATAGACAGCATGGCGACTGGAAATCCCCATGGCTGGTGGACGTCAGGGCCATTTGCAGCCGTGTGGCCCCTCCAGAGCCACTATGATTGTCCCATCCCCGGTAAAAGACACTTGTGAAGTTGACCTCCCTAACGGCTGTTTATGTTTCAGCTGCTCTGACGACTTTCAGCTTATCATTATTGAGGTCTCAGTTATACATTGTGTTTAAAGGTAACTGCTGCGGTCAGCAGGTCTGGGATATGGACTGTTAGTTTAGAGATTGTTGTACTTAGTCATTTGCAGAGACCCAGAGACACCGAGTCTGTTGTTACTGTAGGGCCTGTTCAGACCTGGCAGAAGGACGGTCTCGGTTCTCTACGAATATGTGCTGATTCAGTGTTTCCTCTGGCTGTAAGTGCCCCCCAAAGGAGAAGCTTTAAAATTCCATATGGACTTGTCTTGGCTGTTATTACAGTTTGTCAGTTTGACGTTTTGAAGAAAGGTGCTGAGCAAGAGTGGCATTTGTATGGTGATTGTTCGTTCAGCCGTTTTTTTTTCCGGTGTGGGGTGGGGTGCTATATATATCGAGGGACCTCCATCCATCCATCCATCCATCCACCTGTCTCATTTAGGGTCATGGGGGTCTATAGTTCATCCTAGAGGCTACAGGTGGAAGCCAGGGATCACCTCAGGATGGGGTGAGCGAGGGCCCTGAAACAGTAATTTGCATCCCATATCCCTGGCTTCTCCAGAGAAGGGTGAAGACACATTGGCAACGCAACTGCAACGTGTCACATCATGCTTACCTGGCTAGCAGAGTGATGCTTTCAACTCACACCACAGGTCTGAATGCTAGCAGGAAAGTGGTTTACCCAGAGGAAACCCTCACAAACACAACGTGGGCACCAGCACTCACGCAGAGAACTCAAACCCACTGGACCTCTGTATGTACCTAAGTCTGCTCGATCTTTAGAAAAAAAAAAAAGACTTCTGCCTGGGGTGAATCTTCTGCGAGGAAAGCATTGTCATAGCAACCACAGCTGACCAACAAAAGTGTCACCTTTATTTAGAGCAGTATTTCACACAGGCAGCAGTGAGGAACATTTATGACCACAAACGCATTGTCGAATCTGGTCACATAACTGCCCGGTAACCCAATCTAACACCACAGAAACAGACATCCCTGAGGAGGAAGAGGAGGAGAAACAAGTGAGGAGCGAACGCACGGGGGGGGGGGGGGGGTGATATAAAGCACGACATCCAGCATGGTCATACGACGGGGTAGAGCGCGTAGCTGGAGATGCCGCAGGCGTTCTCTCTCTTCCGGGACATGCGCATGTAGCCGCCCTCACCCCAACCAGGTCCCCAACTGAAGGGACAGGGAGAGATAAATGAGTCACGTCGGCCTCATAATCGCTGGGACATTTCCTTTGAGAAGTGGACTCCGATTCCTAAAATGTCCCGCCAGAGGATTCTGACCGTGCTAAGAAACTCCTCCAGCTAAACAGACACTAAAGTATGATCTAGAAATGAAGCCTGTGAAGTAAACCCCCCCAGCCCCCACCCCAGTGCTAGTTCTGTGGTGCTGGGCAGTGCTTCAAAATGGCTGACCTGTTTTTGATGATCCAATAGTCATTTTTCCCTTCTCTACCGTAGCCCACCAGTAGAACGGCATGATTCAGGTTCTCAGGTCTGCAATCCGGCTCGTTGTAGATTCCTGGAAACATACACTTTAATATTAATATTAAATATGTTTTGGTCCAAATGCACAGTGGGGAATTTGTAGAAGGCAAAGGGGGCTAACCGCTAGGCTAACTGCCAAGCTACTATTAGGCTACTGTCCCACCATGACATCATAGCCAATGGAAGAGCTCACCAGAGCTGTAGAACAGGAAGCTGGGGTGGTCTGCATCCACGGCAACCGTGATGGGACCAATGGCGACCAAGGCATTAGCCAAGGCCTCGTCGTCACCCGCAGGAATGAACCGATAGTCCCTGATCCGGGCAACAATCATGCTGCTATCATAGTAGCAATGCTGGTTATCCTGAGAAACACGGAGAAAAAAAAGTATTGAAAATGCTGCACTGATTCTAATTTGAAGCTTCGTTCATTAGATAAGCCTTTCCCAAAGCACTGTGCAGCTGAACATTTTAGACAGAGCTAAGCATTAGAATTCTGTTACAGATGGATGCTTTTAAGATCAATTTAGTGATTTAAAAAAAAATGCTATAAAACAAGTGTAAGGATAATCCCTTAAAGCTGCCCATACTTGACTCCCTTAAAGGCGCAGTGCGTACCACCGCAGTGTAGGGGTAAGAGTTCTCTGGCGGAAGGCCGTTGTTCACCACGTAGTCGTAGGCGTTGGCCATCCAGGCCCCACTGCAGCCGTACGTGCCGTAGGAGCGCGAGCAGTCCATCAGGTGCTGCTCGCTTAGAGACATCAGGCGGCCGGTGCTCTTATACATTTGTCCCTCGACGGCTCCTGTAGTGCTGAAGGCCCAGCAGGATCCACAGAAGCCCTGAGAGGCGTAGAGCACACGACCTTTAAGCTCCTATGGGGGTCCTCAGCCGGTGCCTCCGGAAATGTCATTGTGATTAATAGAATTAGCGCGTCGCTAATTTGCGGCAACTATGGCGCGTCGCAATGAGCGCGTGCAGAGGAGAGGCGCCAACTCGAGTCACGTGACCCTATCTTAGGGCACCTTACCTGGTCCTTCACAGGCGTGACATAGCCTAAGGTCCGGTAGTCGATGTCGTTGGACTTCTTCTTCTTGGCAGCGGCTCGGAGCTTTGCGGCCGACACGGTCTTGCCGGGCTTCGCGGTCCGCCTGTCTACCATGGTGCCCTGCAGCTGTCTGTATTCCTGCCGGGTCTGAATGTCACAGTTGGGGTCAGTTTGGAAACTGCGGTGCTCTGCACTGCGATTTAACAAGGAGCGTGACTCACCAGCGCCCCGTACTTATTCATGGCCATCAGGAAAGAGCTGGATCCCCTGTAGAAGTTCTCATTGTTGACCTTGATCGTCTCCAAGTTCTCCTCCCAGATGTATTTTCTCTGCTCCTCATTGCTCTAAACGTAAAATGTTAATTATTTATAATATTTATCATATAGTCCAAAGACAATTAAAAAATTGTTCTACACATATAATGTCACATACACAGTTAGTTACACCCTGAACAGTGTGTAGTGGAAGGGGAATTATAATTAACTAAACCTTGATACCTGTGAATTAATTTTTAAATATTTACAAAAGTATTTGTTAAATAGATTTATATTATAAACTGCTCTTAAATGAGTGTAAAACGTTATTCACATCATTACTTGCTTTGCACAAGCTGCTAATACAGATAGTCCCCTCTTGAACTTGATATGCCAACCTTCACGGTCAACATCTTTTATAATAATAATAATTGCTCTTTGAGTAAGTTGTCCGCGAAGGGCAGCCACCTGTAGCGGCGCCCAGGGAGCCGGGGGTTAAGGGCCTTAGGGCGCCCAGGGAGCCGGGGGTTAAGGGCCTTGGGGCGCCCAGGGAGCCGGGGGTTAAGGGCCTTGGGGCGCCCAGGGAGCCGGGGGTTAAGGGCCTTGGGGCGCCCAGGGAGCCGGGGGTTAAGGGCCTTGCTCAGGGACCCACAGACGTGCTGAGGCTGGGTAGATCTTTATCTTCTACACTACTCACAAGCTTCAGCCGTCACGTCTGGCACACTTCACCTTCTCACTGTAGGAGACGCCAAAGTCCCCCTTCCACCTGGCCCACAGGCTCTCCATGTCCTCTTCTGAGCAGAGCACAGGCTGGAGCGAATGGCCGTGGAGCAGAAGTGAGAGCAGCGCGGCCCTCTGGAGAAGCCTCACTAGGCGGAACGCCGTCATTCCCAAGTCTGCTCCGGTGGAGGGGGCTGTATACCTGTGGGACACCATCATTTCCAGCGGCCCCTGATCTTGCTGTTCTCTGCTGTTTTCCTGAACACACATCGTCTCCCTGCATGACTTACATTTACTCAAAACCTCCCCCTGGACTTACTGTTTCTCTCTCAACCCTAAAATTTCCTGAGGCATAGCTTCCGTTCCATATGCGATGGATGACGTTACCTCTCATTAAAGTCACCTGGGCACCATTAGCGTATCTCGTTATAGCTATCAGGCGACACGCTGAAATCATTCAGGAGCCGAATGTCAAATTGCGGCAGCCCGTTCGCCGAATTCTCACCTGCCAGAGAGTCTGACGTCTTCCCGGGGCGATGTCAGCTTTCAGAAGGTCCTACTTGCCCACTGATGTCACTCAGCTAGCGGACTGATAAGGACACACCCCTCGGCCATCTTTTATTCTCCCAGTCAGTGGGTGTGATTTTCTGTGGCCCCCGTCCAGATCTCACGAGGCCAATCGCCAGCCCAACTGGGAGACGGAAAAAAACAAGGAAGAACCAAAAAATAATGATACGGGTTGAGTTACTGTTGGTGTTCAGACATAGAAATGCTCCATGCCTTCCGTAGAAGAGTGCGACTTGTGACATGAACTGAAGTAAACAGGTTCCAGTCATTTTCCAGTACTGCAGTTTCCAATAACAGCTCAGCTACAGAAACACAAATACCACAAAGTCCATTCCACTGTAAAATTGCTCTTATCTTCAATGGGAATTTTATGGATTAATATCCATGTTTAATCAGCAAATGCTTTTATCCAAATCAACACACCATTAAGAATAAAGGATCTGCCAGTCCCTAGAGCATATGGAGGTTAAGAACCCAACAGTGAAATCGCTGTGCCGAGCCCGGGATTTGAATTGGCAACCTATTGATCACAGGCTCAGTATCACACACCATCCTCTTAGACCTATTTTAATAGTGCATTCGGCTTAATCTAAAAATCCATTGCATTTCAGCCATTGACAAAAATACTTGTCACCTATTTCATTCAGTTCTTACCCAAAACAAAAGAATGTAAAGACACTTATTAATAGATCCAAACACTGAAGGTATTGGGTGCAAAGCACACATATAATATCCATCCAGTGCTATAGACCAATTACTGCTCTACCCATAAAAACCCTTCAGTCTGAATTAGTCCATCTATGGACTGTTTTCCATGCAGTTTCCTCAGGGTCTCACAGTTTGGTTTGCCATAATGACAGGTAGCAAGAAGCACTGTAATCAGAACTGCAGAAGGACACAGACCTGCCAGGAAAAACACACATCGCATTTCTGTCCCTTCGCAGCCCTGCAGCGGCTTCAGCCCGTCCACATGCACTCAGCGTAATGCGGCTGGGTCATTCTGAAAAATGACAGTGTGTGCTGAGATAAGCGCTTCTCTTAGTAAGCAGTGGTAGCACCAGGGATGGGGACACCCAGCTGTTAAGGTCTTACTTGGTATTGTTATTGAATGATGTAATCCTCGGATTTTCAGTGGCTAGCCGTGTTTACTACGGTATATCCGGAAGAATAGTAGACATAAACAAGCTCAGCTACTGCAAGACCTCTCCAAATGCATATTTCTCACACATTTAACTAAATGTCACTGCATTTGGTTGGGATGTTCACTAAATGAAGCTGCTTCTACATTTAAGTTAATTTTATTTGGATTGCATTTTATAACTTGAATAAGCCTGGTAATACTGGAGTCCCATTTGAGGTTCCTCCCATCTTGTTCCTTGTGAGTTCTGGGATAAGATACTGGCTCACTGTGACCCTGTAAGGGAGGGGTGGACATCAATGGTTTCACTCTCTATGCTTTCAAAACTGAGGCAGTTAATTCGCACATGTTATTCTGTTCTCCATCATGCTGTTGTGCATACAGTACACCAGGGTGTTCTGACACTCAGTATGGAATATTCAGCAAGCCAATGTCCATAGTATTATCCCATGTGTGCAGTTACACAGCTAACAACATTATAGGCTACAAACCAGGAGCTGCGGGCTCTGGGTTGGACACTGAGGTCTCTTTGCTGAAACAGATGGAAATTATGGGTATGACTGTATTCTGTACTGATAATGCTCTACCGATACAGAACTGTACAGACAGGAAATGTCTTTCACTTCTGATCCATTGCCGATTGGATATATACCTACGCACACCACGGCGTACTGGCTGTGTGTGATTATAAGAAAAGTGATCCTGTACCTGGAATAACAACTTGGACATTACTGCGAACTACACATTATAGGTCCCCTGCGCTGATCCGACGCTTTACGTCAGGGAGCAAACACTCATTATACGTAAGTGCTGACGCCCTGCTTTCCATTAGGCACAAACGTACACGGACTCACGCATCATGTACAGAAGAGAGCAGTTACTAAACTCTGCCCAGTTTTATATTATCGTATAAATTATGATGTTATGAATTCCTTTGATTCTGACACATTCAGGTAAAAAAACAGGCATTTAATAAACCTGAATTTCTGCAAGGACATCGCGTTAAATATAATCAACTATAATGCAACTAATATATAATTCTTATGCAACTAATGTTCAAGCCATTTAAATGTTTACTTTTTTATTTTAATTTTTTGTGCTATTTTATCTGGCATTTCTGCCAGCAATAACAATAAGACGACAATAAAACGGCTATTCCACCGTAAAAGAACATCAATAAAACTGTAACAGGGCGATAATAAAACGGTAATAAGATGGTAATATGATTGCGTCACTAGAGCAGGCGCAGGGACCGTGCACGCGCCGGAACGCCGTGAGCTCGAGACTACGACGCGCGTGTCAGCGCGTGCTGCTGCAGCACTGCAGTGGCTTCTGGTTGCATGGCTCCGCGTCCCCTTCTCAGTCCGGACAGTAGCGCCGGCTTCACGGCCGTAAACTGAGATGAGTCACGAATGAGACCTGCAAGATGTCTTTCAAGGTAAACACCACTTTCCGTTTACATTCTTTTTCTAATGCCCTCGCAAGTAAGTTTCGAATTATTTAGACGTGACGGCATAACGCATGGATGTACACATTATGGTCGCAATCGGTGCTTTAATATTATGCAAAAATGTGTGTACTACAGGGACAGTGCAGGGTGGGGTATTGCTGCAGGGTGCACTCCGGCGGAACGGAAATATATTGCCTGACCTTTAGTTATGGGATGAAATAATGCGAGAGTCTGGCGCTGATGTACCGCTGATGAGCTAAGATGCTTCAGAAGAACTGCTCATATAAATTAATCATTTGTAAGTTGAATTTAGCCCGTAACATCTAAAGACGTGAAATCTGGAAGGAATCACGGAAGCCTGAAGGTTCTGCCAGACTTAGAGGGAGACTGACATACATAGGGTAGTTTATGTTAACTCACATACCTGAGAAATACAGAAATACATAGACAGACTCAATTACATATAATTACAGTACCCAGTATCTCTGTCAGTAGTACTCAGATTACTTGTCATAGACAAACAGAGCCGCCATGACTGAAAGTTGCTTTAATTTGAGTTGTCCGAGATTGTCCCATGATTATATTGCACAGGTCTGTAAATTCATCTGTAAATTAATCTTAAACGGGTTACTAGGTACTATTATGTCTTGCAGAAGGAAACCCCACTGGCCAACGCGGTGTTCTGGGCAGCGAGGAAGGGGAACCTGGCATTGCTGCAGCTGCTGCTGAACAGTGGCCGAGTGGATGCCGACTGCAAAGACAGTGTAGGGACGCCGCCCCCGAGAGATACTTCCGAGAGATAAGACAGGGCGCGTGTGAGTGAGCGTGCGTTGGCTTCACAGTTTTTCATCGTGTGAGCCCTTGTGCATGGGTCCATATGTTTATGCATGTGCGTGTCTGCGTGTGTCCGCCTGTGCATATGTGTTTTTGAACATATGAAATATGGTACTTTAGGGTTAAGGACGGTATTCTGCGGAAAGCAGGCAGTGATTTTTTTCTGAACAATTGCGAAGTTTAACTATAATAGTAAAACACTATCATGAAAAACAGCTACACCTCCCCAAAAATCATATAGTTGTCTTTACTTTACTGACCTTTTCCTACAAGAAAAAAATGTTTTTATTTGTTTAATCTGTCAAAGTGTTTTAAAGCCATAAAATACATCTTTTTTCCCTGAATCCTCAAATGTGTTTGTACTGTGTCTCCCAATGAAACACAAATGTCCTTACAGTCCTTGCCAAATTCAGACTGAGATATTTTTGGCATTTTCTGAATTGGGTTGAAAAGTATTGTCCATGTGGAATTTGAGAGATAACCAAAGATCTACTGGGAGTAATGGGAAGAAATAGCACTGACCAGTAAAAAAGGTCGATAGAGCATTACCAAAAAACATTTTTTGTCTTAGGTACCACCACCAAAAATTCAGGAGTTGAGGATATAGAATATTACAGGCATTTTATGTATTTACACTTAAATTACAGTAAAAATGACAAGATAAACATCAAAATCTAATGAAATATTTAAGATTTTAGCTTGCTAGCTAAATATTAACACATTTTGTTTTGTTTTAAATAATGTGTTTTAAAGAGTGTGTGTGTGTGTGTGTGTGTGTGTGTGTGTGTGTCTTGAAGTCTCCAAGAGAGAGAGATGACATCCAGATGTCAGTTGATTGTGATGTCATTTCCTTTTCAGTATGGCACCACTGCACTGATGGTTGCTTCCTACAGTGGCCACTGTGACTGTGTGAAAGAGCTGATCATGCAAGGGGCTGATATCAACTTACAAAGAGAGGTACGGTCTGCCCTGGGGGGGTGTTTTTTCTAGGGACCATAGGCAGCCTGCCGGTAACTGCACTGCATCCTTGTCAGTGAGCTTACAGCTTAAAGTCTCTGTTATGGGACCGTTTCGTTACACCGTGAATTTGTGATGGAGGAGCTTGGTGGGATTTCCATGCCCTGGCAAACAGGAACCAAGAATGTAACTGAGCTAGATGGAGTTTAACTGCTAAACTAGTCGAGTTCCTGAAAGTACAGGGTCATCAAGCCGCGGTAGGTTTTGTACTCTAATTTCCCTTCCCGTGTCATCATCCCTCTGATGGAATTCCTCATGTCCTCCAGGTTTAATTTTGACAAAATGTCAAGCTGTGATTAGACCCAAACATCGGTTACAGCTCAAGCTAAGCGGAAAAGGCCTTCGAGGCTGTTTGAATTTTACGCCATCAGGGTTTGACCTTTTCAGAAAACCCCTCAAGCCTCGCGTTATCTGGACAGCTCATGGAGGACAGATAGACATATTTACGTCAGAATGTTGAGAGACTCTGAATCTTCTCACATGATGTTGAATGCGGGTTCCATGTCTTTATGACTCTGTTTTACTGTCTTCTGTTCATCTATAAAAATTAAAAAGGCTTAAGAAGCTTCGGGCAAGGGTAAATTGGGTTAGTAAATTGGGTTGGCAGAATAATCTTGAGTAGTACTATGACAGTGTATGGAACTTGACCCCACATCCTTCTAAGTCATAAGACCGTGTTCTTAACCACGACGCCACCTGGCTGACGGCAGAGGAACATGCTGACTGTGTGCTGTCTCTTTCAGTCAGGTGCCACAGCTCTGTTCCTGGCCTCACAACAAGGCCACAACGACATCGTGAAGCTTCTCTTCGAGTTCGGGGCCTCCACCGAATTCAAAACCAAGGTAC
Organism: Pollimyrus isidori; assembly: GCA_019775955.2. Taxonomy (NCBI): domain Eukaryota; kingdom Metazoa; phylum Chordata; class Actinopteri; order Osteoglossiformes; family Mormyridae; genus Pollimyrus; species Pollimyrus isidori. The sequence goes on from JABFDZ020000001.1 coordinate 18,726,306, forward strand.
CTTTTTGGCGGCAGTTGGGATGGGGCGGGGGGCTCAGAAATGCATGTTATAGAGAAGAGATATGCCGCAGAGGGGAGGGGGCATTCTCTCCCGGACGCTGTCAGCAGTTCAGGTAGCAGCTCCATCTTCAGCAACGGCCTTTGTGAATCTGTCTCGGGGAGCCGCAGTGTTTCGCTGCATCGCTGTGTCTCTGCAGGATGGCGGCACAGCACTTTCAGCTGCATGCCAGCACGGGCGATCCAGTGTGGTGGAGACGCTGCTGAGAAACGGCGCTGGCATGCACGACCAGCTGAATGTGAGAGCCCACCCCTTCAACACCCCACCCTGTGCCCTAACCCCGCCTCCATTCCGCCCCATGCCATAACCCCGCCTCCATTCCGCCCCATGCCATAACCCCGCCTCCATTCCGCCCCATGCCATAACCCCGCCTCCATTCCGCCCCATGCCATAACCCCGCCTCCACCCCACCCTGTGTTGTAACCCTGTCTCTACCTCTCTGCATGCTGTCTTTCCTCCTTTGATGGTTTTTCCCTGAAACAAATGAGTAAGTAACACCAGAGGACACGAGTTACGTTTTTAAGGTGAAAAAGGGACACGTGTGTCAGCAGAAAGAGCTGGCCCACAGTAGTGGATGTTGGACTGTTTGGGAACCGTACTGTGGTTTCTAAAATTTGTTATGCAATAAATGTACTACAATGATGGATTACAAGGCATTATTTGTAATTTTTTTTGTAGTTATAAATACAAAAATGCTGTAGTCTGTGAAAAATGCGACTTGTGAAAATGCCTCAATGAAATGCATTTAAAGAGACAGCTGAATCTGCATCACCGTGTACCTGCTATATGCAGCCGGCCATGCACTGCATGCAGGTCACCGCATGATGTCTTTCTCCGACGCCTAACACGTCCCCACCTCTGTTCCTCACTAAGGATGGAGCCACGCCCCTTTTCCTTGCTGCCCAGGAAGGTCACTTGACAGTTATACGCCAACTGCTGTCCTCAGGGGCCAAAGTGAACCACCCACGAGAGGTACGAGGCACCGGCACACAATATACGCAGACCTCCTTCTAGAGGCAGCCACAAAAAGTCTGAATGACTTCTTGATTAGTTAGCGAACGCCTGTATTTGGTGACTTTTGTATTTTACAGTTTTATAAATAAATCTTTTTTACATGTTTAACCCTCTGGGGTCAGCGGCATTGTCGGCAGTGCCGCATATCTTTCTCGTATACTGTGGTACCTTGGTATACGTTTGCTTTGGAATAAGTCCAACTTGGTACACGTCCTGCTTGGATGCGAAAAATTTTGCTTGGTATATGATCTTTGTTTGGAATACGACTCATGTGCTAGAACTTGTTGGGGTCAAAATGAGTCTCGACACTGCGCCCTACCCTTGTTTACCTCTCTCGAGACAAAGCCACAACTGCCCACGAGTATCAGTACGCCAGTTACTACCATTCAGTGAACAACCCGCGCTATAACTCTCTTTTCATTAACATCTAACATCCGTTTTATGGTGTATAGTGTTCCTTGTTGTTTTCTTATTGAAATCCCTGTGCTCCTGTGTAGGAACGGATTAATCATTTTCCCTTTATTTCTTATGGGAAAAAATTGACTTATATATGTACTGTTTGGTATAAGTCCAAGGATCTGGAACCGATTAAGGTCGTATACTGAGGTACCACTGTATTTCAGTTCATTACTTGCTGAAATCCTATTGTAGAAACATGAACAAATTGCTGACTTAATCTTTTCAAAATGTCTGTTATCAAAAGTATAAAAAATTTTCAAATTAGGTTAAATCAGCGAAAAGTAAACCAAGTCACCTTTCTTTGTTTTACCTGCATTGGGGCGTGTAGTACCGCCCACACCTGAAGATTGATATTCGCATTCTAAATAGTCGCATTACTCTCATTTGCATGGTAATTTGATGAACAACGCAATGGTGAAACGTGATTAAGATACATCCCCATCAGCGCCATAAAAGGGGGGGTGTGAATGGCTCATACACATAATGAAAAGAGGCTAGAAATGTGACATGAGTTTAGTTTTTCTTATTTATTTATCCAACTGAATGTTGCAACTACACCATTTAGTCATCTTCATGTACCCAAGACTTTGGTGATCAGATATCTGGGATCAAAACAAACTGCCAGCATTGCTTATTATGTACTTTTATATTGTTTCTACAAGTGTTCCAAACTACATTTTGCAATGTCTATACTTTGATGTCAAATTACAAACTTAACATAAATCTGACATATTTACAAAGTGCATTAAAATAGAGATGAGTTTAATAGCAAAACAAATATATAAGAAATAATTTATTTGCCAGGGATTAAGTGTATGATATTGAAAGAAATGTGTGATCGTGCCCCGGTCAGTGAACCTACTCCTAGACCCCAGAGGGTTAACCTCAGTGTTATAGCCAAGGCCGGTCCACGACATAAGCGACCCGTCTACTTAGGACCCGGCATGCACCATGGAGCCCCCCATCTGATCGGCCTGTGGTGTGTGTGTGTGTGTGTGTGTTAAAGCAAGGGTCCACGATTCAGATTTTGCTTGGGCCCCCAAACAGCTTTCCTAAATTTACTAAATTTCCTAGCTAAACTAAATTTCCCGGAGGAACCTTCCCGAGGGATTAATAAAGTTCTATCTATCTGTCTGTCTGTCTGTCTGTCTATCTATCTATGCTTCGGTTCAACACTCTTGCCACCCACCATTCCCCCCTCCACTAATTTACAGGATGGCACGACGCCACTCTGGATGGCTGCCCAGATGGGGCACAGCGAGGTGGTGAAGGTGCTTCTCCTGCGGGGGGCAGAACGTGACGCGGGTCGAAAAGTAAGGTCCGCGCCCCCACCTCGCAGCTCTTGCAGTGACCGTGTGCGGTCCATACCCTCTTATGATGAGTTTTAATTGAGATCTGTATAATATTATGTGGTTGTGTTATCTCAATGGCCAACTTAAATCACATCATCAACTATTATATTTATCAATGTTATATAACCCTTTGACATTAGATATTACTGTAATCTTATACTCCTACATCACATATATCATGTATGTATGTATTACCCGTCAAAAGTCTGAACACACCTACTTTTAATGCTTTTAATTTGTCTCTATTTTAACATTTATTCACCTCGTAGTAATAGGAGCTGAGGCAGTGAAGTAATACATATCAGATATTGCGATGGATAAGGAAAGTGTTCTCCAGTTTCTCAAATTTTTAGATTCTTCAAAATAGCCGCCTTTTGCTTCCACGACAGCATTGCAGACCCTTGGCATTCTGTCCACCAACTTCCAGATGTAGGCACCCCTGGAATGCTTCTCCGACAGTCCCCAGGCAATTTCCGCACGTTCTGGGTCCGAGGTGGCTGCCTCGCTGTTACTCTTCCATCACAATCTTCCCAAACCAGCTCTGTGGTGTTTAGATCAGGGGATTGTGGGGGCCAGTTCATCTGTATCAGCATTACATCTCTTTCCTTGTTCATAATACAGTACTTACATAACCTTGAGGTTTGCTTAGGGTTGTTATCTTGTTGAAAAACAAATCATTGTCAGTAGGTGTTTCCAGACTTCTGACTAGTAGTGTATGATACATATATGCATTGCCTGTTTGTCATACCAGTGCTTCTCAACTGGTTTAACCTCAGGAACCACATTTTTCCTTAGTCATTATGTCATGACCCAAATAAAAAAAAATTGAATCAAATTCATTTCCCAACACTAAAGTACAGTAATAGCAAGTAGAACATCACGCACTGCTTTATGCACTGTTAAAAAACAAAGTATAGAATTCCTGCAACTGATATTTGTGTTACAGCCCCCCCAGCTAAGAAACTGAGTTCTACACTTTACTAAATCATTTCTGTGTTATATATTGCTGCAGAACTCCATCAGAAATGTTCCATCTTTTCCTATTGTCCGCATTCTGGGTTCTTGAAACCCAGCGGAACATTCTGGTGCATACAGCATCAAGTATGCTGTGAACAGACGAACATACATATAGTGCAGAACAGACAGTGCAAGAAACAAACATGATGCAGGCAATTTTTTTTTTTAAAAAGTACATAGTACAGACATTCTGAAGTACAGACATCCTGAAAACAGAATATTGCAGTTTTATAGAAATAACTATACATTGAGATAATAATGATTAAATGATGATATGATATAATAATTAAATTAGTCATGTTAATCCTGCAGAACCCACAAAGTCCCAAAAAATTAGATCTTGTGCTCTGATTATAATATAGACCCTCCGTAGATTATGATGGTCTGTGTTACAATATTTCAAATTCGCGGTGGGTATGATTATTCAATAAATTACATGAGATATTCACTTCATTATAAAACAGACTTTATGCTGATGATCTTGCCCAGCTGCAGGCTAATGTAAGTTTTCTGAGAATGTCCAAGGGAAACTAGCTATGGTGATTGTTAGGTTAGGTGTACTGTAGTAAAATGCATCTTTCTGCAGGATTGTCATTAATAGCAGTAGTAATAGTAGTTGCTCCAGCACTTGCCCGGAATATATTCTAATGTCCCGGCGCATTCCCCCTTCCGGCAGGACGGCTCCACGGCCCTGTTCAAAGCAGCCTTTAAAGGACACAGTAGCGTGGTGGAGGAGCTCTTGAAGTTCTCCCCCTCGCTCGGCCTGCTCAAGGTGAACAGCCCTTAAGATATTAGCCACGATTGCCCTGCTATGTTCCTTGTTAATCTCCATAACCCAGCAGGTTGACTTTAATGTACGTCTTTCTCTTTCTTAATCGGTGCTGCTCTTTGAACCAGAGTCAGAGCTGAATTCACATCATCTCCTATAAAAATGATGTCCTTCCGTTTTCGTGCCCCATGCAGAACGGGTCGACGGCGCTTCATGCCGCAGTCTTGGGTGGGAACTTGCGGGCCGTGGTGCTTCTCCTGCGCGCCAATGCTGACCCCACTTTACCAAACAAGGTACCTCCAAGGCTGAACAGGCTGGTGTTCCAGATGATCTGAGGCTTGCTGCAAGCCTAAGGTGTTAATTCAGACAGAAGCCATCGAGCAAACCTGATGTGGTCCAGAATGCAGCATATCATTCCTGAGCAGTACTTAGGCCTATAACAGATATGTCCCGTAAGAGCGACATGTGGAGGAAATGGGTCATCGTGTCTCCAGGCATGGAATATTAACATTATAGGGGCTTGTGGCCCCATGAAAGCTCAAGAGGAATGATGTTAATTAATGATGCCAGGATATGAAAATGAATTACAAAGGTCTCGGGCTCTCCTCCTCCTCCATGGTTTATCCTCCTCCATGGTTTATCCTCCTCCTTTTTGGTTTCTCCTCCTCCTCCATGGTTTATCCTCCTCCATGGTTTATCCTCCTCTTTGGCTTCTCCTCCTCCTCTTTGGTTTCACTTTGTCCTCTTTGGTTTCTCTTAGTCCTCTTTGGCTTCTCCTCCTCCTCTATGGTTTCTCCTCCCCCTTTTTCATTTCTCCTCCTCCTCTTTGGCTTCTCCTCCTCCTCTTTGGTTTCCCCTCCTCCTCTATGGTTTCTCCTCCCCCTTTTTCATTTTTCCTCCTCCTCTTTGGTTTCTCCTCCTCCTCTATGGTTTCTCCTCCCCCTTTTTCATTTCTCCTCCTCCTCTTTGGTTTCTCCTCCTCCTCTTTGGTTTCTCCTCCCACTTTATAAATTCTCCTCCTCAACTTTGGTTACTCCTCCTCTTTGTATTCTCCTCCCCCTTTTAG
>JABFDZ020000001.1:18767394-18781061 GCA_019775955.2 Pollimyrus isidori
CACCCCCCCCCACGCCCCGCCCCCCCCCTCTCACTTTTCTCTCCGCCCCCCCCCGCCTCGCCGCCGGGCCCCCCGGGGGGGGCGGGCCGGGGCCGGGGGGGGGCCGTGGGCGAATAGGAACTGGCAGGCGATGAGGGGCGGGGCCCCGGGGAGGAGGATCCAGTATCAATGTGTTTTACAGGCACCCGGTTCCACCGGGCGTGACTTCATGGCGGAGGAATGTGCCGTCCGGGCCGCCACCCACGCCGCGTAGGCCAGGGAGGCCGGGGGTAGATGGAGAGGGGGGCCCCGGGGGGGCTCTTCACGGCCCACTTTTCAGGCTTCCTACCTGGGATCCAGGAGGAAGGGGTGGATTTATGAGATGGAGCGCCGTAATACAAAAGGAATGTAATTCCCCTGCCGGGCTGTGATCCCGGGAATGAGGGCTGACCGGCGAACCCTGAGGTCACGCTCAGCGCTGTTTACGTTTCCTCTTCTCATTCCTGCTGTGCTGTGATGCAGTAGCATGCACGCTAAGAAGGACATGTTTCCCACTAGCATGCAATTCTGATCTCCTGCATTTGCTCTTCTGGTCTGCTTACATAATCCACCCCCTGGCTCCCTAGAGGGTGAGAGCCCCCCCACCTCAAAAGGCCAGTCTAAACAGGCAGCCTGTGATGTCACCCGCCACCCAGTGGTGATTCAATCGGTGCAGCATCACCCATGGAGTAAAAATTCCTGAGACGCTTCACTACTGTGTGATTGGCTTACAGTACTGAAATGAAGACTGCACCCCCCTCCCCCAAAAGCCTGCTACACTCTGAAGGGATGTTCCCCTCATTTGCATCGGCACTGGGGGTTAGTTGCTGTTTTAGGGCTTTAATTGTCATTTTTTTTATAAAGAAAGGGGAAGCCACCCACCGAAGCGTGAAGTTGCCTCACCCTGGCAGGACAGCGAGCGAGGCTGCAGTGCCCCTCTGCTGCAGTGTCACCTGGGTGCCCGTCCGCCGCTGCCACCCCACGTGGGGCCTGTAGCCGCTTGTAGGAGTCAAAAACGACAGCATGGAGTCTCAGAGTTTAGGCCAAGCAGACATGAGGATAGACCACTGTGCCAGGAGGGGGGGGGGGGGGTCAAGGGCTGGGGAAGGTCACCTTGGCTGCACCTGTCTGTCATGCACGCGTAGAAGGCTTCTCCGGGTCATGTGCCAGTTCTCACCTGCAGTTTCTCCTGGTTTTCCGGGGTGTTTCTTTTTCCCAAACCCCCCCGCTGCGTACAGCCTCTTTCGGTTTTGTGGTTTTGGAGATTCTGCTGCTTTAGCAGAAATAACCAGCTGTTTGGTTGGTTCAGAATAAGGAGCCTTTATCCACGAAAGCGATTCCTGTTTATTTTCAGATTTAATTTGGTCATATTGTTTGGCATCAAACTCACTCCTGGGATGATCTCCATGTCTCTGTGATGACAGACGTCATGAAAGGGCTATGTGCATTTCATTTCATGCCTTTCTTTTGAAGGCATTTCAGCTCTGCCCTTACCGTGTCAGAGTTGCCAGCAGCTTATTCTGTTTGTTTATCAAGCCAGGAGCTCAGGCCCTGTCTTTAAAATATAAGCAATGAGATGTTTCAGATCATTACAAGGTGGCCATCATGTGGAGGAACCTACAGCCTTTTTGTTGCATTCTATTTGGGTTTTGCGGTCTAACATCGTTTATCAGGCACTTAATTAGAATTGCGCTCGCTTTAGCATTACCAGGAAAGGCCTTCCAAGTAAGGGCTGGCCCAGCCAGCCAATCAGAGCGGCCAATGGGTCTTGCGGAACACACCACGTGGTCCGGGCGGCGGGGGGGGAGCAGAAGCGATTCACAAGTCTTCAGTGCTATTTCGGAAGAAATCGCGTTGGTGTCACTGACTTTTAAGAATGACAAAGCGCGCACACACAGGCTCACATGCACGCACACACGGGGCACCAGGCACCTGAAAATAGAGCGAGAGCGCGTCGAATGAATATTCCACCGCCGTGTCGTTTCAGGCTCCCTTCTCTGTTACAGATACACTAAAGGCATTGGGTGGGTGGGTGGTGAGGGAACATAGTATGTCTATTTTTGTGTAATCGATTCACAAATGTGCGGTTAAGGGAAAAAAAAAAAGCACTGACCGACTACTAGCCTCTATTTTCATCCTCTCGGGGTGAACTCTAGTTAGGAGCGGAGAGTGAGGAAATGCACTTTTTATGTTTAGAGTATAAATTCGGGCGGCGAATTCTGTCCAAAAGACCGGGTTCCTCTCTGTAAGCCTTGGATGAGTTTGTTAAAACCTGGAGTGTTTTCCTCCAAATGTGCTGCTGTTTTTCCTTTTTTGCCAGTGTTAGTTCTGGTCATCACTTTACGGTGGTCACACTGAGTCAGGGGCGCGATGTGTGATCTCTGTCAGGACGGCTCAGGAGTGACCTCTCTGTCGGGGGGGGTTTGCCCCGTTCAGCATTTTCAGCCGGCCTGTCCAACATTACTGTGTTTCTGGAAGCTTCCTGTGGATCTCTGCAATGCCGTTTGTCAGGTGGAAAGTCTGCCGGACCTTTCGGAGATGCTCTGGACATTGTCAAGGATGTTGTGTTCATAGGTTTGAGGCTGGAGAACCGGGATGTACGGCGTAAGGATGGTCTGCCACTCTCCCCGGACATGAAGAACACCTGGAATGGCTAGTTGGAACAGGACAGTTTTACGGGAAAAGCTGGGCCAAGCTGAGGATGGACATCCACCCTTTCGTCACCCAGAATCCTCCCCTTCCGCAGGTGTAGCGTCGTGCCTTCCACACACGACACAACCGAACCTCGAGGAGGGAGAGGGTGTAGCGTAAGGGGCGGTGGGAGGAACAGCATTACGGCAGCTGCGTCCTGGGCTTCTGCGCAACAGCAAAGGTGCAAGATCCGCAGCAGAAGATGCGACGGGGCTCTTCAACCACGCCCGTCGCCCTCGAAATCCTCTGGAAGTGCAGGCAGCGGTGGCACGCCTCAAAGCGCTTCATGGGCACCAGTCACCGGTGACTCAACCGTCAAGTCAAGCGGACTTGCTGGAAACGATTCATTTGACGATCGACCCTGACTGCGATAAAGAGGGGGTTTGTCTGGTGATTCAGGAGCGGGCTGGTCTTCCTCGGAGGGCCTCCACGTGCCCATTCCGGCCCCACAATCCCTGCAGTGTAGCACTTCAGGCCCCTGCGCTGAAGGCATACAAACGAAAACCGAATTAACACAAACGCAAGGCCTCGAACGAACGTTGAGAAATGTCACTATATTTAGCCAGGGCTAATCGAGGATCCAAGCGGGCCCTGCCTCTAAGAATACCGGTTGTGGTGAATACTCACATTCTAAGAACTGGGCTGAGGTTTCCAGAGAATAAAAGAAGTCTGACATTTAAGAAGATAAAAAAAGACGAGCGCAGACACGGCGCGGGATGGGACCGGCCGCCGTACCACATCCGCGCCCCCGCTCCGGAGAGATCCCGGGGGGTTAGGGACGCGGCGACGTGCTCGCTTCTGGGAGCTGTGGAAGCGCATTGTTGCGGCGAGCTGTGCTCACATTCTCCTGTTCCCTCTGGCGCTTTTTTTTCCCCCACAAGCATTTTTTATTTTTATTTTTTTTTGCATTTTTGGGTCTTCAGCGAGATGTTGAGGAGGGGATCCCAGGTCCATATTCAGACGGAAGAGGATTTGAGGGTTTCTGAGTGTGTCTGTGACTGTTGTCCTCCATTCCAGTGCGTCTCTGACCCGTTTCATCATCCGGCGTGCAGGGATGACACGCCGTTAAATGAAAGTCTTTGACATCTCGGTTGCGGTTTTTAAAGTGAACTGAACGAAGACTTTTCTCGAAAAATGCCCCCGAGCTGGTGTGTGCGAGCAGATGCCTGAGTGTCTGTGTGTGGGTGTGTGTGTGTATCCGTGGGTGTGTGGCTTTCTGTTTCCTCAGGCCGCCTTACTTTCCTTTTTTCGCCAGGCCTACTAGACATTTTTTGTTTTGTTTTGTTTTTCTTAGACGTTTGTTTTTAGCGTTGCAGCGGCGTGTGATCGATCGCAGGCGCCACCAGAGGGCCTCTGGGGCCCACACGAGACTTGATGGCTAGGGGACGCTGTCCCTCTGAGCTCTACTCCAGCTACCTAACCATTTAAGGAGCCAGATAGGGGGCATATACTGGGATGGGGCCTGTCACTCACCAATTTAAAACTTCTGCTAATGATAAAGTTACCCCCTCTGTAAGAATTATGGCCCCCTTTCCACAGAATCACTCCTGGAGCTGGCGTGTGTCAAGTCAGAGCATATTCATGGGGTATTCAGTGGGGGCAGATTCTGAGAGGGGCAGCAGAGGATAGGAAAAAGGGCAAGACTGAAAGAGGATGAAGCAGGTTTTCGTTCTCTCGGATGACATGTGACCTTGTCACCTGATATTTTTCTCCAAACAGATCATCTCTAAACGGTGCCTAATTTCAGGAAAAAAAATAACTTTAGTTTATAAATTAGCTTACGTGTTGAGGTGGAAAAAATGTATTATTTTAAAATTCTAAATACTATTTGAATATGCTAATATATCTCCCTCCTGTGTTAAGAGCAGACGCTCACAGACGCTGGGCACTGTTGCCCAGATCTGACACATTTTCATTCCTGTTGTTTATTTTATGGAAGCAAAATCTGGGGGTCCCAGGGTACCATCGTGAGAAACATGGGTTAATTAATTTTTTAATTCTGTATTTCTCTTCATTTGGTGAGCACCTTATTTTCCGTATGCTTCCCCATTGTTTCTGCTGAGGCCAAGGTCAGTTGAGGTACTTGTAGACCCATGCTTAGCAGTCACCCCCCTACAGGGGGCGATAGCTGCCAGGGCCTCATTAGAACAAACGACAAGGTTGTGAGTATAGGAGGGAGGAGAGTGGCAGGTAGGTGAGTATAGCCATTGTCATTATAAGGAGTATATTCACTTTCATATATTACAATAGGGATAGGCTCCGGACCCCCCGCGACCCAGTAAGGATAAGCGGTTTGGATAATGGATGGATGGATATTACAATATCTCCGTATTGTTTGCTTTCAAACTTCACCTTGTTATGCAAATTCTCAATCAAGGGTGAAGTAGAATTAAGCTTAATTCTTTTTATAATCATTGTTACTTTTTATCATTCAGAAAAAACAGGCAGTGCAGCCGTTCCTATGGGAACACGCAACGTATCGTTTCTAGCCGAAAGGCAGCCTGCAGATGCCAGAACACATGTAGGTCCGCTCACTTTGCTGTAAATGGATCCAGACCCAAATCCCAGCAGAGTCTTGTTCCCGCCTCCCATTTCCAGGGTAGTGGTGTGCAGTGCGTGAAAATAAACGGGGTGGTCTGCAGGTATGGTAAGCCCTGTGCCCACCCTGGGCCCTGCCCACCTTGAGCCTGTGCCCACCCTGGGGCCTGCCCACCTTGAGCCTGTGCCCACCCTGGGGCCTGCCCACCTTGAACCTGTGCCCACCCTGGGGCCTGCCCACCTTGAACCTGTGCCCACCCTGGGCCCTGCCCACCTTGAGCCTGTGCCCACCCTGGGCCCTGCCCACCTTGAACCTGTGCCCACCCTGGGCCCTGCCCACCTTGAGCCTGTGCCCACCTTGGGCCCTGCCCACCTTGAGCCTGTGCCCACCCTGGGGCCTGCACTTTGCCCAGACCAATCCCGAGAGCCTGAAAGACTCAAGGGGCTATACGAATATTCAAAGCCTACCCCCAGTTGCACCCTCCACTGGACTGGAAATAGGAAGTAATCACCCAAACAAGCTATAAGCTCTGCTACGACGGCAGCCATCTTTCCGTCAGCATGTTTGAGCTTCTTCCGCCCTCCCTTGAGATGGCAATGCTAATAAGGAGGCTAAGAAGCTACATCGGCTCCTAAGCACCGAGCTTTTGGAGCCGTCCGACCCAAAATCAGCCAGGGCAGCAAAATTCAGACCTTCCTCCAGAGGCAGCCTGGTGACCGCCTGGTGGTCTGTTTATTCTGGTAATGATAGCACAAAGGCTCATGGTCGACATCATGGGGGTAGGAGCCGTGTTTGTTTTGGATGTCCGTGTCTTGTTCCTTTGTCTTTTCTTTACATTTGGAAGTCTATTTATTTATTTTCTTTCCTACATGGATTTTGGACGGGCTAAGTATGTAGCCGAAAACCATTAAGCCGCAGCTGTGGTTAGCGACGGCGCAGCCGCCAACGGACAGAATGACGGTTTAAAATGAAAGGCGCCGTTGCGTCGACCACCTTGCTGTCAGCGAGCCGGCGGAGGGTCACGCCAGGAAGGAGACCCCATTCTCCAGATGGAGGAGCGCCACCGACACGCAGGGAAACTGAAGATCTCAGCACCCCTGCTGTATCGCCATGGCAACCGCGACGTCGCATATTGGGGTGGGGGGGGGGAGAGACTTCACTAGGTGTGCCGAAACCCCCTGAGGACTCCGTGCCGCCATTTTCCCGCTGAGATGATAGTTTTTCGCTGCAAAACCCACAGCACGGCCGCGCGGAGTCCGATGACGCGGAGGGAATTCACGGTGCGCACTTAGGACGTAAATTCCTGCCAGACACACGCAGAGCGAGAGATCAATACTTTCGGCATCCCTGATATTGAGTCACTGAGAGCGATGCAGACTCCTGATATGATTAATGAGGCCGGTGAGTCACTGCTTGACCAATGTTGAGTAAGATCATGAATGTCGGTGCTGGCATTCCGTGGCAATCTATTCTTGTCTTTGCCCCAGGTATCTGACTGCAGTCGTGGGTCTTAGATTTCTCACCTAATGGACCACAGTCATTGGTCTTTTCCAAGGCTTTCTCACTAATGCGCCGCAGTCGTGGGTCTTACCGCGCTATCTCACCCGTTGGGTCTCAGCTGCCCGCTCTGGCGCAGGGTGTTCTCACACCGCCTTGGGTTCGTGGGTAGCGCACCACGTCCCCCCGTTCGCTCTCGCTTGCTCATTCGTTGGTTTCCTGGAAGCCCGCGCCGCCGAGTCTTCGCGGCCGCTGTTCAAGGTCAGGTCTGCTGCGGGAAACACTGGGAGCCCCCCCCTGGTACCTTTGCTGACTGAACTAGAAAGGACCAGCGATCAGGGATGGGCCGGTCCCTTCCAGGGGACAGTCCTCAGATGACGCAGGAAACGCCAGGCGGCTTTTTCAGTTCCCCTGAACTCCTCCTGACCCTCTGATACGCAGCCTTGCCTGCAACTGCGGCACTAATGGCTCTGCAACTGAGCCCCCCCCCCCACACACACGCACCCACCCACTCGCGAGCGACGTCACAGTTACCAGTGTGGGCCCGGGGCTCGAGCCAGAAGCTGCTCCGGGGCGCAATGGGCGGAAACGCTCGCTCCGTCTCATTGGCCGGATATCAGCGCTATTGCCTTTAAAGGACACAGGGGGGGGGGGGGCCCGGGGGGGGGGGGGGGGGGGGGTGGGGTGGTGTGGGTTTGTTTTGTGTGGGTGGTGGGGGGTGGGGGGGGGGGGGGNNNNAGCAAAGGGTGGCTTGGAGCGCTCTCTCCGAAGGCCGCTGAGGGGGAAAATAAAATCCGCCACTGACCTTTTATACAGTCGTGTGTCGGGAGGATGTGGGTGATCTGGAGAGGGGTACGTGCAGCGGACAGGCGTCAGGACCGGAAGAGGGCTGTGCTTTGCCCCCCAACAGGGGTGGCACTGTACTCCTAGAAGCCAGTCTGTGCATTCGGCTGCTTGACTCCCAGCCGGTAGGACATGCCTCCGGCCTGGTGGAAGATGACCCCTCCCGGCCATGTCAGATGTGTCGCGAGCAACACCTTCTTAACTGTGTGTCAAATGAATATTTCATTCCCTTGTAGCTGCTGAATTATGGAGAGCCTTGGCTAACAGGCAGTCGGTAAGGGCCTGTGGATAGATATCCGGGGGGAGCAGGGATGCAGCTGGGGGAGCGGAACACTCATGGGCGATTCCTGCAAATCGTGGGGCTCTGTTGCCGAGAGAGTCTGAGACTTCATCGCGGCAAAAATCTTGTTCTTCCCAGATTTTAATTTTTTCCCTGACCTATGGGGGGGTGGGATTTCTGTCGGCTATCATGGAGTGTCTTGCCAACAGCACTCCCAGTCCAACATCTTTCTAGGATCAGGCTGTGCTAAGACTGTGGTCCGCTACTGTCCATTTGAAATAGATTTAAAACAAAACGAAAAGACCTTCTTCGTCATTGTTGTGGGACAATAGGTGTCACTAGACGAGCTCGGTGACAGCTGTACGATCCTGAAAAGCCCCGATGGGTAATTAGCCATCAAACTCCACATGGACTGGACCTTCAGCAAGGTGGGGTGGGGTGGGGTAGGCAGTGGGTATACCTCATGGGCTCATGGGAGGCTCTGCCAGGCATGGTCACCCCCCCACCGCCCTGCCGGGGCTGCCCTCCCATGGGACTTGCCAGTTAATAAACCTCTTTTTGTTTGTAATGGGATGACGGAAGCTAGAAGAGAAATCAATACACAAAGCAGGATATTAAATAATTCAATCATAGAGTCCAGTCATAAAAGCAGCCCATTTATATGGTTGAGATGGAGGGGGGGGTATGTTTCATATGTCTTCAGCCCTGGATGGAGGTTTCCGTGCCACTGTCTCAATGTGCCCATAATAAACCAGGCAAATGGTAAATGGGGTGAGTTATCAAAGAGGAGCAGCCCGACTGCAGTGAGTGTTCTGTGTCGGAGTAATTAAATATCTTTGAAATGTTTCAGTAAGAGTAGTTACAGCATTTAAGGGTAATTGAGGCTTTTGGAAAGGGGGGGGGGGTTGTGGCTGTATGGTTCTGAGAGACGTTTCCAGAACTGGAGGCTGATCCAGGATGGTAATCTGAGAAGGACTTCTGTCGTGAGGTGATTGTTATGGACTGAGATGATTAAACCCAGGGTCTCTCCCAGATGTTCACACAAGAACCAAGGATCATTTGTTAGAGCTTCAGGACTGATCAAAATATGCACTTATCTTCATGAACAAACCAGTAAATATTACAGTTTGTGGTAGGTATGGGAGCTGTCCAGGCAGGAGGGAGGAATAAGCCAACAGAAGAAGATGGTAGATCTTCAAGTACGAATTCTGTTTGAACTGAAAAACTGCAAATCCAAACCCCCCCGAGTACAGCACACTCCACACCAGGAGCAAGTCTTACGCTCCCCAAAGACCCAGGAACTCCCCAGATGATGCTGTTTACACCCCAACGGGCCTGTAGCCTAATCAACACCTGCTAAGCTTCGGTGCTGGAGGCTGGCAGTTAATTGCCATGGATACTCGATTGATCGTTTTCACCCAGCTCTCTGCCATTGATCTCTCTCCACTCGGCTTATATATAGCAGAATATATAACACAAATAGCCCCGGTAGAGATGTACTGGATCGTATTTCAAGGACATCCTATCTTGTGTTGTGATTTGACAATAGAAAAACAGAATACAATTTCTGCAACACTTTTCACCCAAGGATTTCACAGAACCAGAGCCGGTTTCCTCTGTGATCTCAGGTCAGAAGGCTCATCGCCGGTGGCTCAAATTTCCCGGACTACTTCGTTGGCTCACCTAAATGGTATTGGTGCCCCCAGCGAGCGCTTTGAGCCCTTTGGGTGTCAGTAGCGTGTCTGGGGGGGGTGTGCAGGCTGCACCGGGGGAGGGCAGATCAGGAAGAGGGCAACAGCAAGTTTGCCCCCCATTAGAAAATAGTGAGAAGCAGACATCCTGGTAATTGCTGTTCTTCAGATTCCTTTTGGAAGACTTTGGAGGGTCACGATGAAGTAGGCTGAGGTGTGGGCCGCTGTCTGCTGAGGTGTCAGATTGTGGGTGGGCGCATGATGTGATGGAAGCTGACACAGATGGCAGTAGGGGTGTTTTAGGGGCGCTGTCTGGGGAGGTAGGTCCAAAGTTCAGACTTCACATGACATCAGCACTCTCTCACCCACCGATTTGCTGGCTGTCACTGTGTTGCTGCTTCCCAGAAGGCCGTGTGTAGAACAGAGGAACAGAGGAAAAAAGAGAGGGCACCCGAGCGAGAGCGCTTGGATCGGCGTTGTTTTAACGTGCCTCATCAAAGACGGTTGATGCGGCTATTAGGATTCAGCCAAGAGGTGTAGTCGCTTTCGATTCCCCCTCAGCGCGGTTGAGACGTCTGAAGCGGCAGCGCTAAGGGCCGCTGCCTCGCTCGCTGTCGGAGTTCCCAGGTGCTGCGGAGGAGGTGCGACTGTTCGGCCTGGCATACGAGCTGCGGCGGGATTTCACCCCATGCAAATGAGCAGAGTCACACCAGGGTGACTCATAATCTCCCACTTGCTATCTCAGCGGGCCCTTCACCCTGCCCCTACCCACCCTGCACGTGTGACTCCCTGCAGCCGTCTCTTTCTCACCGGACTCCCGTGCCGTCTCCATGTCAGCTCTTGTCCCGTCTGCTTACATGCCCCCCCCCCCCGCCTTCTGCCTCAAGCTGGAGAGAAAAGCGAAAAGATGTCAGACGCCAGGCTTTTACAGGCGCCCTGCGCCGTCCCTGGATGAACTTGGCGCTTTTCTCCCCCACGTATATCGTCTTCGAGCCTCTTCTCCACCCGACAGCCCTGACAGTCCCTCTTGGGGGCCCGTTGGGGATTTTTTTTTTTTTTCTTCTGTTTCGCTCTGAATTGTCACGGTCCCCCAAACTGTGAAAGGACAGTCCCTCAGTCCCTGACAAGAGAGCCTGCCTCCCCACCGTACTCCGAGAGGGCTGTCAGGCTGGGCCCTTCTCTTCCCGTCACCCTCCGAGGAGCCATCCCGATCTGCGCCTCAGGGGCGCCCAGAGAACCTCGGCCGACTTTGGAAGTCGGCTGGTCTGTTTTGCTCTGTTCCGTGACCCGATTGCCGGCCGCCCAACTTTTGGTCCGCTCCCGTCGGCAGAAGCACGAAGAAGCTGCCTGGACTCCGTGTGCCGAAAGGTCTTGCTGCGGTCGCTGCGGTCCCAGTCGCACGGGGGTCCGTCCATCATGAGGCAGCTGTGCCTGGGAGATTAAAAGATCGAAGCAGCGTCAGACTGATTTGAATGTTATAGTGATGAGCGACTTTAGCTTGATGGGGAGGTAGCACCCGGGGGAGATCCTCACTCCAGATACAAGTCAGCAGGGTTAAATCCCAGCCCCACCCAGTGCTCCCTACTATCATGTGGGGGGGGGGCAGCTTTAATTTGAAACCTCCCGGGTCCTTATTTGCATCTCTTATAAGAAGTTTAGTCTCTTCAGAGAAGCAAAGCATATCCCAGCAGCAGACACCTCTGTCTTTCTGAGGGTGGGGCCCCCCCAACGAGAGAGGCACCCAACCAAGCGAGGTGATGCCCCTCCCACCCTCCATGTCGGAGCCTTGTGGTTTTATGACTTAACAGCAGACATTCTGATCTGGTCCAGAGCTACTAATGGCAGGTTTGGGACCCTAAAGAGGAGATATGAATAACGGTATTGCCGGCCCCCACCTTAAAGACCTCACCATAAGAACCCGATACAACAGCAGGGGACACAAGTTCTTGCCTTGGTTGTAAGCACAGGAATGTCTCGCTTCAGCAAGTGACGCCATCGTTGTAACCTTTAAATAATGTATGAACATAACCGGTTTGACCCAGTGGGTGAGGGTTCAGCTTTCAGTGAGATCTTGGAGGATTGGTCTGGTTTCATTGAGAAGTACTTGGGGTAAACTAAGCTGACAGTGTCTCTCAGCGGTGGTCAGATTTCCTGTCTCCACCTCCCTCCTCAATGATTGAATCAGAGAAGACCATTCAGGAAATTTTACAATGGACTGTCGCAACCGAAAAAAAAAGTGAAATGAAACTGAGTACGCAGTGGCAGTGACATCAGATCCTTAGGCTGCCCGTGGTGAGAGCTAACCCCTTCGATATTTTAGACAGAAAAGCACACAGGCTGCAGTTTCTGTCACCTTTTTTGTGAATGTTCTCGAGCTGGCCTTTGTAGTATAACGTATTTCATAACCTTTGATGTGCCATCTTGTAAAAAAAAATCTCCTCCCAACATTTTCTGGAACAATGGCAAAAATATATATATATTCCTCAGTGGAGAAACAGAATCTCGTTATTTAGAAGTCTCAGTCGGTTCTTCCTAGGGAAGCACGCCCATATATGGGTAAATAAAAACCAGCTCGAATAGGATTGGCTGGGGTGTGACACATGTGCTGTGGCCCTATCGTCTGTCTGCCTGTTATCCCTTGTGCTCCACTGATGTCTGTCCCACTCGGATTGCTTGGGTGATTCATGCAGGGCCCAGGTGTAGTGGGAGCACGTGTGGATTCCTCCATGCTTGACCGAGCTCCACCCCCCCTCCCCCCTTCCCCGACATTGGCATCAGAGGGGATGTGGCCTCATTAAGGTGCCCGGCTCTCTTCACACGCTCGAACCTCTGACAGGAGAACAATGCAAGGACGTTCCTTTCTTATTGACTGTCCTGGATGGCATCCTTTGAGGGCCGGGAGGATCAACGCCTTTTTCCGTCCCCACACGCGCCCATACCGCACACACACACACACACACACACACACACAAAGGCCTCACGAAATAAAGGGCAGCGACGGCTAGTTTCTAGACATCTCTGGCTGCCTCACGACAGCCTCATATTGCATCCTTCTTTATGGTTCTCCCGGCAGATGAGCTTAGTCATTAGGCAATGCAAATGCATCATGGGAAAGATGGGCGCTGTCAACTTTCAAGAAGCGGTCGGGTGTTTTAAGTGTAACCCGACCCGCTCAGGATGAGACGCCCCGGCAGCCTGCTCTCCTGTCTTAGGACGAGCTGAGGGCAGCCTGAGGTGCGGATGGGGATGGGGTATCCGGCTTCCCCCCCCATGTGGGCACAGCGCCCGCCGTCTGAGCGGGCATCGCAGCGTGACTCTGTGCTGCTAATTAGCGGTTTAACGGGCAGTGTGCTGGAGGAGTTTGATCGTCGGGGAATTTAGGCGGCGGTAACGCGGCCTGCTTGGGGCACAACCCTGACCTACATCACGCATGAGCGGGCGGCGGGGGGTTTGTCAGGCTGCACTGGGTCCAGTCATTCCCCCCGCGGCCTTTCCGAAGCTGCGCCCACCCCACAGTATCGATGACACGGTACCGTGCCTGCATCTCCTGCTTTGATGTTGGTACCACGTGGTCCAGGACTCTCGCTGCCATGGCCCCAGGATCTGGAAGAAGGTGGTATGGGGTGTGTGTGTGTGTGTGTGTGTGTGTGTGTGTGTGTGTGTGTGTGTGTGGTGGGGGGGGGTCTTAACCAGGCTGTCAATGGTTTCGTTGGCCCCGCTACTTGGGGCCAAACTGCCAGTCAACCACCGTAGAATCACTGCTACCATCCCAACCTTGAAGGTACTCGATCAAGAGAGAATTCCATTCTTCTCTTCTACCGCCTGGCGTGACGGTTCAGTGACATTCCTGTTGTCTTCCCAGAGGTCTCAGGGCCGGTCCACTCAAGACCCGCGCCGAGAGATTTGTCCACGGCTGTGCTGTCGATCCACCATCTAGCAGAGTCCGTCTGACTTAGGCTGAATCCCAATTCTACCCCTTACCCCTACACATAGCCCTACCCCTCCGTTTGGCACGTGAAGGGGTAGGGGTATCTCGTTTCTCTTTTGGTTGAAGGGGTAGGGGGAAGGGGAAGGGCCAGATAGCCCTCCAAACGGAGATTTTTCGGGA
>JABFDZ020000001.1:18800544-18811192 GCA_019775955.2 Pollimyrus isidori
CAGACCTCGGCTTCCGTTCTGGCGGGCGTCGCCTGGCGAGGCCACTCGTGATCCCCTAATCCCACTGTCCTGTTAAAAATACCCAAGGTGGCCTGTTGAGCTGTTTTCGAGTGACGAGCTTTCAGCATTCAGAGTGTAGTGAGATGCAATTCCTCTTCTCCAGTTAGGCAAAATGCCTGTTCATCTTTAAGGCCATGCCGTCTTGGGTGAGATGATTGGATTGCTATTAGGCTTTTTTTTTTATTTGCCCTGTTTTGTTGTTATTTTACAGTAGCGTGGGTTGGCAAAGCAGTATGAATATCACAGTTTCTGCTTTTGTCTGACTCTGGTCTTGAAGTAGCTGTTGGAAGTTCAAACTAACTGATTGTGTTTTTTAAGTTCTCATTTCTTTAAACTGTAACCTACTTCTGGTGAACTTCTCCTCCTCCCTCAGGAACTCACTGAAGGGATGGGCCGTTTCTTTTTTAAGGTGTCATGTAAGCCTAATATAGCAGCTGTATTTTGTTCACCTTCATATTTCGACATGCTCATCTGTTTTCCTAAACTTCTTTCCATTTGCTGATGTTTGTCTGTCTTCCAGGGAAACTTTCTCTTGCTTATTTCAATGTAACCACATACTGGTTGTAGTGCCTTTACAGAACCTGTGAAGAACGTAAAATAAATGTAAAAGCAACATTTCACCCAGTGTGTAGTGAACCTGCAACAGACGTGAGCTCTGCAAAAGCAATATTATGAAGTCAGAAGATCTTTGAATAATAGGGTTTTGTTCTGAGGTTGTGGCGGCCTGCCCTGCAGTGTGCATGGTCAGCCACTAGGGGCAGTCGTGTTTCAGAGCTGGCAGGCAGGTGGGCCAGGGTAGGGTTGGGCCACATGCACCGGATGCTGAGTAGGATTCTAGAAGGATTCTCTCTTTCCATGGCTTCTGTTGCCGCAAAACCGCAAACATGAATTCTAGGACAGCTTACTGAGAGAGTGTGTACCTTAAGCCTCAGAATGGGCCTCCATCCATGGTTTCATTGATTTCATTTGAATGGAATTGAACTGATATCCATGCCATGGTTGAGCTCATATACACACAGTACAGGCCAAACGTTTGGACACACCTTCTCATTCAATGTGTTTTCTTTATTTTCATGACCATTTACATTGTCACTGAAGGCATCAAAACTATGAATGAACACGTGTGGAGTTATGTACGTAACAAAAAAAGGTGAAATAACTGAAAACGTTTTATATTCTAGTTTCTTCAGAATAGCCACCCTTTGCTCTGATTACACACTCAACGCCAACAACAGGTGCTAAACACCTCTGGGAACTCCTTCAAGACTGTTGGAAAACCATTTCAGGTGACTACCTCTTGGAGCTCATCGAGAGAATGCCAAGAGTGTGCAAAGCAGTAATCAGAGCAAAGGGTGGCTATTTTGAAGAAACTATAAACACGTTTTCAGTTATTTCACCTTTTTTGTTAAGCACATAACTCCACATGTGTTCATTCATAGTTTTGATGCCTTCAGTGAGAAAATACCAATGGTCATGAAAATAAAGAAAACACATTAAATGAGAAGGTGTGTCCAAACTTCTGGCCTGTACTGTACATCATACAGTATATATACTGTATCCGCACTGACACACACACACACACACACAGCAGAACTCTTGGTTTCAACTACCTTTGCTCTTATTAGCTGTAAGAAATCAATAAAATACAGCAAGAAAATATATAACTATACTCTCTATGTGACTGTAATGTTGATCAGCATTACTAATATACTTTACGAATCGTTTTGTTTTCAATACCAAGGAGGATGAAAGCATTTGCTCTGTTGTTTTACTCAGTCTCTCATCAGTTACAGCAGGGTGCTGGGTTTGGGACACACATAATTCCTGATAGCTCTTCTTCCTTGCAATCAGTTTGAGAGGCCTGAGTTCATACTTGTCAAAATATGGTTTTGCTAAAATATGCAGCTGCGTGCCTTTAACGGGCCAAACATCCTGGCAGCTGACGGCGAGAGTGTTTTCCGAGTTAAATCGCAGTTTGGCCCGGGAAGGATTTTATCGGCTGGACAGCGATGTAAAAATCTTGGCTTATGGATTCGCGTCGGCCTACTGCTGCCATGACGACGGCATAACATGCTCAGTGAGGCGGCGCTTTAAGGTGGCGGCGGGCAACTTTACATGCCAGCTTCTCCTCCATGCTGAGGCTGGCCCAGGGGCCCTTCTCCTTCTCCTTCAGCTTCCTCTGTTCGGGGCTCAGGCTCCGCACGAAGGGCACCTCGGGAAGCGGCGTGTCCGGGCGGTTGCTGTACTGCGGCTGGGAGCAGTCAATCACGTCTGCGGACAGGGACAAACACTAGGCTGTTTAAGGAGACCCTCCTCCCCAGCTCAGAAAGCCTCCATCGCGGTGTGTGTGTGTGGGGGGGGGGACAGCCGTTACAAAGAAGCTGCTGTCATCATGGATCTGTAGAGCAGAAACGATCAAATCTGTGACTGAAACATTGTAAATCCCAGCGAGGAAGCGTATATATCAGTCACCTGAATTCATCTCCAAGTTTAAACTGGTCAATATTTTAAAATGGGATCTTTTTGATAATCACTTTGAAAAAAATACATCTAACACTATTTGCGGTAGGTAGGTTTTGGGAAATATTTTTTTATGAGATGAGTCAGACTGAAGTGTTGTTATGACCAGGTGCAAAATAAAACTGAAAGTTTTCATTTTAAAACAAAAAGAGAAAATTATGGACTTCCTGAAGAGAAAATTGGCAACGCATTAATAGAATAATGAAACAGAATTCATATTTCATCTATTTAGCCCGTCCTATCTTAGTCTCTGTGAGACACACAGATGGGTGTGAGGAAGCTGGCGGGGGTGGGGGGGCGTCGCAGGGCAGGGAGAGGCAGCATTCACCACCCCTGGAGTAAATGGGGGTTTACAGGCCTTGCTCAGGGTCCCAAGGGTGGCATCAGTCCAGCAAGCCTGAGATCTGAACCGATAACCTTCTAATCATGACCTCAGGTTCCTATCCCGCACAGCCACACCACTCCAGTAAAGGAGTAAAGCATAACAAGGTAACAACCTTCCTATTAAAAGGTGCTGCAAAAATGGATTAAATGAGCTTTTTCTCAAGGCCAGCCCAGTTCATCGATGGTTCCTATTCATAGCAGCACACATCCCATTACCTTCAGTAATATTTTTCCCATTTTCATACAGTACATTGGGGAACAGATATTAGCACATCAGCGTCCCCTGCTGGCCAGAGTTAAGGTTTCGCACCCACTACAGTCCAATAAGCACCGCTCTGCCGTACTGTTTTTGTAAAGCCCCAGGCAACTTCACAGAGACAGCCCAGCCATTCCTTCATCCGGATTAACATAAACATACATTTGTAAACAAAAATAGTAAATACATTTACCATCATTTATTATACACACTGATATGACAACACAAACCATGTTTTCAAATACAAATTTACGATGTCATTTAATTTTATGGAACTAAATGTGGTCATATAGCATTTTCATCTGACCAGAAGGGGGTGCACTTGCACACCTGGTATAATCGCCTGAGTAAAGCATTTGCTTCCGTCTTGAGATTTAGGTGTCTTGTGACACCGAGAGCGTTTATGCGCGCCGCTGCCTGGTAGGTCACCTTTGCCGTGAGCGGCTAGCGTGCGCTGGCCGGTGGACAGTCCTCTCCAGGGCGCGCATCCCCAGGTGGACGGTCCTCTCCAGAGCGCGCACCGCAGACCGTAAGCAGCTGCTCGAGACGCCAGCATCTGAACATGGAATGGCGTTTCTATCCAGTTCATGGTTGCGACATATGGAATTATCACTTGAAAACGAGTTTAAGTTAGTAACGTTTCATTTTATGAACGTCAAGGTTGCGTTTAATATACCAAATTGCTCGTTATATTGTATTTATTTAATGGATAAATAAGAAATAATAATCAAGGTCAGACTGGAACTAGCCCGAAGAGTTAGTTCTCAAGTAATGCGTCCAGGTATATTTCTTGAAGAAAAAAAATAATGTATTGCTTTGATTTCCGGAGACGGTTAATCACATCCCCTGAGAAAGAGCAAGGGCATCCACGTCGCCCACATCCTCTGTAACGTCCGTTATACGTGCGCTCTTTGCGGCCGTCTGCTGCCACGGACGGTATTAACAGGTGGCTGAGTCAGATTCAAGTGTGCTTGCATATGGTGTGCAAGCCGGCACGTAGCATTCAAAATTACTTAAAATTGTGCGGATGGAGGACATGTAGCATGTGATAAAGTTACATCACGTACGGTAATACCTTTAATAATCAAAATAAACTATTTCCCCCTGCCCAAATATGTGCTAAACAGGTGCAAAGTTGAGGCACAAATCAACAACAACGAATGCATTTGAAGAATGTCTGTGTAAAGAATATATTATACCACACTGGGTTCTAAGACCATAATGGGTCTTTTTGCATGACGTATATTTCTATGTTGTCGAAATAAAATACATATATGCTTTAATTTTACCTACAAGTGTGCAAAGTGAGTTTTATTACGAAATACGCAATACGTTTATAAAGCGGGTACATCCAAACACGGCTCATTTTTAACGGGACGTCTTACAGTTTTTTACGGGCAACGCACTTTTAGATTACTCCAAACATCTCAGGAAGGATTAATTGCGGGGACACATCAGAAGCGCCACCAGAATCGAGCAAAAACATTTATTATATTTCATAACTCAAAGCTAGTTATCCGTTTATATAATATCATATGGTAATATCAATGTCCGCTTATAGTATATACAGTACATAATATATAATCATAGTATGCACCTATTACGCAGAAACAACAGTTGCATTTTAGGTAAAGACAAATACAGCAAAAAGTACTGACGACTAATTAGTTTCTGTAATTAAAGGTAAATAAATACCGCTAGTTCTTTCCGTCCTTGGTCTCAGGGAGTGTCTACGTGCATTTGCTGTCGTGCTCTATGGTCCGTGTTTATTTATTGTGCAGGTTTAAAACTGAAGTCAGGTGTCTCGCGCTACTAAGTCACGCAACCAATCGGAAGCTTTCCTGCGGCCGTCCCGCGGACTATTTCCAGCCCTCATTCCAAAAGTCAGACGTGCTCGTCGTTTTATGCGTCATACCGTTAAAGGACGAATAGTTTACCGTGGGCGATGCGCTCAAATGTGCGGAACTATCAAATGACATTCAACAGGAAATTATTCAAGTCTACCAAGTCTTGAATTTCGCATTTGTGCAATATGAGTAAATTTACTACTCTTATTTTCTTATATCTCTTGTTCACAACTGAACTCTACGCTATTAACAAAAAAAGGTAAAACATGTTTTAAAAGCGCACTACCTTGTGTTCGGATTAGACTCCGATAAAACGAGTCTCTCTTTGAGATGCCACAGTAGTTCAAGTCATTTTAAGTTACATTGGAATTCCCATATCCGCTGATTCTGTAACTGCGGTATAAGTTAACCGTGGTTTACCGAGGCCCGAAAACATTCCTAGGAGGGTGGGTACAGACAATAGGCTAAGATATGCTTTAAGGAGTAAAATGACACATTCATGTAAAAACGTGTAGAAGATATTTTTCATTGCTCCATCATCTTGTTGAAGGTTAAGCAAAAACATCAAGGTCCTATTTATTCGAGAGAGACCGCACGTTCACATCAGACGCGCTGCCGGTCCTGTGACACAAACGGCGCACCGGCTGCTCCTATTTTTGGTAGCCTACAGTTTCCTTTCTAAAATCTTGGCAAAGCTCATTTCTTTCCAGCACCGCGTTACCACAATACAAATGGCGGATGTAACAAGAAACGCTACTCGGCCACCCAATTGATACGCTATCTATAGTAAATGCATTATTACAGTCAGCCAGGTGTAGATGGACAGTAAGTAAATTTAACTTGTGATTCAGCCAGTATTAGCTATCATATATTGGTCCTTCACAGGAGCTATATTACCCTTCTGTTTGAATGCATAGGCCCACAGATAAACTTGTTTTTTACAAGGAGTATTAGAATTTCATCTTCCTTTTTGGATTAAATCCAAATCCACTTTCGTTTTTAAGATGTCGATACAATGGGTTTGGCATGTATATGTAAAAATACCATTGTGTGGAGTTTCGTCACATTTCACCAGCTAGTAGCCTATAGCAGGTTTGACGCAACACAGGTCTCTTGGGTTAAGTCCTGTAACTTAATTTTATTGATCGGAATGGTCCCTGGACCGAATCATCACCCTGTTACCCATCTTCTGCCCTGTGGAACACCATGGAGGTCCCCACGTGCCCCCTCCATCATAATCATTGATCAAAAAGTGACATGTACTTCAGAAACAAAAGATCAGGGAAGCATGCAGCTGGCAACGATCACATCTCACCCACCACGCTCACTGTGCATGATTGTGCCGACCCACTACTATACGGCCTCGATTTTTGCGCCTTCAAAATACGAGTCCATGAGTAGCTCTCAATCTAACCATCCACTGTACAAGTTTCATACCCTTATTGACTCATTTGCATCATACCCAAGGGGTCCGCAAATTTATTCACTTGTTTACATTAAAAGATAACGGATGTTGGTTCAGTAGCATCGTTTATTTTTCAATCGGCAAAATAAAAACAAAAACTACAATACCATTAATGTCATCTCCATGCCAGTTATGTGCATTTACAACCAATAAAAAGTTTCCCTTCTGTAACATCATACGTCACAATAAAACAATAAAAAATCTGCAGTTTTACAAACATGATTTTACGTTTCCGTACACAAAAAATATACCTTTCTCTGGCACTTAAGTGTCCTCAATATGAACGTTTCTATTATTTACAGTACAATCAGTACTTTAAAAGGGTAAAACAGACGCGTTTTTGCTGCATGCCCCGAACGAACCGAAGAACAGGTGCACTGTGGGTATTCAGACAGCGGCTGCTCATTGCATTGCTTTGATCGTTAAAAATATTACACTAATATTTTAATGCATAAGACAAGTACATCCATCATTCCCCTCCAAATCCTGTTAATTCAAATCTGCAACTATATAAAAAAAATAAATAAAGCTTTGAATGATTATCATTTTACAGTATATTTCAAAGACATTTAATCAAAATACAGACCCAGACTTCGGGGAGAAAAAAAAAATCCATCTGAAATCAGGCAGCAGTCGTATCCACTTTGTACAGTTTTGGATTCTTGCTTTAAATCCACGGTCGCATTCATCTGAACTGTTCGCAAAAGGTTCTCCTTCCTAGCAGCACAAGCCGGAGGACAGAAGGCACTCATGACACAGGTGTGGCCAGTGCCCCCTCACCGCCCCCTAATCCTGCATAAACTCTGGGGGGGAGAGTCTTGGGGATCCCATACATGCCCTAACATGTGGGTCTCAATCTGGACAACTGTTGTCCTGCCCCAGTCTCAAAAATCTCTATTTTTCTATTAGGAGGCAAGAATGGAGTACAAAGGTACTAAAAATGGCAAGGTTATCATAACAGACCCCCCCCCCCCCTCCCCAAATGGGACAGTAGCCAGAAGGGGGGGGGGGGATTAAAGAATAAATCTCCAACAGCTCTCTGCTTCATTGTTTCAGTCAGCCATCGACATTCCAGACCCAGCTCTCCGGCACGACACCTGAAACCCAGGGAAAGCGCCCTCTGTCCCCCCCCCCCCCCACCCCGCTACAGCAGCATCACATGTCACTCAAGTCATAGCAGTCTATCACTCCACCTCGCTCCCCTTCCTGATGGCACCTGCGGGAGACAGACAGGAAGGAGGAAAGGCGATGGTCACTAACCATCTCGGGACAGAATTTTAGTACAATCACACGAGGACAGAATTAGCGCAGCCTGTGATTGGCCAGCCAGTGGTCATGTGGACAGAGTGGGAGCACCAACCTTCAGACTGTCCCAAAGTCTTCGTGAGTGGTGGGTCGAGCTGTAGGAACAACATCCTTGTTAAAGCAACAAGACTCTGCTCGATTTATGAGAACTGTGTCTGGGTGTTTGTCACCTAATAAAGCCACTCCTACAGTCGCAGCCAATCAGAATGAGGAACGGGAGAGCGTGCAGAATTTGAACGTGCGTGTGTGCGTCTGTGTCTCTGTGTGTACATACCTCACTACTATTAATATTCATGTCTCCCCTCAAAAGAAAAAAAAAAAAAAGGCTGTTAAAAAGGATTGCTCACCAGCGCCCTCTTGGGTTTAAGTTCTGTAACAGCAATGCCATACACAGGATGCCTGGAGAATACTGATCCAGGGGCAAGCCCGGCGTGTGGGAATGTGGCATGGCGAGGTGGCAAGTGGCTGGAATGTGGTTTGAGTGGTGCTGTATCAGTGTGCTCATTGGGTTCGCCATGTTATGGGGCTAGGAGGCAACTCCAAAATGACCCTCTCACATCTGCATTCTCTGTCCGGTGCCCATGGTATTTTGCATAGAGAGAGTAGCCCTTCACTAACAGTCCATGTCATTACCATTTTAGGCATCCTCTAGACTTCAGGTTAAAGTTTAACATTAAAGGGCTGTTTACAATTTCCATGCAGCAAGATGTACCCTGTGCACCCTTCTGCGCCCTCACTCTGTCCGTTCACGCCTCCAATCTGCCCTTTCCGCTAACCAGCTGTTGCCTGACTATGAAGGGCTGTCACCTGCTGGACAGCTGCCCCTTGTGGCCAAAGACGGTTAATGCATTAGTTAATAATAAAGAGCTCTGCCGATTTCATGCTGCGGACAGTGTTTGGACCGCAAACCAATTAGGGATTGAGAGGTGCTCATTTTAAACTTGCTGCACCGGGACAATGAAACTCCTGTTTCTATATTAATAGATTTGTACCACATTCAAGCCGATTAAAGCAGGACTCACAGAAGCCAAATGCCTGGAGCTAAATTGTACCGTACGCGTTCTTGTTTAAATTTAAGCCCAGTAGTTTAGATTATTATGATCGGTCTTGTTTACACCAGAGTGGCCCAGTTAGCTTCCCAGGAATGACGCGGTGGCCAAACCGGGTCACTATGAAGGTTAGTATCCGACCCGGACCTACAAACAGGCCTTTAGCGGCGACTTAGCGACACAACAGCCAGGCAGGCAGGCAGGCAGGCAGGCAGGCCGGCCGGAAGCTCCACTCCAGGCCAAGGTGCCAGGCGGCACCCCTACCTGTGGGGACCCATGGGTAGGGGTCAGGGAGGGGGGGGGAGGAGGAGCTCGGCTCGGGTTCCCAGAGGTTCAGGAATGCTGGGCGTCTATACCTGCCGGCGAGAGCACCAGGGCCTGCAGGATATCCGACAGAGACACGATGCCCACGATTCTGGCCTTTTCGTCCACCACCACCAGCCGATGGACCTGGGTTTTACAAACCACACCTATAAGCGGGACTGGACCCCCGCACGGGCAACAGAAGTTCAGCTCGAGTCCCCATGACGACTACGGCGACGCCGACCTCCGCCTTCACGATGCGGTCCACGATGGTCTCCAGCGTCTCCAGCCTGTTGCACTTCATGACGCCCTCGAAGTACTGGGAGCGGTGCCGCAGGGCCTGGGTCACGCTGATGTCCAGGTTGTTGTAGGTCTTCTCGGCCGCGAGGTTCTGCACGGATGCGGGGCATGTCAGTGAACGGCCCGGGAAACGGGCCCGCGCTCACATCTCATCACTGTTACGGCGTCCGATAACAGAGGCACGCCAGGGCGATATAAAGGATACTCACTATGACGTCGAACTTTGAATAAATGTCGACGACCTTGCCTGGAAGCAAAACAAATTGAAGGCAATTAAAGGGAGATCTTTCACGAGGGTTCCGGCGGGTCCCGGAAAGGGTTAAACGAAGCAGCACCAGTACCGGACTCGTCCACCACGGGCAGGGCAGACACCCTCCTCTCCACGAAGATGCTGAGTGCCTTGATGATAGGCGTGTCGGGGTGGATGAAGGCGATGTTCTCGTAGGTGCCGATGCCCAGCTCCTGTAGCTTCTGCTTCATGAAGGCAGGTTTTGGCATCTCGCAAACCTGGAGGCATGGGAGGACGGTCTGGACTTTTGTAGACCACACCAGCTGCAGTATTTCACTTTGTATGTTTATTTTTAAAAACTGGGGCACGAAATGCTGTTGCTGGCCCCTGCTGGTCCATGGGAGAACTGCATTTTGCACAGGGGCATAGCGTTACGGCAGGGTGTGTATCGGGGCAGGTTACAGTAACAATCTCTGGAGCGCCGCGCTGTGAGACCATTAATCACTGCGAGAGTATCCGGCGTTCGACCAATCACAGGAGCTGAGCGCCTGATTTCGTCAGCATTAACCACTGACTTATGAAGCAGCTACCGTGACAGTAAACTTCAATCAAACCCTGCTGTTACACGTTTTGCAGATAAAAAGGGAATCTGGATCACAAAGAACTGAATATGAAGAACTGGAAAGTAAAATGTAATAACCATAACAGTCCACTAGAGGGAGGATGTCTGTTCTTTTACAGAATATACTCTCTGAGGCTTATTGGTAACAGAAACAAATGTAGGA
This sequence comes from Pollimyrus isidori, assembly GCA_019775955.2. Lineage (NCBI taxonomy): Eukaryota > Metazoa > Chordata > Actinopteri > Osteoglossiformes > Mormyridae > Pollimyrus > Pollimyrus isidori. Next base: position 18,811,048 of record JABFDZ020000001.1, read on the forward strand.
TCACGCAGGCCCACAGCCAGTGTTTATGGACACTGAGAGAGATGCTGAGATCTCCCTCTGTGCCTTGTCCCCCCTGGGGCCCCCTCTCCAGCAAAGCAACGGCATTCCAAAGCTTTTATGACTTGCACAGAGATAGTGTTAAGAG
>JABFDZ020000001.1:18862275-18897040 GCA_019775955.2 Pollimyrus isidori
CCTATTAGCTGCGACCGTGCTTCAGTGTTACCGCGTGCTTCAGTGTTACCGCGTGCTTCAGTGTTACCGAGTGCTTCGGTCCTTTGGTAGCTGCCTGCTAGACAGTCGATCGCCACTCCCTTACGCACAAGTAATAGTAAATCTGTGATTAATTATCATTTCTTCCATTTAATGATCTGGCTGCCAAGGCTCTCTTATTGGCTGGACCCTACCTAGGAGACTGGTGCATTTTAGTATGACCGATAATAACCAAGACAATTGTAATGATAAAAAGAGTAGCCATACTTTGCTTTAAGCTGCGACTTTTACCCACACTCAGCATTTTACAATTTATACACCTATTAACATGGCCTGTAATGATAGTAACCAAGTCCCCTTTTTATTGGGCCCTGGTGAGCCCCTGGCCTGCAGTTGGTGGTACAGTGGTTCATCACCAAGCCAAGACTCTTCCTGGACACCCCCTTAACAAGCTCGAATGCACCCCCCCCTAATATGCCGATATGGCCAGGAAAGAGGGACGAAGACCCCCCCCCCATGACCAGGAAAGAGGGATAGAGAAACTACCACCACCACACACACATACACGCGTACTGGGTGGCAGGGCTATCTAGCCAGCTGGTTGGATTGCATTTCTACTCACCCACAGACACGAAAGCCATTGCAAACGTATATAAACGGGAATGGGCTACAATAGGTTTGATCACATAGCGCATTGTTACAAACAAGTACAATATAGATAAAACACCTAAACAATAAACTCCAGTGTCAAGTGAAACATAACAGGATCCATCACACATCCAGACAATAGCAGACAAAAAAAAGAAATAGGATTGTGAAAGTCTGTGGGTTTCAGACATCAGTCAAACAGACAAGTTAACAAGCAACAAGCCAGCACTGCTTCAGGGTGGATGATCCGCCAAGGACCTGGATATATATTTTAGCTGTAAAGCAGCAAAGGGTTCCAGACCTGCCCCCGCCACCTCAGGGGAAAGTCTGGAACACGACGGCAGCGTGGAGGTGAGGTGAGAGAAGAGATGCACGACGAACAGGGGAAAGTGTGGATTCTCTGAGCTGTGGTGTCACTGCCTTTGACACCACATCCAGGTTTCCATGAACAAAACATACATAAAATGTTTAGACTGTGACCTCAGTTTAGTCCAAAGGAGTAGTATCTGGAAAATGGAGGAGTCAGATTCAGCATGAGGAACCTTCGTCTTATTTTAAAAAAGGACGTTTTTTTCTCCCCACAAATGCAGGGTAGTTTGAGTCTTAAGAGCAGGTTAGGACGTAGTGACTGTGACCAGAAGGTTGCTGGTTCAAATCCCAGCAGCATAGCATTTTCACTGTGGAGCCCCCAGTTGTCCCAGGGACTGATGAAATCAGCTTTTTCAAACATGCTTTAAATAAAAGTGCCCAATAAATTTAAATTTTTTGGTGGTTCCATAACTGTGTTTAGACACATTTTCCAGACGGGCCTGACACTCAGTCCTCTGTGATTACCGCCAGGCCAAAGGGGCGTTGGCTACCTTGCCACCAGAGGGCATGTTTTATACATCTTACCATCTCTATACTTCTCACAGACGGCACGCATACAAGCCTCGTGCAGATGACAAGCTGATGGTCCTTCAACAAGAAGTGTCTTCAAACTGTCTGTGAGTCATTCTGTATATTATATAAAAATCTGCATAAATATAACGAGGAGTCAGCTACAAGGGGTCAACATACAGGACATGGAACCTGAGTGCTGACTATGTGCTTTTTCACAAACATGAGCGTCTCACCTGCACGTGCCGGGGCAGGCTGCATTTCAGGGAAGGTATGATAGACAGCACAAGGAAGAGTGTACGAGGCGTCCAGAAATGGGAGGCATTTCTCCACAGCAAAATATGCATACAGTGCCATATTTGGTGGGATGCTGACCAATATCCCTGAGATAATCACTGTTGCATGACACAGAAACATTTCAATGCTAGCAGCTCAAAACACTGTTTGCTGTGCAAGGTTAGTGGACATAGAAGTTACCGTAAACTATTGCCGTGACTTGATAAATAGATACAGGCAGACGATGGAATTGAGTGAGACTCGCTCTCTGGTTGATGGGTTCTACACCGCAGATATTTTTCATTATAATTTGACCCCAGTGAAACACATCCAGTGCTTAGCAGACATGATGATGAAGGTAGCGCCAACAGAGCATGTAAATTGTCAGTAAACTTCTCCGAGGATTTTTGTTCTCCCATCACCAGTTGAGACGCAGCGGGGGTGAAGAGTCCAGTCACTAGGTTGCCAACATTCTTCACAACCTTTGGCGCCCATCACAGACTTAGCCTCTGACACAAAACCACAGGCTATTGGGCAAACAGAGAAGCAGTTATTCTTGCAGTATATAATAAACCCTGATTTTAAATGAATATTATCTGGGGGATGGTGAGAAGTTTAGCGGTTTTGAATGCCTACGATCTGCAAATTGCTGGTTCCAATCCCATGGTCGGCGGAGTGATGCTACCCTTGGGTCTGTGAGCAGGGCCCTTAATTGCCCATCCCGTTAAGTCTCATCCTGCCTTCTGTGAAATGTACGTCGCTTTGGCTCAAAGTGTCGATAACACAGTTATACAATTCATACCCATACCACCACGCTCTGCCCCTGGCACTCAGACAGACTTTTGCATGCTCAAAAGAAGACAATAAGCCTGTCGAATCCGTCGCCTACAGAACTTGCAAATCCTATTTTGGCAGGACGAGTGGGCTGAAGGGGCTCCGGAGAAAGTGGGTGGTGGTTAAGGGTGGCGGGGGTCGGGAGTGGCTGAGTGTGCCGCACGTGGTGAGGTCAGAGAGACTGCCCTCGGCTGGCCGCCCTGCCGGCATCGAGATGTCAGTCGCGCTGGACGACAGTAACCAGACTGTCAGAGACACAGTTGACCTCTATGTGAAACTCCAAAAGCAAGCACGAGCCGGTGAGGGAGGGTGGGAAGACGGGATCAAAGCAGGCGCAGGGTGTCTCTGCCAGGCTGACAGATGCCAGGCCCATGCAGAGGGAGAAGGGAGCGGGATCCAGAAGGGTTAGGACCCTTATATCCCTTCCACCTGACCACAGGTTGTCCACTAGTCTGATTACACCATACTATAGAAGCCTGGTAAGACTGGTCATAGACTGCACTGCTGTGTGTGTGTGTGTGAGAGAGAGAGAGAGAGAGAGAGACAGTGGTTCTCAAACTCACTAGAACTTGAATTTCTTGAAAGTCAAACAAACTAGTTTGACCTAGAACTCGATCTGAATCAGAAATTGAACAGTGAACGCTGGCGTAATATAAACTGTACGCGCCAGGAAATGAGTCAGACTACAATGAAATTACTTACTTGAATGCCTTCTTCATAGACTAGACGATTACCCAAATAAAGCAGCGCAACATTACAGTAACTAACAATAAATAAATGCTCTAATGCACACAAGTGGTTTGTGTCATTTTTAAAAAAATTATTTTACCAGGTAAATTAACTGAAAACCAGTTCTCACTGCTTTACGTGATATTTGGGAGAAATATCAGCTTACGCATCGGAACCGCCTAGGATACAAACGTCATGGGATACTAAACGCTTGAGCCAATAAGGACAAAGGTGTGTCCTCACGGAAGCCGTTCCAGTTTTTGCAGTCGCGTGAGAGGTTGCAGTGCATCTAACCATAATGCATTGTGTCAGGATCAGAATGCATTTCTTTAAGCCAGCGCTGTAAGAAGAAGTCGAACGCATCCAATGACCAGACTGGGGAAACAAACTTAATACAGAGGCCTAATGACAACAACCAGAAACAGCTGATCGCACGAGGATCCCACATGAGGTTAATGAGGAGGCGTGGCACACAGAATGAGCAGACGATCGGGGCAGGACAGGGGTAATGCTGGAATAAGATCTTTATCGTTTTGGAAGCCATTAAGAAAAAATGTTCTTGTTTTATCCTGTTCATTTTGTGTTTAAATGCTTAAAAAAAAATTTGGGGGCTGGGAACCAATTCATTGGTTTTCCATTATTTCTTATGGGAAAAATTCAAATCAGAACTCGAACTTTTTAGGATTGGATCCGGAGTCTGGAATGGATTAAGTACCACTGAGTGAGTGCGTGTGTGTGCGTCCTCTGCTAGGACAAAAGACGTGTAAAATACCAACAAGCATTTTTCTAAACGGGCAAGTTTTTCATGCTCAGTAGGGGGCACTGATGCAGGACCCGACTGTTTCTTTTCCAAAGCTACTTCAACAGCGTCAGATGCCTTCAGCCCAGGTGGGTGTGTTGAGTCTACTATCCTGGTGTTTTTTCCACCAACACGTGTACTAAGACCAGACAGGTGACACAAAAAAAACCACACCATCCTGACGATTATGGTATGGGCCAACAACGCAGCAACACTGGATTAATATCTTTTTGTTCAACAAGGGGTAAATTACGGAAAACAAGAGACAGTCGTATAAGAAAGAGCTACTCTCTACCTGGAGCTTCATGCAAATTATCCTTAGTGGTTTCAAACTTTATGGCTGCAAACACTTTCCAAAAATCAGGAGAAGGTCACAGCAGGTCCTGTAGGAGGAGGGCTCATCTGGTACATTCCCATGGGAGAATTTCATCATTATCTAGTAGAATACCTCTTTATCCTTTCATAACATTCAGTTAGTTTGAAATTCAGGACAAAAATCAGGGAATTGCAATGGTAAAATGGATTATAAAATTTTATCGAGAGTTTCTGGAAGTCTGGAGAAGAATTAACCTCCTAAAAATGTTAGCATTAAAAAAAGGCATTTCTGATAACTTTATCAAGACATGCCTTGGCAAGACTAAACAATATCATGGGGGTTACTGTTCCTCTAAAGAAAACAATAGCCATGAATATTTATAGCAAGAGAGAAAAACAGCTTGATTAAAATATGAGTTCTAACCAGAATGTACATTTTGGGGGCTTAACAGACACGCAAAGGAGGAGAGCAAAGGATCACAGCACATTCCAGAGTGAAACCGAAGCACCCCATCAAAACACAAAGAATGTTTTGTTAGATGAGCAAACGCATGGTAACAAGCAAGAACCTTGGGCTCAGACATGTACCTGGGCCTCCAAGACAAACATCTGCTCACTAGCAGGCCGGCATGGCACGCCGGGCACAGCGGGAACAGGAAAACGCGGTTTGTTCGGCCAAATGTCCGCCCACGCCCCCCCAACCAAACCCTCATACCTGTCCACCAATCACAAGCGAGCTTTGCAGAGCAAGGAGGTTCCACCCAATGTTCCTGTCTGAATAGATTTCCATGGGGTCTGTACATGTTTCTTCTCATAAAAAGAGCAGTAAACTACTCGTAAAACTACAACAAAAACAATTCCAATTCGCTAACAATACAAACTATTTGCAAACTATTTAAACTGCTCTGCAAATTAAACTCATAGTTCTTTCAAAGCATGTAATTCGGTGGGGAAAAATACTGAACAGGGCCCAATGTGAACAGTCATTGTCAACATACCACTTAACAACAAAAAAAAAAAAGTCTTTAACCCATATGTGACATTGTGATATAGTGGAGGGCAGCTACTTAATGTTTGCGGGGGGGAGGATAACTTGCACAGGGTGTTGGTGGCATCTTGTAACTGAAAGGTTGCTAGATGAAATCCAAAGGGACAAGTGTGCATCCCTCACCATGAGGCCACCTGTACTGCAGGGCGTAACAAACACCTGCATTTGACTGGTCGGTCAGCGGATCACCTGACCCATTGGCGCATGGTAAAAGGTGTGTCCGTTTGGGTGACACGTGCCCGATTTCATGGCCTGTTCTCTGAGAGTTGAGGGCCCCGATCACTTCTCAAGTTTGCAAGAAACGTTTAAATCGATTTGAACATGGTTGTCCGTATGCTCTTCGGCATTCGTCTTGCGTGCATGATCACCGATGGACGGTTCTCTCTCCGGGTAAACACTTGCCCTTTTATGGCGGATCTTTCAGGGTGACGCGTCACTAAGATCCGGTGGGAATGTGTCTGTGCCAGTGGACTCTGGGATGACATGCGGCCACTCCCATGTCAGCACATTCCAGAACTGCACTTGTCCAGTGGTGATGGGCGACGTGGTAATGATCAGAGGCGGCTTCCTCAGCCAGACGTGAAAATAAGAACAAAGCTGCTACACGAAGAGCAGAATGTTTGAACAAGATAATCGAAGCAGCACTGAAAACAAGCGTGTCTGACTTCACAATTAGAAGAACTACATCTATCCTTCCCGTTCCTATAAGGAGAACTTCATTAGGACTTCACAGAAGGGTGTGACAGGCCTGTTGTTGATAACAGTACGGACTCCATCATATACTGGGTTATATTAAGCCGCTATCCAGCTTCATAAATGATTTAACCGAATCACTTATCATGCAGAACCTGTATGAACGCAGTTTGTAAATAAATAATTAGCGTGGAGCCTTTTTAAAACTGTACCGTGCATCTTGGCAGCAGCTGTGGTGGCGATACGTTTGTTTGCAATGTGAAATTCCGAAAGGTCTAGACTCCCTGCTGTAGAGTGTGAAGCCCTCAGTCCCAACCGGGTGCCAATTCTGAGCCAAATCAGACGGCTTGGAACCCGAGAGAGGGGTCTGGTAACTAAAAAAAGAGGGTAAATGTCAACAAGGTCCCGCATCAGTGCCCCCTACAGGGCCGTCAGGCAAATGCAACTGACGCATGTCGAAAGCCCTTGATAGCCAGAGACACAGCCTTGTTAAGTTGGGCCCCCAAGTCTCCTCCAAGCCACAGAAAGGGGGAGATTCCCATAGCTTTCCTCGAAAAAACACTTGTAGTCCAACTTCGAGCATCACCGTTTCTCAGAATCTGGATCTCAGAAGCAGTACAAAGTGCCGTAACCAGAACCATGTGTGGATGTCCAGAGCCTGCTCCCAAAAACTGTGTTTCTAAAGATAGTAACATCAGGGATCCAGGAGCATTTAAAGACAGTGCACAGCGCCAAGCACAGCATACCACATGGGTCCAAGCGTGTAGTAGTTCTACCATAAATGCCAACATTGGTTTTATGTGATATTTTTCCTTATGGTTATAATCTCTTCATTTTGGTAATGATGTCACTGAGGTCATGCCAATGGAGTGCCTGTAAAATGACCTAATGGATATACTATAACAAGCACTAAAACTAATCTTTATTTGCCTTAGGTACAAGTAGATAGGAGCTTGCTAGTTCTCACATAGTCCACCTTGCTCTTCTTGTTTAAAAACATACACACACAAACATACAAGTGGGTGTGGATGGTTAGGAGTACTCCTGGCTCAAAGACCCAACAGTGAAATCTCTCTGATGATCCGAACACTGGAACTGGTGACCATCTGAGCACAGGCACAGAGGCCTAACCCACTGAGCCACACAAAGCCCCCCCCCCCCCTTCAGTTAACTAGTCGGTCTCAGCTAACTACCCATGGATCAGTCAAACAGCAGATTAATCTTTGCTTGCTCCCCCGACGCAGGACGTCACCGGAAAGTAGGGAACCTTTGAGGAAAATCAGGGCTACGATCAGATAATATGGCAGCAGGGACCTTAAATTCCTGTCAGTGGGGTGTTAAAGTTTCAAGAAGCTGCAAAAAAAAAAAAAAAAGTTCAGGGAGGGCAAACTGGAAACTAAGAAGCTCATATTCGGTTCCCGTTCCTTCATCGACAGCTTCAATCATATACTGTAGTAACATATACTATAATAAAAATAACGCCCCCCCCCCCACACACACAGTACTGGGTCACTCCTCCCCGCTGAAACACTGCACTCAGCATAAATCGATAGGTCAAAAGCCGCCTGAACTGTAAAGCACTCTCGAATTACTCCAAGGTCTCATCCTGACGGGAAATACATTTTTACACATCTCCCCGTTCATCTTTTAATTGAAAACCTTGTCATGAAACCTAGGGGATAGCGCCTCAAATCCATGACCTGGTCACATGCCGAGGACCTTGGGCCACGGAACAAGCCCCGCAGACGCCACACCAGACCGGCGGTGCGTCATGCGATGTCGACTCGTGACGCTACTTGGCTCTTGAGAACAGTGACCTCAATCCCTCCCCCCCCAAACAGGGTGTGCATGAAGTCCCTTTATTTCGTCTCAAATGTGAATAAAAATGGCAAACCGATATTTAGAAAAACTTCAAGTGGATAAGCAGCAAAGAAACCACAGCTCCTATAACTTCAAAAAATTCTGGAGCCAGAGGCCGTTTGTGCAAGACAAACAATCCTTTGCAAAAATTCCTAACTGCATCAAGCAGACTTTTTTTGGTCCACCTTCAACGTCCTCCCATATCATGAAAGGATTCCTCTCTTCAAGAAGGTCGCAAGTCTCTGCTTCTCTACTGATAAACATTGACCAACCCATTGACACCGAGTGGAGCAGGGGACAGAGATTGCCAGAAGGTCACCACAGGGTCGTACTCCTGGTAGATGCGCTTCAATGACCTGTCTGTGCATTTTACGAGTGTCAGTGTGAAAGATTTATGATTATACTGCAATATGTTAAATCAAAACATGGTTTCATTATCTATGGAAACAAATGTGGAAATCACTTTTGGATTGTCCATCCATTTTCTGCAACTGCTAGTCTCAGGGTCACAGGGGGTATGGGAGAAAATCCCAGAGGCTAATGGGCACAAGGCAGGGAACAACCCAGGATGGGGTGCCAACCCATCACAGGGCACCCCATTCACTCACCACTTCTGGAGCGGATACATAAATTAATATGTTTAAAAGGCTCTCTTTTCATTGAAGTTCAAACATCTAAGCCGGGGGAAGTTGGTGGTGCAGAAGGCAGTGCTATCGTTTGGCAACCAGAGGGTTGCAGGTTCGAGCCTCGCTTACTCCTGACCCCATCAAAGTGTCCTTGAGCAGGACACAAAACCCCAAATTGCTCCTGGTGTGCAGGTTGGCACCTTCCATGGCAGCCTCCGCCACCGGTGTGCAGATGGGTGAATGTCTTTCACTGCAACTCCCAAATTAGATGATTAGTTAAAGGACTGATTGGCTGAGGAGTCCTCACACCTGGGTTTGAACAGCTGACCTAAATGTTATCCCGAATATCCCAAATACACTGGTTCCTTGCGGATAAGATTGGCCATTCCTGGTTTAAACAATAAACAGGTGGAATTATCTGTGAGAATTTCACACAGTATTTATTCAGCGGATGCCTTTACGCAATGGGATGCATATTTTTCAGAACGCAGTTCAGCCCATTCTTGTAGCTTTTGGGAATTGAGGTCCTCACTCAAGGGTCCGACGGCAATTTCTGCTGACCCTGGATGGGATCTGAACTGTCAACCTTCTGATTTCAGACAGGCACGGCCTCATAAACCACTAAGCCAGACACCACCAATAGTGTTATGTTATGCTGCGATCCGGTCATGGTTTCAATTCACATCAGGGATATACGGAAAGGTAAAATGGGAGATCAAAAAAAAAAAAAATTACTGTGCACATAAACAGAGCCTAAGCAGGTACACAGGGCATACGAATGTCGGCGTGGCAAAACGGAGATGGATTTAGCACAGAAGAAAACCATCTTCCGTGCATTTTGATATTCTGCCTCCGATAAACCTCCGAGGGGGTGTGAGACCTCATGTATGTCACCATGTCAACCCCGATTCCACTGTCATGTTCACAGGATGAATGGTTTACAAACCAAATAAATAAAAATGAATGGCTTTCAGTATTCTCAGTGCTGAAGATGATAGACAATTTAAGTCAACATGCACCCCAGGGCTACCCAAGGCCGAATCCTGAAGGACACGAGGGGTTAAGGCTGTGGATGTTAAAATGAAGAAGCGGGCGGACTTCTGGCAGCCTCAGTGCGGCACTGCGACCATGACTCAATAGCTTAGAGCAACTTTCGCCGTTGCAGATGTTTCCTTGACTTCCAGCTTTTCTCCCAGCGCCCCCTGCTCTACCCGACGTCCCCGAAGCGACAAAATGCAAAAAAAAAAAAAAAAAAAACAAAAAACATATAACAGCGATGGACAGATAATGGAGGAGCCCCCAAAGCCACTTTTTCGTTGGGGCCTCGGGAACAAACAGCCTGGGCCAGTAGAAACGCGCGTTGGGCTTCAGCCAAGGATACATCCCGACCCCATAAATCAGCTGCATTACCATCACCGGGTGCATTCCAGCTTGCTGCAGTAGGGCAAGTCAAACGGAGCGCACTGTACCTGAAAAGCGAGGACAGCGAGTTATAGGCTACAGCTTATTTGTGTAGCCATATCGCTACAGTTGTTCTATTACAGTTGTTCTATTGTGTTCACATCGTTCCCCGGATTACTGCAATATCTGTTTACATCACCTCTCTTTTCCCCCCGTTTCCCCTCCCTTTTTTTACCAGTTTGCACAGCCTTATCTAGTAGCCTACCACTATTACCTAGTTGGCTCATTGACAGCTCCTTGCTCGCGATTCGACAAAAGAGTCTGGTAAATAAATTACCGCAAATGAGAATCTTGAGGCATTTTTTTAAACCCCCATTTTTAAAAAAGAACATAAAATATGTATCCATTATGTTAACGCTTAAAACATGAATACTTATCTAATATTTAAGCAAACAATTAATGAGTCAGTCGTTGTCAGAATTGAAACAAATGCCTTCTTAATTAATCTCTTACTTGTTGTTTTAGGGGGAAGCCTAAAATTTCCTTGGCGTGACAAGTCCGTTAATTACAGCCGGCCTGGAGCTTCCCGTGGCTTTACCCACTAAGCATAATGGCAAAGTCTCTGATGTAGACCCTCGCTTTTACTTGAAACGGACCAAACCTGAACCGCGATGATCTCGGGTTAACACCATCTGCTCAGCGGAGTTAGGTCTGCAGTAATGTTGTGCAAAACACATTTTACATTACAGGCATTAGAGCGCGACCCACGGCGCCGTTCAAAGTGCACCGCACGCTCATCGATAAGCGCACACCCGCCACCTCCGTCCAAGGCTTATCGCATCACACGTGGGACATATTTACCGGAGGACATGCATAGTGAATATGTGGCAACAGAGATCCGCAGACATCCCTGAACTGGTCACGTGTAGTTATTATGGTCTTTCTAATGCTGGCACCAACAGGGACTATTTTTAAAGTATCTCCTATCAGTTAAATTAAGCAGGACTATTGTTTGTCACATGAACGATTCTAGAATGTGACACTGTTGGAGACCCCAAGAAATACGGGGCGAAATCGCTAAATTGATTTAGAATAATATTTTCCAGGGAGGCTTATAGGGTCTAGAATCGCGTATCCTATGAAAGAAAGCTAATGTCCCCTTACCCCTATAATTCCCTACATATTTAGCGTAAATCTAATATTGTCTAGCTAGGCTACTATGAATATCAAAATAAGTTCACATGGAATGTGAAATTTTGTTAACTAAATGGCAAAAATCAGTCTTACAATCACACAATAACCATTAAAGCGAAAAATATAGTACCCTATTACTAATTTGTCATTAATGAAAAATGTTAAAATTCCATACACTGATTTATATTCTACATTCGTATTTCACGCAAGAAGAAACTCGCGTCTGCTCATCTCAAAAACAGGAATTAACACGGAGCAGGGTTTCATTACCGGTAACCCTGCGTCGCAGATTATATACACAGTAGCGATTTACCCAGGGAGTTAAGTGCAGATGATAACAATAACGTATTGTGATGGCAAATCCGTCTCCTGGCTATAATCATCACCTAGGACGCCCTCGCCTCCGGACCCGGGGTATCAACACGAGCTCCCCAAAAAGTGAAGGACTCACGGGCATGTTCAGCCGGAGCGACCTCCTCTTCTTAGGGACCTTTTTCTTCATGTCTGTTTTCTTACTGTCCATCACGGTGCTTCCCATTTTCTACGAAAAGAAGTGAAATAAAGAAAAATGCGGCTTGTTCTCTGCTCGAAGAGGCGAAGATCGGTTATTCCCCGGTCTGTAGGATAAAAACGCAGCCCCCAAAGACGTCGACCTTCCTCAGCCCTAGCGTAGCCGCATGCAGGGGTGCCTCTTTCCTCACACGCCTCCGGCTAATCTGCAGACCTCCGGAAAGAGTAAGAATACGGTGAAGGCAGAGTCCCTTTTGCCAACACACAGCCTGGAGTGATGCATGTCGTGGCTCGTTGTTTAGAAAAAGGGAAAAAAGAAAAAGGCAGAGAGACGCACTGGGGAGTTTGCAACCACACCTACTCCATGTGCTGCGCAAATAACCTGCGGTCTAATCGGGGGGTGTCAACTACGCAGTGAGCGGTTTCACTGCCCTCGTGGGAGAAACGCAGATGGATCGTGATGGAGGGAGCCGTGGGCATCAGTATATTACACGACAGATCTCACCTTAACTATTGCGCTACAAGTACGAACTGCAATAGAGGAGTCAGCGACTGGGATCCGGTCTCGCTACGGCGCAGCTCAGTCACATGGCTGTGTTTACGTCGTGACTGCATGCAATAGACACGGGTTTATGAATGTCTTGCATACACGTACCTCATCTGCAGTTAAAATGCTCAAACGTAAAAAGATCCGGTTCAGTGAAGAACCGATGCGTCCAATTCTGGCTTGGAAATTCAGCTGCTTTACGGTACCTTCACTTTTGCGGAAGTAAGCCTATCCTGTTTGTAACCACGACTTCCAAATTGGAAAAGGAGGAAGAGGAACGCTATGGCACCAAGATTACAGAAATAGACAATAAGCATGAACATCTGGGTACTGACACAGCTTAATTTCCAGTGTCTTGAAGAATATGTTTGGTTGTCTTTTATGTGTTGCATAAAGTTAAATATGAATATTAAATAACGAATTCAAAGGGTGAGGGGTTTTTTGACCGTATAGTAATGTTTGAGGATAAAAATATAGAACAAAATATCGCATTTTTCAACTATGTCAAAGATAAATGAAACCACATGGAAGAGACACCACAGTAGGTTCCTTTTGCCACCTGGTGGCTATATCGCGGTACTGCAAATTAACTTTAAATGCGTTTCCAAGTGCGCTTTCCCTGTTAACCGCAGCTTGGTTTAGGGGGACATGAAGCAGCACATACACAAACAGGGTTGGACACAACTGCTGTGCAGTCGCATTCATCGGCATATAAAGGTTAAAATGCACAATTCGTACTTCCTTTGCGGTATAGAGGTTAAAATGTACCATCATTTCCTGACATATCGGCGCAAATGCATATAAAATACGTACGTATTTGCGCTGTTGCAACAATCAATTTCCGCACGTATCGCTTTTAAAGGTGACTGCGTACTTGCGTAGAAAGTTGTGTCAATCCCTGCACAAACTTAAAACGGATTAGATATATTTTTTTAGTCTGTTTGCTCAGTTAATCAGTACCAGTTAGATACAGAATCCAAGTGGAGAAACAGACCAGTATGAAAGGAAAAATAAGTTTTAGTGACATCCATATTTCAACCATTTATTCAGTATAGTGACGCGGGTCACCTGACCTTTGTCCCAGGCAGTAATGGGCATGGGAACAGCCTGGATAGGAAGCTGGCGCTACAGAATGCGCATACAGTCACGTTATGGGTCAGTTCTGCGTCTATCGAACTCCGTCTTCGGTCTCCACAAACAGGACTCAGACTCCCATATAAACGCTGCATCCGAATGCAGAGGCTGCGTCACTCTAGGGGAACTGGGTGAGAGCAAAAACGTGGTCCGACTGGGGGGGGAATCAGAGTACTGGTTGAGAACCACTGGATCTAGTAAATAAGAATAAGGGTCTTTTTTTTATTAAGGCACATGTTTATTGGCTGTCAGCCTTCTGATGTTACATCCATTTGCCAAATACGTGCTAGATTTGTTTTTGTGTCAAACAAAAACTTCTGAGAGTAATGCCATGGTAAACTGGACACAGTGGAGTGAAACCTTGAGTCATCTTAAAAAGAGATTGCATTGTTTATGTAGTATAACCAAATTAAAATGTTTATATTAAAACGGAGGAGAGAGAGGGGTACGGAGTACGTGCCGAGTCAGCGTGACGCCGTATGTCACACCCGCTCGGGAATGAGAACGAGTGCAGCCGTGGAGGGTGATACCGCAGCACCACATTAGTTCAAATGGAGTCTTTTCCAGTGGCTGGAGTCCCAATTCTGCCAACAATCCCCAAACTTTCCCTCTAAGTTGGAGGACCTACTTGCAGGGCAGGATGTAGGTTAACATTTTACCCAGGATGAAGCAATCGCAGGTTAAGGGCTTTGCTCAAGGGTCCAACAGAGAGGAGACACCCCTGGCGTTCACAGGATTCAAACCAGCAACCTTGTGATTTCTGGCACAGATCTGTAGCCTCAGAGCCACCAATAGCAATTATTGCAAAACACACACAAGAGATACAATATGTCTTTTGCAGTACCCCCCCCCAAAAAAAAAAACATGTTTTCCTGGACACAGGGTAAATTGGAAAAAAAGGTAGCAAACCACTGATCTAGCACCCTTAGGGATATGAATAGCCTGGGATTTGAACCAACTTTACTCAGGCATAGCCTTAACCAGCTGTGCTGCTCTCCAAACCAAAATATAACAGGCAAGTATTACTTGGGGCAAACCGATTTCATTTATTCAATGGCATTCCCAATATTAATCATTCAAATATACAACAGTAGGATATGCCTTATAACTGCCAGCACCCTACTACAGGAATTAGTGTTAAATATTAACATATGTTAAAAAAAAATAATAGGTCAAAACCTTTCCCACCTTTAGTGTGACCTATGACCTGTACAATTCTATTGAAAAGAAATAAAAAAAAATTGATACTTTGATCTCCATGGGGAAATTGTCTTTTATGCCTTCCTCAACTTGCTCTTTGTATAGCAAGCTGCGGCCACGAAGGGCAGCCACCTGTTGGGCTGCCCAGGGAGCTGCTGAAGCACCTTTTGATTCGATTACCTATTGATAATGTGGAGGGAATTGGCAGACATACCTTTCGGAAGTGTGGCCAAAAAGTTCGATCTTGGTCTCGGACCAGAACATCGTCCCGCATGCTGTTAAGAGACCTTTTTTTGCTAAATGTAGCCGGGCCTGGATGTTTCTCCCTTTGTACAAAAAGGCTTCCATCTGACGGCCCAACCCCACAGTCCAGCCATGTGAAGAAGACGGGAGATTACCGTCACATGTAGTACACAGCTAGTACTTGCCAGAAATTCCTGCTGTTACTCCAGTGCTTGCTGTAGGCCTCTTGCCAGCCCGCCCCGCCCCCTCTGACCAGTTCTCATCTTGTCTTTCCATCAGTTTTGGAGGGACATCCAGTTCTTGATAACATCACCGCTGCGCCCATATTTTCTGCACTTACTGATGACTGTCTTCCACGGTATATCTAATGCAGTTGAACTTTATTGCTCCTTCTTGACTGGTACCTTTCAACAATGATACCCTTTTGACACTTTGTAAGGTCTCTGCCAATCATCGCTTTTGCCATGAGACGCGACTGCGCAACCGTCAGATAACTCCCACCAGGGCAGCTGAACGTTATTTGAGGTCAATCAGAATCTCCTTAATTGATGGCAGCTGTGCACCCAAAAATGCTAAATGCTGCAATTAAATCAAAGGGAACTTCTACAAAGTACTAATTCAAGGGTGTGCACACTTATGCGACCAGCTAATTGTACATTTTTTATTATTACATCTCCACAAAAAAGTGGAGATGGTATTGAGGGGGCCACTTCTGCAGGTCATAGGTCACATTAAAGGAAGGAAAAGTTTTGAAATGGTTTATCATGGTCTCATTTTTTACATCACAAAAACCTGGCATTTTAACAGGGGTATGCACACTTTCTATATCCACTGTAAATTACGTGTTAACAATAAAGTAATATGTCTATTCTCTGTTTTCTGTAGTACCTACAATTAGGCAAAATCAAGGATTTTTTTTGTGGGAAAACTGACCACACTCATATGTGTGCCAAGTGTATATACATTGTTTGTAATGTAATTTCGTTTATCCGGCTAACAAACAGAAAATTCCTTACAGCTGGACATCTTTGAAGTAGGTCACTGCAGCAGCAATACAATCATACCCATATTCATTAAAAGACTTGAAAGTTTTCAGTAAATTAACTGAAATAAAACTGTCACAAGGACATGCCAAATATTCCCTTGTGTTTTTAATGGTTTGATGGTTTCACAAGAACTAGGCTTGAGATCAAGGTTGAAATGCTGGCAGTGTTGTTGGGGTAGGATTTTTCATAACCATTGGGTTGTGATTTATTTAATAAGAAAGCTGGAACGTGATGTACTGTGATTGAAGCATCACACTTGTTTTTCTTCTGCACTCAAAAGGAATGCTATTCAGTGGCGGTCTTCGTAATAGGAGTCAGAACAGTACTCAGAAAAATTTAGCATTACTAAACCAAATATAAACAAATCCCAGCTTTAAATGAGCTCGTTAGAATGGCAATACTACAATACTTAATTTAGTCTTCTCTTTATCCTGGCCAGAAATCCACAGGCACGAATCACAGACAGCACCTCCGACTTCACCCTAACGCCATCATTACTGTGATTAACAAACGCTACTTTGTTACTCAAGGAGTCTCAGCTGTCCATATAAATATATCAATCGTTAAAATAAACTTCACAAAAAGAATAATGTGGCAACTACGGTTTCTAGAAGTCTGCAAGGTCAGGTGGTGATGTACTGCATGGTAACAATTTCAATTAACAATTTATAGAAAGATTATATATTAAAACACT
This sequence comes from Pollimyrus isidori, assembly GCA_019775955.2. NCBI lineage: Eukaryota > Metazoa > Chordata > Actinopteri > Osteoglossiformes > Mormyridae > Pollimyrus > Pollimyrus isidori. Next base: position 18,878,970 of record JABFDZ020000001.1, read on the forward strand.
CACAGGTTAATAACGATTAATTAAAGCTCATAGCTAATAGCTTGCGGGTATAAAACCATTGCCTCGGATAGTCTGTGTACTGTTTACTTTCGTGAATAATCGTAACAAGTTAACCCATCCATCTATCCATTTTTTGTATCCCCCATTCTTACTCAGCGTCTCGGGGGGTCCGGAGCCGAAAGCTACGGGCGCAAGGCAGGGAACGAGCAGGGACGGGGCGCCTACCCATCGCAGACAAATAAACCTTCGATTGTTTTCCTTCTTAAGCACATTGCCAACGTGTGACAGTGTTGGGAAAAACGCAGTAGGACTCCGGATAAATAGCTTTCGTTTTTTTCTTTCTGATTGGTCCGAGGAGCAGAGGATCCAATCGTTGATTGGGCGTCGCCGAGAAGGGCCAGCTATGACCGCTTCCGGAGTTGGCAGCGGGACTAGCAGATGGGGATGTGGTTGCGCTCTGGTGGTTGGTCACGGGATCCGGGGACTGCGTTTTATAGTATAACTGCCGTGCCGATCGGAAAGTGTTCCGTGGTGTCCCATCTCATTCCTTACAGACCCAGGTGTCGCATTATAAACAGCTAGATCGGTGCCGATGTGCGTCTTCAGGTGAGCAGAAACGCCGTGTTGTTTGATGATGAAGGTGCCGAAGCGCGTCCTACCATATCCCAGCAGCTGCTCGTTAGCTAGCTGGCTAAAATGAATCATCCTTCAGCTTTTTCTTCGCAGCTCCATCGTTCTATTTATTTTTTATTTTTATTTTCCATCTGTGGTCACTGTTATGCTTTTAACAGCTGACTTGCTTGTAACTTTTGGGAACGTCTCCATTTGTCAGATTTGTTGGTCTTTATTTAGTTGTCTTATACCCCATTGGACAGTACCAGTCTGCTCTGATCCTGCAGCTTTTTTACACACTGCTGTTGTTTTCGTAGTTCGAATAGTTAAAATAATAATATATATGCATGTAGCGCAGAAAATATCAAGTTTATTTTAATTTATGTGTGTTATGACAGAAAATACCATCTGTTGCCAAGTAGCCTACTTGATTTATGTAGTTGGGATTATATAATTTTGTCTACGTAAATGCGCACAGATCAGGAAAGGGTATACATCAAGGTGTCTGTAGTAGCTGCTTTGGTTCCATTTCCATGCTCAAACTCTCAATTTTGCAAATCCTTTACATTTCTGCTTACGATATACCCCCCTTGCAAGAAAACAGATTGGTGCCGTTTACTCATATTAAGTCAGATGCCAGGTCAAACAGATTAAAGGAATACAGGTCTATATGTGGAGCAAAATGGTGTTAATTTATTCTTAGCTTTGCCTTTAGAGAACCTCAAAGTCTGTGTCCCAGTTCTTTAAAATCTCCATCTGCAGTTTGAGACCTGTTCCCCTCCCTTTCAGCCTTTCCTTTAACTGCTTTCACATGTTGCACTTCAATCGCCAAAATCTGCACCGCGTCTTTTAAGACAGAAACCATTCAAATCTGACAGCTGGAGAGATGAAATTAATTCCGTAAGAATTTCAGATTTTTTTTTTTTCCTGTACAATTTTTTTTAGGCTGAAGTTGCTCCTGCTTTATATCTGTAGGTATACGGTGTATTGCTGTTTTGGATTATGCTTGGATTATACGGTGCCAGTGCAAAGGTTGAGGGTCGCACGACGGCTAGTTAAATAAGAGCATCCCCCGAGTTATTGAACAACAGGCTTTCGGGTTTAACGAGTCTTAATTTCTTTAGTAGTGGCCCGGTCTGTCGTCGTCTCATCTGCCTTTGAGGATCTAATAACCTCAGTTAATCCCTGAGGAATTTGAGCTCACCTTGATTTTGGGACTGATTTTCTGTTTTTGTGATGGTATCTTATTGTCTGGCTGTTACCAAACTACAGAAGATAAGTCACCTTATGCCTCCCCGCTCAGAAGACTTCACCTGAGGGCACTCTGAAGACGGAGGAGGACAGATGAAGGGTGAGTAGCCTGTTTAGGTCTACCCTCCCCCCACACCCCAACAGGACACCCCCGTCTCTGGCCTCCTTTCCAGTTAGTAAATCAATTCCTAGTAGTTGTTTTTTTCTGCTGTTAATGGAAGCACCTGTCTGGTGCCAGGGGGATGAGGCAGGATTCGGACTCTGAAACCCTCTGCATGTATTTCGTGTGACGTACCATTTTTGTCCGTGAACCCTGCAGTCTGGAATCTCCATGGCGATGGCACACAGATCCTGGGCAGTGGGAATCTGGTAATTCTGCAGATTAGTTGGAAGGTTAAAATGTCCTTATTAGTTCTGCGTTCCCGTTTTCCACACTGTGTGAATCCTCACTGCGCCTGTCTCAGTTTGTCCCACCTTGAAGACGCCTCCGTCTGCCATTGCCCAGACAGCTGGGGGAATCATCGTGCCCCTGGTGGGACGTCTGCTGTTCTGGTGTCACCGTAACCTCTAACTGTGACCCTCCCCATGGTAAATTCAGGGTTCTATGTTGTGACCCCCCCCCCCGACTAGCCAGGTTCTGACAACTGCCCTGCTTATTGCCACAGTGAAAGTGCCCCTGCTATGCCACAAAGCTTTCTGTTAGTTGGGGGGGGGGGGGGTCATCTATTTATTGACTGAGGAGGGGCTAGTTTTCCTTTTTTCTTTCTTGTTAGTGGGTCTGTGTGTATGATGGTTTCCTTTCAAAAACTAGACATTTAGGAAGTATGGGGCCCCAGTTCAATGGTGCCGTGAGGTTTAGGACTATTCCAAGGGCCCCCGAGGGACAGGGGCCCTAAAAAGAACTCGGAACATATGTGGGGCCTCCAAACAGTCCGATTGATACGCATTCACGGGGCCCACAGTCTCCAGGGGCTCCCCAGCTCCAGTCTTCTAGCCTGGGGAGAGAAGCAGGATGTGAAAGGAGCCCCACAGGGTCAGCATGAACACTGTTTACAGCCTTGCTAACGCGGATACCCCCCCCCCTCACGCAGCATGCTGGGCCTTAATGCTCCAGAGCACATTTCCCCGCGTTCCACGTGATGCAATATCACATTTCCAGGCAAGCGGCAGAAGATGATGAAACAGTGTCATGTGACACCCACATGACGCAAGGTGCGGGACGGTATGAGGAAGCCCAGGGCTGACGGCCACTGCTGATTGGATTCTGCTTTAGAGTGACAGGGGGGCAATCAGCTGATGGATGGTAATGTGATAAAGTGATTGGACGGGTCTGGAAGGGGGACTCCTCCCTTGTTTGGCGTCTGCAGGGTCCCACTAAAAAGGTCAGCTAAGGATTGAAAATGTAAACATAACGATACGTTGATTAGGTTACATTCATGTAGCACATTTCATAAGGTCCCTTTGCAGGAAACAAAAAAAAAGCAGTAATCAGGAAGAGACGGTAGAGAAATGTCTTTAGTTCAGATTTGAAGGAAGAGACAGAAGAGCAGCCACAGAGAGATTGTGGAAGGGAGTTCCACAGTTGGGGGGCCACGGCGCTGAAGGACCTGCCTCCCGTGGTGGAAGTTCTGGTGCCTGAATCAGCGGGGAGATTATTAGGGGATCTGAGAGAGAGAGCGGGTAAGTCAAGAGTTCAGTGAGGTAGAGAGGAGCAAGATTATGCAGAGCTTTACGAGTGAGAAGCAATATTTTGGAGTTTCATCTGAGACTGAACTGGTGGCCATGGGGGGGGGGGTAGTAGTAATGGTGCTTGCACAAAGACAAGTGGGGGGTTGGAGTTGCTAATGATGTTAGCTATAGCCATCGTCTGAGTCCTCCAGCTGACGAGAGCATTGTGAAAGTGGGGCATTTTGGGAAGAGTGTTGCCGTGATCAGAGATGGTGGGGGGGGGTACATCGTCGTCCCTGGGGTGTTTCTGCTCCACCGCCCACATTTTCGCTTCAGCACTGCGGACTGACTGATTCTGGCACCATGGATCCATATGTGGGGGTTCCAGGCTGTAAACCCCAACCCCCCTCCCCGCCAGCACTAAGGGGGCCCCATTGCAGCACAAACGAGCTACTGTGCTGCGTGTCCCAGACCGACCGGCTTCATACCCGGGGGCCCCTCTGCTCCGTGGTGGGTAGCCCTGACCCTTTGGCTCCCCCCGCAGGGCCCTGAGCGTGCCGCTCCAGCGATGCCAGGGCAGCCATGGGCAGTGCCACACTGCGTTATTTCTGCTACGGCTGCCTCTTCACGTCGGCCACCTGGTCCGTCCTTCTCTTCGTCTACTTCAACCTCAGCCATGATGGGCAGACCCTTGGGGGCGCCTCTGCCCCGGGGGTCCGGCCTTGGGGCTCCCAGCACCGGTTCCAGCCCCGCCTCACGCCTCGCCCCAGTGACCGCCGCAAGGCTCCAGCGGGCAAGCAGAGGACGGCTGAGCTCTCACCGGAGATGGGTAGGTGCCTGACTGCATTTTTAAGGATTTGGCACCAACACCCTAAAGTCTGTTTCATCCATTAATGAAGTTTAAGGTGAGGGTTAAATCCTAGGGGGACGTTTCTGTTGTACCTTTTATCCGTGTGTGATCTGAAAACGCTACCTGTATCAGTCTTAAATGATCCCAGCTGATGACAGTAATCCAACGTCTGCTGTGTGGGACTTGGGATCAATTCCATCGATTTTAGGATCAGCGACCATCCTTTTGAATCCGAGCCTGCGGTGCTGGGGCTGGTTTAAGGCCTTATTAAGGCTGCAGGTGTTTAATCTCTTTTTTTTTTTTTTAAGTAATCAAAGATTAAAACGCTGTTTATCATGGTCCCCCAGGTGGTCTGACACTGTCACATCCCAAAATGCCATGGGACTTGGGGGCAGCGGGTGGCTCAGTGGGCTATGCCCGTGTGCCTGTAACACAAGGTCGCAGGTTCAAACCCAGCCTCAGCACGTCTGCGGGTCCTCGAGCAAGGCCCTTAATCCCCAGCTCCCTGTAATAGGTGTAAAAAAGAATTTCCCCATGGGGACAATAAAAGTTCAATTATTATTATTATACTTAGGAGAGGTGAATGGGGGGGTGCCAAGCGGTCACGTGACCACATGTGTGGCGACCTGCTTTTCTCGCTGCCAGGCATGATCTTCAATGAGCAGGACCAGGAAATCCGGGACCAGGGTTACCACAAGCATGCCTTCAACATGCTGATCAGCAATCGTCTGGGCTACCACCGGGACCTCCCCGACACCCGCAACGGGAAGTGAGTGGGGAGGGGGGCGGTCACATTATTCTGCAAGGTCAATTGCTGAGTGCTTCCGTTAAAGAGTGATGTCTAAATGTACAATGTTCTGCTCATAGAATAGGATAGATGCATACCACAAGAAATTATGTACGTGTGGGGGGGAAAAGCAGTAAAAGAATGTTTACAAGGACTATAAACAGATGATGCAGTAAACGGACAGTGTCAGCGCAAGTAACTAATAAGACCACACTTCAGAACAGACGGAAAGGACAAAAAACCGGCCCCAGTCTGCTTTTGGTCACTCTTCCTAAAAACGTCTTGCAAAGAACACCTCACAACTTTAGGACTTCAGGGTACTCAAGATATGGTATATGGACAAAAGTATTGTCACACACCTCTTAATTATTGAATCCAGCTGTCTCATTCAGACCCATTGCCACGGATGTATAAAATCAAGCATCTGGACATGCAGTCCGGCTTGCAAACATCTATGTAAGGATGGCTTGTTCTGGAGAGCTCAGCAAATTCAAGCGCGGTGCTGTCATTGGATGCCACCTTTGCAATAAGTCAGTTTGTGAAATGTCTTCCCTGCTAAATATTCCACGGTCAACTGTAAGTGGTGTCATTCCAAATTGGAAGTGCTTAGGGACAACAAACTCTCACAAATCTACCAGGCGCAAAGCGGCGGACCGTGTAAAGGAACTGATGGGGTCACCAAGTGCTGAGGTGCATAGTATGTGAAAGTCACTTAACTTAACTTAATAACCGCAGAGTTCCAAACTACCTCTGGCATTAACCCCAAGAACTGGGCACCCGGAGCTTCATGGAATTGGCATCCGTGGCCAAACTGCATGCCAGCCTCGCATCACCAAGCACAAGTGTCAGATGGGGTGGTGTAAAGCGCGCTGTGATGAATGAAGCCTCTCTGTCTGGCAGTCTGATTGATGGGTCTGGGTTTGGCAGATGCCACAACGTTACCTGTCTGACTGCATTCCGCCAACTGTGAAGTTTGGTGGAGGAGGGATAATGGAATGGGGTTATTTTTTTTTCCCCCAACTTTATTTATTGAACATTTTTTAAACCACACAAATCCCGACACGCAAGACAGCACACATAATTACAAAGGTTGTAATTGTAACAGGTCACGTTGCATGTCATAAACCCACTCAACTCCCTGAACATGAGGCCAGACATAAACACACACACACACACCCAGATGTAACATTAGCAGGTTTGGGGTTGTTTTTCAGAGGTTGGCTTAGGCCCCTTAGCTCCAGTGAAAGGAACTATTAATGATTCAACATATTAACACATTTTGGACAAATCTATGCTTCCGACTTTGTGGCAACATTTTGGGAAAAGCCATTTCTGTTCATGCATGACTATGCCCCAGGGCACAAAGCAAGGTCCATAAAGGCATGTTTGGTGGGGAAGAACTTGACTAGCCTGCATAGAGCCCTGACCTCAATTCCATCAAAAAGCATTGGGACACACTACAATGGAGATTGGGAGCCAGGCCTTCAAGTCCAACATCAGGAGTGGACCTCACGAATGTTCTTCTAGATGAATGGGCAAATGAAATGAGTGACACACCTCAAAATCTAGTGGAAAGGCTTCCCAGAAGAGTGGCAGCTGGGACATCATAAAAGTTCCTGTAGGTGTTATTAGCTTAGTGTTCCAATACTTTTTATCCATATTGTCTAACTAGGACAGCACCCCTAGCCTGTCGGGATGTGTACTAACAAGTAAGCCAATGATGTAAGGGGGGGAAAAACAAGTATGAACATCCAGTGTATTAACATTGTCACGCTTCATACGGAGGGGAACTGGACACTGACCTTTGACCCCTCCACCGACAGGTGCAAAGAGGTGGTGTACCCCCCCTCGCTGCCTAGTGCCAGTGTGGTGATCTGCTTCTTCAATGAGGCTCTCTCGGCCTTACTGCGCACTGTGCACAGCGTGCTGGACCGCACCCCTGCATACCTGCTGCACGAGATCATACTGGTGGATGACGACAGCGAGCTGGGCAAGTCCTTCCCAGCATGGCTAGGGACAGAAATGACAATAGTCATAAAAACACTTCAGTAGGAGAAAGAGAGAAGATTAGATTTCTGTCTGTTTCACAAAGTATTTCACCTTTTTTCTTTAATGCCCATGGGCGGCGCCAATGATGTTCACCCCTGGCCTGCTGTCTTGTACTTCCACAGCCGACCTGAAGGGGGAGCTGGATGCCTACATCGAGCGGAACCTGCAGGGGAAGGTCAAGCTGGTGCGCAACGAGAAGCGGGAGGGTCTGATCAGGGGGCGGATGGTCGGTGCCTCCCACGCCACAGGTGACTCTCCATCTGCCACGTCCAGACGGCCCTTGGCGGTCATAGGCCAGAACGGGCGGCGTCTCGAGCTCTGATTGGACGGATCTGGCGTTGTCCCCGCCACAGGGGAAGTGCTGGTCTTCCTGGACAGCCACTGTGAGGTGAACGAGATGTGGCTGCAGCCGCTGCTGGCGCCCATCGAGGAGGACCGCCGCACGGTGGTGTGCCCCGTCATCGACATCATCAGCGCCGACACGCTGGTCTACAGCCCCTCTCCCATTGTGAGGGGGGGCTTCAACTGGGGCCTGCACTTCAAGTGGGATCCCGTACCTCCATCTGACCTGAACAGCCCCGATGGGGCTGTCGCCCCCATCAGGTACAAGTGGTCCAGTTCGCCTGTGTATAATGTCCATTTTCTGACGTCCTATTCTGCGGCTGGGACGGCTAACCGCCGGCTCGGAACCTGGCAGGTCTCCGACGATGGCGGGAGGTCTGTTCGCGATGGACAGGAAATATTTCAACGAACTGGGCCAGTATGACAGCGGCATGGACATCTGGGGTGGAGAGAACCTGGAGATCTCCTTCAGGGTAAGGGGTACTCTGCCCTTCCTTCCCCCGCCAGTGTTTGCATATAAGGGCACTGGAGGGACCCCACCAGTGGCAAATACGGATTCCTTGGGTGGTGGATGTACACTTAGTCCAGTTTAGGTTTCTTATGATAAACACGGACCTGTCTGAGAATCCCGGCCGGATGTGAGTGCTTGGAATGTGTCCTGACCTGGTTGCCGGCTCCTTGCAGATCTGGATGTGTGGGGGTCAGCTGCTGATCATCCCCTGCTCACGTGTGGGACACATTTTCCGCAAGAGGAGGCCCTACGGCTCCCCTGGTGGTCAGGACACCATGGCGCACAACTCGCTACGGCTGGCCCACGTGTGGATGGATGAGTACAAGGTGCTGGCGGCTCACTGACCTGAAGATAGGAATGGACACCAGGTGGAGGTTAAGCTCCGCCCTCAAGGTTTATGCCACATTAGATGGTGCAGAGGAGTGGAGCTTGGTGCACTCTGGGATTGTAGTTTTTAGCATCGTGGGATTGGCTGAAACTTCATGTACCGCATCTGCCCTTTATTTCATCAGAAAGGTGCTTATTTAATTTACTTTACCAGCACCCGGAATAGCTAACCCACTTAATGTAGGAACGGGATGCTCTCGGTCTCTCTCCCTCTCTCTAATTTGGCCTGAGGGGGATTGTTCACCCCAAACCTTCTGTTCTTGTTTCATCAGCCTGCTTTCAGGAGGCAAAGGTTGGTAAAGCAGAAATAAAATATTAAGGACTGCTAATGTAATACTGCGTTTAAGGGGGTGAACATGGAAGATGGTGGTGCAGAAGGCAGTGCTATCGTTCTGCAACCAGAGGGTTCCTGATTCGAGCCCCGCTTACTCCTGACCCCATCAAAGTGTCCTTGAGCAAGACACTGAACCCCAAATTGCTCCCGGTGTGCAGGTTGGCACCTTCCATGGCAGCCTCCACCACCAGTGTGTGAATGTGAGGCATAAATTGTAAAGTGCTTTGAGTACTCGAAAGAGTAGAAAAGCGCTATATAAATGCAGTCCATTTACCATTTAGGCTAACACGGCGCCCACGAAGACACAGACCTGCCAGAGGGGTTACTAAGTGCAGCTACCTGTGATGTAATTTTGCTGTCTAAGTTGACTGGGAAGAGGGATTAGCAAAATGGCTAAAAATATTAGGTGTAATATATTACTGCAGAGCCTTATGCTGCTTTGAGTGCTTCCCCCTTAAGGCCCTTAACCCCACTGACCCAGTTGTCGGTTTGAAATGATCAAATGGCGAAATGACGTCTGCTCATGGGAATTATCCGTTGTAGTGCTGGGTGTATTAAAGTCGTTCAATATAGACATGAATGAATCGTGGCTACCGCGCGTTTAAGGAACCACTCCTTCGTTTGTCCCCTTTGGCCAATCAGGAGCAGTACTTTGCCCTGCGCCCCGAGCTGAGGACCCACAGCTATGGCGACATCAGTGAGCGGCTGTCCGTCAGGCAGCGGCTGCGGTGCCACTCCTTCAAGTGGTACCTGGACCACGTGTACCCGGAGATGCAGGCGGCGGAGGCCCGCGGCAAGGCCCAGCAACCTGCCTTCCTCAACAAGGGCCTGCGGAGGCCCAAGGTCCTGCAGCGGGGCCGGGTAAGGCTGCCCCCTGTTGGGGCGGAAGAAGGTCGACCCGTCCAACCACTGTCCATCCACGGGAACCTGATGATGACATCACCATAGCTTCCCCCACAGAGGTCCCTGCCATAAAACCTTTGGAACTGATTTACATTTAAATAAATGCAAATGCCTCTGTCAATGCCTCCCCCCCCCACCACCACCTATGTCGTCTGTACGTTCATGACTTGGTATCGAAGTTTGGGCCCATTGCTTTCAAATCCAGATAGTGCTTCCATGACCATTCAGTAATGTCTCTGTGCGGAAACCTTGGGTCCCCGCATCCAATCGCAAGGCAACACCTGTGTTATGAAAACTGTTAAATTAAGCGACGCATCTAAGGGGTGTCCGGCAGAAGATCAAATTCTTCATCGATATGAACAGCAGGTGGCAGTGTGGCACACGCCAACCAGGTTCAATACATTTCAGCATTTATTTGGCGTTAACTGGTTAGGGGTCTTCCGTATGCGTGCCAGGGTCGGTGGGTAGGGTAATTATAGACCAGGAAAGATCAATAACAGGAATAGCCATATAAGCTACATGGTCAGAAACATTTAAATGCTTAAAAAAAAGATTCAAGTACTTAAAAGAAGCCCCTTTGCTACAGAAGCATGTACTCGCAGTAACTAGATTGCATTAATGTTCATACTGCCTTTGGGATTCAAGGAATACAGCCATTCAGTTGAGCAGCACAAATGAAATATAATTAATCATGAAATTATAACAATTCAGTGCCACCAAGCCCTTAGAGTGTAACCCCTATCGAGCACCATGCCGATGGGCCTGGCCCCTCACACTGGCACATGTCCAGTGCCACATGCTGCAAACACTGGAGTGATGTCACTAATGTGATGTCCCTCTGTGGTGAAAGGAGACCGGATCCAACCGGCCAACCAGGAGGCAGTTATATTATGATTAACCGCTCTGGGTCCTCCCACTGACCTGCAGTATAAAACATGCCTGAAGGCCAGCTGATGATGTTTAATGTGATCAGTTCTCAGTATAGATGTTGAAGCCGCCGTTTGTCCGGCTTTCCGTCGTATTTGGAGTGTTGATCCCGTCCCCCCACCCTCCTGTCCCCCAGCTGCGAAACCTGCAGGCCGATAAGTGTCTGGTGGCCCAGGGCCGACCCAGTCAGAAGGGGGGAATCGTGGTGTTGAGGGACTGCCACCGCGGAGACCCCGAACAGGTAGTGCCCTGCATCCCTCTGGCCTTTTGTGTCCGCCGCCGCGGAGACCATCCCGCCAACCTGTGACGCCGCCCACAGGAGTGGGCGTACGATGAGGAGCAGGAGCTGATCCTGGCGGGCCTCCTCTGCCTGGACGTGTCGGAGGTGCGCTCCTCAGACCCGCCGCGCCTCATGAAGTGTCACGGTTCGGGCGGCTCGCAGCAGTGGACCCTGGGGGTAGGTGGCCGTGGGCGCCGCCTGCCGTCTCCCAAACGCCAGCCGCCGACACGTGCACTACCTGTGTGTGTGTTTTTTTACCTTCCAGAAGAGCAACCGCCTGTACCAGGTTTCCGTTGGCCAGTGTCTCGCCGCGGTCGACCCCCTCAGCCATAAAGGCTATGTTGCCATGGCGATATGCAACGGCTCAGAGTCCCAGCAGTGGCAACTGGAAGACTGAGCTATGGCCGGAATAGGAAGTGTGTGTGTGTGTGTGTGTGTGTGTGGAGGGGTCGTCATTGATAGCCGCTCACTGGTGCAGCATTTTTTGCAGGCCTGGGGACCTCTGTAGGGGGTCAGTTGAGGAGGGGAGGTACCTTCCAACAAGTCCGTAGATGTCAGCTGACCGTAAATCTCTCGTGTGCATCAGTGTGCGGGCCGTTTTAATTTTGTAGTTTTAATTTTTAAAATCCTATAAAGTCTGCATTTTATAATTTAGCACATTAAGATTTTCAGGTTTTTCTCCCTGACTGAAAAGGTTATCCTAAGGCATGGCTTTAAAAACGCGATAGATCACTCATTTGATGCCAAATAAACTCTTTTTTTTCCCACTTTTTTTATGGGCATTGGTTAATTTATGAAGTGTCAAGTTTGAGAGGTTTTGGAAATTAATGCTTTTAATGTGTCACCATTAATTAGAATGACTCCGATGTCCATTAATGGTAGAGAACTGTTACTCTGTGTAATAAGTGTGTAGCTTGGTGAGGGTTTGTGGGATTTCACATGCTAAGATTTTAACAAGACGTTTTGAGTGTGAAACACTTTTTTTGTAACAAAGTGACATGCAGTATTAGTCTACATAAGTGTGAATGTATCCGGTTTGTGCAGGAAACATTCAGATCATCTTGTAAACCCAGAAAAATAAAGATTTTAACTGAACATAACTGCATTTTGGCTGACAGAACACTCAATTCCACACGCCGCCTATTACACACTGTAACCACTTTTTGTAAATGACTAAGTGCAGCCAAAACAAGCCCACTGTTCAAACCTGTACATACCCATTGCTCCATTCATAGCTACGAGCCAATCAAGAACAATGAACACCTGGTACGGGTGTGCAGGGAACTAGGCAAGAGACTGTGTGAAAAATGTGGAATCGCTGGGGTTACTGATGGCTACGCTGAGAAATACTATAGGTAATGCCAACCACATGCAAGTTAACAGTGCACTGCCTCCAAATGATACTATGCAAATTAATATGGTGGCAAGGCTGAAAATTGTTCTTTACACCTGACACTTAAGTCATGGACAAACGGGAGTAACACAGTTATGTAAAATATTTATTTTTTGTAAATGCTTCTAAATCTGGTTTCACAAACTCCAAACCCCAATACACACTCTTTATACTTCCAAAAAAAAAAAAAAGCTTTTTTTTTTTTTTTTTTTTAAACTGAACATTCTACTACTAAAGAGAACAGAGGACAAATACTGGTAAGAGGTTGTAATATCATACAAGAAGAAAAAAATATATCCAAGAAACAATTACAGCTATCTCAGGAAAATATATATACACAATTGATTCTGCTGAAAGTTAAAAATACATCATGCGATATTTAGTTCAAGACTGTCTAAATATACCAACTGTTGTACAAGCCACTGAAGTTGTGCACAAACGAAAAAGTTCTCTTCATGTCAAACTGGTTTATAAATCGTCAGTACCAGAATTTGCAAATAGACTATTCTGCACTGTCTAGTCAAGAAGTTATGACAAACTGGCGTCTTCCTTAGATGTAAACGAAATAAAAGGGGGGGAAAAAAAAACAAAAAAAAAAAAACACACCGTTCTGTTTTTAAATCTTTAAATCAAACTTCAGAAACCTGTTAGCTAACCTTGCTTTCCAAGCACCCACCAATGACACTTTGCTTACATCTGTATGACCTCAATGTTAACAAAAAACTATTGATGACTACAAGTTAAAAAGATTTACCATCTGGGAGATTTCATTAAAAAAAAAAAAAAAATCATAATTCACAGTTATCACTAGTTCTAAACGCAAACCTGATTAACAGTAAGGATGTCACTGATTTCTTCCTGATTGGCCTGAATCAATTCATAAAACAAAGGCCTAACCATCTTATTCAACCTTAAGGGGAAATCATTTAAGTGGTCAAAAAAAAAAAAACTCATTGATCACAACAATACTAAATTCTACATACAACAAAAATACTTCAGATTTTTTTTTTACTTACATATTCTGTACATATTTATACAGTGTTTGTATATATACTCTCAAAGAAATTATGACATCCTTTAAATAATTTCTCAAAAAAAAACAAATACGTCATCCAAACAGCTGTGAAGTTAAGGTAGCATTTGGTCAATAATTTCTATATGTTCTTTAGACAGTTTTAGACTTTTCAAATATTTACACTTTGTACAGGAATCACAGGGTATAAGAACCCTGCAGGCACACCAGTGGCAGATCGACTTCCTGCTCACGTTTACGTCGATTTTAAAAATAGCTTAATTCGATTACTCAACAATAAATACAAAAAAAGGCTTATTTTACAGAAACCGAAAACAAGAAAAAGAAAATAAACTGACTCATGGAATCAAGTATTTTAAATGGATTTTTAGTGCAAGTACGCTCCCTTAGTGCTGTCGTTATGGAAACCAGCCCCATACATTCCCCATTCAGTGATGCCTACGACGATCACACGCATCTCGTACGCGTGTGCGTATATTGATCCGAAAACGCAGAGGGCCTGCCCCTAAACAACGAAATAAGGCGATGGACAGCACGGTACCCCCCCCTGAGCGCTGGTGAGTTCAGTCCCCCCCACCCACCCCCAATCAGGGTAGCATGTGCCAACAGCTTCTCAAATCTAACCCGGCTTGTTTGAAGGCATTCAGGAGAAGTCGCTCATAAAGTCACCATCCCCTTTGAAAATTTTCGTCACACCTATTGTATCACAGCAACTTCTGTTTTATCATGAGATTAGGGTCAAGATAACAGTCTTACTCGCCCACAGAATGGGAGATGATTACTGTTTTGTCTTTTTGTGCAGAATTTTGTGTCTTCTTTAAATAAGGATTTGCATTGAGTCGTCTAAATATCCAGGCAGTACGGCGGCCTCTGTCATTCGATACCGATTTGTATTCACACACTCCGCATTGCCAGTTTGCTTATTTCACTCATCAGAAACTGAAAAATGGAAGCGTGACGTGTTAGGCAGTAATTAACCACATCTGTGTTGAGCCAAAGGAGGCGCTCTCATGATTCCTGCACGCGTTTCCAAAATGACAAGCAGCAACGAAAACAAAGGCAAGCTGTCAGCACCTTTAAGATCTGAGGAAGACAGACCTGCTTTTCGTGCCGAATGGTACCGTCAACAGGTCATCAAGCAGAGGCTTTCAGCAAATCAGAGGACATGATGCTTTGTCCACTTATTCCTGATTATTCTGGACAGGGCCTCAGGGCACCTAATTGAATATTAATGTTTTTTCACAAGCTAATACTCAGTTATAGTTATAAGGGGAGATGATGTGATGAAGCTCACCCCGACTGACGTTTTAATGACAGGTTTGTCGGTTATAATGCCACAGATCGTACAATTACGGCTGAGGAAACATCTAAAAGGTGTCACCATGCGACGATGCTAACATGCCCTGCTGAAAACTGCGACGCATGTCGTCATGGTGATAATCAGCATCCGAATGACGCTCCGAAAATGGGATGTATTACCATGCGCTGTGCATCACTGACCCATGTCCATCAAACCAGTCCCTACCTGCTGATCCCCCTTCGATATGGGTTTTGATGCCTGGTTCCTCCCATGTATCGAATCGGCGTCAACGATTACCTGCTGTCATTTTGGCATGTGTGGGTGTGTGTGTGTGTGTGTGTGGGGGAGGGGGGGGTGGTGGTCTAAGGCACTGATTTTAAACAGGTGGTCTGCAAGTTCTCCTGAAATTCATTAGCACACCTCCCAGAATGCACGTGGGGTTTTTAGTTTCGGATCGACGCAGCTGCAGGGAGCAAAGGCAGACGGGCGCAGGGGGAGCTTAGATGCCAAGGGCGGCAAGACTGCCGTGCGCAGACGCCAAGGTCGTTATTGGGGATGGGTGCAAACCGCAGTCGGTGCCACTTTATATTCACAGACAAGAGCTCAGATGGCGCCAAACTAGCGGGTCCCTCCATTCGGCTGCATGCAGCAAACTTTATCGAGTTCTGAAGAGGCTCAATGACTGAATTTGGCATTTAAGGGGAGGGTAACCATTGTAAGAGTGTAAGCATGATTACTGTACATTTTTATAAAGGCTGCTTTCCTTTACTTCAAGGAACTGAAGAGGCATTGTCCCCGGTTCGTAGCTTTCCTGAAGGCGACTGGCAGACGTTCAACCAGGATGAGAAGTGAAACGCTGACACGCCCCGCTAATCCAAGACAGCGGCGGGCGACGGCTGCCAGCTTCCCCGCGCGGCCGTCTAACCTCCACGCACCGACAACCAGGCTTTAAGGGAGAATCTCCGTAGGTGGCTGGATGGCTGGTCTTCTCACGTGGTGCCAAAGTCAGTAGGTGGTCCTTGAGCTGTCCTTGAAGCTTTAGAAGGGGCTTCCATCCAGAAGTACTTACCTGTGTACTGGGTTTACCAGATAATCCCATAATCTCAGTTTGCAGGGGAATGTGTCCAGCCTAGGCTCAGCGAAAGTCAGGCCCACACTGACTCTGCAACTGCTTCCTAACTGGGAACCCAAAATATTAGAACCGTGGAGAGCACGGACACTAGTTCATAAGCCTTATAATTCGTTTGTTTGGGAAATTATTTAAAGTGAAAATCAGTTTTCAGTTGCAGTTAATTGAAATTACCCTGGAGGCTAGCTGGAGCTGCATAATTAGCTACATGTTTGGCAGATATTAGCTAACGTTCTGGCACTTAATCGTAGAAGCCTTGTTTTATTTAGATAAGGATTGAGGAGCATTTTTTCACTTTGTATAGTCAAAGTATTTTAAGTTGCAGGTTCGCCTTCCCCCAACCCTTGGTGTTTAAAGGCTTGCAGCCATGAAGCACCACTTTGGGTCAAGCACCCATTGACACAGCAACGCAAGAGAGCCCCGCTGAAGACCACGAAAGTATTAAACAGCTACGCTTCGCTGTGCTCCATCATTTAAATCCCCGCTCTTGTAGTTGTGCTTCCTTTCTCTGAAATACAGCCGTGTGTGTGTGTAGGAGTCGTACTCCCATTGTATGAACGCATTGGTTTGGCTCAAAGTTCAGAAGCGGCGGAGAGTCTTTTTTTACTGCCAGTGCGCCCCTTTCTTCTAATATCCCAGGTTTAAGATTAATAGGCTGCTCACATATGGCATCATTCGGTGTGATTGCGGGTCCTTTATCTGCGCCGTCGCATGCATTTAGTGCCGGCAAAGCCTGTAAGCCGGTCCTGAATAGGCGTCCAGGGCCGCCATTCAGGGGGATTTAGCGCGTCGTCTCTCAGCACTCATGGAATCGGGGGAGTCACTCCGCACCGGCTCAGAGGGCCTGTCTGTCGGCTGCAAGGCGGCTTGCGCAACACCCCCCCGCAGGCGGGCGATGCCAACACGCATGGATCCAGTTATGCCAGGGAGAAGGGGAAGACCGTCGCCGAGCAGACGTACGGCGACGGCTGGCTGACTCGCGCGAGTCACAGCGCTGATGTGGGAACCAAAGAACTGGGAGTGAGAATCGGATTGGGAAGGTTGACTATAAAACACTGTGCGAAAGTCTTAGGAAGTCAAAGATGTTAAGGCTATTTGTGTGTGTAGAGGGTGCATATTTGGCCAGAAAGAAAAAAATCTATTTAATACTTGAACATATGCAAAATATCAGTAAAATAATTTTTAAAAACAGTTGTGCCAAAAATGACTGGTGTCTTGCCCCCTGCTTAGAAGAGCAGCCTCACCTCTCCTCAGGGCTGCCGCAGTCATTCCACGTACTTGTTAAATTTAACCAGCAGCCCAATTAATTAATGAATTGGCTTAAGTAATTAAATAACAGAATGAGGTGTCCATTAGCTGGAAAAAGCGGGTTAGTGGTCAGAAAGATTAAAATATACAATTAGTGCCGGATGAACATTACAGATGAACTGGGCAAAATATTTCATGTGCTTAATGTATTCATCTACATTTGAAAATTGCATATTTTTCACATTTTCTCAGGCTCCACCTTGGTGTCTGTGCCCTAGAATCGCCTGGCACCACATCCAGAGTGACCCCCTACCTTGTGCCCTATGCTCCAGCCCCCGTAATGCAGATAGAAGACGTTTGTCCAACGCGGCTCAGAGCCTGGGACCCTGAAGCCGGACCCTGCCGGATGCCCCGTGGATGCCTGCACACCTTCCGCCTTCAAGGGGGGCCTCGTGATCCGGAGGTGGCTGTTTATGGAGCGCAAGCCTGTGGCGGCGTCCCACTGCGCTAACAGCTAACAGCCAGCACAGGCATGTGGGGCAGAAAAAAAAGTCGACGTCAATAAACACGTTTCCTTCCCAGTTTTGCCACTAAACAGAGAACTGCTCCAGCACTTGTTTAGTTTTCAGGCGTTATTGTTATGCCTGAAATGGCAGGATATTGAGGCACAGTGATGCGGGGACCTGCCAAGTGGGACTGTGGCCCCCGGCTGAGGGCCCCCGCTTTGCACATTTCCCCCCTTTTGCTTGGTGCTCTGATCCCTCAACTAGCCAGTGTCCTCCTGCAGACTAAAGATACTCAGTTTGCGTGAATCTGCGTCCTTAAATGGCGGTTTAAGCGCGTGTCCGCGCAGGTCCGCCGTCCCACCCACACACGCTACACCTCGCTGCGGCAACTGCCCCGAATCCGGAGGGGCGGCTCTGCGTAATGAATGATGGACCAGCGGGTGTCCACTTCGAGCAGAGAGAGGACCTGATGATCTCGGACTCCTAGCGGCCTCCTGGGCTCCATCAGGTGGTTGGGGTGGTGGATCGGGGGGGTGGGGGCGGGCGGGGTAGGCGTGAAGT
>JABFDZ020000001.1:18897140-18919575 GCA_019775955.2 Pollimyrus isidori
ATTGTGCCTGTTACACCTTCGAGTTCCACCCACCCTCCCCTCACAGTTTTGTGTTTCCCCATCCCTCCCCCCCAGTGACAGTACTTTACTTTTTTCCACAGGACCGCGCCTGTAAAGTTTAAGGAATGCTCTTCCTCCTCAATTCATCCACTTCCGGCAGTTGACCGCCCGGCAATGACAGGGGATCTTGTGTTGGTCGTCTTCCAGGTCGAACTTGTAGTCGTAGCAGAGCTGTTAAGACGGAAAGATGCTGAATTAACGTGCCAGCCCTTGTATTTGTCTGTGGGGGGCACCCATAGCAGCACTGCCATGGATGAGTGTTACAGGAGTCTAATGTTTCCACAAGGGCTTTTGTGGAAACTCCAGCAGGGATTTGTAGATTGATGGGATTACATGAATTGAAAAGGCCCACAAAAGGCTCTCCTAAACCCTCCATACCATGCTGAGGTCTTATGGGAACGAAGACTTTAAAGGTTACAGGGGCAGCAAGCCCATTTGGGGGTGCCCAGCATTAATAATGGGGGTGGATTGCCTCACCTCTTCTCCTCGCTGGATCTTCCGATTCGAGCTGATGATGATCTTATGTCCTCGCTCAAAGGTCACCACCTCAGCAACACAATTCGGTGCACAAGAGTGGTTGATATACCTGCAGAAAAAAGCTGATGGCTTCAGTAAGGAGGGTCAGACAGAGGCTTCCGTGAAGGCTACGCATCAGCATCTTATAAGTTGTATGTGTCCCGAACAGTGCGGCTCCCTGCCTTGTGTACTTGGATGGGCTCCTAGCCCCCTACAGGGACCGTGACCAGGATATATAAATGGAAGATGAACGGAAAGATAGATGGGAAACTGCATGTTAACTCTTGCAGTAAGTACAGGGAGTCAGTAATGTCTCTTGCTGTTCTTCTTTGGGAACAATCGAATGTGAAATGGGCCTTGGGTGGAACCATGAAGTACACCTACCTGGCAGGCCCCCCCGTTATCGTGGCATCAATGACGTGCTCGCTGTCAATTCGGAACATGTACACGCCTCGGTTCTGTGACATCAGAGAGAGCAATGGAAGACAGATGAGATGGACAGCGTCAGGAGGAACCTGCATCAAACACAGCTGGTCTTCTGGCTCATACCTGCGACTCGTACATCTTCTCTCTCCTATTGGCCACCTCGTTGCGGATGATGGTGCCAATGTACTCGATCACCATGGTGTACTTCTCGATGTCCCTGGCAGCATACAGACCCAGGCCCTGGACAGACACACACAGCTACAATGAGATCCAGGAGAGGGAGCAGGCTAAGAACTGGACATGGTGGATGCCGCCTCACTCTACACACTACACTAGGGGCAGTGTGTGGCTCAGTGGGCTAAGCCTGTGTGCCTGTAATCATGAGGTCACAGGTTCAAACCCAGCCTCAGCACCTCTGCGGGTCCTTGAGCAAGGCCCTTAACCTCCCTGGGCGCCCCAACAGGTGGCTGCCCTTCACGGACAGCATGATCTACAAAGACCAAGTTGAGGGAGGCGTAAAAAGGATTTCCCCACGGGGACAATAAAGGATTGATTATTATTACTACATCTCCCCTGGCTGCCATTTAAGGATTCATCATCCAGTGTCCTCTAAGAGGGAACAGCTCCAACTTAAAATGCTGGCTGCAATTTCACTAGGCCTGGTCTGTGACCATCACAGCATAGCTGGAGGCCATAAATGAGAAATGTGTGTGTGTGTGTCCCTGGTGGCCTCCTGCTGGGCTGCTCTCAGCAGCCTTGGTACCCCCCAGGGTAGGTAACTCCACAAACAAGGCACATATAGATATGCTGCCAACGGCACCGACCTGGATGCGTGACCGTGCCAGGTACACATTGCCCTTCCACTCTGCCTTCATTTTGCGGTACTGTGATGACTTGGAGTGCACAAATTGCTTGCTGTAGGGGGCGCTGATCTCCCCCGTGATGGTGCTCTGGAAGGATTTGGAAGTGCTGGTGCTGGTCAAGGTGTGAGGCCTGCAACAAGTGGGTGGGGTGTGGGGGGACAAGATGAGTACTGAAGCATTTTAAAACCTGGGTGTGGAGAATGGAGAAGCAAGTCGAGCTGAAGCGGGAGGTAAGGAAAACGGGGTAGTTAAAGCCAGTGAAACAAGAGCGACCATATCTCATTCAAGCAGGGAGTTTCAATGACAGACCATGAGAACGACACATCCCAGAATCACCACAAGAAGACGAGCAGGTAGATGGAAGGAGGACTGGGCATGTGGGGACGACAAAGACACGAAAGCATTAGAAAATATCTTAACAGGAACCTCTTGGTATGGGGACCGGCTCGAGGCTCAGAGCGAGCGGAGCCCGATGGGTTGATGGCCAGGGGCAGCTGCATCAGGGGGTTACGGCCGTAGCGGAAGGTGTAGTTCTCGCAGGCCTCCACTCCCGGGAGCTGAGGGACGGAGTGGGGGGGGGGGCACGTTAAGCACAGGCCGGATTCCACAGGCCTGAATGTCCGTGGGAGACTGATGAAGTGGTGACACTTCCTACCGATTCTATAATCCTGGTGACCGCAGAAACCGTGAGGCCAAAGAGGTCCTCTCCCTTCAAGTAGATGGGGAAGAGCTTCAGCATACCAGACTCTGCCCTCCGCTCAGCAACTGGCCCCAAGACCTTGTCCCAGACCCCTGCAAGGAAAGTACGGAAACGTGAAGTGGACATTTTGGAACAGACCTTCTGCCGACTGGTAATGAATGGCTGCTATCCTGCCTGGGTGTTGGGTTTGTATCATTATACAGCTTTCCAGTTGTTAGTAGACCGACGTCAAGACCAGGCCACAGTACCTTTGGCCGTGGTGTCTGTTAGCAGCAGATCCTCGTAGCCCTGCTCCACCACACGGATACTGAACTCAGGCCGGCCGTCGCGCTCGTCGACGGAGCAGAGGTAGCGGCAGCGGCGGTTGCTATGCCGCGTGCTCCAGTAGATACGGCTGGCCTCATAACCCGCGGGGAAGATGGCTGCGGCCGAGTGGAAGGCGGCCATCTGCTGGGGCAGGAGCTGCCCCACGGCGTGGAAGACCAGGCTGCCCACGCGGAAGGTGTGGTCGCGGGCGGCACGCCGCACCACGCTGGCCAGCTGCCGCGGCTCGTCCCGCTGCACGTAGACGCGGCGGTAGACGGCGAAGCAGCGCAACTGGTGCTCCTGGGCGCCGCCGCGCGGCCGGTGGGCGTGGCACAGCATGGTCTTGTCCTTAAAAAACATGCACTGGGCGCGCAGCGCGCAGGGGAAGTGGTACACGTTGGCGCAGCGCAGCCGCTGGCAGCCGCTGGTCGCGCCCGCGCGCTGGCAGTAGGCACAGCGTGCCGACAGGCCGCGCCGCAGCGCCAGCTCCACGTTGATGAGGGCGCCCGCCTGGGTCTCGTACACCTCTGTAGACCACAGTGCGCAGTTCAGATGCACCCACAGGTCTAGGTCCAGGTTGAGGAGCCGCGCCGCCCCATCGGTGAGCCCGTCGCCCTCCTCGTGGCAGAAGCAGCAGCGCCGCTGGTCCCGGGGCAGCGGGTCGGGTCGCAGCGAGGCCCCCAGCTTCTGTAGGAGCGCGTCCACCTCGTCCTCGGAGGGCAGGTGGGGGTCGCCCCGGGGCACTGCAATCTGGACAGTCCACTTCCTCCAGCGCACGCCCTTCCACCTCTTGCCAAAGTGACGAGGGGCGTCCGTGCCATTGTGCGTCGCCCGGGGGCGGGGCTTCAGCCTGACAGTGACCTTGAAGGCGTCGGGTTTGCCCTCGGCCTTGGTGGGGTCGAAGGCGGCTGCAGGGAAGGCAATGGGGGGTGTGGACGGGGGTGACTGGCTGGGCTGCAGCTGGGCTAGGCAGTGGACATCCAGAGTGGACATGTTGTTACTGTACGGGTGTGAGACCTTAGCCAGACTGTCCCGGATGTCTGCGTGTGGGGCTGCTGACATCGTCTGCTGCATTTTCAGGGAGGGAAAGAAAAAAAACAGAACGGTATGAGCGTCTTCGGAAAATGTCTGCATTTCGAATCCGTCTGGTTTTAGCCAAATGATATTTCAGACCAAGACCGATTTCAGTAATAGGCCCCTTAACTAAAAAACCCTGCAGAAGCCCAATATCACCACGTGCCTTGGGCACTCTACGCTTTCATTCATTGACGGGGAGTTAATTACAAAATCGACTGACATTTAAAGCACACAAGCTTCCCCGAGGGAGTTCAGCGTTAACTTGTCACAATTTTTATTATATTTTTTTCAAACTGACTTCCCGCTGTAAAAAAATTATTCTGAAATATTAGTGGAAACCAAGATCCAATAAGCTCCTGTGTTTCAGGACACACTTCAAGCCTCAAGTTTAATATTAAAAATGTAATGAAGTCCAATGAAATGCGGTACGCTATAATTTTTTTAAAAGGCATGATGGGGCAGCTGGTTGCCGGGTCTTACGAAGGACACCAGTCCGCCTCTTCTCTGGGTATGAGACATACCCTAACCCTATGTTCAACACTTCTGTCCTGATGTGCCTCAGCTGTCTTAATGAGGATCGAGAAAATACCTTAACGTCTGTGGCCTTGGACTGCGCAGCCGAATACAGAATGAAGCAATTCAGACTGCAGAAGACCAGAGTCCCCTCTGGACGGCCCCAGCTGTCCTGCTGGAGCACAAATGGGGGTGTAAGCACTCCACGGTGCGTGGCGGGAACGCCAGGTTAAAGCTGCCCATCATCTCAAACCTTTGTTGACACCAAATTAAGTTGGAGTATTTACATACTGTGGGGAACAACCAAGGGGCACCACGTTTAGATAACTCCGAGTCCCCAAGGCTTAGCTACCAGAAAGTCGGGACCTTACCACGCCGTCGACACGGTGTGACCCTGTGACTGCTTTGGGACCATAAACAGCAGCCCACTTACATAATATGATCTCAGGTCTCAGGTTTACCGTGAACTCTTGCACACGACCTGCTAGCATTAATATTGACCCAGATGCAGGAACGATCGCGGCCCAACAACCCTGCCCTTCCGTGTTCTCCCATACCAGTCCGCAGGGTAGATCTTTGGTGGATTTCCTCACTCCGTCGCCCAGGACCACCACCTTGCAGTGACAGCACCACTGTGGCTTCGGTGCTGGTCCGCCCTTCCCAGTCTGATAATCACCTCTGGCCACAACTGGACCTGGAAGAAGCTGCAAGTTAGTCTTGGGTCCTCACGCTCATACTCTCCTGAACCCATCATAAAACATTGATTACAGTGAAAGTCTGTACGGCAGAAGCTCATGAAAACTTCCACAGGCCCTCCATGTCTGACAGGATTCATTCCCTAATATACCTTTGCAAATTTCAGAAACATCTCACCAGCTGTACAGAGTCCTTAGATCTATTATACATGAAGGAAAAAAACAGGCCAATTAATCCTGGTAATTTCAAGCCCCTTTTCATTTAGGACCTTTGGACATTTGGCTACTATTACTGGATGAGATCTGACACCAGGAACTTAAAGGAAGAGCCCGCACGCTAGCAAGCTCGGTGCAAAATCATTACTGCGTTTCATTAACCTCTACGACGTTGGGCTTTGATTGATAATGATGCACGTAAACTGAATGCAGGAGCGCTTTGGTTGCACAGGGCAAATCGATAGTTGCTTATATGTCTTGCAGAGGGGCTAATTTGAGGATGATTACCAGGCAGCCCTTCAACGTAATATCAATGGAATAGGTGTTTTTTATAGGGTCTGCAACCAGATACATGGTCAACTGAAGAGGCGACAAAGGCAGAGAAGTCTCATCAGAAGACGCACAGTGCCTCACTGCTTATGAAATGCTCTATACCATGAGCCTCAGCTCATCTCACTCAACTCAAATGATCTTGAAGCTCAGTTGAATTAGCCAAGATGAGTTAAAGGACCAAACATAGGAGATACAATGGCTATTCATTCAGGGATTTGACTCACCAGTGTTGGGAGAAGGGTAGTGCAGCTGAGCAGCCATCATCCCCAGAGGTCCGGGTGGCCTCAGGAAACGAGACCCAGGGAACATGGCAGGATGGCGGGCCTCATAGCCCTGCGGGGGTGCCTTGAGGCCCCCCGGGAATGACAGGGGCCCCCGATCAAGTGTACTGCTGACCTCATAACTGCTGGGGACCTTCATGCACAGTAAGCCAGCGACAGCCGATACCACACTAGGGATGTTCTGAAGATGACAATGCTTGATCTTAATGCAGTGCATAACCAGGATCTGGTCAACGAAACCAGGCGATTAAAACTCCCTTACCCAACAGCAACATGGCGATTTTACTCACCTCTGTTGCAGCAGGACTCAGGGTAATAGCTATGGACACCAGGTCTGTTTTGGAACAATGTGAAGCCTCTCCAAACTGGGGTTCCAGCTTCACTTCTTGGTGTTTGGCTTCAGAACCTGTGCAAGCAAGCCAAAGAGAGGACAGGTCAATCATTTTCCACTACACCAGTCCCCAAAATTGGTGCGCAACACTCCACAGGTGATCGTGTGCCATTGTTTCACATTTATGATGATCAATTAGTCAATAGATCATTTATACCAGGGTTCCTCAAATCACAGTCCTCGAGGTCCGAGCCCTGCTGGTTTTCCAGCCTTCCTTTCCCTGTGAGCCAGGTGTGAAAACTCTGACCAAATCAGAATCAGTGATTATTAAACTACCTACCTGGGAGAACTGAAAACATGGCCTGGATTTGGAATCGAGGTCCAGATTTGAAGAACCCTGATCTATACAAAGGCCCGGGGTGCACCAGACTCTAAGCATTAGTCAGATGAGAAATGGCGGCAAACAGATGCCGATTTACTTCTGGCTCCATCTCATTTCCCGGGATCCCAAGCAAAATCTGATTAACATAGCTGTCATTTGTCATCTTCATTACCATTATGATCAGTTGGAGCTACCAATTATGGTCGCTGGACCCTAAGCAGACATTTTGCTTATGCCTCGGGCCAGCACTGGTCTCCAGAAGAGCTCAAGGAGGAACGCAGGGCAACATGAAAGCCTAATGAAGGCCATGCAGACCACATTAACCTGCTTTCAGTCGCAGTGGGTGAGGGCGTGAGTGGGGGCGGGGGGCTCACCTTTGCCGCTGGCGTTGGGCAGCATGGGGACGACTGGGGAGGGGGCGGGAGATGGAGGCTCCTCCTTCACCAGGGACAGGTCGGGGTAGCGGCTAACCTCCATGCCAACCACGCTCTCAGGAGAGGAGGAGGGGATGAAGCTGTCGGGTGTGTCCCTGTCCTCACAGTGCTCCTGTCCCCTGCTGCAAAAGGGGGGGGGTCACAGGGAGCCAAGAGATGCTCACTAAAAGGCCCGGCGTGGTGCTGGGGTTGACAGACAGGTCAATCAACTGGGAAAATCGGAAATAAATATGTTGGATGGACCAAAATTGCGGAAAGCTTCACACAAGGCGCAAAGTGCTTTCTGATTGGAGGAAGCAATCAGAGCACAGCAGAATGGGGAGTTGGAGCAGATAAGCAGAGCCAAGAATAGAATCTAGGCAGGGAAGTCTCTCTCTGCACTTCAAAAACATGCCTGTACATAAGACTTTAACCAGTTTAGGGTTAGCTTAATCAACCTGACAGGTCAACAAGTAAAAAGACTGCGTGTACACACACACACACACACACACACACACACACACACACACACACACACACACACACACACACACACGGCTCGGACTCACCTGAGCTCCTCCTGGTTGTTGTGGGGGGGTGTAGGGAGTGATGCCGGCACGTCCACAGTTTTGGGACCCCTGGCCAGCAGGTCGTCCTCAGGCCTAAAGGCTGTGTGAAGCTGCTTGGGCCCCAAACCTTTGGTCACTTAAAGGGGACAGGAAACAACTTGGTCACGTGACAGGAAATTACTTGGTCACATGACAGAACACCTGGATCTCACAAGGGAAGATGAACAGGCATGACAGAGACGCTACCATCGTGGCCTCCCAAGATGGCGGATTTTCGGGCCAGTTCCTCTGTGGTGGCAAAGCCGTTGACCATCTTCTGCCGGGCTACCGGGGGCGGTGTGGGGGGCAGTGATGCTGGGGGTGTGGGTGGATTGCTGAGGTTGTTCTGCTGCGAAAAGACCACCAAGGAGAACAAGGTGATCACAGCAATCAGGAACAATCAAGCACATTTTAGACAGAGTGGGAAAACAGACTTATCAAGTTTAGCAAAATACCAGCCTACAAGTTCGCTTTCAAAAGACGAATGACAAGCTGTGGGTTCAGAACCAGGTCTCAAAAGGATGAGGGAGTCTGTACATCACTGCTGAACCAACAGCTGCTAACCCATTACATGAACTGAGTAAGGTCACAGGGTTATTTGTCTTCCAGAATGCGAGTGACCCCACTAACAACTGATCTCAGGGACACAAACCCCACCCGGCTGTCAGCGCAGGAACTGCAAGCAGCCAACAGAACCACGTAAGTAGAATTTTAACTCATATTTTTAAATCATTCCGCCAAATTCCATCAGAGTGGGACTTCCTGGATTTATGCGCATTTCAAGGCTGCTGGGTTTGCAGCTCACAAAGCAGGCATGGGGAGTCAGTAGGCAGGTACCAGCCACTCACAGGCTGAAATTGTAATGATGTTACTTGCTCTTCATCTCACAAGACCCATCCATGACAAAGAAAGGAAACGCGAGATCAAAACCACAGCTTAGAGGTGACCGCCTGGAAGGCCTGATGTTATTTATACCACAGGAGGATACATTGGGGGGCGGCCGTCTATGCTCATGCCTGATGGGAACAGGAGGTGAGTGTGATGTGAAGGGGGGGGGTTAAAATAAAACAAGAAAGGAAAAGGTAAGGCGGTAAGTGAATTAGGCTGCAACATCTCTGTGGCTCATTTGGATCAGAACCCAGAGGTGCTCCAGGCCCGGTCGGGAGCAGCTGTGGAGGAGGCCCTCACCTTGTAGATGAGCTGGGAGTAGTAATCACACACACCGTCCAGCGTGGCGCTGCCGAACGTGCCCGACAGTTGGCTCTCCCCGTTCAGCTGCCCGCTGCCATAGGGGGGGAAATGAGCAAAGTTCACCCCCACCAGGGGCTCCATCAGGGGGAGCAGGGACAGATGCTGGGGAGGGGGGGTGGAATTAGAAAAAGAATAAGAGCCAGATCCAGAGTGGGAGAGACAGGACTCAATGTTTTTAAAAAAAGAAACTCAAATTAAATACAAACTGTATCCCTCTTAGTGGTTTAAGGATTTACTGCCAGTGGAATATTCTGAATCAGAGTATTATAACTGACAGATGTGACAGATGTTGGCAAGCCCAGACTGAAACCCCCAACATCACTGTGGCTCTCAGGAGGTCCTCTGCTCCCGGGCGCAGTGTAAACGCTATTTTTACCGTTTCCACCACGTTGATGCCTGATCACGTGGTGCCTTTGCTTCATTTTGAAAAAAGTTCAAATACGAACGCCTCACGAAGGCCGGAAAATTTGAGGGGCGAGGCTGGCACGTTCCTACGCTTGCGTTTCCTTGGTGACGCCTTCGCACAGACAAGAACAAAAGTCGTGGCGGGTCATGCCGGTGTGCATCCCTGATGCCGCCCTGAACTACCTCTCCGAGCTGCCCAAACTTTCCAATGGAACATCGGTCGGTCCTTTGTGCAGCCAGACGGCATGATGACAAAGGGAAGCGACCGCAAGAGGAAAAACGGCAATTCGTACCTCTTACAGTTTAAAAAATGTTTAAAAGCTTTTTGGATACCTGGTCATGGAACGGCTAAGCCTGCCAGTTAATTTAAGATGACTGATAGCGCCACCTGCTGTCCGGCAATGCAGCTGGGGCCCCCACCCCTATACCTGCTTCAGCTGTGTCATCAGGGTGTCGGTGCCGGAGCACACCAGGCTCCTCGCCTGCTCCTCTTCCTCCTTCTTTCTCTTCTTGTAGCGGGAGGCTGGCTTCTCCACGCTCTTGGGTGGCCTTTTGTTCCGCTGCTTCTTTTTGCCCGGCTCGCTGGGGGGCGCCGACACCACCAGCTCGCCCGGCGCCCGGCCCTCTGGCGCCACCTGGTGGACAAGCGAAGTGGGTGAAGGGACCCCGCCAGTGACGGACGCGGCACCACCGACGAGGGTGTCCGTATAGGTCAGTCCACGAGGAGCACAGAGCAGTCTGGACTGCACCTTCGCTCACGTTCAAAACCTCAGTCTCTTCTATATAGTGACAAGGAGAGCAGCGCATACAGGACAAAATTTACCCCTCCCCCCCCACCATATGTATAGTGTGAATATAAAAAAAGCCTGATTCAAATAGAGAGGCTGGGTAATTGTGTGTCAAATCATCACATGGAAACAGTATTTAAATGAAACTTGGCAGGTTGAATGGGTCGTACGGGTAACCCATGCAAGTGAAACTGCAGGTGTCTTAGATCAGAGGAAAGGAGATTTAAGCTATCAAAGTTTTTTGGGGGGGGGGGTTTGACTGGCTATAAAAAAGGTGCACAGTAATGGCTTTCGTATTGTTTTAAAGCTCTTTTCCGGCTTCCACCTGCCGAGAGAATATGGTTCGAGGGTGGGCATGGAGTAGCATGGCAAGCAAAGGTGTCACTAGGCCCTGCCTGCTTGGAGCTTAGTGAGGGACCTACCCCAGAAGTCTCAGTGGAGACATGCTTGCAGTCAGCGGCACTCTGGCCCTCGTCAGCGGCATGCTGGGGGTTCAGCAGAGGTGTCTCTTTGTTCTTCAGAAGGTGTTTCAGCAGCTCGTTGCCAGACTCCCCTTTTGCAGCGTGGAAGGGACTCTGCTCCGCCCCCTCGGCCTTCACAGCCCCACCCGCCCGCTCAAGCTTGAGGTCGGGACACTCGCCCTCCATCCTCTCCATCTTTATCCGCCGGGACTCCTCTGGGGGGTCCCCACCAGCTTGTCCAACAGTCGGCAGCTGGCCGGGTCCAAGGCATAGTGGCCCACCTCCTCCGTTGCTGCTGCAGCTGCCTCCGGACAGCTGGCGCTCCAGCTCCGAGGGAGGCTGGCTTCCCAGGGAGCCGGGAGTCAGGGAGCCTGTGGCGAGCTCGAGAGGGTCCTGCTCCCCCAGAAGGGGAGCGCTCCGGGTTGGGGTGGAGGCGGTATCAGATACACAGGGTGTCAGCGGAGCAGTGAGATCAGAGTGTGGGGTAGAGGGTGTCTTCACGGAGTCTGAATCGTCGTCCTTCTTCTTCTTGCGGTTCCTCTTCTTCTTCCCCTTCTCCTCGGGGATGATGTTCGAGTACAGCTGTATGAGCGACTGGCCCGCCCCCGGGTAGTTTGGGGGCAGGGGGGTGGCAGACTCCATTCCAAAGTGCGGCCCTTCTACGGGAACCTGGGGCATCATCCCGGGGCCCCCGAGGCCAGGGAGCCGACCCTGACCAAACGCAGGAGCCTGCAGCATAGCGTTTTTGGGCCGATAATTGGTAGTCATCTCGGGGATGAAAGGCCCATTAGGCATTGTGGGTCGTCGCTCACCCGCTTGCAGGAAGGGGCCCGGCGAGGAGGCCATGAAGCTGGCTTGCATGGCCTGCTGCTGAGGAAACTGCTGACCCATGGGCTGTGGGGGAACTGGGGCTCGCTGCTGCTGCATGAAGTCATGAGGCAGGTCGGTGCCATAGAAGGCCATCTGGGACAAGGCCTCCCGGTTGGCATCAGGGGCCAGGAGGCCCTGCTGTTCCATTTCTAGCCGCTGCTGCAGGGCACGTTGTCGCTCCACCTCCTGCATCAGCTGCACCCGCTGCTGCTCCTGCTGCTCCCGTAGCCGCTCCTTGCGCTCCCTCTCCTGGAAGCCCTCGCTGAACGGGTTGTTATCATCAAACTTGACATGGGGGGTGGCGCCGGCGGCGCTGTTGCCGGCTTGCCCGCCGGGTGGGAATGGCTGTGGGGGCGGACCAGGGTTGGCTGGGGGCATTGGTGGGGGCAGGTGAGCGGGCATGCCAGAAGCTATAGGGTGCCAGCCAGGGACACTGGGCATCCGGGCTGAGGCGGGCTGGCCGGGGTGAGGCTGCATCTGAATCATGGGTTTCATCATGGGCTGGTTCATGGGTGGTGCTCCGGGCAGCATCGCTGGCATCATGGATGGTTGCATGCTGCACTGCTGCTGCTGCTGCTTCACACGGTACTCCTCCATCAGCTCGGCGTGCTCCTTCTGCTGCTTCCGAATCTACGTATGGAAAGAGGGAGGGGGGAAAAAAAAAAGGTTGATAAGGTGGAGAAGAGAACTTAGAAATTAGTGTATCATTCTGCAATGAGTATTCAAGGGTATCCCCCCCCAAAGAATGAATCACTGCAAAAAAGTCAACTGGACTGGAAAAGGTTTGTAATAACCTGATCGGTGATAGTCAGAGTCCGTTTTGCAAGACCCAATGTCCAAGCAGGACCCACCTCCTTAAGACACTTACTGAAGCCCAATCAGACAGCCAGTTTTTCGAACAGCAAATTCAGGTTGATTTTGCTCTCTCTTACAGGTCAAGGCCACTACTAACTACGTCGAGCAAACCACACCACAGGGGGGCGCCACACTACCTGCTCCAGCTGCTTCTGCACTACGCTCTGCTGCTCCGTCACTTGCTTCAGCTGCTCGGCGTCCTCCTCAGGGAACTCGCGGCCCGCCTTCTTGGCGGTGCGCTGCTTTGCCGACAGAGCCTTCTTGGATTTCCTGTGGGCCCCTATCTGCTCTTCCAGAAACTTCTGCTGCATTTGCAGCAGCTGCTGGGTGTCCTGGAGCCACTCCTCATACTGCTTCCTCTGGGTTTCATCTGGAACGGGGAGTGATTTAAGGAACAAGTGAATTCTCACTTTGCCCCAAAATGTAGAACGTACTCGTCTCAGTATCAGATATAAATGATGTTGATCTGTAGTAAGATAATATGGTAATATCTTGGCTATTCATATTAGTCTACAGCTAACTAAAAGACCATTAGACAGATTACTTACTAACAAAGCCTGGTCCAAAACTGGGGGGATTACGTCTACTCATTTGTGGTGCCAGTTTGCCATCCTGAGGTCATAGAAGAAGCCAGTTAGTAACTGTGTGAGATCTGTGTCACCTCAGTTTGTAGAGGAGACCGAAGAACAGGTCACATACCTGGCCAGCCACCTGCTGTGGGAGCGGGGCCACAGTGTCAGGGCCTGGGTTCCCAGGCATTTGCGGAGGACCCAACTGCATCCTGCCAGAAAGGTAGAGCAATTTAGCCTGGGGGTTAATTCACCAACACAAAGAAAGGAGAAAACCATCCATTGCTCATACCTATTCATGACCATGCTATTCTGAGCCATCATTTTATTGATCCCTTTCAGAGCTACCATCTTTGCCTTCATGATGGGGTCAGTGATAGCATCAAAATCTGAAAAATGGCACAAGATTAAAGGATGAAACAAACAATAACAACTAATCACACTACCAACTGCTATAGATTCATGAGAAAAGTGAACATCCCATCCAAGCAATTCAAATGAAGAACAGATGAATTTCCACAATTTTCATATGGTGTTTAATATTGCTAGTGCCCATTAAGAAACATGGTGGTTGACATTACCAATGTTGGGAAAGAAGGAGTCACTGGACCGCTGTCGAATCATGGCCTGCATCTGCCGCTGCTGCTGTTGTTCCTGTCTTTCCTGGTCCAGTAGGTCTTGCAAGAGGAGCGGCTGTTCGTCCAACAGCAAAGGTCGATTTTGCTGGTTCTGCTGATTTAAGGCTTGGGGGAACACGGGCTGCTGTTGGGCTTGGGCTAGGTTATGGGGCAGTGCCTGAAGAGGCATTGGGAGGGCCTGGTCCGCTTGAGGGCCGGTAGGTCTGTAGTTTGAGCAAGCAGATGGACCTTGAAGAAAATCTGGATCACACATAGGCACTCCAGCCATAGCAGAGGAGTCGACTCTATGCCCGACTGGCTGGTTGGGGTTCACGCCAAGCTCTTGGATTTGCCTTGGTGCCATCAGCATGCTGGGATTCTGCTGCATACCTGCAACCCTCCTAGCTTGAGCTGTCTGACCACTTTGACTGGGAGAAGCTCCTGGCGCAACATCAGCATCTTCCAATTTCTCCTCAACAAGCAAGCTAGAAAGTACTGGATTAGGACCAGGATCGTCAATGTCACAAGGTTGGGCAACCTGATCAGTGGCTGGCTGAGCAGATGCTTCTGGGAGACTTTGATCACTCCCAGTAACCTCCTGGTTATTTGTGATCTTTTCATCAGTCAAACCTCTGCAGCTGAATGAATCCTGGGTGTTACCTAAACCCTCCCTCACTTCCGTCTTAATCTTTTGCTCAGCCGGCAAAGGATTAGAATTTTTATTCGGACTAGTGCCCTTTGGCTCAATGTGATCCTGCTGGTTTTTTTCCCCTGCAGACTCTGGCACAATCAGTGATGAACAAGTGGTGCCAGTAGAGTTGGCATTTTTCACCAACATTGGTTTCTGCAAATCTGAATTATTGCCATGATCATCAATAGGATCACCAAGGTCCAGGTCTTCATTAAAAATTATGTCTTTTTTATCACCCAGGTCAAGTTCTGGATCTGTGTAGGCTATTATGTCAAATTTTCCAGATGTTAAAAAGTCATCAAGATGCAAGTCATTAGTTTCTAAGTCCAAGTCTTTGCTACCATCTGGGTCAAAGTTGAGATTTTCAAGATCTTCGTCATCCAGGTCTTTGACCTCTACATCTTCCAGATCTTTCACTGCAGAGTCATCTGTGTCTAACTTCTCTTCTATTCCATCAGTATTAGCAATTGGAATATCCTCTGGCTGGTCAGTGGGTGTTAAAGGTAAGAGTGAAGGACCCATATTGAAGGGCTCGCTTGCTGTTGTTTGGCTCAGAGATCTCATGAGTGGAGATTGAGGAGGTCCTACATTACTTGGCATTGAGTGTTGGGGAGAGTTCTCCATGCTGGATGAGACTGGCATATGGCTGGACACTCCAGAAGACTGGGACAACATAGAGTCCACAATTCTAGGACCAGGAAAGCCCACCTCCTGCCCTCCAACAAAGCCCAATCTTTGGGGGTGAAGAGAAGGATCAACTACATTTCCTGCTACTGTCGGAGGTACAAAGGGAAGTCTCATCCTGTTCTCGGGAGCTCTGTGCCTGAGCTCAATAAAAGGCTGTCCCATTATGTTGTGTTGTGGCAATGGCATGCCACGTGGGGGGAAAGGCTGAGGTAGCCCCATGGAATTGTTCCCCCTGGCCAGATCAATGGACAGAGACCTCCTCATTTGCTGAGGAACGTCCATCATTTGTCCCTGCATGGGATGTGGAGATCGAAGGAAATGTTCCTGTCCTCCAAGAATTCCCTGCCCACTTGATGGAAATGCAAACCTATGTGGCAAAAAGTTAATGACAGAAGAATGTTTATAAACAATATGAACAGAATGACAATCATGTGCAGTCTAAATAAAAATGGTGTAATGATGCAAACCATGTGACGTACCTTGGGCCTTGAGGTCTCATGCTCATGTTTCCAATGTCACCTGGAAATGGGCCTCTGGGAAACTGGCCTTCATTAGGGAAAGGTCCACACTGGTCACTGGGGAAAGGCCCTTGGAACCTCTGTCCCACAGGCATCATCTGTCCTCTTGCAGTCCCTGGATATGGAGGAGGTGGCCGACTGAAGACCTCATTCTGTTGTCCTCGTTCCTCTGCTGACCAAAGTTGGGGGATCCCAGGTCCAGTTGATGGGCTTGGCTCCTGTAAGCCCTTTTCTTGCCTGATAGTCTTCTGCTGCTGTTGCCTAAGGATCAGCTCACGTAAACGCTGTCGCTAAACAGTGACAAAAAGATTTTTTTTTTTTTAAAAACTGCAAGCATAACGAATCTAAGGTATAATCACAAACCAGGATATGACATGGTGATACTTTGCTAAGTGCTTACCTGTCTGAACTTTTCTTCAGTATCAACTAGAGGTATCTGCACACCACTCTGAGTCTCTGCGGTGATCCCAGTTAGTTGCTGGATATTTGAGAACTGCTCTACACCTTGGGAATTATCTTCACGTGCCATTACATGCTGGTCTTGAACTTCAGTTGAAAATCTCTCTCCTGACTGTGGTTGTGGGGTTATAGGAGCCTGCTCATATGGATCATGAACTGGAGTCTGGCTCGGTAGATTAGATGATGGATGAACAAAACCATCTTCAGATAAACCAGAATTCTTTGGTGTCTGAGAGCCAAGGACTGCTGGTCGGACAAAGGTGTCCTGCATTGGAACCTGAGGTAAAAAGGGGTCCTGATGGGATCCAGGTCCGGTCCTGGCAACAGGCCGGGTAAACACTTCAGGACTGACTCCTGGCCGAGGTGTCCCTGGAGGCTGGGCATATGGGTCACTTAGCACTGGCCTTGGGGTACCAGGAGGCTGAGCATAAGGATCATGCTTAATAGGCCTTGGAGTTCCAGGCTGTTGAGCATAAGGGTCAACGTTTCTTTGGTTGCCTGGCGATTTGGGGAACCTCTCCCCTGTAGCAGGCCGAGGAGTTCCAGGGGGCTGAACATAGGGGTCAAGGGCATGAGAAGGGGACAACCTGCGATTCAATGGTTGCTGTGATACATACTGGTCTACCCCAGTTGGACGAGATGTAGAACGAGACTGACAATATGGGTCTGGGCTGGGCCTCGGGGTTCCAGGTGGTTTACTGTAGGGATCATACATGGGTCTAGGGGTGCCAGGAGGTTGAGCATAAGGGTCCGACGAAGGTCGAGGTGTGCCAGGAGGTTGAGCATAAAGGTCAGGTGACTGCTGAGCAAAATCTGACCTTGGTGCAGATTGGCCCTGCACATGTGTTTCTCTGGCGGGGTGTCGCACCATCGGAATGGGTTGAGAAAAGGTATTGCCTTGTGGACGGTGCATCATCTTAGGAGGGTTAGAAAATCCTTCATTCACAGAAGGGCGAGGAGTGAGAGGAGGATGTGCATACGGGTCATTCTGAGGACTCTGAAAACCGTCTGAGAGTCTGACAGCCTGCCTCTCAAAGCCATCCACAGGGCCGCGGCGAGTCATAGGAGATGCAGAGTTGTAAACATCCTGGGGCTGAGGAGGTGGCATAGGAGTTTTGAACAGCGGCACTGAGCCAGATTCATTGCTTCCAGGTATAGGTGTCAACAAAGGTCTGGAATAGGGGTCAGACAGAATCATCTTGCTGTGTGACATCCGTTGGTAAGCCTCAAATCTCTGAGATGGTCTCGTTAACGAGTCTCCTGCAACAGAAACTGGCACTTGCCTCGCTTGTGACTCAAGGGCTGCTTTTGGGGGACCCATTGGTTTGATGAATGAGTCTGTGCCCATCACTGGTCTTGGGGTGTCTGGTGGTTTAGCATAGGGATCGGCACTCAAGGACGTGGGCGAACCGAACGACTCGTGGGCGGGGGAAGGTCTTCCTCTCTCCTGCGGCTCTAACAGAGGCCGGGGGGCTGCGCAGGAATCTGTAGAATTCCTCCGAGGTATGTTGGGTCCTATGGGCGGCGGTCTTGGGGTCCCCACCATTTTGGCATAGGGGTCCCAGGGAGAGGACGGTCTTGAGCTGGATGAACTGGGTGAGAACATCTGAGGGGACTGAGGTTGAGACCCTTGACCCTGGGAAGAAGTGTCAGACGCCCGTGCGAAAGTGGGCGGTGGGGGTGGAGGTCGCAGGAACACGTCATCTGAAACCGATGTGGGCGTCCCAGGAAGCTGTGCACGGGCAACCGCGTCCTTGGGAGTTGCCTGCTGTCCTGGGGACATACTACCATTGCTGGGCTGGGGGGTCATGGGGCTCTGGTTACCACTGTTGGGAGTGTCAGCCCCAGACTGACCACCAAACTGCTGCTGTGGCTGCTGCTGCTGTTGTTGTTGCTGCTGCTGTTGTTGCTGCTGTTCATTTTTAACCTGCTCC
The DNA here is from genome assembly GCA_019775955.2 of Pollimyrus isidori. NCBI lineage: Eukaryota > Metazoa > Chordata > Actinopteri > Osteoglossiformes > Mormyridae > Pollimyrus > Pollimyrus isidori. The sequence continues at coordinate 18,914,966 of JABFDZ020000001.1, forward strand.
AGTTTCTGTGTGGCTTCGATCTTGGCTTGCTGCTTGCTCTTTTGTCTCATTTGCTATTAAAGACAGAGAGGTCCACATTAGTCATTACTCATGCTCTATTTACATCATAGAGCAAAACTTCATTTCATGAATGCTTGCTTCAACCCCCCTCCCCCCCGCCGCCACCAACCCAAAGTTTTGCTCTAATATAAAGCTTACAGATTAAAAACAAGGCACATAAAAGAAAATGTGGGAAAGTGTATATACAGTGATAAATTACAGCTTGGAAGCAATTACCGCGTTTTTAGGCCAAGGACTCATTTAGTCCTTGTTTAAAGAACCTCCCTGCAATCCTGCTTTCTTCATCCTTTCTTACACCTTGTAAATCTGTTTTTGGTTGTGGGCACAACGACGCAAGAAGAGTTTCTTGCCCGGATTTTGCCAGTGAATCTTTTCTATATCCTGCCGCTGTAATCGCCTGGCTGGATTGTCCAAAAAGGACTTTTTTATCCGTGGTTTTATGGCTTTGCTTTTAGGGACTTTTCCCCATTATTTCTTAAAGGGCCCTTACATCTGATTCAGTTCTCTCTTTCCAATGCAAATGAAGCATTAGTAGCTTGGAAAAAAACCAAGCACATAAAACGACTCATTACTCATGCACATATAAAACAAACCCTGTACATACAATCTTACAAGGACGTTTACACCCCACACATAAAGAAGAAGAGCAGCAGGGAAGAGACAGTGCAAGTCATGGTCATGTCTGCATAAGACACTCTCACTGGACACTTCCTGTTGTCAATCACAGATCATCATCCAATGGCATCAATGCTGAGCGTCACCTGTCGGAACTTCCACTCCTGCTCATGCTCGGACTCCTTGTGCTTCAGGGGGTCCTTAAACAGCATCTCTGAGTCCAGGGTGACGCTGGGATCAAACATGTCGGCCTGCTGCTGCCTCTTGGAAGGGTCATTAGACATCTGGACCTTGTTTATGCGCAGGGCAGCCCGGTTATCCCTGGCTTTTTGCTGAAATACAAAAGGGCACGACACAGTCCTCTAAATACCTCATCCCATCGTATGCTAAAGTTCAAAGAGGACGGAACAGAGCTGAGATGGAGGCCCTAGACGGACACAAAGATTGCTTTGATGAATCTGCAGGTGACACTGCATAAACTGACACTTCTGAATGGTACAATATCAGTCGGGTGAAGAATGAGCCAAGAGCTCATCTACAAGGAGAAGCACACTATACATTCTAAAGCCACCTTCTTCAGCACACTTTCAGAGATGTATCAAGTCAAAAAATATCACATGAGGTTGTAGTACAGTATATTGATATCAAAAGTTACATACGGCCATGTTTCTACTGTAAGGGACTCGCTAATTTATCCACAAACACAATGGCATTGTGATGGCTTCCTCTAAGTGCTTTAAAAATCCAAAGCATTGTGTCGAAAAACATTACACAACTTCTGAAAGAAGCTGAAATCCCAAGGAACAGGGTGCTTTCACAGCAGAAAACAAAGACATACGAGCAATCTCTCTCAACGCCTATACTGCAGCTTACTCCCAAGTATATTTTTAGTATGACTAGAACAAATGCAATATCAAAGACACTGCAGCAACTGCATCCCCAATATCTGTTTACTTGATCTGCCTTGCTGTAAGCTGATTAAATTCTTGAGATTGTGTTTAAAATCCGCCTTTAAAAGCATTTAGATAACCACCTATTATAGTTGGGTCAAGCCAAAAACGGGAAGAAATGCTCGACAGGACCCGAGATCAATGGCGGAGAGCATCTTACCACGTACGGCGCCCGTTCCTGGGAGCTGGCCTTCCGCCACAGCTTGGCGATCTGCTTCACCCTCAGCGACCAATCTGAAACACAGCCACATCGTTCTGTCACTCCGCAAGGTGGCTCCTGAGCCAGACGCCTGCCTCGTGGGGGTTCATGTATCAGGGAGCTCACCGGGAAACTCCTCCCTGAGACTGGGGAAGTTGACATTCGTGTAAAGGACGGGGGCCACCGTGGCCATCTCGCCCAGCGTCTCCTCCTTCTCCCACTTGAGTGTGCTTCTCTGAGCGTTGGACATGGTGTCCGTCTCTGCCTCGGTGGGAGCTACTGGCGTGGCCATACCCCAAGAGCCGACCACGTCCCCTCCCAACTGGCCAAACTTTTTCTCTCTGGAAAACACACGTCCATGTCAAAGTTTCTCCCATACCCACTGTGTCTCGGGGCAGGGCCTAGAATATCAGTAAACCCCAAGTGTACTTGAAGAATCCCCCCCCCCCCCCCCAGTTATTTAGGGAAGCCCAAAGAGTTTTGAGTGGAATTTGAGCAAGCTGACATCTGGCATGCTCAGGCTTAAGGCCTACCTCATGTTGTCTGTAAAAGGCATGCGGTGCATGGGAGAGAAGCTACTGGGTACACAGGGCCCTGTGCTGGGCATCATTGGGGCCGATGGGAAGTGGGGGCCTGGGCCCGTCATGCCGTTCATCACAGGCATCCGTGGGAACATACCATTCCCTACAGGAAGGGAAACGGTTACTCAAACTGGACAGATGGTCACATGACGAAAACAAGCTTACAGAAGCACCCTTTTGCAAAACAATGCGAATAATGACAACCGGTTGATGATGGAGGTACCAAAACACAAAGGAGCATTCTGGGAAAAGAGTACCATTAAGGAGGTATCTCTGCTAAGCATACCGGGGTTTGGCAGGGGTGTGGCAGGGCCAAATGCAGTGGGGGTGGCAGCAGGGGGCGGCGGGGGCTGACTGGTCCCAGGACTCAGGACGGCAGTGAAAAGATCCTCCACGTCCTTCCCCTCCAGCTCTGTAGGGGGCAGCAGCATTAGTTTCTTTATAACTAAACACTCACTCGTATTGATTTTCGCAAACGAAAAGAAACGGGCAGAAGGATACCTGGGATTTTGTAGAGCTTACTCAGAATAGCACCTGCAGATGAAAAACACTGTGAGAAACACTGTGACACATCATTGTGACATCATCTGGAAAACCATAAGCAACAAGGCTCAATGTATTATTCAAAAGCCTGTTTAAAATGCATCTCTCAAACTTTTCAGGGGTGGAGCCAAAGGGGTGACAGGGCTGGCAATTGCTACCCCCAACAGAGCCCTTGCCACCACCAGCACCAATCCGCTGGAAATGGTAAACTTTAAAATATACCAATGAAGAGATCAGGCAAAGATTTGAGTAGGAAACTAATTTTGCCCCTGAATGCATCCCGACGCAGCAGAGGCCTGTGTGTGCTGCTTACTGATATGTCACTGGCTAAAAGCTCTACGTTCCAACATGATCCATAACACACTCGCGGTATTGATAACAGCAGGAGTTAAGCAGGCACTTATAACACATTACACTGTATTGCCTTCATGATGAGAGGTGGTCACACACTTGCAGTACATAAAAAAATAGCAGCATGAAAGCTTCACACACCGTCTGCTCCATGCCTGGTTTAAATTAGCCACCAGCCCTGCTCGTGCCGATATAGGTCGTCTTTTAGACGCCGTCTTTGTACGTATGTATGTTTTAGTGCACATGTTGAATTACAGTGTTTTATTATTTTAGGGAAGCCACCCCTTGCTTGAAGTCTGTGTGGTAAGTGTATATGTGGAGAACCAGTCATTAGTATTCTACTGCACGTAAGCAGGCCATGCATGTCATTTCAAAGCTTTGAATCAACTCCATTAATAGATTCATTAATTTAATGTATTTTAATTCAGTAACAGCCACATTAAATAAAAAGAAAACTAGTTATAATAGTGTTTCTTATAGTGTCTCTGCCAAACAATCATGATGAAGTGTAAACACCAGGCTGTCTCTTCTTTTGTACAGGCAGAATAGAGAGAAAAGGGAATATTTCCCCTTATTTATTCAAGAAACACTTACAAACTCATTGTTTATTATGAGTGTGCGTGACAAAAATATTTTTTTCCTTCAATTATCATATTTATATGGACCCCTCTGAAAAAACCCTTGCTCAGCCTTTGGCCCCCCCCCTTAAATAAAAGTCTAGCTCCGCCACTGAAACTGTTGCTAAAAGTTAGTAAGCAGCTAACCTGAAAAATCCAAGGATAAACGTTCACACAGGAGTTGAAATCTACACTCTGTGTGTCAGTGACTTGGCTTCCCAGTTAATATCCACACAAGGGGACACCCATGCTCTCTTTACATGTGTTTCTACATCCGGGAATCCCAGAGTGTCCTTGCATGAACTGCACATTACTGGTAGGTAACGAGTCATAGGTGGATGTAGACCCTGTAAAATTGCCGATTCGAGTAGCAAGCAAGACAAGCGGATTGTTAGGCATCAGCCTGACACGGACCATCGGTGACCATCTTGTCCAGCTCAGGGCTGAGAATCCCATCCAGTGGCTCCTCGGGGAGGCCCCTCGGGCCCCGGGATGGGAGGGGCTGTGAAGGCCCCGAAGATGAGTCATCTGGGATGGGGCCGATGTCCAAACCAGCTAGGGAGAGGAAAGGGGTAAAGAGATTCACTGCTATGAGCCCACCTCCCACCCGTGGGGGGGGGGGGGGGGGGGGGGGGGCCGGGGGCGGGGGCCCGGCACGGAAGCTGGGGGGGGGGGGGGGGTGGGGGGGGGGGGG
>JABFDZ020000001.1:18919675-18937743 GCA_019775955.2 Pollimyrus isidori
GCCCCGTATTTTTGTTATCTGGGTTGGGGGCGTTGTCCAAACCAGGTAGGGTGTGGTAATGGGTAAATAGATTAACTGCTATGATCCCACATCCAACCAATCCCCCCCCCCCCCCCCAGTAAATCACACAAAAGCAAAATAAATCAGAGTTGACGAACAATTCATTATCTTCTGAATGTCTGGTTGCTTTGAGAAGAAATGGGAGAGCAGGAAGCTGATCTCTCATGTCATCTAGCAAAATAAACCCTCCACATCCCCAACTCTCTCTAACTCAATTTCCCAAAAACAATAAAGAAAGTAATTTGTCTCGTGACCAGCCAAGCATGAAGACTGGGGTCTCGTCAAAATTTAAATAAAAAACACTAATGTGAAAAAAATATATAAATAAATAAAAAACAGCTTGTCAGCTTCATCTTAAGCTTTGGTGTATTAAAAACATAGGAACTATATTAACTATAGAAAAAGTATGCAGCTTGGACTAATCATAACTGCTGTCATTGATGTTGAGTGTTCCATTATAAGGCCATGAAGGATGTTAGCGGCTAACAGACTGACATTGTTCTATACGAGGCAGCATCTTTGGATGGACTCAAAGACCCGGAACGCACATATTTATTCAATTGACAAATTATCCATGTTTCTCGCATGGCTGGTCCCTCTGGTCTGAGCCGCATTGATGGACCACATTTTTTTCGCTTCAACTCCAGAGCCCACCTGTGTTTCCAGACCTTGGATTCAAGACCCTAAAGCAACGTAACCACTTTAGGAGTCGGTGTACATATTTTGATCAGCTACATATAAAAACTGAAAAGACTGATGGCGCTTTCCGTCGGTATGCTAGAACTGAACAAATATTTCCTGGTTAATTACCAGAGATGGTCACGATGTTATTCCAACGCAACCTTGAATTTTAAACGCTTAAATACCATTATACATAAAGCCACACATACAGAGAGACCAAGAGAATGTAAATAGTAACAGAATCACTGTGAGGCCTGGCAGCAGCTCTTACACCCCAATATGAGATACCTATTTACTTCTTCAAACACCCGTGCTCAGCCACGTAATGATGGGGGATGGTTCCAAGCTGCCCAATCTCCACTGCAGCATGAGCAGCAGCCAAAATGGTCAGAGTTCGACAGAGGCTCCTGCCGAACTGAGACACCATTAACCTATATCCACCAACACAGTGCTGCTGCCGGGCCAGGCTTTATCCATTTCAGAACTGGTTCTACTCATTTCCACTGCCAAAAAAACAGGTGACTTTTTTTTTTATTATGAAGTTTAAATACCCAAACAATTCGGCCTCATAAAAGAAACATTTCATATAGAACAAAGAACAAAATTGAAGAACACGATGACTGTTCGCCTGAGGACTTTACTCTTACTTTTGCCTACTTGATGTTTCCATTGTTCCTTTTTGAAATCAGTGGAAATGCGGACCGGTTCTCAAGACGCCAAGCAAGAAATAGCCCAGCTCTAGCACTGTGTCAGTGGAAACAAGGTACAATAGGCCCAGTGGGAGAATCGTGGTTCTGGAATTGGGGGGGGGCAGAAATCGCTACCCTCTGCCTTTATCTGGGCCAAATTTTGGCATAATTCTGGCCAAAAGCCAGCAGAAGGCTAGATGTCACTGTAAAACTATGAAAATCCGATAATTAACAAATGCCTGTTTCTAATAAACCCGATGGTTAGAACCATGAACAAAACTCCAAAGACTCCAAACAAACAGATTAGACTTGAAACTCTACAAAAGAACACATAATTCATTTTTTTCCATTGATTAATTAATTTGTGCCTATTTAATTCAATTCATGCATGGTTTTCTTTACAAGGCACCCAAAGATGTTAGAGGCAGCATAAATGCACCAGGAGAAGAGGGGGGTGAAAGAGTGGAAAAGGGACAGAGAGCATGCAGACAAAACCAGATTGGGACCCCAGGAGAGGACAGAGCTACTTCTAACCACGGACAGGCCGTGGATCCGTCTCTTACCAAATGGAGAGGCAGAGATCTCAACCTGGAAAGGGCATAAAGCAAGACCTACAGGAACCCAAACCAGATAAAACGAGTGATTACAAAACCAGGAAACTGCAAGAGACAGGGCGCAAAAACATCATTACAAAGCCAAGCAGGCGCAAGAAGAAAGCGAAACCTCAACTCAAAGTGAAAACAGTGACGAATGCAGAAATACTGCACAGCCTAGGAGGGGTACCAGGGCAATAAGGGTGCTGCGTGGGAGAGGCTTCTGGGGGTGAACTGGACAGGAATCTCTCAAATGTACTGAGGGCAGCTGTCCTGCCTACCTGAATCATCTCCTGGCTTGACCAGGTCGTCCGAGAGCATCCCCAGAAGGTCGTCGTCCGTGCTCAGCACTTCAGACAGGACTGCTAAGGGGTCCTCAGAGTTGGCTGATGAGGAAAGTAGGGGACGTGAATTTCGGATGTCAGAAAAGCATGCGTCTGATGGCAGTCGCTTAGCGCACCCACAGATTTCCTGCATCAGCACTGCCTTGCTATTGCCTCCGGGCCTCCAGACTCTTAATGGTCACGGGTCTCACTCTCCCCCAGCTGACTGAAAACAGCTATGTGGCAGACAGGTTAGGAGGCCAGAAACAGCAAAAAGCCAGAGAGGAGGATGCTATTCCGTGACGGAAAAACAGCTGAAGAGAGGCTGAGTACACAGAAAGCTCCACAAGGTGGGGAGGGCCTGAGGGGTAAAGACCTGCCAGAGTTTCCTAAACACATGCGACAAGCTTGGGGTGGAGGGGCACGATAGGGCTTTGATATCTCGCTTCCAATGATTTAAGAAGCAGGGAAGGTATCTTCAGGAAAGAGGCTGAATGTTCCAAGAGAGGGTTCTAAATGTATTGATGCCCAAAATGAAAATGCCATGGGCCAGTGTTGAACCAGCACATTTCCAACGTTTTTTTTAAATCGTATCATGCTCGGAGGATCACGGCCATGGCTGTTATTAAGGGAGATGGGGGAGTGTGGGAAGCATGTCCTTTCTTGCTGATTCCATCTCGCTGAGGGTAAGGTGATTAGACCAGACAGGTTATTGTCAGGGAAAGGTCTACAAACATCTGACAGCCTGGGAGGGTGGCTGTGTGTGTGATGGTGTGATAGAGAGAGAAACGTGTGTGTGGTCATGTGATAAGACACGGAGCATGTGTGCGAGGCGTGAATAAGGGCACAGCCTACTCACACAGAACTCCCGGCTTCCCCGACACAGGTGTGGTGGCAGCACTAAGCAGTGGGTCGGACGTTGGGTCCAGGAAGCTGCTGCTGGCGCTTGGGGGTTGGCTGCCGGCCTGGGGGGGGTCGTCGTCCGAGAGGCCGGTTCCCAGGCTCTGCTTGACCTGCCTGCTCCTGTCCAGCAGGTCTTTGCCAAAAAAAGCCTCCTGGGGAAGGAAGGAATGGAAGTAGCAGTTCACGGAGGAGTCCGTCAGGGTGAGAAGGCATCAAGAGGTCTACGTCACCAGCAGTGGTCTACGTCACCGGCGGTGGTGTTCGCCAACACTCAAACCAGGCATCTGCATGAGACCCCGAAGTTTGTGGCTCCCCGTTGGCCAAGTCAGGAGGTGGGGAGGGACAAAATTAAGTTGGATCCCTTCTGAGTTACATCTGCAGCAGTACCAGCTCCCACATGACGAAAGGCTTGAGCCAACTCGCCTTCACTGACAGCACAAAACGGCACGGAGGTGCATCTGCCTTGCCAGACCTGTTAGGTGCCCTGACAGCACATTAGCTTCTGCCTCAGACAGAGTTCCCAGTCAGCAGTGGAATTCTCCGACTGAACTTTTCAAGTGCAATTAAGAATGCTAAAAATGATAGTAATAAAATAAAGATCATCTTGTACCGAAGGCTCAACACAGTCACGGGCTGCCAGACCTGCCTCTCAGTGATTTATGACTCCAGAGGAACAAGGCAGCTCCAGGCTGTCTCTGTCTACAAGGGCAACGAGTCCACAGAGTTAAACATGCCTACGCCAGATGCTCTCTGCCAGGGCTCAAACCACAGCCAGGCCAGACTCCGCTGCACTGAAACACTGAAAGTGTAATGCACTGCAACTAAATCATTGATTAAAGTCACTTGTCCGCTGAGGACCTTTAGGCTTAATTTGAAGCTTGTGGAATGAGGCGGCCCAGGGTTCACAGCATGCATCCCTAATTTGACAGCAACTGGCCTATAAGTAGTTCAACACCCCCCCCCCCCCCACGAATTTCCTCATTTGGAAATTCCAAGCATGTGAAAAGCACACCAAGCAAATGAAAATTTAACAATTATAGAAACCGTCACATAGGTGTCCTTACCCATAAATCTCACCCCCAGCCAAAAGCAACCTAGCAGCCAAAATGTGGACCTCAATCTTCAGTTTTAATGCTTACAGTCGTTACAAAACAAACGCGCAGAATACAAACGCGCAGCCAGGATATGGGCCGCACCCATGTCAAAATTCACAGGGGTGTCAGCGACAGTGTCATTGTAGTTAGGTGTCCGTCCCTGGCTCTAAATGCTGAGGCGAGGGCAGCACTTACCTGCAGGTATGAGGGGAACTCCTCTTCCAGCTTAGTCTTCTTCTTTCGGTAGCGCTTCTTCACTTTTTCCACACCCTCGGGCCCAGGCACGGTCTCATCCACAGGCATTTCAGAAGCAAGCTCTCCCCAGCCTGTGGAGAGGACAGACACCGTTCAAAGCCTTAGATAAATCTGCAGTCTCTGACTTAAGGGCTCAAAAATGTGTCATACTGGGAGAGACTCTGCGACCCCAGGGCACAAAGCCTGACCAGAGAAAATGAGCACTGGTGGATCTCACCTTCATCTTTCGGCAGGAGGTTTTCAGATACAGAGCCTGATGAGTCTGTCCTGCAGAGGGATCGTTTGGCTTTGACTTGGCCTATTCGGCTTCTCTGGCGCACCATGAAACCACCAATACCTATAGAGGATAATGAATGCAGGAAACTCATAGCCAAGTGACCCCAAGATGAATGCAGTGTCATAGATTAATAACGTAAAGGTGGCAATGACAGAATTGCCAGCGATGGTCTCCATTATTAATAATGACATATGAGTGTTCAAGCCTCAGGATGAGCAATTCATCTCCCCAACGTTTTTGCCTTAACAGAGTATGTCGGGTGAGACCTATTTCTGGAGTATGAAGGCTACACAACCCAAGGTCTCAAACCAGGGGGTGAGAGTTGATCAGAACTGCTCCGGATAATTTTACCTCCATGCTGCAGAATCTCAAACGATTCATATTTGCAACTCTGAAACATTCCCATTTGGAGATATGAGGCAGATGGATGAGGTACTGCACAAATCGTGTGTGATCGGAATCACCTGGGAGTTTCATAAGTACTTACAAGTGCAGAATGAAGGGAGGGATTTTTCCAAAACATTAACGAGGAATGGAACAGTGGCCAACTGGCTTAGCTACAACTGGCGTTTTCAACATTCACATCCTTCCACTTGATTTTACATTTATATTTAATACAAGCAACAACTAACCAACAGAAGAGACAAAAGAAATACTCTCGACATAATTATGTGACATGTTCTAAAGAACTTGAGATGCTGTGATTTCAGCGGGCTACGATAAACTCCTCAGCTTCAATGGCACAAAGCTATAGACCGAACAAAATCTGGGTCCTACTCCTCAAAGTACTAGTCAGGGCCCTTGGCCAATGGAAAGAGCGATCAGCCAAAAATGCCCACAGGGTAAAGTGAGGGGTGATGGGAACTCGCCACGGTTTAGTAATGGCCTTCTGAACCGTCTCCATGAAACGGACGTGATCGCGCACTTGCCGAAATTGCTTTCAAGATCAAAGGACAGAGATTCCGACAGGCTTTCATAGCAATAGGAAAGTGGGGAGGGGAAAAAAGAGAGAACAGAATAACCAGTTCCTGTCTAAGGTGAAGGAAACACACTACAAAATGAACAACCTTGAAACCTTTCATATTAATTTAAATTAGTTTTTCACATTTTTTTATTGTAATTATCAGTTATGATACAGAGTGAAATTAGGGAGTGATTAGTCAAAAATAATAATAAAAAAAAATTGCGAAAGGGTGGAACAATTTTCTTTATTATAAATAGAACCCGTCAAGGACAGAAAAAGCAGTGAACTGCCTCTTGGTATGCTAACATTAGCCAAGGGAAGAGGACAAGGGAAGGCATCCAGCAGGCAGGAAAAGCCACATGCACACGGTAATAGAGACCAACCCCACTCCGGACTTGAAAGCAGGCTGTACTTTTCGGGGGAGTGGATATCGCTAATCACAGAGTAGCTTATCAGCAAGGCCGCCTTTACCTGGCCGGTAAGGTTTCCTCTTGCGTTTCTTTATTCCGTCCGGGCCCTCCGGGCCCTTGGTTTCGTCGTCAGGGGCCTCCCGCTCAGGGCTGGAGTCTGACTTCATGTCGCAGTCGAGAAGGTCCCCCTCTGTGTCGGGACCAGGGCAGTGAAGTGAGCAACAACTTATCTGCATGCCGGACACTGCAGCCCCCCAGCCTACATGCCGGGGGCCCACAGATCCCACCCAGCCCCCGGCCATCAAAATGTAAATTTTATGAAAGGAATTAAGCGCCGTCATCCACTCGGTTCATGAAAAGGACACTCAGAGCGCAGCTTTACCAAGATCAGTCGGAGGGGGGGATTAGAAATGAAACAAAGGTGCCAGCAGACCATGTCAAAATACTTCCGAGATCCGAGCTCTCACTCAAAAAAAAAAAAACAAAAAATCTGTTACAAGTCCTACACAGAATAAAATCTGGGGTCACGTTTGGGCAAAGGGAAAGGTACTCTAGGCAATAAACACAGCTCGTCAGGTGATCAGGAAGCGATTCTGTCAACTTTCATGAAAGGAAAGATTTCCTGAACTGCACTTTCTGCCACAGAATCAACTGGAAGAGGAAGCTGTATCACATTGTGTTCACTCCCATTAGAAAAGTAATTACTCTGTCCTCCTCGAAAATCCAGAAATGCGGCGCTGGCTTGTAATACCTCTCATTTTAAAGTTGTCTTAAAATCCCAACGAAATGAACCGTGCGATTAACAGTCAAGCCAGCGGCCTGACCCCCTCGCATGGGGCAGCTGCAGTTTTGGTGAGGAGGCCTTTAACCAGCAGGCAGCCGAAAACCCTCCGGAGACCCCCAGAGCGAAGGACTCGGAGTTGGGCTGAAAATCAACTCGGCCTGCAGGCTACCGTCCTCACCAGCCTTCGTCAAGCTAAGTTTGTTCCCATCATTTCGGCGAGACACAACTCAGAAAAGCATAGAACCTTGGAATGATAAACTGAGAACAGCCTGAATGCCAAACGGCACCTCAGAACACGAAACAAGTGACGTCTCCCGGGACAAAACTTCTCTGCTCCAACCAAACGGGAAGAGGAAGGTGAAGAGGGGTCGCAATGTCGCCATGGATACCTCGGCTGTCGTCCAGGTCGTCATCTCGCGAGAGCTCTGACTGTGGGTCGGCGGGGGCCGGCAGCACCGCTACACTGTTCTGGTTGATGATCCTGAGCTTGAGCTTGGGCTTGGGCCGCTTACGTCGGGCCGCGGCTCCTGCCGCTGACAAGCTCTGCAGCTGTGACAGGCCTGACTCGGTGAGGCACACGCCGTCCTGCGTGTACGTCTTCTGGGGGTCTTGGCGGAACAGCCACGGGAAGGGGGGTGGGTGTTATTCTCCGGAGAAAGACGATACGACAAGAAAAGCTCCCGCAAGTCATCGATTTTTACCGTGTTCCTTCAGTTTCGGCACAGCCTGGGGGGTCGGTGAGGGCACGCGGACCTCAGGAACGGACACCGGTCCTGCCACAGGGCCTAGGACATCGTGAACATTATTGTTAGCTCACCGGATAAACACCTCGCACTAAGAGATGAGGCTCCGAGGCAGCGAGCCGGACCGGGGACGGCACCAGGTCCAAATGGGCGCAGCTCTCACCCTGCGGCGGCGAGGAGCGGTCCCGGCACATAGTGCAGTCAAAGCCCACGTCAGCTGCCGCCTCCACCTCTTCATCTGTGTTCAGGTTCTGACAGGTAGTGTGGATCCACCTGGGGGGGGGAGAAGGATTAATGAGGCCCCATTTAAAGGCAGGGGCACTTAAAGGGGAAGGCCGGGCACCCACCTGTCACACTGGCGGCATTGCACGATCAGCTCATCCTCGCAGTAGTCACGGGTACACACGGGGCAGGTGGCCAGGCTGGCACAGGGCGCGCACTGTGTGTAGTTACTCTGCCACTCGCAGCCCGGGCCCGGGGAGGTGGCACCACAGAGCGTGCAGGAGACACACCTGAAGGGGGGGCATGAGGGGGGTGGGAGTGTGAAACACATTGTTAGAAATCAGATGCTGAATCCCCCAGATGCATATGAGTGGGAGGAGCCAAAACGCAGCTTCTGGGAGGGATGGGGCTGGGCGGGGCAGAAGAACATACCACTTGCACTGCCAGCTGCCCTTGGGCACAGTATGCAGTGGTGGGTCCAGGCAGTAGGTGTGGTAGCTGATGTCACAGTTGTCGCACAGCAGCAGCCGGCCTGGGTCTGTGGCCTGTCCACACGCCTCGCACACTGTGCACTCCAAGCAGCGCCAGCCTTTGCTCAGTACCACCCTGGTGATCTGTGAAGACGGGGTCAGGGGTCAGCCGTTAAAGAGACGGCCAGTTAAAGGAAATTTGGGCACTTTTGTGTGTCTGACTGCCCACTTGGACGACAGAGAGCTCATTTCTAGTTTATCTGTCGCGGGAACGTCAGGATTTGAACACTGGGATCTAAACCCACAACCTTTGCGTTGTCACCACAATTCACTACCCCGAATGAGGAATCGGGCTTCAAGCTTGACGATTTCAGGGGGTGACATCAGCGAAGACCCCACCCAAAACGGCCCATCCCCAGAGGCCTCCATCATGCCGCGCTAACATGCCCCCCCTATATCTGCTGCTCTGCTCACCGCCAATTGGATGACAGCCGATCACATCTCAGTTCTGATAGGCCAGAGGTTCAAAGCCAACAACACAAGCAAGGACCCAACAGAAACAGCAGGAACCCAGGACAGCTGTGCGTTCAAAAGCTAGTGTCAGAAGCCGTGCACCTTTGTCTACGGCAAAATAAAAGGGCAGCTCACTTCACGTTGAAAGCTATAAAAGAGAGAGATTAGGAGATTACAACTTGTCCACCGTCCCAATAATTCAGGCCAGCTTTGTTATACCTTTGTTATGCACCATGAATTAAATCCTACTTACTGAGCCTTTATTGGATTAAACTGCCAACGAGTCATATGCATAAAAGGTATTAAAGCCTTTCTTGGGGGAATAGCCATTAGAGACGACAGCAGGGAGAATCGTGGGCCAGTAAGACGGGGCCTTGAGCTCACTGCCCATAATTGGTGGCATTAATTGATAAGGATCCCAATGGCGACAGAGCAAAGCTCTCCTCTCCAGCTGCGGTTAGGGTGAAGCTTCACGCTCCACTCATCAGATCAAAATCCACCTGGGGATTTAAGAGTCGACGTCCCCCCCGGCAACAGCGCGTGAACGGCACGCAGGATGAAGCCTGCTGAAAGGGATCGATCCAGAAAGGAGCATCCGGTTTATCCGGCTAGCGGTTCATCGCCACGAGCAGAACCTTCAAAGGGCCCAGAGATGCCGGGATCAAAGGGAGAGTCGGCGAACTTCTGCCCGAAGTTCGGAGAGAGGCCCGCAGGAGAAGCGGATGAGCTTTACCTTGATATTGACGCAGAAGGGGTGGTAGCACTGGCCACACTGGGAGCAGGCCAGAAGTCGACCCTCGGACCCCTGGCCGAAGCTGCCACACACCACGCACATGTCCTGGTGGAGAACAGGCACACAGTCAGGAAGCATCAAAGCCATGAAGCTTGGGAAGAATCCTGGGTTTATGCTAAACCGTGGACACTACTGCCAAGCAAGAATCACCTAATCGCAGTACTGACTACAGTTATCAAAATCCTTGTGACATTCCCAGATGGCTGCACCCATTAGGTGACACTAATTCTCCAAGCATACGCCAAGGGGGCCCACCTGTTTGAGGGTGAAGGTGTCCGTACTGGAGAACATCACCACAGTGTTGTGCATGGTGTTCTCCTCCTCATCCTTCACCGAATACACCTCCACCAGGTTGACCTGTGCGCCAAAGGAACACAATCTGTGTGGACTACACGGGCAAAACAGCGACCCCCTCGAAATCCTGAGTGCAACATACACAACCATACCCCCCCCCCCCAGGACAGAGAAGAACATACTGACCCTCATGGCGGTGACGATGGCATGTCATTTACTCAGAGGTACACCTGTGTATTTATGTGCGCGTGTGGGTACAAACATGCGAGTGTGTGACGGGGACCTACTCCAGGAGTTACAAGGGGGCTGACGTCTGTCTTGAGCTTGGCCCGGCCCCGACCCCCTCGGCCGGACAGATTGGCCCCTCGGGGACGCCTCCTCGCAGGGAAGCCTGATCCTCGGCCCTGTTGATGAGAGCGTCAACCCTCAGGCTCTGAGACTCCCAACCAATCAGAGCAGCCTTGGGGGTGGTTGGGGGGGGTGGGGCAGCAAAAGATCTTCATATCCCCCTGTGTCCACCCTGCCCCAATCTTAGCGATCGCCTGACAGCCACTTAGCGTAATTACGGCAAGCCCCACCCAACCCAAACCGTTCACGACCAACCCCCCCCCCCACCACAAAGCTGATGGAGGGCCCTTAAACAGTTTCCTGATGTTGTCGATAGTCTGCCTGAACGTGCATAGGTCATGGTCATTAAATGAGCACGCCCTGTCACACAAAGGTGGTTTCCAGCTATTTTCATTGCCTCCCCAACCACACAAATTCAATTCTGATAAAATACTATGGGGAAGGGGCAGTTTAATGAAACAAGCCCCAAACACACTTCCTGGCAAGTAAGCCAGACAGAGTTATCTGAAGACATAATCTCACAGTTTAAACAGTTAAAAAACAGTTTAATCAGTCTCAAAGCATAGCAAAAAAAATCCCCCCCCCCCCCCCTGTATTCATGGAATGCACTGAAAGTCTCAGATCGCAGAGCAGCAGCAATACGTTGACAATCGATCTGAATGCACTGGCGAATGAACCAATATGACAAGTGGGGGGGGGGGGGGTAAGTCTGTTCATGCAAATCAGTGCGAAAAGCGAATGCTTTGGTACGAGAGAATCATTTAATACTGGTCTGTGGTTTAAAGACCAGGAGGACGGCCGGACCCAAAAGGCCACGTGGCCTCACTGCAGCAAACCAAAGCCCAGCAGATTATCACATCCCCTTCATCTCTGTCCGCCCACCCTGCTCATGACGAAATCTGACATCACATTGGAGTAACTCGACCACGTTTCCGCTCTACCTCAACGGGGGCCCCTGCGAGAGGTGCAGGCCGTGAGCCCAAACCTTCAGCTGCCCTCCTCCTACTTCGAGGAAGCCACCCCCCAGCCCCACCCGCCCCCAACCCTCCTACCAATCAGACTCATTAGGCGACATCAGAGGGAGACTCTGGTAGCGAATCATTCAAGGCCCGTCGCTCATTGCCATGCTCTGAATCCCCCACCCCCCCAAAGCGAGCACACAGACAGCCACAGCCTGTTAGACTGGCCCAACATCGAGGATGCAAATGCAAGCATGCGGACATCGGGGGCTCATGGGCAGAGCCGTCACCCCCGCTAGCACACCCAGGGTGACACCAGGGGACCTCTCACTAATGACGTGAGGAAGTTCACTGACCCCCGCCCTCGCGACCACTTCCTGGTAAATCCATTCAACGCAGTAACCTGTCACAATCACAGGGAACATCCCCCCCCCCCCTGAGGTGGAAAACCTCACGCTGAGGGGGTCAGGGCGTCACGACCCGACCCTCACGTGCCACAGTACTCCTGGTGACACGCTCAGCCCGCCGCCCCCCCGGCCTGCCTTTTTATTTACCGCTCTGATGCTCCAGCAGACGGGGACGCCAGGCTGGGGCCTCATCCTCGCAGCGTCCCACCCCTCAGAGTGGTCTGGGGGCCACAGCGGGGAGTGCAGAGCGCTACGGCTGCTCCACGCGCCCTAAAGGGTGTAGTGGGTCGGGGGTACAAAATGCAGCAACTTAAATGCAAAGCTGACAAAGAAAGTTCACGGACAGAAGGGAAGGGGGGGGGGCACAAAACGGAGCAGGACCACTCAGGACAACTCCGTCTACATGGGGGGGGGGGGGGCATCACAGCCCTGTTTCAGCCACCTGGAGAGGCAGCCTAGAGGCTGTGGCGATTAGAGGCATCCGTGGCTTGTGGCTTGGCGGGGCAGCGGGAGTCAGGCGACATCCTCACACACAGCGAGAGCAGCAGCCCACCGGGCACAGTGCCAACACGGGGTCCGGGCAGCCAGGATTATTCCACATAAATTACTGGAGGCTGATGGACCTGGGCCTTCTCTCCTCTAGTGCCTCCCCCCCCCATGTACAGATTTGTCCTGAACTGGCAGTGCCAAAAACACCCAGAAGGAGGGGCAGCCTTATATGACGTGACGATAGAAAATGGCAGACATTCCAGAGGGCTCATAGAGAACAAACAAACAAACAAACAAACAAACAGAAAGCGAAACATCAGCATGCCCCGCATAATGCCCCATGTCATGCAGGTGAAGGCAGCCCAGGCAGGACACAGGATGGCAGAAGATTCCACATTGCTTGACCAGAATAATGGCTCCAGATCCCCCCGGGGAATAGAAACCAGCAGCACCAGGACACCACCTGACACAAAATGGACCCAAATAATGCCTCGGTGCTATCCGAGGCCAGGCCTGGTGCGCCAGATGGCGCCCCCTGGAGACGGCTCAGCATCATTACCCGCCTCCCTGTATGCACCTTGACGGCTCCAGCACGTCAGATCTACACACGCAAGAACACGTCCCCAGACGGCCAGTCCGCCCACCTGTCCCCTCGCTGCCGGGACTCGGGAAGTTTCCAGCCCTCTGATGGTGCAGATGGCGCGTT
Source organism: Pollimyrus isidori (assembly GCA_019775955.2). Lineage (NCBI taxonomy): Eukaryota > Metazoa > Chordata > Actinopteri > Osteoglossiformes > Mormyridae > Pollimyrus > Pollimyrus isidori. The sequence goes on from JABFDZ020000001.1 coordinate 18,932,653, forward strand.
CTGGATGTGCACGCACATGCAAACAGGAAATCCCACCGCGGCCCGCCTTCAGCTCCCCTGGGAAGCGGCGGGAAGCGGAAGAACCCCCCCCCCCCACTCTGTGGGACCCCCCATCGCTCCCCTAATAGATCTTGTAAATCAGCCCTTACTCTGTGACCTCTGCCCGAATCACACGCCACCCCCATCACCAGCTCGGCCCGGTCCAGACTACCGGGCCTTGTGGAAATCTCTGGAGGGTTCTGGTCCAGGGCAAGTCCTTCCCCCCCCGCCCCGCTGTAAATTACGGGGTCTATCTAAGACACGCCCAAGTGCATAAACAGAAGATGACGACGAGGCTCTTCAGGAGAATCCCGCGTGGGTGGATGAATGCTCACCCAAATTATACACCTCAAAATACACAGATATACATCTTTTAAAGGTCCTTTTATTCTCTGCCAGCAGGAGACACTCAGCACCCAAAGGATCCTCTGCTGCTGCACTCCAGACCATCAGAAGCCCCCCCCCCCCCATTCATTAATACTCAGTCCACCCCCGGCGAGACCACGGAAGCTGGATAGGGCTGGGAAGAGAGACCGCAAGCCAGGCCTACCTGCCGCACCCTGGGCCTTCCCGGGGAGAACTTCCTCTTGGAGATAGCGGGCTTGCCCATGCCAATTTTGGGGGTTACTGGGATGAAGGTGGTGGACGGCACGGTTTCAAGGTATCCAGCTGCCAGCAGGGAGGTACGAGCGGGCTCCTTGGGGGAGCTCCCCGCCGAGAGGGGTGACAGCGTACCGTGGGAGCGCGTGGGGGCCTTGTCCTCGCCCGCTAGCGAGCTGCCATCCGAGAAGCTGTGCTCGCTGGCGGGGGTCACCACGCCCTCTGGACGGGGGCTGACCTCCGCGGCCGCCATGGCCTCGTCCCCTTCCTCCGGTGGACCTTCAGGGAGCACGTGCAGACTCTTCGCTTCTTCTCTCGGAGCTGCGCCCGTAATGGGCGGCTCACCTGCCCCTGCGGCCCTCTGGGGCGACACCACCGGTGGTTCCTCTTCCGCCGTCGGTGTCTGCGGCTCTGTGATCGTCCCCGGTTCCGCTGCGGTCTCCTCGGCGAGAAGGCCCCGGCCGTCTTCTGGAACTTTCCCCACCGGCTTCTCCACCAGGTCACCCTCCTCCTCCTCCTGGGCCTCAATCCCCTGTGCCTCCGACCTCTCCGAAAGCGACTGGGGCCCTTCCGCTGGGGTCGGACCCTCCAGGGGCAGATCCGGACTCGGGGTCAGAGCTGCAGTCTCCCCGGCATCTGGGACGGCGCCAGGAGCTGAAAGAAGGACCTTGATTGTCATGCCCAGGACGACACGCAGAACTCTAGCTCCGCCCACAAGCACTACATGGCTTGTCAAGTTCAAACCCCCACGTGAGAGGCGGACGAACCGGGCGAGTCTTGTCTCTCTCCACCGACGGGGGATCCCGCTTCCCCCAGCTGCTCAGCCTCCCCAGGCCCTGTGGTCACACAGTAAACAGGTTTAGACATCAGCATGGAAGCAACCACACCTGCACTCACCTCATGAGGACTCGTGTCCTCAAATCACAGGTAGGACAAAAAGAAAGATAAAGAACTGTTTTTAGGCCACGGCAGTAAATTAAATTTTAATGACAGAAGAAAATAACGGCCTATAATAAGGGTTTAATTAAAACATAAATTAAATTCTGGCCTCCTGGCAAACCGGTGATGGAGTGGGGTACTTTTAAAGAGTACTTAATCCGAGAGTCCCCTCTTGGAGGTTCCTGTTAGGAGCTTGCGGAGGACGGCGCTGGTGGCCAGTGGTTGTACCACCGCTCCAAACCCGAGCATGGGGAGGGGCCTCTGGCTGGCCTCCGGCCAATTGGCAGTCAATCCAATAATTGGCCATTTAATGAATTCTAATTAAAGCGCAATTTCCTGCAGGTATGAACGATCCCCCCCCCCCCTCCCAGTCTCTGGCCGGCTTGCCAGCCCACGTTAAAACAGCAGAAGCTGCTCAAGGAGAGCAAAGACGTTTGATGCCGGGCTACGCCCAAGGCCATACTGCTGCCCCCTATCCACCCAAAAGTCAAACTAGCATCCTACACACTAATAAAAGATCCACATCCTACCTTTGCTATATTACGAGGTAGGAGGGGAAAACTCAAATCTTAAGCAAATAGCTCCTCCGGACGCACGTAGAGATGGGGAGGATTCCTCAGGACGGCAGCAATGGAGCCCGATCGAGTCCGACAAAATTTTTCCCCGTGACTCAGATACGACTCGGATCGTGTGGGGACCCCATTGCCATCTCCAGAATGTGATAGGGGAGGTATTGCCATGACAACCAGCACAGCCACCATTCCCTCCGCCAGCCGCGAGAAACTCCGGGAGTAGGTAGCTCCCCCCGGAGGCCTGGCCTGGCAGTGCGGGATCAGAGGGTCATGAGCGTGCGGCCCCAAAGAAGTGCCTACAACGTACACCCATGACTGAAATGCACATTCCATATATTATTAAAGCCAATGTACGCATGGATACATATTTACTATTCAGCTGCGTGGCTGGTATTTTCATTCAACAAACTGGATTTAAGGTTGCAGAGTTAAAGGTTGACCCTCTTTAATGAGCCTAACCGAAAACATTCAGGCTACAAGGCGCTGATCCCTACTGTTCCAGGAACTGGTTTTACTTGACTATGCAGTGTGGATGCCCACAGCAGGTGAACATCAAGTTCTGGCTTGAATCTAACCCACCTCCCCCCCCTCCTGGTCGGCAGCCAGAGGGGCATATGGGGTCCCCCTCCCTGCTCAGAGGGCCTACAGCAGGCTTGTACCAGAACAGGCGAGTCCCCTGAGGTCCCGTTTCAAAGGATCGCTCAGCACAGGAGCACGCCTGCCCCGGGGGGGCACCCCCAAGCAGTGCTGGACTCAGATAAGTATCTTGCCTGTCTGCAAGCTGAATGTGCGGCAGTAAGTCACTTAACCGTTGTCTGTTAAGGAGGGCCTGCGAAATACCATGAAGATCATCCAACCCAGTCTTCAGAGACTCCAAGAAAGGTCCACATTTTTACTCCCTCCCAGCAATAATGTGAACTGGCCAGGGGGATGCCCAAGGACTGGGCTGAGAAACACTGATCTGGGGGGGGGGGGGGGTGTTCAGGCCGGCATTTCGTGGACGTTGGACGACGCCTTACAATACGTCGTATTACAGACACCGCTGCTTCATCAAGGGCTAGATAGGCAACCCAACCTCCCAAAGGTACCACAGGAATGCTGGAATTTCAACCGGCAGAAATGTCCCGTTTACCTGTGTTATTATCCGAAGAATGAGTTTGGAATCTGCGTATTAACCAAGGCCAATGGAATTATAAACACGAGCAGTTAACAAATCACAAGGAAGAGCAGCAGGATGTAGAAACAGTGAATTCTGGGAAAGAGACACAGGTCTAGAAACCACGAAAGTAACGGAGAGCACCATCCTAGAAGGATATCCAGGTCTGGCTTGTCTACTGGGTGCCAAAACCATTACTAATCTCAATGACCAAAGGACCAAGAAGAAGAGACCCTCCTAATAATTTACAATGACACCCCTTGGGTCCATCCTGCCCCATACAATGGACTCTGCTACCGCAGCGATTAATAGATTGCAGGGCTACAAGAAACACTAGGGAGACCATACAGGCAAACATGATCCGTTAAAGATTCCTCTTAGTAGCACAGTCACTGACTGACTTTTGTTGGTCACAGATAGGGGGCGCTGTTATTTTTAGGTACAGGTTTGTCTTAATTTCCCAGATTGAAATTCAAACGGGGTGGATGTTTGAGTTTTGTTGAACCTACAAGGACTCTAAATTTGGTCCAAACTTGACAGACAAGAAGCTAGGGTCTCTTAGGATGTTTCAGCCATCAGAGTTAGCTCACAAACAACAGTAAGGTAGCGGGGGAGTTTATCTTTAGAGTAAATGTCACTAAACTGACCCATACGGTCGAAGGCCCTGCACCTTGCACAGGAAATGAGGGGCGGTGTCAGGCTAAATGGATAAATTGAGGGTCCCAGGAGGTCAGCAGATGTCTGAGCTGCTTAAATATGAGATAAGGCTGTAGTTATTATGGCCTGGAGGGGTCAGGCCACAGCAAGAGGGGGGGCGGGGGGGGTGAACACAATTCTATTTGGAACACTGGAAAACGAAACCAAAACACAACAGAAACCGGATCGCTATCCAGCACTAAAAGGAGATCACGTATCTGCAAGCCGCTGTGAATACCAATCCAGATCACATACCGCGTGACCGGTCGGCACCGGGCACATGGACCTGGGCATGATATTCTAGGATGCCGGGCTGCGTTTGAGAGGCGGGCATTGCTGGTGAAGTAACTAGAGGTATGCAAATCAAGAGACACTGATATGGAATCTATTTTTGCCAGTTTAAAATATAAAAACTATTCACGGAGGCGTCAACCTCTAATTATAGTGAGTCAGCTGCTGCATTCTTATAAACATTAAAAAGATCCAGGCAGAGATGCCTTAATTATACATAGTGCAACTGCTCTTCCTTAAGGATGTCGCGGTGGCCAGATGAGAGGCCTCCAGACAAACATTAAAGCAGCCTTTCTGGTGCAAATGTGAGACCTGGTGCCAAATTTGGGGGCTTGTGTCAAGCCAGCCGCCAGCTTTACCCAGCCAGTGCTTTTCTGTGGAATTGCCCCCCGGCAAAAAAAAAACTAAAAATTGCAGCCATGTTTAATGCAGCTGTCAGCCGCACCTCACCCCACCCACACCCAAAGCCACACGCGCTGTGACCCCATGACCCTCAGCAGCCCATCGTTGGTACAGGGTTTCCAGCAGACCATATGTGTGGCAGGCCACCTGTCATGAAGCCATGCGGCCTCTGGGTGGCACTGCCATGGGCCCCCGACTCAAGTGTTTCAAACACTGGCCAGGACAGGTAGTGGAGAGCACCCTCCCCCCAATCCAATCAACCTCTCAGAGACTTTAGTGGCTGTGAGGGGGGGGGGGGGGGGGGGGGGCGAGGACACAAACCACCCCCGGACCCAGATGAGATTACAGCAGGCGGCCCAGAGGGGCAGCCAGGTAACACACCCACAGCAAGATTTA
>JABFDZ020000001.1:18997659-19011670 GCA_019775955.2 Pollimyrus isidori
CCCCCCCCCCCCCCCCCCCCCCCCCCCCCCCCCCCCCCCCCCCCACCCCCCCCCCCCCCCCCCCCCCCCCCCCCCCAGTCCTGTTCTGTTTTATTGTGAAATAACAATGAAAAAGACCTTGATAAAAAATATATATTTTTAACTATATCACAAGTGTTACGTTCAGCCATTCAATTTAGTCTGTCTTACCACCAACGTGAACAGACCACTGGCCACAGATCTGTTGAGGAATATCCTGCAAAATACTACATGATATAATAATAGGTACTTTATTGATATTGTCTTTATGCCTCCCTCAGCTCACTCTTCATGGAGTAAGTTGTCTGTGAAGGGCAGCCACCCGTAGCGATGCCCAGGGAGCTGGGGGTTAAGGGCCTTGCTCAGGGGCCCACAGACGTGCTGAGGCTGGGTTTGAATCAGCAACCTCATGATTACAGGCACAGAGGCTTAGCCCACTGAGCCACCCGCTGCCCCGAATCAGTAGTGACCCCGAGGAGATATGAACAGGCAGCCTTCTGATCTGGAGTCAGACGCGCTACCGTCGCGCCACAAGGTCTCTATTAATGACGGCAACTTTTACAATTCCAGCATAAAAGTAACACTATAAAATGGCGAAATCCACTTCACCCCGATTTTCAGTATTTTCCAGTGTCCTGGGCTTATTCTTTTTTGCCAAATAGAAATTTGGAATTGGCAGCGGCATTATAACTACAGATTTTCATGTAAGCGGGATTAACACTTTTGTCACACGCATGGGCAGGGACACACACGCACACACACACACACTCTGTAGTACACTAAATTTGGTATAGCATCTATCCAATTATTTTTATGCAAGGCATGAATCTATGTGGAACATCTAGTATCAATATGGTAAATAATACCATTCCTATAAGCGAACACTGATGTGAAACCCGGCGACTTCTAAACGTTCTAATGCACAGGGATTTTGCAATGGGACGACCTGTAAAAAAATGGCATAATGGTACTACGAACTCATGAAGGTCTGTGGAGTCAAAAAGTCTCAGTTTTGGATTCGTTAGCTGTGAATTTCATGTCACGCACAGCAAAATAATAGGTCAAAGCACAGATATGGTGCCGGTGCAGAATGAGCACTGCAAAACATATAAACAAAACAAAACATAAACATATAAATCAATAACTGTTAAAAACAGAAAAAGGAAAAGCACTTACACCGAGTGTCCAGTGGCCAGTGGCCTGGCTGCCAGTATGGGATAAGGCTTAGGTCCGGTAATCCACATCCACCTGTTGCTTGGATAGGCTTTGTTATTTAATTAGTATTGACAAGGTACGCGTTTATTTCTATACAAATGTCATGCACACAGTATTAAAAAGTGTTTACTTACTGGGAAGTGCAGCAAAGGCTTTTGATTGTATGAAGGTCACCTGGTGACCACCGCATAGGCATCAACTGCTGAGACACATTCTCCCTATGAATTAAATAGATAGAATAAATTAAGTAAAATATTTTGTGTATGTGAAAAATGGAGAACTATTATAATAAATAATAATAATAAATTTTATTTATAATGCCCTTTATATCACAGGATCTCACGGGGCTACAAGTTAAATGTAAGAGACAAAACAAACAACGGGGGCGGCATGGTGGTGCAGTGGTTAGCACTGTTGCCTCACATCTCTGGGACCTGGGTTCGAGTCTCCGCCTGGGCTTCCTGTGTGTGGAGTTTGCATGTTCTCCCCGTGGATGTACTGATGTGCAAGAAGCAAAACCTTATATCCTGGAAGAGACGGGAAGCCAATGAAGTGAGTGGAGAATGGTGGTGATGTGGTCATGTCTTCACACTTGCATCAGGATCCTAGCTGCTGAGTTTTGTATGTATCGGAGCCTCTGCAGGCTCCTGCTAGGGATCCCAAGGAGAAGGGCAGTACAGTAGTCCAGTCTAGAGGAGATAAGGGCATGGAGCAGCTTTTCTGCATCAGATAGGGAATGTTCTGGAGGTGGAAGAAGGAGGTCTTACAGAGGCGTTTGACATGGGATTCAAAGGTGAGTTGGGGATCCATTTTTACGGCAAGATTTGAGACTGTTGATGAGAGAGAGATATTGGAGCCAGAGAAGATGATGCTGATTATGGGTGATGATTTGGTCTGTTGAGGAATGCCGACCAGGACGGCCACAGCTTTGGAACTGTTGGGTCGAAGGAATTTGTGTTCCATTTATACTTTTATCTCCTCCAAACTATTAAGCATTCCAATGTATTCATTGTAGCTAATACTGTGAATGCTGTTTCAGTGTGCTCAGTTAAATCAATAAATAGCCTTTGTGATGCCATCTGGACATTAATCTTCATGCAGCAGCTGGCAAACTAAAACATAAATATTTGACATACCGTAATGTTGTATCGCCACAGCTGGTAAACAAACACATACTACAGCCTACTGTGTGTAGTGTTGCCTCCAACTCCTCTGGCAAGCAAAGGGTCAGTAAGTGTTTTCTCCACAAGACTGCAGACTCTACCTGGTATAAAGGCTCATTGAGGCTTCTTTTGAAATCCAAAATATCTGTCATCTGACAAAATAAAATGAGCATCACAAATAAATCCGTTTCATTTTTGCTGAATACATATTATACACTATATTGCCAAAAGTATTGGGACACCTGCCTTTACACACACACGTAAACAACATACCATTCTTAATACACAGGCTTTAATATGGAGTTGGCCCAGCCTTTGCAGCTGTAACTGATTCACCTCTTCTGGGAAGGCACAAGGTTTAGGAGTGTGTTTATGGGGATTTTTGAACATTATTCCAGGAGACCATTTGTTAGGTCAGGCACTGATGTTGAACGTGAAGGCCTGGCTCACAGATTGGGTTGAGGTCAGGGCTCTATGCAGGTCAGTCAAGTTCCTCCACACCAGACTAGCTCATTAATGCCCCTATGAACCTTGGTTTGTGCACTGGTGGACAGTCATGCTGGAACCAGAAGGGGCCATCCCCAAACTCTTCCCACAAAGTTGGGAGCATGAACTTATCCAAAATGGCTTTGAATGCTGCAATATTAAGAGTTCCTTTCACTGGAACTAAGGGGCCAAGTCCAACCCCTTAAAAACAACCCCCCTCCACCAAATTTTACACTTTGCACAATGCAGTCAGGCAAGAACTGTTCTCTTGGCTACCTCCGAAACTCAGACTCATCCATAGGATTGCCAGACAGAGAAGCGCGATTCCTCGCTCCAGAGAACACGTCTCCAGTGCTCTAGAGTGCAGTGGCAGTGTGATTTACACTACTGCATCTGACGCTTTGCACTGCACTTGGTGATGTAAGGCTTGGATGGGGCTGCTTGGCCATGGAAACCCATTCCATGAAGTTCTCTATGCACTGTCCTTGAGCCAATCTGAAGGCCAGATGAAGTTTGGAGATCTGTAGCAGATGGTTGGCGACCTCTGTACACTGTTTGCCTCAGCATGCATTGTCCCCGCTCTGTGTTTATTTTTACATGACCTACCACATTGTGGCTGAGTTTCGGTTGTTCCTAATTGCCTGACTTTCCACTAACTGTTGACCGTGGAATATTTACTAGCAAGGACATTTCACAAATGAACTTATTACGTACAGTAGGTGGCATCTTATCACGGTACCACGCTTGAATTCACTGAGTTCCTGAGAGTGACCCATTCTTTCGCAAACGTTTGTAGAAGCAGTCTGCATGCCTAGGTGCTTTATATCATACACCTGTGGCTGTAGAAGGGATGGGAACACCTGAATTCAATGATTTGGAGTGGTGTCCCAATACTTTTGGCAATATAGTGTATATCTGGTTTGTGCATGTTGTCTCCTTGTCCCAAATAGCAGATGTGAGCTGTTCAACAGCTCCCCTGGCACATTGTGGTTCAATTGTATATCATATGAAGCATGTGACATTACATTCCATCATAACATCTTAATTGCTAGTGAAGGAATAATAGTATAATTTTTTTATTACCATCTATCTTCCTTACTTACAAAAAGCATAGAGTTTCAAAAGATGAAAATATACAGACAGTGTTTAATATTGTAAACACAAACAGGTAACCCAATTAATGCTATATGTTAGTTAGATCTAGTTAAATAAACACTGTTATGAGAACTTCATATCTACTTCATACATTGAAATTCAAATAAAAAAGAAAACTATTTTGGTTAATATAATTAGACAAACCAAATTCTACAATTAACATGCCTTGGAATGAAACTGTGTTTTTTGAGCTGTGTCTCTGAGCTCTGGCTTCAACATCATTGCTGGGCATAACAGGCAATGGAAATGTTTACAACAAGATGCGTATCCTGATTAATGAGGCACAGCATTACTTTTCCAAATTGTCCTGTGCATCTGTTGGCCCAAATCACATACTAAATACCATGAAAACATGAGTGTATGCATTTATGGTCTTTTGAACAAGGGAGATTTATTGAATACAATACAGCAAAATAGTCGTCGATTAGAGTTATACTTACTGTACTGTATATGTATGTGTGACAACACTGTTCAATAGACCAGAGGAATCTGCACATGACAGTGACTTAAATTATGAAAGCAGTAACAACTCAAGCACAAATTACGGTTTGTAGCAGCCAAACAACTGCAAACAAAAAACATTCACACACTTAAACGAATGTGAACAAAAACCATTCCACTTCTAAACATATAAACAAAAAGTTTCTATCCTTTTTGAAGAACTATTAATTGAATATATTTACACAATTGCCCTCAAACTGTATTTATCATTCCACTTTCCTTCTCTGATGTCTTGCCCGACAACACAGAAATTGGCATTGAAAAAGGTGCCGCCACTGTTCATGAGCGTATTACTGTTTTGGAGTCAAGCAGCGGATTTTCATTTACAGTGGGTATAGAATAATGTCATTTCCTGTCCCACAGTGGACTGCCACACAGTGGATCTGCAGCCAGACTCTCTTGCTGACCATGACCCAATAACCGTGGGTAGTATTGATAGAAGTGCATGTGGTGCACTAGACAAGTCTCACTGTCGTTCCCCCCCTTTTCCAGACAAAGTACAACCGGCCTGTTAAATTGGTGCCCCCCCCCAAGAAAGATGATGGCCTAGGCAGCCACCTATGTTGCCTAACGGGTTGACCAGCAGTCCTGTTAATGGGAAGGGTTGGAGACACCCTTATGCACTCATACAGATGACGATGAGGAGGAGGAAGAGCAAAAGTCGACAGTACCCTGGAAGCAGCTAACGGGAGGAGCGAGGACAATGGGGCGTATTGAATTAAACAATTACCATAAACGGCAGGACCGATGGATCGTGGCCGGACCACATACTGGACAGGGACACAAGAGCCGTGAAACGATAGCCGAGGAACTGACAGAGCGAGTAACCCAGATAACCATTAAACCATAGCAAGAAATGGGGCGAAGATTAAGCAGGTTTTTGAGGGAGAAACCTCAAGTTGTGGGTAATTGAGATATCACCTTTGTCTGATCGATCACCACAGTTGTTTGGGAGGGAAATCACATTGCTATCTCACATCATTATCATTTAACAGTAAGTATTATCACTATTGTCATTTAACAGGAACAGATTCAGTTTATCACACTATTAACTGCATGATTCAAAGGGGGGGGAAATACTGGCTGTTAACATTTTAATATTGATGGAAGGGAAATAAAGAGGATTCAGCTGTTACAGGAAAGACCCCCCCCAAATGGTATATCATGTGACACGGGGCTTTGTAATGCATCGGAACCTGATTGTTCGTATGCAGACATCAGTCACAGGCTCAGCTGAGCGGAGCAGACATTGAAGTATTGCAAGATTTAGCAGCAGCTCCATCTCCTTTGCCAGTACTGGCTCTCACCTGTTGTTGCCATATATGAAAGTGTCTCTGGTCTGCAGTCGACCATGTACTCAAACACCGGAGTGAGCAGGAACTGTACCCTAACTAGTCTCTCATTGCTGTAAGGCTCGGGTCTTGTATGCCAGTGAAATAACGCCATATGACGGAGTCTAGAATCAGTTTCCCAACTTCCCCGCGCCATGTGCTTCTGTCCCCTTTCCCAAAATCCCCTCTAAGCTGAGCCATTGGGAGATGAAATTTTCTGAGGAACTGCCCAGACCGACAGCTGAATGTGGCACAGCGAGCTGTAAATAACCTACTTCTAAATTATAAAACATAGATAGTTAAGACCTGAGGTCTAGTCGCCTGGAAAAACAGCGGAACGGCGAAGGCCTGCGTGACCCCGAGCTGTAGCATGTAGCTTCATATAACCTCGATTACGGCGAGACAGCAGACAACACGACATTAATCAAAGACATTTCCGGAAGGATCAAAAAGAAAACTTACAAATAAGCAGCGTGGGCATGAAATGATTCTAGAGGCATTCACCTGCTCCCTAGACAGGACCTCATCTTGAAGGCATCACACCAAGCTACTAACCTGTAAGGACAGAAAAAACTAGCTGGAAGGTGTCTGTAGACATATATCAAATACCGCTTCACAGTCTAGAAGCGTCTCCGAGGGCGAGGGGTAATGAAACTGTCCAGTGCGCGCAGCAGGATTCATTTTTAACTAAAGTTTTTACTTTGTGCCATATTTAGTACAGATGTGCCACTCAGTATTCTGGCTATATACATAAATGTGAAATATAAATGTCCTCTTCTGCCTGAAGTGAAGAATAGTTTTAAAAGGTGAATACGAAGTTATTGTCTGATAATAAAAAAGCATGGTGCTATTTTATGTCATCACATTGAAGGCCAGAAGTTTTTTTTCCAGAAAAAATAGGGAAAAATGACTGTTGATAGAAGCACCGCCCAGGCAAATGAACATGGCCATCTTGAAATGCTGGATGGTGGGAGGTTACGGACAGGCATCCAGGCAGGGGGGCGACTGGGGAAGTATGGGGGGAGGGCGGGAGAAGGCCCAAGTGGCCTGGCTGAAGTAATTTTGTCCTATGGCCAGGGGTGATTCTAGGATTTTTGTAAGGTGGGGGCCATGAGAGGGACCAGCTTTATCATTAACCAATAATGTGTTTTGAGTGACAGTGGAGGGATCACTCTGGGGACTAATCAGCTTCCAGCTGCGGCCAGTGACCCCGCCCCTATATAAGGCCCTGCCCAGGCCCAGGAATTATCCAGGGTGGGCCAGGTTATGGGTATTATGGCTGATCCTGCTCCCCACCCCAGCCTTCGAGGTGGGCTTGGTTTGTGACTGGCTGCATCCCCTCCCAGAGAATGTGGTGTTCATTTCCAACAGCCCAGGCTTCATCTTCTATCGCTGACTGCAAATTCAGGTACTCCTCAGGGAGCCATTAAAATGCGAATGCAGCCTGGGAAGTATCCCCAGAGTGCGGAATCACACCTAATTAGCGTATAATCGCACGTAACAAACACCCTCGACCAATGCCGGAGAGCTGATTGAGGACAAAGGGATTTACATATTACATACACACATGCCAGTTTCCTGACACCTTTCTGTGTCTTCCAGTCTGAAACATGGACCTTCGCACCACCAGGCTGACAGGAGGATCCACACCGATAAAATTCAGCTTGAAGGTGGTGAACTTCTCATTAACAGTGGTGACAACCATTCTTATTCGATGGTGCAGCTCGGGGGGACAGGAGAGTTTGCCTACAATAATTGAGTCAGATTCCTTAAGACGAAATCCGTTTGTTTCGGAACAGAAACATAAACCCGCAAGGATGCAGATTTGCCCTCGGTTGCCTTGGCGATTCTGGCCCTGCTCAGCAGGTCAGGAATAGCCAAAGAGTGTTTTTGATAATTTTTAAAGTTCTCCGAAAGTCCTGTGCTTATCTGTACCTGAATACAGCCCACGTGTGCTACTCCCTTGGCTGCAGGATTGCTGTGCATCATCAAGGTCCAATTTACTGTGGTGTCCTTGGTAAGGAAAGCCAAATAGGATTCCTTATCATCATATTCTATGGTTTCAGTTGAAAAGCTTCATATTCACCTAAAATTGTTTTGAAACCCTTTATTGGGAGTTACACCCGGCTTCTAGTGTAGCTACTTTATAACGAAAATAAAGCTCACTGACAGCAGTGACTGTCTTCCATAGAACACAGGTATTTGCATTTTAAGTTATGCAACAGATGTTTTACCCAAAACAACATTAAGAAAGCAGGGTCAGACAGCCTTGTTTAATGACCCACCACTCCACCAACCACAGGAATTTCACTGGCATCCTTCTGCTTCATCTCGTAAGCCAATAGCACCATAGTATCATAAAGTGATCAGGCAGAGTGCTCACCTTAAATGAAAGTTTACACACATCCAGGTTAGACAAATTGCCAGCAACTCAAGGTGGATTCCTTGGTGCTTCTGGACTAGCTTGGAGCTCCAGATGGTTACTCTCTTACTGACCTAGGGTTCCAAATGCAGATCCACTACTGGGAATGGAAGCAGCTTCTTGACCTTTATACTACGTGCTACCATCCACTTACTGTCAAAAGTGTTCACAGTGTATCCTGGCTCCTTCTGCATGGTGACATAGTGACCATGTCATTGTGTGGCCCTTCCAGAAGTTGGCACCTGGCACCTCCCTGAAAGGCTGTTCTGGAAACTCCACGTCATAAACATTTTATGTCAAATCTCACTTCAATTGGCAAGCCAAAATGTTTAAATTAAAGAGGTTTCTCTTGCTGAAATTCCATAACCGACCAGATTTTTATGCAAATTGAACATGCCTTCGATGAGGTTTACGAACACTCTGAATTAATGGTATTGAAAGGTCAGTTCTGGCAAACTCACACCAAAACAATAAACGAAATAAATACTGAATGTTTATGCGACTAGCTGCATGAATGTTAAAAGCTAGTCCTGAAATCTGCGAGAGGCTGATATCCCTGCTATTTGATTTTCAAGGTTCTGTAATTTATTAGTTACAGTGGTAACAGTCCTTTGTGAGCCTAAACAGAAACTATGTAGGTACTTAAATGAATATTGCTTTTATCACTCGTTGAATGAAAATGTGAATAACCGGATTTTGTACTTAGAAATACAGGACATTGGGAGGTGTCCTGTCTGAATTTTCATAGCTTTAATTGTAATGTCAGACAAAGGCTTTTAAAAAGTTGCAAAACTAAGGTGTCTCTATATTGTGCTGGCATGCTGTGTTGCTGTGGAGATCAGCAGGACCTTGCAGATGTGAAGCACAGTCCAGATGGTTCTGTTGTAGGGCTCTCTGGGGCCAGCAGGGGCAGAAGTGAGTTTTCAGGGAAACTTCTGGGGCCTGTGCACAGGCAATTCTAGGATTTCTTATGTGATGTGGCAACAATGATTGTTACTGACTTATGTGTCCATAGAACATTATTAAAGAGGTTCTCAAATGTGCATATTTTGATTCATGTGGTTTGCATCATACTGTATCTCTCCCTCATTTGAAAAACATGGTACTATGAATCTACATAGCAAATCAAGCCACTATTGACAGTGCTCTGATCCAATGGCATTGAGCATTGATAAATTTACAGGCAGTGATTGGCAGCGCTCTGATCCAATGGTATTGGGCATTGTCAGATTCTCAGTACTCTAGACCAATGGCATTGGGGGGGCGGTGGCACAGCAGAAAGGGAATCACCCTGTGAAATTGACCCTGTGCCACCCCTTTAGACACATCTCTGGGCCTACGCCCAAAAATGTGGATCAAGGTTTCAGCTGGTGTGACAGTGAGATGTAACTTGGACAGGAAACTCAGGCCAGTGTGATGCAATATGGCCCCCAGTGTTGAACTCCATGAAACTCACTTCCTGTCCGTAAAAGTCAAACTCACCGCTCAGCTGACTTTGGAGCAGACTGCATCGATTCAAAGTGACCCTCATTTCGATTGCTTAAACAGACTTGACTTAATCACCTCCCCTAAGCCCTTACACTATAGATGGAGTCAAGGTTAGGTCTCGATGCATCAATGTCACGATGACTCCTGTCAAGCTCGGGTGTTTGTGTTGCATACCCTGCCATTGGTTGTTTAAAGATTTAGCCCCAGGCAAAGCTTTGTAGAAGTAAACACTGGTAGAACAATGCTTTAGGATCCCATAAGAAATGATCCCAGAGTGCTTTGAATAAAAACCCCGTGAAGCATGTTTGCTTGTGAGAATTTGATGCGTGCATCCTTAGGGTGAAAAGGACGTGGCTGGTTTATCAACCAGCAGATGGGAGAGACTCACTCGGTCACCCGCTGGCGGCTTAGAACCAATGCCACAAGCTTAAAGGGTCAAGTCACAACACTGGCGGCCAAGCAGGAAGTGTAGGAAGGGTTATGCAACTTAAGGATTACGAAGCTGCCCAGGCTAGATCTTAGCTTCTCTCCTTGGGTAGAGAAGGCTGGCCTACGTGTGGCACCCCTAACGCACAGCACCCTTGCCTTTCCATACCGCCTTTGAATCTTTCACTGTTTGCTTCACAGCTCGACCGAAGTGGATTCCGCCACTGGCTCTGCAGACATCCAGCTGACAGTGCGATAGGGAGCCGAGATGAGCAGGTACTCAGCAGAACAGGATGGAGGCCAAGTCGGGCTCACTGGATGTAGCAGAGTGGAGATGGAACCAGTCACACACCATACTGAAATCCTGCCGTCTTTTTTATGCGATTACATCATCGTTAGTTTCCATTCCACCATTGCTTCAGCGGCAGAAGAAAACAGAGTCAAATATCTAAGGATTTTTCATGTTCTTCGAAAAAAGGGATAAATTAATAACTGACAGTACAATCGTCAAATCTGTTGCCGGGACGTGACAAAATCACTCCAGGCCCCGTGTGTAATACTACATATTTGTGAAAATATCATTTAAAAATATCTTTCTTTTTGTGCAATAAATACCAGCAAATTTGTATATTATCACCACAATACTGTACTCGTTTTCGTTCTCACTCCCTTGTTACTAGCCTCATATGTTTACTTATTTTAATGTAAATATTGTATGTAGCACTGATGCAGTGATTAGCACTGGTGGTGCAGTGATTAGCACTGGTGATTAGCTGGTGCAGTGATTAGCACTGGTGATTAGCTGGTGCAGTGATTAGCACTAGTGCTTCAGCCTTGGGTTCAAGTCTCCACCGGGGCTCTGTGTGTGGAGCTGGCATGCCTTCATGGGGTTTACTCTGGGTACTCTGGCTTCCCCCCACAGTCCAAAAACATACCGAGGCTATTTGGAGTCGCCAAATTGGCCATAGATGTGCATGCGTGAGTGGATGGTGCGTGGATGCGCCCTGTAATGGGTTGGTGCCCCATCCTGTCTTGTTCCCTGCCTTGCACCCATAGCCTCTGGGATTTGCTCCAGACCCCACCCCCCCTCCCCACGCAACCCTGAACAGGATAAGCCATTTTAGAAAATGGATGGGTGTATGTAGCATTACGTATTGTCTGTTTTTCTCCTTTGTGTAGCTGTGAGCTGGCAGTCTGTAATTACTTTGTGATAATATAAGTATTCTGATGCTGAATGAAATTTTTCATCTTTTACAAGAGAGAGGTGAGCCTTCATGTCAAGCTCATGACCCTGGGCTGGAGCTGGGGGAGGGGAGGGGGGGTGCAGTGGGGAATGCTGGGGTGACACCCCTAGTCACCAGAGACTATGAAGGCCTCTGCTGTCAAAATCGACTTCTCCTGCGTTAGGTAAATTAAGTTTTAAGTGCTCTACCTGGCTAGCTAACAGAAGGTATTATGCACGGATTTAGCAGTTGTCTGTTTTGGTTACTCTTCTGAATGCAGTTGTTTACCGTCAAGGCTGAGTAAATCGATGATGTTGTGAAGTTATAATTGTGCTCTGTGCTGGCACTTTGCACCTTTGCAGAATTGGTTTGTTGCTACCCTATAAGTACACATAATAATAGGTTATGTGTGCATCAGATGCAACAACTTTTTTCCATAAGCCATCCGTTTTCTCAACAAAAAGAGACTGGAATGATAAACACACACACACACACACACAAACATTATCACTCAGCTTAACTCAACTACCTCACAAACAGTGTTTGTCGCACTGTCACTTTGTTGCTCTTGTTTGCACATTTGCACGTTTGCACGTGCACTTTATGTCGTCTGTTATTTGTGAAAAAAAAACTGTATATAGTCTTCCTTAGATAGTTAGTTTTTGTTAATTTATGTCGTTAATTTATGTTATCAGGTCAATCTGTCTTGTCTCTGCTAGCCAGCTAACTAGGCCTCTTAGTTAGCTAGTTTAGTTTTTCTTTTAATTCATGTGTAAATTTATGTTGCATGTAGTACCTTGGTCCTGGAGGAACGTTGTTTCGTTTCACTGTGTACTAACTGTATATGGTTGAAGTGACAATACACAGAGTAAGCAAGGTGTGTTTTTTTGTCCCCCTCAAGTGCAAACATCAAACTTCACCTATGCTGGTATCATCTTTACAAGCCTCATACAGCAAATGCAGAGTCCAGAAAGCGATTTTACTGTGCCAAGTGTGGGAAATCTCACTTAAAAAGGAAAAGCCCGCACTCTCTAAAATAAGGACCAGCATGTTTAAATCCAGCTTTTCAAGCTGATGGAAAAGCTGTACTGCAAATTTTTCAGTTTGACTGAACAGAGCATGAATTAGTAGACAGAGAACACTTTAAACAGGAATGTTATGCGATTTCAAATAATCTTTTTGTTTTGTTTTGTAATATATACAATAAAATTATCATTTAGTGTTAGTCTGATATACAGGTGCCATACATGTGTTTTATTATGCTTTACTGGGACAAGCGCCCTGAGCTCTGGCACAAGCAGCCTGGAAACAAGATGTCCTGCCTATAGTGAGCATCCGCTCCCATGTGTCAAGCCTCCCTCATCTGGATGGATGCCAGAAGTTTATCCCAGGGGGCAGTGTAGAGACAGATGGGGGGTACACAGCTGCAGGATGGTGTGGAATGAACCAGGATGAAATGCAGGTGAGGGAGCCAGAGACCCAGAACTAAGACACACACAAAAATGGTCCATAGATCAGCATAGTGGTGAAGACGGCAGATTAAAACCCAACTGATGAAGGCTTGCAGAGCTGCACTCAGATACACTACAACTGACTGTTGACTGATCATTTACTGCCAGCACTTCCAGATCGAGTCGTAGGTCACAGAGGTCATCCACAGCAACTGCAACCAATCAACCATCTCGCCCCCTGCAGGACTGGAGAAAGGCTTAAGCTGCATTTATGTTTGTATAAAATATGTATACATTTATATTCAATAATCTCTTGAAAGATTAAAAATGAATCGTTTTCTCCAACCCTAATTTCCTAAATTGGTCCTGGTGATGCTTGTCACACAATCAAAACGTTTATCCACAGTATATAGAAAGTGGCTTTATACTGATATAAGCTTACAAACACTGATACTGAAAAAGTGAATCTTCAAATTAGACAAACACACAGAGACAAAGAGTCAGAGAAACTTAAAGACAGACAGACAGACAGACAGACAAATGATAGATAGATAGATAGATAGATAGGTAGATAGATCTAAAATAAATTGGACGTTTATGCAAGCAGAACACACACTGAACAGTAACAATAAATAATAAATGAGAATAGATGAGACTTGCTAAAATAGGCTAGAGACAAACCTGCATGTGCTAAATGAGATGGGAGAAGCATCTGGTGCGTGTGACCGTGGATGTGAACTGGATCAGAAACTGAGGCTGAATAACATTCCGAATCCACAGTTAATCTCCCACCCACGCCAGCATCTTAATGGCTGCCACCAATTCTGTTAGTTTTCATCTTTACTTAGGACCTAGACACCCAGTGAGAGGTGTTTTACAGGGACAAGCGATACCACTGATTTATAGGGACAGACGATACCACTGATTTATAGGGACGGGCGATACCACTGATTTATAGGGACAAGCGATACCACTGATTTATAGGGACAGACAATACCACTGATTTATAGGGACAGGCGATACCACTGATTTATAGGGACAGGCGATACCACTGATTTATAGGGACGGGCGATACCACTGATTTATAGGGACGGGCGATACCACTGATTTATAGGGACGGGCGATACCACTG
>JABFDZ020000001.1:19037530-19050673 GCA_019775955.2 Pollimyrus isidori
GTGCCTTTACACCACCCCATCAGACGCTTTGCATTGTGCTTGGTGATGTGAGCCTTGCATGCAGCTGCTCGGCCATGGAAGCCCATTCCATGAAGCTTCCCGTGCACAGATTTCATGCAGGGGTTAATGCCAGAGGACGTTTGGAAGTCTGCAGTTATTGAGTCAACAGAGAGTCGGTGACTTTTACACACTATGCGCCTCAGCAACTCAGCGACCCTGCTCCCTTACTTTAAAGAGGTCTGACACTCCGTGGCTGAATTTCTGCAGTAACTTTGCAATAATACCACTTACAGTTGGCCGTGGAATATCTAGCAGGGAAGAAATTTCACAAACTGACTTAGTGCAAAGGTGGCATCCTATGACAGTGCCACGCTTGCATTCACTGAGCTTTTCAGAACAACCCATTCTTACAACAAATGTTTGTAAACCTGACTGCATAGTCAGGTGCTTGATTTTATATGGGCCTGAATGAAACACCTGAATTCAATAAATAAGGGATGTGTCCCAGTACTATTGTTCATATAGTCCGGGATGCACGTAACTGGCATGCAAGTATGCATTTGGCAGATGATGCACATAAAACAAGTATATGCACGGGTATGACATTACTGTGCATTTTATCCTTTTTACAGCTAATGCATCCAGGTCGATTGGTGAGTCTAAATTAGCCCTGTGAATGTGTGTTGGTTCCTGCCTATGCCCCTGGTTCCCCGGATAGGCTCCGGTCCCCCTACCCTAGTTGGGATTAAGCAGCAACGGTGATGGACGGATGGAAGATATCAACAACCATTTCCATTTGTCTATCAGATGTTAAACGCTATCAACAGACAGAGGAGAACAGGCATATTCTTTCTATAGTAAAAAGTAAGAGGCAAAAAAAATTGGACATGCGTGGTTTTCATTGGACAGCAACAATATGAAGGTTAAGGTCATTAAAAAGCTTTATTTCACTTTAGCTAGATTGGTCATTCTTTTTGTGAGATGTAAATTCCTACTGTGTGGCAGGCCAGAACAGCACAAAATCAAGTAATTAAACAGAAAATCAGAGGCCCTTTTAAATAAACAAACCAGGGCTGAACTGTTACATGCAAAATAAAATGCCCAAAGAAAATGCCATTCTTTTAAAAACCACACGACCCCAACACACCACACTGTGAGCACTAGTTACCTGCATCTACCCAGCCGACTGTGTTTAAGCATAACAAGGTAATTAGTGCGACCGGTTCATGTGGGTTTCGTCAACCCAACTGATCAGTAGGCACTGCGCAGATCAGCACCGATCCACCTACTGCAGGATCACAACGCATATGCCACGTACAGATACATTCTATTTATTGTTTTATACGTATTTGTAAACATAAGCACGATGACTTTATGTGGGTTCAGAATCGCTGTTCGGGAGCCAGGTCTCCTATTGCCAAGGAAAACATAGAGGAGGAAGCTCTCTGCCTTTGTTATGGTGGTTTCTAAGCTACTGAAAAATAAAAAAGCATCTCCTGCAGCAGAGAATATAACACAGCAACACTTGGCTCCCATCAGACTGTGACAGAAAGCAGATCCATGCCAGAAAAAGCTTCCAAACTGTAATTATTATAGGGCTCGTTGAACTGGAAAGGAGAAATTTCTGAAGAGTCAAGCTTGATGTTACCATTAATTACAGCGATAAAGTGCTCTGGGATGTATTTTCTGCATTCTAGGAAGCATTTTAAGTGTGTTGAGGAAAACTATCTCCATAATCTCAGTAAAATAAACTCCAAAATATTTATTTTCAAGCTATGAATTTCAGAGAGTTTAATCAAAGAAGATATAAATATAATGTCATTAGAAGCTTTCCGGCCTGCCTGCGGAAACTCCTTGCAGCTTTACCGTTGGCCAGTGATGCTCAGGAAGGATTGTAGCTGGCCGTTAAGACAGGCTGTTAATCCCCCATCTGGACGTCATACTGAGAGAGGACTGAAGGTAGGAGGCTGTAATCTTTTTCAAGGTTTGCCAGTCCATGAATAAATTGCATTGTTTGGTTTACTGAACAACCTTAGTGAGTTTCTCTTAGGTTAATTAGAGAGACTGTCTGAATGTTTGTTGGTAGTCATTGTCTGAGCATAAATATGTATAAGGTGTAATGATGTTGCTCACAACACAGCATGTGATTATTATTCTTGAATCTGAGCAAAATCTAGATGCCTTATTAGCTGGCAAGAGGGTAACAATAGTTTTGTGTCTGCTTTTACATGTCCGTGTCCACATGTCCACTTGGCCTGCAGTCCCATCATTATGAAGGTGTCTGAAAATGACGCTCGTTTGGCCCAAGATACGCTGATCATCTCGGACTATGAGCAGATCCAGCTGGGCTGATTTCAGAGTTATCGTTAGAGGAGCACTTTCTGTTAAAATACTGACATCCACTGACCGAAAGACCAATCTGTTCACAAAGTTTCTTTGAGCTTAACCATTTTTTTAATCTGGCTTTTGCCCTCATTCTGCTCTGTGATTAAAAAACAGGCCCTGATTAATTCCTTAGCAATAAAGTTCCGTTTCCTTCAAACCGTCTCTTTGACCTACATCCTGCTGTGCCAGTGTTTACCGAAAGCCATACGACAGGCTTTGAAGCGATGCCAATGGACGCCGAGTCCCTCGATCGATAAGCATCAACGCTTTCCAGCCAATGTGGCCATAAACAAATCAGGGGCTGCCGTAACACGATCCCTGGACCGCTTTTAAATCACCAAGGCGGTAACTTCTGAGCTTCTGACAATTTCACGCTCTGTCGTTGGACTGACTGATGTCCTCCTGTTCCAACTGTCATCTGTGGAGGTCACGCCAGGTGATTATTCTTCCTGTCACACTGCCCCCAGCTCCAGAAGAATCCCCGGTAAAGCAGGGAAGGGTGGTAAAATCTGCCATGAAAGTCATACGTTTGGCATCTGATGGGCTGGGCTGGAGGCCTACCAGAGGTACATCCCCACAGCAAGCTATCCATTAATCAGTGAACTTCAACATGATAAACAGCCTTCACAGTAGAAGTCATATGAGATGCATCTCAAAGGTCAATCTCAGCTTGTACAGCTTCTCTCATCCTAAACTCCCTGGAAATTTAAGAAGCCAGAAAACGTTATTCAAAGGAGTGTTCATATTTATTTGCAAAAAAATATTTGTTTTATGATAATTATTTTAGATTTTTGTTAACATTTCGAAAGAAAGATCATGGGGTTAACATGCCCAGGGGTATTGGAACCAGGATAGACCTGTACACTCCAATATTATTTCATTTGTATTCATTCATTCCCCCATTTAAGACTGTTGTATTTAAATTAAGTTGTGACCCATGCATATTAAATTTTCTCCTGTGCTGGACCATGTTGCAGGCATCACATTTAGAATGAATGTGTATTTACAAAAACGAATTAATTTTGATTAGTTCTAACTTTACATTTCACCGATTTCTGGCTTTTTCAATTATGTTCGAGTAAAATAGAATTTACCAAACACCACTTCTTGTTTGCATTTTTCACCATTGGCCCAACATTTGTGGGAATGGGGTTGTGCTGTTTGTATTGTATTATTAAGCTTTCAACACAAGTAAATAATTTCCCCTCCGGTATGCCTAATGAACCTGAAATTTATTTGCTCTTCCTTATCTTTCCGCATTAAATCGGAAGATATTTTTTCAATTACTACATCGTTCGACCAAGACAGACGGTAATTAACGGTGTGAGAGAAATTATAATCGCGGCTCCCCGTTGAATCCCTCTTCGGGATCGCATACCGATTGTGCTCTAGGTTCACAGGGACACCGCTTTGCGTGTCGGTCAGAGAAGGCGTCTGTGCCATCCCATAATAATTAGCTAATTTGCTAATGTGATGGTTTGGCTGCGCAGCACGATAGTGAGGAAAGTGTTCCTCCCAGCGTTAATATAGCCGTACAGGGCGAATGAGATTTGCCTCCGGAACATTCTGATATCGTCTGTGGCACACAGGCAGCCAAATGAAGTCCTCATTTAAAGTCGGGTGCGCTAATGACCTATTAACTAAACAGCTGCCTGGGTTTAGCGGTGAGAGCTATCGTTGGTTATGGCCAATCTGCAATTATCAATGCGGTAGCTTTATTAATTTTTGCACAGGGAATCTAGTTTGCGGATGTTTTATAGCATATGATCGCTATTTTTTCGGTTTTAGGTATAAAGTGCATTCACCTGGAGAGTGAAACGAGAATTTTGGGAGTCGGTTTAATCGAGCTCACTGCCTTACTGCATCTCCGTAATTCCGGCGTCTTCCAAGATTTCATTTTCATGTGTCGCGTTGAGGATCTAATAAAGAGTCCATGAATACAGAGCACGCAAAAAGCGGAGACGGCAGCTCCGGGGGTGCCGGCCGAAGAGATGTTTTCGCATGCATTATTTTTTCATCCTTGCGCTGACTTAAAAAAAAGCACGATGATAATGTGGTTCAGATGAGACTGGCAGGTTCGCCCGACCCAATTAACGGGCGAGATCAGAGAATCCCTGTTCGGGTAGGAGGGTCATTAATGCCAGTCCTGGCATTTATTTAACGGAAAATAGGGTGACCATACTTGCTGTTTTTCCTGGCCTTTTCTTCATTTTTGGAACCTAAAAATACTTGAAATATCTGGGATTTCACTTTGTTTCATGTTGACATTTGCTTTCTACTGTCAGAATACTTTCTGTGTGTATATTTGCGTTGCTTTGACGCAGTCGTGTCAAACTCCAGTCCTGGGGGGCTGGAGCCCTGTGTAGCTTATTTCTTTTCCTGTTCCACCACAAATTATTCAGCTGAAAAGCAGCGTGGTAATATAGCACAAGGAGGTGCATGGAGCAGATTCAGGTGTGTTAAATGAGGAGAACCCCAAAATGTGTGGGGCTACAGCCCCCCAGGACTAGAGTTTGACACCCATGCTATGATGCTTTGCAGTCTGCCTCCACTGTCCTCTTTGCAAAACAATATATCTATGTAAAACTGCCACCAAGGACTGTGTGACATATTGGTTAGCACATGATATAAACAGTACCCTGTGGGGAGTCCCCAGGGTTTTCTTGGATGATGGGGGTGGGGTTGCTGTTAGTCATTACACTGGGGGACTTAGAAACACCAAATCTGCCCCTACTCATAGTTACTGATCGTATGAGTAAAATTAGCCAGCAGGTGGAGCAGTGATTAAAAACACCGACTCAATTCAAACATCTTACTGCTGAGCCTTTGAGCCTGATGGACCTGTGTGAAATTCCCAGCTATATAAATGAGTAAGAAACATGGATAACTACATGAGTCGAGAAAGCACACATACACGTGTTGATTACCCTCTCTCTCCCACACGGCTGTGCCACACTGGTGGCCTTTTTTTAAAGTCATTTTCACAGAAATATTGCTCCGGTTTCAACAGCCGGAGCCCACAGTCGGTGCCCAGATGACCATATGATACACCCATGACTTTAGTTTGGCATTATAAGGTCTGCTTACTGAGCTAAACAACTGGCTGTTGGTGGTTCAGGTAGTAACCTGGGTGCCCGGCCTCGCTTCCAGTGGGCCGTCCTCAGTTCATCCCCCTGGGCTGTGCTACCAACACGCAGAGCACTGCCCACCAGGCTACAGACATGGCAGTGCCAAGAAGGGCCGGCGGGTTGGCCCTGCATGCCCGGATCGGGACGGACAGATCTGCTGTTCTGAATAACTTCCCATCTGGGCATGACTCAGATTTCGCAGGGTCATTATTTCAGAATGATCCACTATCACACGTGCCTGTTTTAATAATTCATTGGCTGGCTGTTCCTCATGCCTCTCTCCTAGAACCGCCCTTGCTCCCGCTGCGGTGACTCCACTCCACTGCCCTCCCTTGGTGGGGCTTACTCCACTCATGGCTGCCCTCCCAGCTGTTAAAATAGTTTTGACATTTCTGTCGTCGCCAATGGCCCACGTCTGACCCAGGAAATGCACATCGCTCTCTAATTTCCTTTCCAGTCTTCCTCAGCGAGCCTCGTCAGTCGCCTGGATTGGCAGCCGGAGATGGTGACGGGCCCTGATTTGCCATAGCAAAGAACGGCTTGCGTAGGCTGTGCGTATCAATGAAGCTCCGCCCGCAGCTCGATGGCGGTACCTCAGCGCGCTCGGGGACCCTCTTGCTGAGGCACAGGGGTTGGATCAGTAGGTGAAATCCCACCACAGATAGCCTCAGTCTCCTCTACCTCATCGCCTAAAGCTTTGCCACGATACTGGCAGACACACGTTGCGTCCCTGCGACTGATATCACCGTGGTTCCCGTCTCCATGGTAATTGGGCAGTTTCACATCGCAAAGTTAAAAAAAAACAACGAAGAACACAGAGCTTTTCGTTCATGCTGGTACTCCTATATCAGATGCCACGTCTCTTATATTTGTTTGAATAACACATGACGGGACACAAATAATGTAGTATTATGATATTACTTCTTAGTTAATTAGCCAAAAGTTAAGTGTGTTGCAAACTGATCTCGTGTTTGTTCGTCATTAATGAATTGTCATATTTTTTATCTTAAGCAAGTACTATATTTGTTACTATATCTGTTATTATATAAACATCTATAAACTACTGAGGGAATCATTGAAGGAAGCAGTGTAGGAACAAATAACACACATAAAATACTGATCTCAAGTTTGTTCATTGTTAATGAATTGGGATGCATAGTTTATCCCAGGCAGTTACTTGGTTTAATATATTTGTTAATTCTTTAAATCTTAGTGAAATACTGACGGAACTTTTGAAAGAATAAGTAATGAATGACACAAGTGAAATACTGTTTATTCATCATTAATGAATCATGACGCATCTTTCATCTTAAGTAGTGACTATTTGTTCCTGATCTGTTCATGATTTGTACTTTAGTAGTGTACTAAATGAGTTATTGCTAAGTATTTGTGGCTGCTCAGGTACAATGTTACCTCTGTCTGTCTGTGTTTATAACTACTTGTTTCCTTTGCTCCCCGATGAGGTGTCTCCCAGTTGGGAGTAAATACCACCCATATTTCTGAATAGGAGGGTGCTTGGCCGACATATTCTCTAATTCTTTGCTACATTCCTACACTGACGATATAAAATTCAATTAACATGATTAACTGCTAATACAATCTGTTTTCCTTTTTCCATTCAACCAGTGTCTCGGTTATACAGTGTCACAGTGTGCTGTCGCATTTGTCCGACAATGAGGAAAAAAACACTTTCATTCTACGCCATCTCAGAGGAATCGATAACCGTGCCAGTTTTTAGATGAATGTTTTGAATTGTCAGTTTCCCATCTATTTTCCCTTTGAGGGCAGCCGTTTAAATTAAAATGAAAATTAATTATGTGGCTTTGTTTTGTAATGCAAATCAAATAAGATCCAATTTAACGCAAAGTGCCAATCATCTCTGAAAGCCCCATTTGTTATGATTTTTTTTTCAGGGTTAAGCAAGGACATTTTGAGCATAGCAAGACTTGTTAACTTGTTCCTGGGATAATTGCTTATTGTGGATGCAGTGTGACCCGTCACTGACTTGTAATTAAAGTTTTCGCCTGATGTTACAAAATACTCCCCATGTTGCAACCCCCCAACCCCCACTACCTCTCCTATTTACATATATGACTGTCATATACTCTACATGACCGATAGCTGGCTGGATATTACACTCCTGATAGCAACTGGATTTAAAAAGAATGTAGGGAATGCTGCCATTAGGTCTACATATTGACCACAATATCATTTATCTTTAACTCATTTATCTGGCAATTTCATTCAAAGCAAATTACAATAGAGGGATGGCTCACATTTTTTCTACCGCACTCGGACCTGGAGGACCATGAATTGAATAACCCCGCACTAGATGAGTAGAAATATTGCTTCCTCATAGGCCCTGATATTAGGGCTGATGTACCTCTAATCCCTGGTTAATGGTTTTTGTCGTGGCCATTTTTCCGTGGTACTGAGTGAAGCTTGCAGGATCCTGAAGCCCCTGAGTCCTGGCTTCCGCAGCGGATGTGCCTCGCATGCGATGAGCTGTCGTCTCCCGCCTTACACCCTTTCCTCCTCTGTACTCCCTTTGTGGCCCGAGATACCTTGAGCTCCCATTCTCACATCTTCCTCCAGCGTTGGATTCTGCACATTGAAGAGCTGAGAGCTTCACTCCCACGTTCTGCAGCTTGTCAGAGCTTCCTGAGGCCTCCACAACCTCCCCGAGTCTCTCAGCACCCCTGCAAGATCCATTACTATGTCATAGTTTTGGCATATTTAGGGTAAATTTTCCATGATTCTCCCACCTACCCTGTTCAGAATGCTATATAAAATGAAATAATGCTTTATTTGCACACGTATGAGTACAAGAACTATTAGGATACTTTAATTTTTGCATATTCCATCAAGCTCTCTGTCTTTCTTTTTTTAAAATTCAATTCAGTTTATTTTTATATAGCGCCCTTCACAACAGAGTTGTCCCAGGGCACTTTACATGGGTGTGTTAGAACACATTGATATATATATAAAATTAAATACATAAGACAGAAGAAGGACAGAATAGAAAAGAATGAAAAAGAAAAGGAAAAAAAACAATTGACAATGGAGGAGAGGAACCAAAAACTCCCACACAGGGAGAAAAAAAACCTCTGGGGGTCCCAGGTCAACTGGTTGCCCGACCCCCTTGGGCATGCTAACAATACAGGAAATTAAAAGTGGTCATGCTTGGTCAGATTGAGGACTTGGGAGCAGGTCAAAGTCCAACAATGGATCCATCAGTCCTCCATGAAGGCCCCCCTTGAAGGTCGCACCGATGATGTTCAGGTAGTCCAAATCTACAGTCACCCCATTCTTGGGATTGGACTAGGGCTCCAGCTCAGAAGGTGCCCACGCTGGGCACCATCCGTACATGTGGGAAGGGAGATGGCATGGATGGTCACACAAAGGTGCACACGAAGATGAGAGTGGAGCTCGGGTCAGATTGCAGGGTCAGCTGTTCATCCAATACCTCTGGAGTAGCTTGTAGGGGGTTAAGCGCCTTGCTACAAGGTCTAAGGACGATGTCACTAGGATTCCAACCTATGACCCTCTGATTACAGGTACAGATGCCTGAACTACTGAACCTGGTCATTGCGGCCCTAGGATCTATTGCCCGTTCCTCGTGGCTCCAGAGTGAGGTAAGCTTGTGTGAAACCCCCATCCTCCTCATTCAGCCACGCTCAGTACATAAAACAAAGCAGCACGTTTAAGAAGCACAGCTTAGCTGTTCCTCGAGTCTTCTATGATAATTCATGGCTTGGCTCTAAGCTCTATCTCAGCTGATTATCAGGGGCTTTTTAAATGTATTTAGTTTTTATCTTAAGCTGCCGTGATCTGATTGACCCTATTTGGTCTGACAGGATTCGAAAACGTAACGAATATGGGGGTAAAATACTTTTAATGCACGCAAAATCAAAACATCCCTGCATGCATAGAAAGCTCTTTTTCAAAAGAATAACAGAAAGAATGACCGTGAAATGTCGATCCCGAACAGCATGTGTTCCTGGATATAATCCGGATCTTCCACATTTATATTTATATATGATTTGTATTATATGTATAAATAATGAATTAATTAATAATCTTTTTCATTCTTCCCACCATTTGTTTAATTTAGTCTGGGTGTTGAGAATTCTTTTATTGTGCTGCATAAATATTTGATTTAAAAATCTGCTAACTTGAAGGTTAGTCTCAAGTAAACTAGTCCTGTTTAGGGTGAATACTTGATCACATTTTATCGCATCACCTGTAAATGTTAAATGTCACATTGCATATAGTGAACATCACTCTAACTGACAAGTGTTGACTTGGGGGACATAATTCTTACCAATAAATGACTCTTGTGGTGAGTGGTGATGAGGTTTGTCCGGCTTGTAATGTTTTAACCTGGGAATGGATATTTCCCTGGCCTAAAATCCACCTGGGCTTAGCCTTTAAAGAGGACTTGGCTGGAGCTCCATGGACATTCCCACAAGGTCATATTGAATCCGCTTAACCTTTCACAGGATGTCTTCTGTGATGGAGCGAGATGGGACCACGTGACACCTCTGACAACATTGTTTTAGGACTTATTCAGAAGACAATCACTAATATCAAGCTGTGACCACTCAGAAGGAATGGATCAAGGTTATCTTCACTTCTTCATACTGAACAGTGATAGACGCCAAGTTCTGTCCATCCTCAGAATGTACCCCATGGGGGGCCCACACCACCCCATACCCACCATGAACCAACATGTGGGAGGAGAGAGATGTTTTTGAGATAAACTGAAACCTGTGAACTGTGATGCATAACAAATGTTCCATAAACATACATCTAAAGTCATAATGGGCTGGAAGGACCCATCAGCAAACCCAGCAAGCTTTTTTTAGTTTGCGCCAAACGAGAATTGAGAGTCACATCAACAATTAATTCTTGGTTTAGAAGAAGCGCTGTTTGTTAAATCCCTGACTGTTGGCATATTGCAAGCCAAGACACTAGAGAAAGCCTTACTGTTGTTAAGTACACTAATGAAAGTGGCAATCAGGTATCTCCATCACTTGGTATCATTTGAACTCTGCACAGTCAAAGTGACATCAGTCTCCCAGGTGCTTCTTTGTGTTGGCTTGGTCGGGGGCTATAGGAGCACCTTGGAAACTTACCCCTCTGTCCCCAGGGTTTCGGGGACATTCAAAATCTGAAATATGTGGAAGACCATTTGGAATAAATAATTTTAAATTACTGTTGGCATGTAACTGAAAACCACGATCAAAGAATGTAAACAATGACTAAAAAATCCTGATTTAAAGACGTAAGTATAAATAATATAGTAAAAAAATAGCACTGAAAAGAGTGTTAATGCGTCTTATGATACGTCCAACGCCGTCCGCTCCTCCTGTGTGCCACGCCCACCTCGTTACCTTTTGTGATTGCCCATCGTTTCCACCTGTGTGGCGTTGCCGCTCGCCAGTCCTGTGCTTGTCTTGTGTTTTTAGGTCTGCGTCTCTTCCGGTAGACGCGGCGTCGAAGTTGTTTTATGTCGTGGTGTTGTGACAATAAACCCTCGTTGTTTCCCGTCTGCCTGCCTGGATCTCCCTCCTTCGCCGCCTTGCGCAACCCGCAATCGCAACATCTTACATATACGGCATGTCTTTATTCCTTATGTTAATTGCATGTGTGTTTGATTTTGCACTGAGGATGGAGATTTCGGGGGGTGTCATTCTCCAGTATTATTTTTGGATAAAAAGCCCAGCTCTCACCCCGGGCAGAGAATGGGGTTTCCATAGTGATAGCATTCAGTCTGCTGTCCTGAGAGAAGCGGAGTGTGACATTATGGTAGCCCTTAACAGCGGTCTGCATCTTGTGTCGGTAGTACTGAAACAAAAACATTAGTGCATCATTAAACTGAATGCTTGGGGTCTGGGAATCTGCCTTTTTCGCTCTTGCAAAAGATGGCGAATGGCAGCATCTTTGAATTCCCTGTGGTTTCGGTAGTATTATAAAATAAATTTTAGTGATGTCATGGGAAATTATTTAAAACTTGTTATTACAAATGGGACTCAATCCCCACACCTCCACAGAAGACCTCAACTCGAACCCAGCTCCCAAGACTCCACAGCTGCCCTGTCTCGCTTATTGTTGTGGTTATCATACTTAATTTCATTGTGAAAAGTCCTTTGTTAGGAAAGGAGTTTAAATTGGCTTCTGTTATCACATACTTCCAGCTTTGGGGATTCAGATCTCTCTTGTGTTTGTATGGGAGTTGCATGATCTCACTCGGTTGTGTATATTTCTGCTTCATGTCAAAAACATGCAGTTAGGTGAGCTGGGACCCTAAGAGTGCCTATAGGATGTGCATGTGTCTCCTGTGATGGACTGGCATCCTCTCGGGGGTGAAACCCTGCCTTGTGCTCTCCGCCTTGTGCTTTCTAAGATGTTAGAAAATTGACGACTGTACTGTGAAATGTTTTATGAAAAAAAAAACAACATTCTGGGCTGAGATAGAATTTGCAATCTGAAAAGTGGAGCAAGCTTTGCACTACATTCTCTTACCCCATTTATTCGAGCTGAATGGGGAAACTACCATCCCATAATTTAT
This sequence comes from Pollimyrus isidori, assembly GCA_019775955.2. NCBI lineage: Eukaryota > Metazoa > Chordata > Actinopteri > Osteoglossiformes > Mormyridae > Pollimyrus > Pollimyrus isidori. The sequence continues at coordinate 19,049,618 of JABFDZ020000001.1, forward strand.
GCCAAACACTTGAAAGATGGTGTCTAGATTTTCATCACTCCTGAGCGTTTTCTTTTTGCATTTCCATCACAGGAAATGAAACACCCGAAATGAAATCTTGCGTGGCACATATATTGTATGAATTTCACGCCTGCTTTGAAACCTTCAAATGTTCATCTCATGTCGTCGTTACAATGATGAAAGTGAAAGCAGAAAAAAAGAACAAAATACTATGTTGTATTTTGTTCATTCAGCTTATTGGCCGAGACATATGACAATCCGATTAATCTTTTTAGAAAAAGCTGACTAGCTGATCAGCAAGAATCTCCACAGAATGCAAAGACGGCTGGCAATTTAAAGCTTTACTCTATCTCACATGAAAAGTAAAATTAAATGCACCTATTTCCACTCAGTCAGAATGCTTTCCTTTTGCAGGAGCTCTCCAGGCATTAATTTAAGTGCTCTTCAGCGTTTAAGAGGTCGGTCACTTGGATAAGGTCAGGTGCTTCAATGATACGTGTTCCTGGTGGAAATAAATAATTCATCCTAAGCAAGGAAAAAAAAAAATCTGCGTTTTCTCAGGGAGATTGTCACACCATTGAAATAAAAACCAACAGCGGACCAATTGTAGGCTACGAAACTGCTGTGCGGGGGATTTTTTGAATAGATGAATCCATCACAGAGGTCTTTCGTTGTCTGGTCATGAGGCAATTCCTGGTTAGAGCTGAGACGCTGCAATTTCATGGCAACATCAAGCCAATATCACGGGAACGTCTTAGGTAAAGCATTTTCGATGAGAGTTCTGTCCTCTGCTAGCTCTTCACTTATTCATTTATGGATGGAACCACCTCTTCCTGTGCCTCTTGACAAATGAGTACAGAGGTTTGTTATTATAAGTGCAAACTCGGAGTAGACTATGGTGAAGTTTACTGTGTATGGAGGTCAGGGCTGCCCTGTGGCATAGGCAGTATAGGTGAATGCTGGGGGGGGGGGGGGGGGGGGCAAAAAATTAAAGGGGCCCCCCCCCCCCCAAAAAGGGAACAAATAAAAGGGGGAAAAAAAAAACGGTTTAAAATT
>JABFDZ020000001.1:19092187-19120903 GCA_019775955.2 Pollimyrus isidori
CCCCCCCCCCCCCCCCCCCCCCCCCCCCCCCCCCCCCCCCCCCCCCCCCCCCCCCCCCCCCCCCCCCCCCCCCTTCGACAGTATATCCAGTGTGTGCCAACATTGACACCTTACATAACACCCTTCCTTTCAGAATGTTCCATGCAGAAATTTCCAGAATATATGTTATGTAATATCATGCTGCGGTATGCAATTGTATAAATTTAAGGTTTCGGTGGACAGACTCTACAGTAAGTTGCTTGTCTGCTTTGTATGCAGCGATTTTTCCCGGTATAACTAATCAGTTTAGTACTTCAGCAATATAAAGCAGGAGTATGTAAAACGACCAATTAAATGAGGTGATCCAGTTGCATGCCGCGCCATACCAGGACTCAGCATCGCCCCCCCCCTGTGTCCTCCATATTCATCAACGTCACACGGATCATTTATTATCGAATCATTGACCCAGAGTTTACATCAGTACCCCTGTGCCCAACAGCAGCGTCTACTAACCTGCTTACTGTGAGAAATCTTCCTAAGTTCATCAACGTCACAAATAATCTTGACTACAAGTAGACGCTGTCTCAGGAAAGTGGACCGTACCAGGCGAGACCCCAGTCGCCCGGCACTGTCACTTTTCACCCTCCTCCCACCTGGGAAGAGACTAAAGTCCATTCGGATGCACACCCCCAGGCTCGGGAACAGTTTTCCCAACTACAATCGGACCCATGAACCATCAGTAACCCTGTGTTACTGCAACTCGCACATATACCGATCTGCCACTGTCTTTGTCTCTATTTATCCCTAGGATTCTGGTCTTATTTATTCACTTATTTATATTCATTTCATCATTACATTCAATTATGTATTGTGTGTTTTTTTTTTGTCATCTTGTCTATGTTCACATGCAAGTATGCATTTCTTTGTACGTGGTACTCGTACTTGTACATATGACAATAAAAGAATTTAATTGAGTTGAGGTGTTGGCGGGTCATGGGTCTTTGCTCTCTTTGTGTGTGTGTATGCATGTAGTACCAGTCAAAAGTCTAGCAACATGTACTGAAAATCTAAGCACACATCGACGTAGTACGTATTATCTTCTGAAAAAGCAAAGAAGTGGAATGCTGTGACAGGTGACCTGGCCCCTACAATCCCCTGACCATAACCCTATAGAACTGGTTTGGGATGAAGTGGATTGAAGACGGAAACTGAAGTACCCAAATTGTCCCTATAGTACTTGTGGGAACTTCTGGACTATTGGGGTAGCATTCCGGGTGGCTACGTCTGGAGGCTGGTTCAAATAGCCTAATGTTGTCACTGAAGCAAAGTTTTTTTTTTTTAGGAGACTCTTGGTTGTTGAAATATGCCTATCTGCATTTAGGGCTTTTCACTCTAAGGTGATTAACCGCTAACAAAACAAATGCTTTAAAAGCAGCTGTGTCCAGACTTTCAATTGTTACTGTATATGGGTGTGTTTTACTTTAATAGTTCAGATTAACTACCCTACTGGAGGCCACAAAACCGTAAGCAATAATTGGGGTGGTCAAACCACCCACGCTGAAGCAGATATGCTTTTTCCGACTAATAAGACATACAATTGTATCAGACTAAATTGTGCCTGTAGCCCGAAATATTTTTGACAAATCCCAATGCACTGTGAGTTATTCTGCAAATGGGTTATGAAATAAATGCAATAAGTGCAAAATACGTATTTTTTAGACATAAATTATGGATGGCGTTTTAAGAAATTTCGAGAAAACCCCGTTTAATGGACGAAACTGATCCGTATGCCAAGAGAGCGCACGCCCGTGTTGAACCGCTCCTCAAATCGGTTATGAACTTTTTGTTTTGGCTTAAGGCATAATTCTCATAAATCACTATCATCGACAGACATTCAATCAAAAGCTGGTTTAAATTCTCATATTGCTGGTTTGTTTGCGATGTCACTAAAGGCAAGAATAGAGTTAGTAAATATAGCAAATAGCAAACTCTACCCTACCGTTTTTGGGGGGTACTGCATGAGAAGGCCTGAACTGACCATCTCCTACCGTACGTTTTCCCGATGAGCCAACCCCACCTCCCTTCCAGCAAAATCTATTCTGGGGTACCTCAAAGTCGAGCCCTGGACTGAGAAGATGGGGTTGGTATTCTTTCCGAAGCAATGATATTGTGCTAGACGCAAATGTTACCCAGGGTAAATTTTGATTCTTCAGACTGGTTGAATTATAGTGGTTTATAATCCTACACTTGAAATTATCATCTCGGTAATCTGAAACACTTTTTTCCCCATACTAACCCTGGGCAGCCTCCTGAACACGCTACAACACGGATTTACTTTGTAATTTAAACCTTTCTGACAAAACTTTTCTGCAGTAAACCCCATTTCCATTTTCTATCTAGAAGCATGATGTAGCCTACTCTCATGTCAGACATCGAGACAGAAAACAATTTTTAGCCGCAATGTAATTCTGAAACATAATACAATCACAAAGCTCAAAGGCGAACGCGCTGTTATTAATAAAACGCCTGAATTTCTATACATAGCAAATGACACTGGTGTTGTACTTACTGCCACGCTGTTGCTCTCCTTTTCCCAGTTGCTTTAACTATTATAGCGGCTTTTCCCGACTGAGACAACCGATAGTGGTGATGGACCAAGGTTCCGCGGTCATTTTTACGGAACCAGCTTGGCTCATCAAACTGCCGGAGGCTACGGTCTGACAGACAGTGATACTGCATACATGAATAGATTGCCCCTTACAAGACAGCTTTTAAATAAAGAGCAATCGTTTCAAACGCATCTTTCGTCATTTCTTCCTAAAGCAAATTAACATCGAATCTAATATCATAGCCTAATTAATAGGCTACATGATAATCATAGGACAGCCAAAGTACAGGGTCCTATTCTAATCCATACAATAATGGGCTATTTCTGATAATTACTGTGCTGTGCACGGTACCATTCAGTACAATAATTATATGGGATGTGATTAGATTTATATGTATCGATAGTTTCTATAATATTTTTAATGTCAATATAAAACAGCTATCGTCATCTGAATGTCAAAATAAAAATAATCCTTTTTAATAATAAGGCGGCCTGGAATTATGCGGAAGATCGAACCGATTGTGTTTTAGAACCCAGATCTGAGATCTGCATAGCATCTTTCGGCTGTGGAGCATGAAGTGTACGGGCGAAGATCCGAGCGCTCTACACCAACTTGCAGCTGTTTTCATGTAGAATTACGGTAGGGTGGCCGGGACTTCGATAAAACTTTAAAAAAAAATAGCTACCGCTTGTCAGTGTAATTAGTTGTAGGTGTAAGGGCTTCGTAGCGAAAAGTGAGTCACTTTAGTGTTGCAGGTTTAATTTAATCCGATGCTCATTTGTTCACGAAAGTTTTTCTCTCTCCACCACCCCCCGGCTCTCTCAAGGACATGACTAGTTAAATCCCGGATCTGTAGGCGGATTATTCTGCGCTCTTCATGCCCAATCGTCCAGGGCTTTGGGATGGACCGAAGGATGTCCTTTCGGGAGCCGTGTTTTTTGTGAATTTGATTCGGTTTGTGTTTCGCGGACAGAATCGGTAAGCGATGGAAATGGTCGGCTGAAAAACACAGGAGGGGAGATACTCCTCCGAGTTTGTTAATCTGCTGTGGAACAGATACCAGAAAAAAACATATGGAGTCTTAAACCCTCAGCGGCACCGCTATTCTGCGTGAAACCTGTTTAAGTGATAATATCAACAAAACAATTACGGGAAACCAGACCAGAGAATAGACGGTAAGGAGTAAATTTATTTATGTATAGAGATGTCTCGAGTGATGTGCAGTAGTAAAAGTTTTTTTTCCTTCGCTTTCGTATGAAATAAACGTAGAGTTTATGGCTTGCAGGGACCGAGGGGTCAGAGCCATGAACCAGACCGCAGGTGTTACTAATAACTATAGGAGGTGCTCCAAGGGAGGCAAGGTGAGTTACTCCGGATCTCCTCCCGCTTTTAAAATGCTCTATGGCGATATCCCCGTTACGTTTTTCCATGTAATTTTCTACGGGTTTCATGCTTTTGTCCTGTTTACCGTTTGGGTCCTGATGTATTTTTCAACAATCGCAAACAAAAAAATGCTGCAAAGTTCAATATTTACTTGTACAATAGCTCTGTAATAACTCGTGTTTTGAATGAGATGTCCTTTCCCAGTAACCGAGGGTTTTTTGAGATGTAAATTACATTGCAGTGAAAGATCTAAATAGCTGGTTTGGCTGGCACCGATTTGAATGATGAGGGCCCATTTTATGGCAGCATGGTGTAAGAGGAGAGTATCGAGTTAAATTTATTATTATCATCAAAAATCCGGAGTGATGAGGATTCTTCCGTGGTGACTTGTATGAGGAAACCTCTCCATGCCCCATAACGAATAACCCATCATTATGGTTCTGGACGCCTTCAGACCCAAGATAGTAAATTAAAATCTTCGCTGTCCTGGTTTGCTTTTTTCAGGCTGATATATAGCCGTAACTCTTGATGATGCGCACAGACAAAGCACCAATTTTAATTGCTTGATAACGATGACCCCCCACACCCGATCGCAATCAATAAAATACATTGTACTGGATCCTATTACTCTCATTGTCTCGCTTAATTTGGAGAGCAAATGAAATCGCACAAAAGGCCCTTTCTTCACTATCTGCGGTGTACGCTTATCTCTGGTTTCAAGTGGTCTACTTCCGAAAGTACCACTAGATATATTGTCATTTTCTAAGCTTTGTAATTTAAAATATGAGCTTACCACCATATAATAAACTTTAAGTCTTGAATATAATCCTCATCGATGCCCATTCATCTGTTTTCCAAGTTCCTGGTCAGGGTTATGTAGACATCAATATCTGTATTTAACTTAATATGAGCCATCGGGTCTTTATTCACAAACACAAGCACATCTGATATTTCAATGGCAATGTGAATTGTAACACCTTTTCAGAGGAGCTGGAAATATCTGTCAGGTTGTTGCTCTACATTGTTTTTGAGCTAATCTGAGACAGACGCACACGTTTCAACAAACATTCTTATCTCGGTTCGATTTATGTTGGTCACGTTCCGTTTATTGGATGACGACGTTTGGGATTCCAAACTCCTGAGATGATCTTAGAACTGGAGGGAACCTCGCATGTTTTAATCAAAGAAATGTGTTGAAATAAGCTGTTTAATGTCACGTGTGGGAAGGGTTACAACCTGGAATCTGTTGTTGAGTTGTGCACTAACAGACTTTGAAGGCAGGGGCCCAACACTGTTGTTTAGTGAAATCTCCAGTAACTCTTTACTGAGGGTCCTGAGTGCAGTAGAAATCATTTCTGGGCAAAGGGTTCTGATCCATGTTTTCACCAATCAATTACTTGCGTTGACCTGTGTATATAAGATATGTATATTTGTGGCTTGGTCCCTCAGCAATTTAATGCTATTAGCTTTTCATCAATCCACCTGAGTGCTCCAGTTACATCAGTGCAGCCTAGTGTCTGGGCTCAGTGCTATGTTTGGTTAGGACAGGGTTTGCTGGTACGAGGACTGAGGTAATCACCTCTTGAATCTAGCCTCTCTGTACCTGCGCTTGTGTTTGAGACCCATGAAATGCATTTATTGTCCTTTTTTCGTCTCTGTTGGCTGTATCAGCCCTCCAGCCCATGCTGGGAAAGCTCTTCTCGAGTGGTCTCACGCGGCGATGATGATTTTGATAGTTTCGTGGCATGTGCTGGCAGCGGAGTCCTGGACAGTGCGAGTAGAAGCTTTGGGAGCCGGAGATGATTTTGTAGCGGTGACTCTGCAGGCGGAGGCGGGGCTTGTTTGCCGGTGGCGGGCGGCCGAGCCGCCGAGGATGATGCCAGCCTGCATGTGTTTTTGGGAGCAGAGCTGAGGCGCAGGACCCCAATTAAGGGTGGAAAGTGCATTTTTCTTGTAAACCCCGCTCATCTATATCTTGTGACCTTCATAAGGGCATGCAGAAGCTCGCAAATACCTGGTGACATTTTGGCGTGACTATTTGCCTGCCCGCTCGCCCGTGATGACCTTTACGCTTTTACTGCCGCGACAACGCGTGTTGCTCACTGTCACCACGCCGGCTGGGCTTTTAGTGGCTGGTGGCTTCTTTTATTGCCGATGGGCTGCAGCATCCATGACCACTGGTAGTTAGACTTATTGAGTTACTCAAATAAACAGCCTTCAGGTTTTCGGACAAATGGCTATAGGCCATGGATGAGATATGAGCGGGAATTTTCCTATTGCAAAAGGATGTAAGGACACATAAGTATTCCTCGTGTGAAATGAATCCCCCCCCCTGTCCTCTAAGATGCATATAAATAATAATTGATACTTTATTAATTCCAGTGCGGAAATTCTCTTTACGCCTCGCTCTGCTTGCTCTTTGTAGAGTAAGCTATCCAGGAAGGGCAGCCACCTGTTGGGGCACCCAGGGAGCTGGGGGTTAAGGGTCTTACTCAAGGACCCGCAGACTTGCTGAGGCTGGGTTTGAACCAGTGACCTTGTGATTACAGGCACTCAGGTTTAGCCCACTGAGCCACCCACTGTTCCTTCTGTTGTGTCAGCGGGTTGGAATTTTATATTTCCTTAGGGTATGTGGAGCTCTGTACCCTGTCCGCAGTAATATTTCCTGTGTGTCTTCTGATTTCCTTCTGCCAGATGAAAACACCCGCTGTTCAGAGGAACTGAAAGACTGTGTATGCGTTTTGGTTCCTGTGGTTCCCAGGATAGACCGTCATCATCATGATTATCATCATAAGCTGGATAAACAGGTTTTCAAAACAAGCCTGTGTGATCGTTATTCTTTACAATTCATGCATCACTATTAATCACTGCCACTAGAGGGCCTCAAACACAAACCATTAATAACATGTCCCACAACTGACACCTGTAAGGCTGCATTTTAGCTCGTGCGCTTATTTTTCATTTAATGAATCTGATGTTCTGCTTCAATTCTGTACAACTGGAATGATGCAGGGCATCAAATTTGTGTGTTTCGTGCATATTATTTATTGTCATTTCTTCATTAACTCTGATACGACAATCACATTCTCTCTTTGAGATCCTGACTGAGCAGGAGTACTTTATTAAATATCAGTTGGCCTGTGGTTTCTGCGGCTGACTAAAAATGCTGCAATTTATTTTAAATTTGTTTGGGGAACAACTGTATCTCTCCTCCAGTAAAGGTCCTTGGTGTAAATTTGATTCTTCTAAACTGCATTTGGATTAACAAACACAAATGGGTTCAAAATGAGATGTCAGTGAGTTTTAAGAGTGCCGAATAAAGATATGAGACATAGCAGTAAAGTGAGAGCTCTCAAAGATCTTGCAACGAAGTATTTTTTGTGCTATTTTATAAAAGCAAATTTCAAACATAACCAGGAACTGAATTAATATTCAAAATCATAACATGTAAGCATCTGTAATTATTTTGACTTTAGAATTTTCACTTTGTTTCATAGAAAATAATTTTCAGAGAAACGTTAATTGTGATTTGAGACCGGTGCATCCTACGATTTACACCATAAAGATCAAAGGCGTAATAATGTTAAATACTCAGTCCCTCTGTTTTTTTTTTAATGATCTCACGAGTAAAACAAAAATGTAATAATTTGACTCTAAGCAACAAGGCCCGTCATTGTCACTTTTCATACTTCTATATGGGGGAAAACAGGTCTGGCAAACAAGAATTCAACACCGTGTGCCGTTTGTTGTCACCAATATAAAAGGAAAACAAACTTTTCACAGCACAATTGTCTTTATTGGTGAAACAGGACTTCAGAATGTCTGCACTGAATTGTGGAATGTATTGTACTTACAGTGTGTCATACAGCAGTGACCATTAAATTGATGTCTCCTTTATTAATGTGATTAAATCATTAGGCTGTCATTTGAGCTAAGATTAAAATTCTCCCTCAGATATATGCATCTCACCGTAAATTTGATAGTCTTTTCTTATTTACAAGGATAAACAACAGTTTGTTTTGATCAGATAAGGGAATTAATGCACTATAAATATGTATGAGCTCTAAAGTTTTTCATACAGTATTAATTGAAAATTTGGTATTTGGCATTTTTTTTTTGGTAAAAAACCTGTGATGACTAATGGGTGTAATTTTTCTGTGATAAAACTAGAAAACATGAATTGGATCAAATACAATATCACATGAGCATATGAGTGTATTCAGGAATAGACACACACACACACACTCGCACACATTCATGATTTATAAAGATGCGGCAATGAAGGAAACTCTATGGGACTGAAACTTTGTTATATGTTGTTTTCTTGATTATAGGGGCTGGGTAACCAGAGTATAAATAAAATGAACTACTACACAAGTCAAGTTCCCATTCAAATCCTATTATCCCGCAGGGCTATTTCAACGCATAGGAAACGCCGGGCTTCCCTGCAATACTCTATATGGAAATGAACATTGATTTCTTAAACTTAAGGGAGAGGGCAGAAGACCGACTCGCTGAGATGCGTCCTGAAAGCATTCCCGTTACTGTGGTTACGGCATGGCCGTGAAAATGATAGTTAAGCACACAATAATGGCCCCCTTGCCTGTAAATATCATGCCAGGGAGATGACCAGCATCGGCCGCTGTCCTGGCTGATGACCTAGATGCAGTAAGAATGGTAGACGACGGCCTTCATGCATGGACCCAGCTCCCCATCTCTGTGGTGTCCTGGTTTTCCATCACTGTTGTTTGGTATTTTCTTTATAGCAGCTGGTTGTGCATCTGCTAAGGACGTAGCCTCAACCACCAGGTTAGGATATTGAGGGTGGTTGCTGCTATAACCTGGATTCCTCCTGTGAAATACTCAGCTGTTTTCATTTACGAGAATCATAACCAGCTTTCGATGAAAGTGTCATCTGCGAGACTAAATGTGAGATGAATGTAAATAGATTGATTAGATAAACATCCGGCATGGAGATGAAGTCGTGGAACAGATGCTGATTATAAAACCCTCAGGAAGCCTGCAGGAAGCCCCTGGGGTCTGAAATGGCTCACAGAAGTGGGATTTCTAGCTCGTTTAGGAATGGACCTCTGAAGACAACGCTATGGGCCTGGCTGCTGTTGGCCAACTGAAAACGGTTCCTGGGTTCTGCCATTACACATCTCCTTTCCTGTGGCACTTGCGGGGTGTGGTGTTATGGGCAGACCACCTGTTTTCTTGCCTGATTATATTATCCAAGATAACAAGGTATTCTTACCGTAGACAAAAATAACAGGAGAGTGCGTAGTACACTGCAGGTGGTACAAGTCAAGTGGAAACATCGAAACTGTAATTTACTGAAGGTGCAACAGTAGAGTGGTGGATCAAGGAGAGGTGACTTGGTCAGGGTTGTGGAGAAAGGTGATTGGAAAAGAGGAGCATCCAAAGTGATCCACAGATCCTGGGGAGAACAACCTCTAAATTGAATGGCCCCACTCAGGAAAATGGTTTTAGATGTTATCTAAACTTGTCTGTTACAGTTTGTCCGTCCAAATCGAGATCTCTCAAACAAAGAAGTGATGTTAAAGAAGATACACATTAGAAAGGAGGTTTGGTCTAAGCAAATAACTCTAAAACAGGTATTTCTGATACAGCCGGCCTTAGTCTAGCAAACCTGGGCTGTTTTTGACATGTTCAAATGTTTTTTTTTTTTTTTTAAAGTGTATTCGCAACAATTTGATTTCTGAGAGCATGGTGATGCATCGCTTCCAGAATCAGACCTCTAATAATTCCTCCTAAAGTGGTTCTTCGTGATGTGGACATACTTCATTAGGCAGTGCGTTTATGCAGATTTTCCCCGTCATGTCTTTTGAGGCCATGCGCGACTGCGGACGTTTTTAATGAAAGGACATGAAAGCGATAAAAGGTCACATCATCCCTCCCTTTGATCCATGATCTCGAGACATCAGAGCAGATGTGAGCGATTCAGTCGATGTTGCTTTAAGAGAACAAAGAGCAGGAGGTCGGCGGTTAGAGGAGCCGTCGGTGCAGTTCCTCATCCACCCGCATGGGGGCGCTGGCTGTTAGAAACCATCTCTAAATTTTGCTTCTCCTGTAATCTGTTCTCCCCCTCCAGAGTCTTCCCAGCATGCATGGCTTCATGCTGTATCTAACGATCAAAGATGCCCACAGTGTTTAGCAACCGTCATAGCCAGAAGAATTCTTCGCTGCTAAACGTTCCACTGTTGTGTTTTTTGCAGATTGTCACGCATGTCCTGCCTTGATCTCAACATGGGTGTCATGGCTCTGTTAGGAGGCCGAGCTCCACCTCCAGTCTATGGAGAGGCGCCAAATTCTCTAGAGTGTGGAATCGGTGCTGTGTGACCCATGGGGACCCCTGCGATTGCCATCATATACCCGACTTTCGAAGAAATCATTTACGTCTCGTTATATTGAATTTCTCCCCCCGTTATGCCTGCACATAAGGGGGACCCATCCCATTTTATGGTGGATGTTCTGCTTTTAGCATATTCTGTTTCCATTAATAGGGATCAGTTTTTTTCAGAGGGGTTTGTAAATCTCCCCCTTGCATGCACATTTAAAAACTAAAGCACCATAACATTAAAACTGTAATAACATTACTGTGGGTTCTTCTCTCCTGTCACGGTCCATTTGGCGTCAATGTTTTGCCTCTGGGCTCTCCTTGGTTGCCTTGCTCGGGGAAAGATGAGGCACCTTGCTATGATGGACCTCCGTCACCCTGTGGCTGAGACGATAAGGGGTCCTCGCACCCGAGAGAGCCGCTCGTTCCGGCGCACGGAGGTTCTGTCAGTCCAACTTTTTCCTAAGGGCTTGGGGATGTGGCTAAACTAGCAGCGGTGATTAAATGGGCCTTGGCTGCCTGCACTGAGCGTCTGTAGGTATACCTCGGAGGTCACTGGCTCTTTATGGCAGTCAGATAGGGCCTCCTCTGAGGATGCCGCTGTATCAGGCCGCCGGTAGAAGCTGGAAGAGGCTTCCAAAGCTACTTCTGCTGCATGATTGGACTCCCGTGCGCCAGGTGGAGGAAAGGTGTTTTTTTTTTTTTTTTCTTCTTGATGAAAATTGCTTTTCTGCTATGCTTGGTTGGTGAGTTGCAGGAGTTTGGAGTCCGTTCAGACACCATTTAGCTGTGGGTGGATCTGAACTCCTCCTGTGCACCAGTCCCTGAATCCAATGAGGATGTTTTATTTCCATATCTACTAATATGCATCCTGTCCTTCAGCTGTTTCAAAAGCATGTCGTATACTTACAGTGTGGTGATGGGGTGGTGTGTGGCTCAGCTGATTCGGTGACTGTGCCTATGGTTGTTGGTTTGAATCCCATGGTCGACATCGTAATAATGAGATATTAACCCTGACAACTGCTCTGGGGGTGCTGGAAAAAAAAACTGACCCTCTGCTCTGATCCCAAGCTTCAATGTCATCTGTGTGTTTTAGGAGAGCATTAGTCAGAAAAACAAAGAATTATAATGTGCTAGTACAAGTAACATATTCATTAAAAAGAAGAATATTTACTAATTTAGCAGACACTTTCCAAAGTAGTGATACATATTTGAGAGAGCCAGTTTCTTGAACAGTTGTGACCCAACATTGAAATTACACTGCTAACTCTGGGATTTAAACCAACAATGCTCCAGTCTAAGGAACAGAGTCAGTTAGCCTACAGGCCAGCTACAGACCTGAAGTTGTTGGATCGCTATGTATTTAAACTCTGCTTTGGACATCATTATAGGTCCAGTAAAGGTTGACATTTGGCCATCGGATTACCACACACTGAAGGCTGTTAGGTCTCTCTCCGTATCAATGCAGGTAGTTCCTTCTCTGTGTTCTGAGCTGCTGGGTGATGTTTAGTGCTGCTGCCTGAGCGGGCCGCTCTCCCTGCCCGAAGAAACATTGTGTCTACAAATCAAAGCACGGAGTCCTCTTCCTCAACGTCCGTCTTCACAGGGCGTGACTAAATAGCTGGAAAGCGAGCACGACTGTTTGTGGTGAATCGATCCCTGCGCCGAGCGAGAGATGCTGCTGTAGCCTGCAGAGGAGAGGGAGGTGAAGTGTGTGCCACGTTCTGCCTGAACGAGGTCAATGGGAAACAGACCCTGATATTCGGCACACAACCCCCCCATACCCTCCCCCCCAAGTTTTACCAAATATTTGCCGTGATCCTTAGCATTCTGCGTTACCCTGTACAGGATCACATGCAACTGATTCATGGCATTTCTGTTCCCCCCCCCCAGGGACTAAACTGTATGCAAAGTGTATGTTTTAACAGCTCGCCGTTGACCGACAAGAAGGCGTATTTCCATCTCTGCTAAACCTCATAAAGGGTCATGTCCCATAACGACTGTCATCCGTTACTGTGGACGACTGTGTTTTTTTTAAATGGGAGAGTAAATCACCTCCATGGCGGCAACAGGGCTGAGTGTCGAGTGTTTGCAGAATACGCCGTCAAATGCAATAAGGTTTGAAACAATGATGTACTGGCCTATCGGACCGAAAAATCCAGAGCAACCCTTCAAATTACCTTACTGAAGTGAACGGGAAGCAGAAATACTGGGCTATGTATAATATACCACGGACGGCAAAGTAATGTATGGAGTTTTTTGACAGTAAACATTTTGCTGTGTGTCGTGCTCTGCAGCATCAGCATCTTACCAGTTTTGTCATAACAGGCCTAGTTTTCAGGATGGCTTTCCTGCAGGATTTGGCCTGTGTGTCCCACTGACGATGCTGCTCCCCTGACAGCTCGCTGTGTGTATTCCGGAGGCAGGTACAGCTGCAGTTCTCCCCGTCGTCGATGCATTCTGAAGCCTCAAACCGGTTCCCACTGGAAAGCGTAGCACTCGGAGGCTATGAGAACATCAAGTCATCTACTGGTCAACATGGGGGCCTAGATTGTGTATGGGGATCTTTTGTATGTGCGGATGTTGGGGGTCAGAGTGTGGCTCAGTGGGTGCTAAGCCTCTGCGCCTGTGATCGGAAGGTCACCGGCTCAAGCCCGGCCTTGGCACATCTGCGGGTCTTTGAGCGGCGCCCTTAACCCCCAGCTCCCCGGGTGCCGTAACGGCTGGCTGCCCTTCACAGCCAGCCTGCTCTCACCTACAGAGAGCAAGAAGGGGGAGGCGTAAAGAGAATTTACCCATGGGGATCAGTAAGTATCGGCTACTCTCGCCCGCTGAGCAATTTAGCTGTGTCCTTAACCCCCAATTGCTGGCTGACCTGCTTCCTCAATTGCACATCGCTTTGGGTAAAAGCACCTGCTAAATAAATAAATGTAAATCCAGAACATGGCATCCGAAAATTCAAGAATTGAAAACATAGTGTTGAGATGATCCTTGAAGATGACAGACGCAGTGAGAGTACCCAGCAGGAAGTGGACTTTAAAACTTGAACATGCTTCTAAAAGATTTGCACAATGAATAGAGATTCAATCCTGGCGCGTTAAAATGCAATACAAGATCATGGCCGCACCTGAAATCAATAAAAAATCTCCTGACTATTTTTCATTGCCTTCCCTCCAGAACATGAACCGTTTTATTTGTGATTCCTACAAGTACAACCTTGAAGGGGTTCTGAAACCAGTGGCTCTTAGCCTCCAATTAGGGCAGGAATGCAAAGGCTTTGAAAATCAAGTTTGGTGTGAAATGATGATAAATACCGGCTGTGATTCCTGCAGCTTGGCTTGTTCGATATTTTCCCCGCATGGAAGTATCCAGAATGGATAATAGGCCAAGTAAAGTGTGGCTATATCGTTACCATACATTTAGTTTGGACAAGTGTGGTTCGACTAGAGAATAATGAGCACCCTCTAGGGCGGTGATGGGTAATGACTGCGGTTTGGGTGGCCCCGCTGGAGGAAACTGACAGATGATTTAACTGAGTAGCTCCCAAAAGGGGAACATCAGAAAAATTAAGAGGAAGAGGAATCTAGAGGAAGCCAGATTTTTATTTTTTTTAAAGAAATGTGTAGTTTGGTAATGAAACTGGGAAATGTTTACCAAACTGGGGCTACAAATGCAAGGTTTCCATTGGAGGAGTTTATCCATTCAAGATTCAAAGCGTTGATTTGTCATATGTACAGTAGAACAGTGCATTTCTCTGTGCAATGGAACTCTTACTTTGCTGTTCACGCAAAATGCCGAGGTATGATATAAAAGAAAAAAATCGAAAATAAATACATTAAGCTCTTTTGCACATTACACCTAGACCTAATATTTACAAAAATTTCAGTATGAGGTAGTATGGTATGGTATGATGTCCATTAATCATACTCCTGTCAGCCGTTAAGGAGTGTAATGGCAGTGGGTAAGAAGGAGTTATTAAGTTAGATTTCACACTTCTGTACCTCCATCCTGAGGGCAGAAGTGTGAACAGTCTGTGTTGGGGGTGTGTGGGGTCTTTGAGGATGGAGTCAGCTCTCCTCTGGGTTCTGCAGTGGTAGCTGTTCTGCAAAGTGAGCAGTGGAGTCCTGATGGTCTTCTGCGCAGTCTTCTCTCTGCAGGCATTTGCAGTCCACAGCTGTAGTGTTGCTGTGCCACGTGGTGATGTAGCTGTGCTCTCCACGATGCAGGTGAAGAATTACCTGGGGATCTTGGTTTACATACTGAACTTCCTCAACCTCCTCAGGAAGTACAGCCGCTGTTGAGCCTTCTGGACCAGCTGTGTGACGTTCAGTGACCAGGTGATGTCCTCACCGATGTGGCCGCCCAAGTACTTAAAGCTGCTCACCCTCTCCACTTCAAGCTCCCAGATGAAGAGTGGCTGATGAGGCCTCCTCCTCTTCCTCATGTCATGTCCGTGTTGAGGTTGTTGTCCTCACACCATGACACCAGACCGGCCACCTCTCTCCTGTAGGCCGCTGTATCCCCTCCAGTGACGTGACTGATCACTGCGGTGTAATCTGTGAACTTCAGAATGATGGTGTCTTTGTGGGAGGTGACACAGTCGTGGGTGAGCAGGGTGTAGACCAGAGGTGGGCAATCTTATCCGCAAAGGGCCGGTGTGTATGCAGGTCTTTGGGATAACCTGTAGATCAGCTGTTCAAACCCAGGTGAGAGGACTCTTCAGCCAATCAGTCTTCTAATTAGTAATCTAATTAGGGAGTTGCAGCGAAAACCTGCATATACACCAGCCCTTTGCGGATAAGATTGCCCACCCCTGGTGTAGAGGATGGGGCTGAGGACACAAGCCTGTGGGATGGCAGTGTTTGCGGTGATGGTGGCTGAAGCCCTGTTACTGATCCTGACAGACTTGAGGTCTACCATAATCACCCTTCATTGTTATTGCCTGATTACTGTTAGCAGTGTGTCTTGTGTGCCTGTACAGGACTCTCTTCAGAGTGTAACCAGGCTGCAGCCTGAACCAGACACCTGGTAACCCCAGGACCACACACATGCCGTGGGCAATCTAACACCACCACAGCCGAGGATTCTGGGAGGAAGAAACACTGATGCAAACAAGCACTCCAGAGTCCAATTCAAAATCCCGGATCCTGCGAGCAAGCAGTGATAAGTGGGAGTCAACATGCCCAGTTTGGCTGACATGCATAATCCGTTATAAGGACGAATATACACTTTGATATGTGTTGTGTAATGAGTAACTAGTCTCTGTTAGCCAAAACGTCATTAAGAGATTAAGCAGAATGTTTCATCTGGCCCATCAGGGCATACATACAGGGGTGTGGCTACAACGGCACTGACCCTAGCTGAAATGTGATTGGCCCCTGGTGTACCCCATTACCTGTCACTCATCAATTGAAAACACATGATTGGCTAATGAGAAGGTTGACCCCCCCCCATATGATTTATGGCCCCTCTTCCGAATCGTCTTTGCTGTAAGCCACCGTAAGGTAGAGCAGTCCTTTTGTGTTAGCCGGATGCTGTAGGCTAATTCCTCCCAATGTGCTCCAGTTTAATGCGCTGTCGGTTAATGTTTGCTGTCATCCAGTCACAGCTCAACACTCATGTGTTGTGTGCTAAGATTTTCTGGCTTTTGCCCGACCCCCCATCCCTCTGAGACTTTTGGTTTAACTTACTCCTATATCTGTCAAAAAACATCATCAGCCCCTGTAATAACTCCTAATCAAAGATCTCTGGTAGATACTGTGCCGAGGGAGCAAAAGCCAGAGTAATATCTTCTGAAAAGCTTGATGACATGGAGGGTAACATCCTCTTATTTGAATTTCCTGCTGAACTATACTGACAAATAAATGTGTCATTGTACTGATAATTGGCATTAGGAACATGTATATAAACTATTAAAAGAGAAATTGCTCAGTGTAAACAGGGCTGATTTGTTCAGAAAATATTGATTCCACTTTAGATGATGCCACTCTGTTTTGTGTATCAGCTCATGTGACTGAGATAAGCTCAGACTCCACAGTCTCGTTCATCCTGAATATGCAACAGAAATGGGCCATTCTGTGGAAAGAATGCATTGATCTCAGCTGAATTCTCCTTCATCAGGTAGTTGTGGGGGCTCTCTGGCACCTGACAAATTTCGAGCCAGGATCCACCCATGTGGAATTTGTGATATGAAAATGTGTCCAGGGTGGCTTGTTGTCAGTCTTTAACTGACAAATTTAAACCATGAACACTAAAACTTTGCTAGCTGATGAGAAAGCTTAGATGCAAATTTAGCTGTGTCCTTTATATCTTGCTTTAAATTTTAATTTGTCAGGCCTATATAGCTTTTTTCAAAAATGCTGTTTTTTAATTGACTAATACTTTCCTAAATAATCCCTAAACTAATTTTAGCAAATTGTCACAAACCTGTCAGAACCAGGTAATAGTACTCTATGACAGCTGTCATAAGCTGTCACGGCACGTGAGACAGTGACAAGCCGCACTTGGAAAAGTTGGACTGGTTTAAAGTCCGTCCATATTGGTGTTTCAGGGAGTTTCAGGCCTGTGGATGATGCCTGCTCTTGGCTGAACAGTCTGAGCTTTGGGGAAGTGTGCCAATTAAAATGTACAACATAAAATACTCAATGACTCTCAGCTTTTGGAGGTGAGTCCGAGGGGCTCTATAGAAGCTTTTGGCAGCCATATGGCTTTTTGCTAAGATCAAGTCCTTGGTGCGAGGTATACTGAGGGGGGTTAAGACAATTATTTGTAGAACCTTCTAGGGTACATTCAGTCAGCTGTGATATGAAAAATTTCTTGGACTAAGCCGTTTTTAAACAATCAAATGGCACTACATATGACATATAACCTTATATAGAAATATATAACTACCATAATCCTAGTGTGTGTCCTCAATATGTATTCATAAACGTCGAATTTAACATGCCAGGTCTTTTTCCTTCATTATATTTATGACGGTAATAAAAGCGATTCCAGAGGAAATACAGTATGGTCGCGAAGGAGTCTATTTGGCGGGCATTCGCTCGCGCCTTGGTTTCCGTTAGCAGTGTTCAGGTTTGCAAGGCCTGGCTGTATAGCCGCTTACCGTCGATATTAAGTGTGCTTCTTTTACTTCTAGGGAACGCTACAATGCATTATAAACTCACACCGTGACGTCCTGCCAAAAGTGCATTTTATTAACTTTGCGGCTATTGTTGATCCAGCATTGACGTCCCTGACTAAAGTTACAGGGCTGTGTCATCGCTCAAACATGAGTTAGCTGGTGTGTGGTATATTCAGAGTGTTTCCGACCCAGCTGGGGATGCGAGTGTAGGCACCTCACCTACACTCCACCTGGCCCCGTACGGAGCCAACGGTTCTTGTCACCAAGTCCCAGCCCTGCATTTCTAGGGGGATCGGGCGGCGGTGCTGCAGCTTTTACTGCCAGACCTGAGACATTAATTGATATTCCGAAAGGTATCTTGGCCCCTCCGCCCCGCCACCGTATAAGCGCATTCATTTATGGGAGCTGCGTGTGTCCGACCGGCGGTGCCTCCATGCTCCGGAGGAAATAAAACGCATCGGAACAGAATTTGACGCCTAACCCCAGGGTGGATGGGAGGTACATCAGGAGTTCATACGCGCCTTCCGCTCCCCTCTTCTTAAATATATATTTTAATTGCTATAAAAAAAACAAGTTTTCCTCCATGTTTGATTGCCCCTCCATCTGCGGAAAAAGGGACATCTCACATCGTCAGTTGTCGGTCAGCAGGAAACAACGACGATGCGGAGCGCGGCGCGGCTCTGATCCCAGGAAACCTGTTCGCATAACTGGCAAACCTGCCGGGAAAAACTGAGAGGACTGCCAGAGGATAGGGAAAGTGGATTGCCGCGGAGGAAAATAGGCGAATTGTTTCGAAAATAAAAATGAAGGAAAAGGATTTGATTGAGACTGCAAAAATGCAGGGGAATATGCTGGTAAGTGTGGAGCAACCCCCTCCCCAGTTTATTCCGTATAATGATCTAGCAGGCAAATACAAATGTTTGGAAAGTGTGTTTTGATTGCAGGTTATGTGCACGCCCGGACGTGTCTGAAGAAATAAAGCTTTTACCATACGATCAAAGAGCCCCTTTATTCCGTGGGCGATTTGTACTGCGCCGCTGAGACTGGCAGTTTTGGCTTCTCACTCACAAATGACAGACGGACATTTGAATTAATCTGCATAAATGAAATGCATCCGTGAGCAGTACGTGAGGATTCATTTATAAATGAAAAATCGTAAATCAGCGCTACTTATTATCCTGGCTCTTTTCTTTCACATGTAGGCTACAAGCTGAACCCCAATTTAACAAATGTATTTGCTCAGTTGTGTAAGTATAAGTTTGCAAGTTTCTTTGTATTGTTCTGTCAGAAATTACATTGCGCACTGGCGATGTTAAATAAAGATATATTCGCCTAATCGCACGCAAGAGTTACTTAAATTTCACCACGCCTTGAAGCTTGATCGGTGTGTGTGGTTTGTATAGAGGAGGTGCTGTGTAGTCGGAAATTATCTTCCACCTTTCAAGTGACTTATAGAAACTGCTTTCTCAAAGTCAGGCAGAAAGGTGAAGCCTTGTTTTCTTGGGACTGGGCCACATTATTCAACAACAGCATTTCTGGATGTTGCTCCCAGAGGGACGTAGCTGGTGTAGCTGATGGCAGGTCCACCATCATTGTGGAAAATGGGCACTTTGGCTGTGCTGTTCATTTGTCTTTCGGAGGCTTTCAAATAGGGTGGCCACCTAATCTATGTCACGGGGGACGCTATGAGCTGCGTGAGGTTGTACAAAGCACTATTAAACCCACAGGCTGCTTTGCTTGCCTGAATTGTTCAGTTTGTCTTGTACTTTTACTGGTTTGTTTCTTTAATTGAAAGACTCATTCAGCTATTTCTCATTAACATTGGTGACAGATGCATGAATATAGGATACTGACAAATCATCATACAACAAGAACGTAGTGCTTAAGTGTTCCTGGTCCTTTTAATTGAAATGGTAGTTTACAAACCTTGTATGGACTTGTATTAGGTGGTCATCCTAGTTTGAAATCAATAAACCAGGCTACTCCAATAACACTTGAAGCAATGGTACAGGTGTTGTAGTAAGATTTGATTATAGTCCCTGGTCCGCCATGGGTCCAAGATGCCAACATGGAGATGGACAGGACAGTGGGACAAAAATGAAATGGGACATTTGTTAATTTTGAATATCAATAAAATGTCTGCCTTAAATAGTTGCTGGGATAAAGTATATGTAAGAAGTGAACAGTGGTTCTCAAAGAAAATGGATGTCCTTTTGAGCCAAGAAAGTAAACAAGTAGATTTATATACAAGCACTGGGCATATAATTTCCACTCCAAAGTTGAAGTTTTTTTCCATTGTCAGAGAAATGTCAGTGAGAGAAGTAATTCCTCCTATTTCAGCAGTTAAGTCCTTGCCGATGTATAATTTGCAGTCACTTTGAAAATCACAGTGGAGTACAGGGAAAAGTGTCCCACTTCCATAACAGGGTTACATGTTGTTGTGAAGTTCTGGTAAGTTCCAGTACTCTGGAGATGACGCAGTAAGGAAGGGGTTGTTAAGTAACAGTCTGTTTCCATGACTTCTTGTCAGATGGTTGAGTGATTAACTGGTGATTTGACTGGCTTCCGTTTTTCAGAATGTGCTAGTGGGATGGGGATGAAGAAACACATATGTGGATGTTCTGAATATGGATCCCTGCAATGCAAGTAAATACAAGGTTTTTTTTTTATTTTAGATGAAAGAATAAATATTGAGTAACAATGAATTAAATAACTGAAATAACAAATTAGTAACATCCACCATGCAAATAAATAAATAATCGATAAATAATTTATGGACTCTGTCATCTGGAGTCATGGAAACAACTGGCTTCCCTCTGAGATGTGGGACTAGTTTTCTTCAGTCTTCAGACCCAAGAATGTCTACCAGATGCAGGAAGATCAAGCTGGCATTTCCTATGGGTCTTTGTTTTAATGGCTTTGGACTCCTCTGAATAGGACAAGTGGTTATAGAAAATGAATGGATGACTTTGGACTTAGTATAAAGTGATAAAGAGGAATTTTCTTTTTCTTTTTCCCGAGACTCAACAATGTGTGGTATCCTGACCGCTCAAGATGCTTGTAGCAGAGTCGTACAATTGCTGGTTTAATTTTACTGCCATTGCGGAGTGAGCTAGGCAGAAATTATTGACTGTTTTTGCACTGAACTGGTCCATAGGACCCGGAGTGTGTTGGAGGGGAAGTAAGTGGATCGAGGGCTGTACTTTCCGCAAAAAATAGTTTGGTTCAACCCTGTAAGTATAATTACTGTCCTGTCCTTGAACTGCCTGTTACCTCTTCAGTACGTGACTGTGTGCCCAATTGTCGATGGGAAAAATAAGATGCATGCTGTGGCTAGCATCTCGGTGTGCAATCAATCACCATCTTGTTTCCTCCAACTCTAACCGAGAAGTAGTCAGTGGGAAGTCCGTCAAACGCAGTGATTGACGGTGCTTTTTAATCCTGCCCACTGTGCATTACAAAACATCATTTCTCTTGTTGCTAAAAAGGGTCAACAGGTAACACTACAGTTTTCTCTTTTACCTGCATGGTGCTTATATTGCGGAAAACATAGCATCCCCTAAGAAAACACTGAGTCTGTTAGAAACTTTTCAGAATTAATTGAATTAAACCTTTATTATTGTAAGAGAAAGTCATTACACTAAAAGAAAGAACATGCATTTAGGGCTTATCTTTCCCGTCTGCCTATGGTAATTAGCCCTTTATAGTTGGTGGTAGTCAGAATAACTTGTCACTTGTATCGTGCAGCTTGATTGGTTAAGATACCAT
The DNA here is from genome assembly GCA_019775955.2 of Pollimyrus isidori. Lineage (NCBI taxonomy): Eukaryota > Metazoa > Chordata > Actinopteri > Osteoglossiformes > Mormyridae > Pollimyrus > Pollimyrus isidori. The sequence goes on from JABFDZ020000001.1 coordinate 19,113,411, forward strand.
GTCATTAATTCTGTGTGGGTGTAATTTTTTCAGTTTGTTGGTGAGCCAGCTGGAGGTGGTGTTGGGGGAAGGATGCCGTGTTCATTTATTCCAGCCCATTTTCATTTTTCTCCGGTGAGCGACACATAGGATGAGAACTTAAGGAGAGATGAACATAGCAATGAGCTTGTGAAAACAGATTTCTTTTTTTTTTTCCTTTTTTTTTTAAACCTGCAGGCCTAATGAAATCTCTGAGCCGGATACACATGTTTAAGGATGTGGGGAAATAATTTCCTCCGTCATTGAATTTCTCCTCTCAGCTTTTTCGAGCCTCATTATTTACTGACTGGCCATGGCCATGTCCCTTGAGGGTTTCTTTGTTTTTGGAGATGCTGAAACGTAACAGCAATTCCACTTCCATGGAAGTGTTGTAGTGGCCTAAAACTGGGAGGGTGGCTCATTTTATGTGCTTGCACGTTTGTCATGCCGCGACATTTCCCTTTGGTGGTAACGGACTTTCTAATTCACACTGGGCCAACACACAGACTGGGATGCCATCTTGTTGTCTTGAACTGTTGCTCTGAGTCGTGGAACGGCTGTTGGAGAGGAACACCCCTAAGTTCCTGCTTCGTAGCTGAATGAACATTGTCATGTAACCCTCCCATTACTCCATCCATCTTCGACTCACCGGCATCACGATGTAAAGTTTTTGTTAAGTCAGCTTGCCATGTTTGACCGATGATTTAACTCCCTTTCATTGGTGCGTCTTTCTGTCCTGTTTATTCGATGCTCTAAATACATAATGTAATTACTATTTAAACTATGGTGTGTAGCTTAAATGCAGTACTGAATGTATCACAACCCAGTATTGGCCATGTCACTTAAATGGCTGTTTCTCTATGTTGCATAAATGTTTTGCCTTGACATTCTGTCTGGAATTGAATTGGTTTGAGGTCATGACCTGGGGTTGAATCTGTTTGAAAAGGGAGTTTTTAGATGACGCATGCTGTGCGAGTTCCCACGTGTAGCTCGATGGTTCATTGAAGCTGAAAGGGAGTAATTGAGGTTTGGTGATGTAACGGCGTGGTTTGCAGTTGTAGTTCCAGTTCATAGTCATGCATGGCCATTTATTTTGGATCACTGACAGCCAATAAATAATGAGGTCTGCCGTGGCTGATTACTAATTGGCTCTACAACAGCCCATAGGCAGTGGCTTGCATCTCATTAGTTTCTTCAGGGTGTAAGAGGCATTCAGTGGTGTTTGACAGTGCTGAAATGAAAGCAGGTGGGCTACGGATACAATCGCGTTATATTAATGTCAAGTCTGCTCGATGAACAGACGAGTAATTAAGGGAGAGTCTTTGCTGTTTGCATAATTAGAGGTAGCTCTTTGATGTTCTGTCTGATAGGTCGCATCTTCAGGGGATTTATTAATCCTTTTAAATTAATTCAGGGTGGGGTTTTTGAGGATAGGGACCACAGATAGTTGTTCTGTCAGATTACCTACTCCACACAGCAGTAAATCCTCCTTGCTTTTTACTCATGTTATCCCAATAGTTCTGTTTGAAAGGCAAATGCACAAAATGGCGAGCACAGATGTGTAGCTTTCAGGTTAATAAGTTTTCTGTCCTACAAACTGTACTGCACTACACTTAAATCTTAACAGTTGACATTATTTTGGTTTAAAAATGTCTTTACCTTACTGGAAACTAATCTTCAAAAAAAATGTAAAAACACAGGACACACAAGGTTATTTTATCCTCCACCATCTCCTGCACTTTCTGCCAGTCTAGAGCAATCAATCACTACTTAGTCAGACAGCACCAGCAAAATAATGAGTTTATGAGAGATTAATATTTCATGGTGCTTTCCTGACCCCAGTTCTGCTACTCTGCCTGCTGCAGTTTATTGAGACCCTCCAGTCACAGTATTTCGTCTAGACCACAGGAAAACTTCACCTATTGATTTCTGTTTAATCTAGCAAAGTGGGACGTCAGCAGTGTTGCAGTTTGATATTTTGGGGGGTTCATTTTTTTTTTTACTATTTAAATGTGTGTTATGGCGAATAAACAGCATCTATGTGTTCATTAAACTAAATTAGGAAATGCTACAGCCTAGTTTTGATCCAGAATGATAAATGATAGCCCTGGCACCTGCCCAACTCGGCTGAGGATGTTTGGGCAGGCTGCCGTAGCCTCTGCTAGGTTCGAGTACTAGAAATAAATGAGGCTAATTTGGTTGTCTGTTTCAGAGAGATAGAGAAGGAGAGAGAGATGGGTACCTATGGGGAGCCAGCGTATTTGCTGGTGTGTGTTATGCTCAGTGAGGGCTTGACCGGCGTGAACATCAACACCATACAGCACTCTAACCAGCTTGGCGAGTGGGTTTATGTGTTTGCAGACCTTTCTGTCAGTTCTTAACATATTATGAGGAAATATTCTCAGTAAAATTGCAACTGTTTCTGACATTTGTCAGTTGTGTCAACATGGAAGTGGGCGTAAAGATTGAGACAAATCTGACTGTGTGTTTGTGTATGTGCATGTGTGCGTGTGTTTACATATACATTTTATTTACACATATATCGACAAGATCCCTCTTCCAGTTACAGTAGTAGGCTCCACTCTGAATGGTATATTAGTGCTGATTTCCCCAAGCAGTGCTCATTACCACCCATATTCTCTCACACTATCACTATAATTGCCATCCCCGGACAGGGCTATACATGGGGGCTTAGAAGTTGGGCCAGGAAGGCTCCATCATTTGGTGGCGTTTCCAGCTCTCGCAGCGATCGCCGACCTGCAGTGTGTCGCTGAAGATCATTCCTGATCCTGTAAACAGGCTAATATCCCCTTGGGTCTTCGCTCCAGTACACTAGAAGGCAGAATTTTTAGGCTGCCAGAACCATGCTAAAGGGCATTGTTCCTCACGTTTCCTCTTGGAGCTCCTAAATGGTTTTAAACCTCATTTCTCCTAAAAGTCTTCAGTGGGTGGGATAACCAAGCTCGTCCAATCACTGTCTTTGTTTAATCCCTTATGTATCAGTAACCAATAGTAACCAATAGAAATTAGGGAGTCTGAGAGACAGGGGATAATCCCACCAACTGTGGGTTTTGAAATCATTTCTTCCCATGATTTGATACAGGTGCTGTCACCTGTCAACAGGTGCTGAATTTGCTTAGTAATTACAGTGATCCAGTTTCCTTCAATTGATTGACAGGAGGGAATATAAGGGCAGTTGGTCTGTTTTTGTAATGAAGCGTGCTGGATCCTGGTAACATTAGCTATTCCAGGCTAAATCGACACATTGTGACAATGAGTAGAAGATCCATCACAGAGGGGTTTTTGCTCCTGTGGCTTTTTTACGACTCGATCGATAACTTGGACACTCCAAGGGTAATTAAGAGCAAATGCATGGTATGTTCACTTAACAGAATAATATTTTTTATTATTTATTTATCTCCCCAGTCCCCAAACACAAACATACAGTCACTCTAAGGCCTCTGATTTCAGGCCGCTCTTCACCCTGCTTCCTTCTTCTCTGAATTTTGAGTCCCAGTCCTTGTGGGACCCCAGAACTAGCAAATGATAAAACAGCAATGCTCTCAGTAGTGGGGGGGCACGGTTACCCCTCAGAGACACGGTTGTATTCCATTGCAGAACTTGCAAGGCACCCAAGTCACTTTGCATAGAGACGTCTTGAGTGTCAAAGGATAGATGAATTGATGATGTTGGGGGGGTGGCCCCTCTTGGCTGCATTTGTTCCCTCAGTGAAATGCATAGTGGGGAACTTTATCTGTGGTTCATGGTTTAAATTGATTACAATTCAGCCATCCAAATCTGCCAAAATGCTGGGGATTTTGAGGCTGATGGTGAGCTTTTGAAATACAGATGAGGTTTGGATTCATAAACAGCCACTCTGACAGGTAGGTCTCCTTTCTCCTCCATGTGGTATAATTTCCATTTAGGAAAATATTTTTTCTTAGGAAGAATTAGTGATTTGGGCAAAGTTAATCTTGATCAGTATCTCTGAAAGGGAGCCCACAAGGCAGAAAGTATTTGGCCAGACAATGAAGGATTGCTGCTCCCTGAACCAGTAATTAGATTTCCTCCGTGTGGTCGCTCCACTTTAAGGGGACGCAAAAACAACATCCCTTTAAAATGGGTGATACTGTAGATCAGCTGGAGTTGCTGTGAATGGCACCTCACTGGCTGGGTGACAGGAGTCCGTATGGGCAGGAGAGAGCGGTATGTTGTGGGGGGGGTTGGGTCACCTTCCCTGCTGGATCATCCAGGGTGGTGTGGTGGTGGCAGATGGCACAGAGGAGCAGGATGACGAGTTAGAACTGGCTATGCTCTGTGTGACTGTCAGGGGCTCCATATCTGGCATTGTGCCGACAAGCGGTTGACTCGCCATAGTTCATAGGCCGCCATAGGCTGCTCTGGGGAGCCATCGAGCTCCTGTTAGCTTCTGGAAGCCTGTTAGAGAAGTGAGGCATGAGAAAAGTACAACCCCCCCCATTCCCGCCTCAGGCAGAAGCTTTGGTGTTTACAGAGCAAGCTTCAGGGCAAACTGTGGTGAGGATATGTGACATTAGGGGGGACTGCATCTGAGGACCCCCTCAAGGGGAATAACATTTTAAAAACCACAGGGAAACAGTCATCAGTGGAACCAAACTGAGCAGTTTACCTTTCTTTCTGGAAACTGGAGAAGGAGAGAAGAGGCGTATCAAAGCCTACAAATGGCCATGCTTTTGGTGACCTGGAAACAGCTGAAGTAGTCCTGAAACTTCCCGAATATGTTGCTGTACGTCAGAGTGGTTTGAGGAGGGCAGCACTCCACAGATTTTCATGCGGGCAGGTGTCTACTGTCGAGGCATTTTATCATTAAGCCAGGTTGCTTTATGAGCTATGCTCAGTGCCCCCCTCCCTCCATGCCTGGCATGTCTAGAGGAAAAGTGGAACCTGCTGATGCGTTCTTCACGTCGTCCTGCTGTGCCTGCTGCCTGCTTCTGGCTTCGGATGGTGCCGCTCACCCATTAATTAGCCGCTGGCCATGCAGGAGGTGCGATGGTTCAGCTTCCGTGCTCAGGGCTGGTGATGGGTGGTGGATGAGACCTGCATGCTGTGATGAGTGACATTACCATGCAGCCAACCGCTGCAGCACTCCCAATGGGACCAAATAGCTAGCCAATAGGATGCTGCTTTGCCCAGCATGTGATCAAGCAGGGTGTCATAACCCCACCCACTGTGGGTTTCTATTCATCAAATCACAGATCAGTATACAGTAGCTGTCCTCCCTGCTTTATAAGGGATGGAATGAGCGTGTTATTAAATAGTATGTGGCAGAGCATGTTAATCATGGGAGGCAACATTAAATGGATGCTCTTCTGAAAGATTGTTTGTGATCACTGAAGCATTCTGGGTTTTCAACAGCTGTTACTGATTATAGTAAAGGAGATTCATCAACCAAACTGGGTGACTTGCAGTTGTTTAGAGGCTTGTTCACCAAATTGGCTATTTGCTCACCTCCCTTGTTTGGCCATGTTCAAGCTGCTGGGGGATGTGGAGAATGCTACTCAGTCACATGACCTGCCTGGTCATGTGCTTTGATTTCTTTTTAAAAATAAAACAACTGAATTGCACAGAACAGTGGTAGCTATATGAAAACAATGACTGACCACTCATGACGTAGGAGGTGCAGTGCGTCATTTTTCTTGCCATCCACTTTTCTGTGTGGTGGCTGCTGTTTAATGTTCTGACTTGTGCTGTTCATTAGTGAAACATTAAAAAACCCACTTGCCAAGTACTGTATGAGACTGGCTGTCCAGTGTGCTGCCGGTGCTTAAACCATTCTTGGCACAGAAGATGTGATCTGAGCCTACCAGATCAGATATTTAGTGCCTCCTTGCAAACTTTAGACAAACCTCTGAATTTTGAGCCGCTCTTCCCAGGCTTCTTCATTCCTAGCCCTCATTTCTTTCATTATCGTCATTCACATATAATTGATTTATCTACAGTGACTTTTTAACTGTGATGTTAACTGGGGTTAATTGGTTTACTGTGAGTGCTGAAGTTTGGGCCTGGTGAGCATAGCCTGGTTTTGGCTACGTCACTCACTCGCTCTGCAGAAAGCAGGTGGCCGTCCTCAGCAGGGCTGTAGCGATGCGTCACATGCGGCTCTAATATGGCTTGGCATGGTTCATTAAGTCCCTCGAACCAATCACATTGCCCCACTGTTCCTAATAGCATACAGTGTGAGGCGATGATGCATCTCTGGGGCCCAGCGTGAGCCATAGCCAAGAAACGCCTATTCACCATTGTTCTACAGTCTGAAAAATGCATCTCATAATTGATACTGGACTCCAGTATGTTGCAGGAAATTTCAATTTAAAATTTATGTTAGGTGACACTGTTAATCTGTTCACAGCACTGACCATGTCAAAATGGCCCTCCAAGTCCCACAGAGATTATGATTCTGGTCTGTGGGTATTTGTGGTTGTCTACGTATTTGGATTAAGATGGAGGAAATCGGTGAGGTGTATGTGTTTGTTTTGGTTCTGCTGCTGCTGTGAAGGCAGGGGAGTCAGCTCCTCATTAGGGAGAGTGAAGACAGGTTTGGTTGATTATGTCCTCTTAGCAGTGAGAGGTTGGGTGCTGCTAACCTGAGTTATACTAGGCGGGGGAGGAATGCCAAAGATTACAATTTAGTAAACCCACTTGTGAGAATGCATCCAAATGTAGAGGCGTAGTTAGAGGTGAATCGTAGCTGCCATGGCTTGTTTGTTGTGTTGTTAATTTTGTGTTTTATCCTTGTGCAGCTCACCCCATGCTCACCTGAACAGGTGGTACGTTCCAGTTAGGTGAGGCAGTGAAGGTGAAGGTCAGAGAGGGAGGGAGAGCGGTGGCAGCTTGCTGTGAGGCTGCAGTTTTAAACTTGTGTTTGGTTTTCTTCAGTTGTAGATTGTCAGTTTTTTTTTCCCCCAGGAGACTTTTGTCTTTTTTCATTATTATTATTATTTTATTAACTTTTTTGCGCCTGCTCCTGCTAATTGGACTGCTTCTTTTAACGTCCCTTTTTATAAGCTTTTTTTGTGCCAAAACAACCTCATTCCCCTTTATTCCCCTTCCTTTTATGGAGGGCCGACGGACAATCTTTGTTAAAATTGTCATTGAAATATTTTGATGCACTTTGCCCATCAGTGTGCAGTCCACCCTGTGACACTCCCACTATAAACCATCTGCTTTGTCCTTCCCAGCAAAGCAATGCCTTTCGGTCAGTGGAGCAGGGGACCCTTATGTGGGTGGAGACTGCCGCTTATACCAAGTTCACACTACATGACTTGTCGTCTTGTAGGGCTGGGCGATTTTGCCTAAAAAAAAATCTTCGATTTTTTTTTAAAGAAATTCGAGTTTTGATTCGATTTTCGATTTTTTTTCCCAATGCACTTAAAAAATGGCTGCATACATCAGATATAGTGTAAAAAGTGCAACTTTATTGCTATGATTGTCCTCAA
>JABFDZ020000001.1:19121003-19140431 GCA_019775955.2 Pollimyrus isidori
ATGTTTATTTCTCAGGTGCTGGAAAAGCAACCACTTTTTGTTGTACTGCTGCTTCCAGTAGCAACAGCCTTGAAACACATTTTGCAGCAAGGCTTCGTCTGTGTTTCGTCTGCTGCATCAAAACCAAACCAGTTCCAAATTACAGAATTACCTGTGCCTTTCTTTGGAAGTAGTTCTTGCTACAGGCTGCCATGTTGTTTTGACTGTGTTAGGCAGGGCGGGGGCTGGCTCATATCGCGCTACGGTAACCAACAAGGACGAAACGCGGGAAAGTCCGAAAAAGCTATTGTGGCAAAAAAAAACTCGAGTTTGCAAAATAAAAATCGTTTTAAACTACAAAATCGATAAATCGATTAGATCGATTTTTTGCCCAGCCCTATCGTCTTGTAATCGGGAGTCTTTAAGTCATTGTGGTTTACACACTAGATGCCTGATCAGTGACAGGGGGTCACAAATTACAAGATCTTTCGCAAGGAGGAATCCTCAACGAGTCTGTCTGGTCTTCAAACAATTCTTTCTCATGAAAACACAAATGAAAAGTGGCACGTGGAAATAACGCAATCCCCTTCACCAGACTGGGTTGTGGTACAAATCATTGGAAGTGTCAAAAAGGCATTGTTGCTTTTTCCCAAGTTCGACCAAATTTTCTTATATTTTTTGGGTCCAAACAGACCGCTGAACTTTTACTGCCACCATCATTGTTGATGGTGTATAGCGACCTGATGACTTTGATAGTTGGGAAGTGTGAACTTAGCATGTGACTCCTCCCCCAGACTTCCCCTCCCCCTCTCTGTCTTACTCTCTCATTGGCTGTAGCTTGTCATCACACTAATTTCCAGTGGCAACACTTTTCACACCACTGGATTTGGAGATGCCGGTCAGTGCTGATTGAACACCAGTTTGCCTCCAATCTGGGGGTTTTCTTGGCAATCTCCAAAAACTTTCAGCAAGCAGAAGATTGGGGCCATAATCATGTACTGTAAACTTAGCAGAAGGGGCAGAAAAGCAGGGTGTCTGTTGCCCAGTGGATCCACCTTACTCACAGAATCTGAGTGCTGATGGCATAGATCTGTTGGTGAACCATGAGACATCTCACAAACTGTTCTGTTTGTCTGGAATATTCTCTAGAGAGAATCACATGCCGATTGTCATGGTTCCAGTTTCCCTGGTGATGCATGTTGTGATCAAGACATTATCAGTTCTTTGTCCTTATCTGTTTTTTGTTTTGTAGTATTTTCTGACCTTTCAGTTGTGCTTGGCTACATTTTTTCTAATAACACATATTGGGACTAGTAGTGGAATATAATGACGCACTCTATACATATTTGTTTAATATATATCTGTGTTGTTTATTAATTTATTCATTTCTCTGTGAAAATTAAAAGATGTATGTTTGTACACAATGTCAAAGCTCGATCATTGATTACCAAAATCTTAATGTCACGTCATGTGTGTTTGGTGGCCTGGTGTGGCTGAAATGGGGCAAAAGAATTGCTGACCCCCTAGTGGGTTTTGACCTGGCTGTTATCTGTGTGCGGGCGCTGGGCTCAGCTTACGGAAATTGGTATGCTGATGAGAAACGTCGCGGAGAGCCTGAGACGTCTCCTGGGAGGTGAGTCAGCGTTGCAGGCCGCTGCTTTAATAACTGCGACTCCCTCGCCACTGAAATGCAACCCCCCCCCCCCCCCCCCCAATAAAAAATAAAAATCCCAGTAGCCTTAGCTCCACAGGATTTATGTATATTAAGTTGATTTTCCTGATACATTTTTCAAAAGAGTGAAAAAGCACCTTTTTTAGTTGTCCCAATATTAAATGAACCAGGTTCCTACATTCTGTTATCCTAGCTTACTCTGCAGCTCCACTGTGTTACCTTGTGTATGCCTTAGTTACTTAGTTACTGTTAATTCTCTGCTCCTCTGTGTTCCTCTGCATGTCCCGCTGTTACTTTGTGTTACTCTGTATATATCACTCTAATACATACTTTTATTCTGTATCTCTCCTCTGTTCCTCTGCATGTCCCTTTGTTACATGCATATTCCTGTGTTATTTCCTGTTAAACTGCATATCCCTCAGTTGTACTTTGCTTCTGCATGTCTGTTATTCTCATCTGTGTTACCAGGTTTTACTCTGCATTACTGTGTGTGTGTGTCACAGTTACACTGTTTACATCTGGTATTCTTCATCTCCACAAATGGCACCTTATAGTTTTTCTGTTTAAATGTAGAATACACTCTGAATACAGAAGTCCCAAAATGGCACGATGGGATGGTCTGTGCATTAGTACGACAACCAGCCTGTAAAGTAACTCAACTTTTATGCTTCGTGCATTTTCACACAAGTGCACAGACAAGCAGAGGCAGGCATATGGTTAAGCGAGCAGCCTATATCGGGCCTTTCTAATGGATAACGCATTTACTTTAAAGCACACAGGAATAATGGAAAGCTGCTTTAAGGTGTTTTTAAATGTGGACTGAGAGACAATTTTAGTGGTAAAAGGTCAGCATAGATACACAGTGTGATACTGGCAGAATTTCTTCATGGATGGGCTGGGTGGGGAGGTGTTAATCAGAAGCTTTTCTCTAGCATCTGCGGAGAGCTGGAATCCAGACACATTCTGAATATCAGTTGATAAGAAACGCCACAACATGTGGGACCTCGGGTTATTTTTTGAGTAGTATAACTAGCACCCCCTACTGGACTTTGTCAGCTGCTTTTTATAGTCCTTATTTAAAACTCCAGTCCTGGGGGGCTGGAACCCTACACAGTTTTTGGTTCACCCTAATTTAAAACAGCAGATTCAACTCCTTGTGCTGATTACCACACAGCTCTTGAGCTGAATCATTTCTGGTGGAACAGGGAGAGAAGTAAGCTACACAGGGCTCCGGCCCCCCAGGACTGGAATTTGAGACCCTTGATTTAAAATAAATCTTTTGCATCATCGGTGGACCCCAGGAATTTGTGTGAAAACTGATGATTTTATGAATTATGTTCTTGGGTGCTTTCATGTCAGTGTTTTTTTGCAGTTATTTTGTGTCATAAAAGCTGTTCTCTTTATGTTGGGTTGAGGGGGCTTCAAAACATAGCAATAATACATGTTAAAAACAGAATAGTTTAAAAGAGCATATAAATCTGTAGCTCATGTGTAGTTTTGTTTCATGGGGACAGTCTGATTCCCAAATATCTGTCTGTTTTTTATGAAGGGTCATAAGTTCATCCATGAGTGCTGAACTAAGTGCATTAGTTAAATTTACCTTCAGGGAACAATGCTGAATCTAATTCAAGAAAGTACACAAATCGGGGAGATGCTGTATATACGAAATATTAAAAAGTCACATGAACCATGCAGTGTATCATACCACCTGTAGGGACAGGAGGCTCAGCATGGTATGAATCAGGCTAATCTCTGGGGAATTGGGGGGTTGGAAATGAGAACCAGGCAGATGTTTTGAGATGGGCAACTCTGATGTGGAACAGGCATATATTATGATTAGGGTAAAAAAAAAAAAACAAATCTGTACCCTTCATAGGGAATTAGGGATAAGTGGAATTAGAGTGCCAGACCCATCAGCACTCCTTATGTTTTGGTGTTCCTCCATTGGTTTGAGTTGAATACCTTTTTGTCTGCTTATAATTATCTCAGTCCTGCCCATGGTACATGTGTGAAGGGTTAAAACTACAAACATCTGCAAGGATATGCTAACTTTAGGGTTCATATTAAAGCAAGAGGGATCCTATCAAGGCAAGAGGGAGTGGTATGAGGCGTGAAATCCCATGTGTTGCTGTGATGGTCGCAGTGGCCCATCTGTGCTGCGCTGCGCTGCCGTGGGTTTGAGTTAGACTGCAGGCTCACTTCCGGATCACAGTGAGCCTAATTGGATTAGAGGATATCGAGAAGCACCCCCATGATTAGTGCGGCTTAGCCGTTGTGCCGCATTCTTCTAGATTTGCGCTCACTCTTGTGGCGAGTCTCCAAATGCTGGGAAGACGCTGCCATGCACCCTAAGGAACTAGTACTGGGCGGTATAAACGATATACAATTGGCCAACGGGAGAGATTTTGATTATACCGTCCTACAGAAATTTCCCCTCCTCGCCCGCAAAAATGGCGTAATGTCACATCAAATAAATCTTATTTGTATGATTTATGTGAAAATTGTATATATGATTATTGCAGCACCCGGCAGCAGAGTCCTGCACAGGTATAACCGCACCTGCCCATACCCGTCATACTTAAACTCGTATAGAACCGTTATCCTATAGAAATAAAATAAAATTCCGCACCTGATCCCCTATAAATAAATACCGACACCCGACCCGCACCAGAATGAAAATCAGTAAGATTAATGATTAAAGACAAAAGTTTATTGGCATAGCAAACGACCAGTGACAAGTGCAACATCAGTTGAAAAAGCATAGCCAAATGTAAATGTTGCTTAATAACAGCCTATTAATAAGCAAAACAAATGGTAGTAGCCTACCTCCAAATAATGTTTGATGTTGCCATGGCCACACATAGCCTTACCAGCTTACAATTAAATGTTTTAATAAAACTGATATTGTATAAAATGTACATTAGGCTACCCTGCACAGTATTGGGCTTTATAGGCTACCTACGTGAAGGCGAAGACTAGCGTTTGGTGCGGTGCTTTATATTACTGTGTAAAAATGGATATCGTCCACAGTTGATGGCCTCAGCTGACTACTTCAGCATCCATTTCAAACAACTGGAGGAGATCGCATGCGTATTTTGAACATGAAAGTGTGAAAAAATTCCGTGAATGCGCGTGCAGGCATAAACTGATATAGATTTTATGTTTTATCATCTTGAATGCAGGGATTTTGTCACTAAAATATAGCCCTAGGATATTTTTTGTTGGCACATGATGTTTTGAAAACCGCAATTTAGCTCTCCTGTGTCCGACCCGAACCCATATCCGACACTGTAGAATATTTTTCACCCGTTTCAACAAAATTTGCGGGTCCCCCGTCGGGTACCTGAACCTGCGCAGGACTCTGCCTGGCAGGACCTTTATGGGAGAGATGGTCATACTAATATAGATGGAGTTATGACACTAAACTAGTTCTGTGGCTTGTTTCCTGCTTACCTATAGGCCTACAGTTTACAAAACCAACCTGTGTTTTTATTTTAAGATAGAACCAGTGAAGTTACATTAAATGTTTTCATATAATTTTTCTATAATTGCAGATTTGCACAATAAATATTCTACATTCATGACTACTTTGAAATGTGTTAAGTTTATAATACAACTTCCTGTTGCAATGCCTTTGGAGTTATATTGAAATTTACAGATTGAATCATACTGTATACCGCAATATATACCGTCTAGCGTCTATGGTTCAAATTATACTGCAATATGAATATTATACCTTATCGCAAAGCACTACAAGGAACCTCTACAAGTAAATCTCTTCTTTCACATCCTCATTTTTGTCGCTGTACCTCCAGGCCTTGTGAAGATGAAGGGAAAGGCTTTTTGCACTGTCCTGGGGGCTGTTGATGGTCTTACCATCATCTCTTCATACAAAATCTGGCTTCCTGGATCAGATTGACAGCGACGGCATGGGTGTTACTTGTGGTGGATGGCTTATCCATTTTTTACATAAATGTTAAACCGTTCCAGCATGAGTAAGCTTATGTTTTTATTTAATATTACAGCTTGAAAACCTGATGCTTCTTCAGCATGCTGCTGAGGCTGACATGATTCACCAGGATCACGGTTCATCCGCTTCCGAGTCCTCGATTGGAATTGGTTTAATTTTCCAGTGGGAAAGCCAGCACCATAGGAAGCAGTCTGGGAGGGTCCATATATTACCTGTCCATATATGTACCCTTCCATTTAGAGAATTCCCCTATCTGGCTGTCAGCCTACAGTACAATGTTTCTTCAATAAGTCTGAGAGGCTCAGTAGTTTTCTGGTCCATGTATATGTGATAATTGTCCCTTTTTATTGCACAGCTTTTGTACTGAATGTGTGCTAGTTCCAGCCTCATCTGAATAGGATTCAGCCTGCGTGGGAAGAGGTTTAATGCAAGCTGATTATTTGTTAAATGCAATGAGAATGTGGGTAAAGCAATGTGTCTCAAAAATTTTAATCGATTTTCATTTGAACGATTGCGAGCCGATATCTTTTGAGAAACTGTACCGCCATATTAGTTCTGGAACCTTGTAAAAGTCTACACTTAGCGTGCGGTGACATTTCAGCAGCCCTTCTCCAGAATCATTGTTAACCTGCGTCATTCGTATGCACATGGTTGAATGGAAATGATCCCTTTCTCTGGAAACCGTCCAAGCTCATTTTATTTCCCCCATGGATTTCCGCCGCCACAGGCTGGACGCATCTGAAATGCCGCACCCCTGTGTGATGTGAGCAGCAGGGCCTCGAGGAAACAAAAACAATTCTCTGGAAAACTGCTTATGTGTGAGATGGCGGCTGTGTTCCCCAAGAATCCAACATAACTCCCTATCAAGCCAATTCCACAGTAACCAGCCAAGCTGGGCATGTGGCCTTTAAACACATGGACATAAGGACCCTGCTCAGTGTATTTTCAGTATCAGGAGATTAATGGGAGACCTCTTTTGGGAACATGATGGGATGTAAAAACAGCAGAATGGCAGTTATGCAGCCACTTGCCATTTGTTTTGGTCTCGGACAACTTTATATTTATAATCAGATGTCACGTGCACACAGGTGGTGCACACAGACAATCAGGCAAGGTCAGTCTGGGCAGACGTACTCAGGCAGGGCTCAACCCAGTTGTGCCTCTGTCAATGTGTGTGATGTGCATAGGCAGGGGAGGAACAAGCATGTCCTTGTAAAGCTCCCCCATTTGCCTGAACTGCTCTGAGTCTCTCTGCAGCTCCCCCTGTTGGTTGAACTGCTCCATATCCTTCTGAACCTCCCCCAGTCAGCAGAGCTGATCTCTAGTTAGGCATGCAGCTGTCATTTGACCTGAGTTTGTCTCAGGCATGATTCCATATTGTCTGTGCTGTTCTGCAGGGTTTTTTGAGCTTGAGAGCACATTGTAAGTCTAAATTCAGGCCTAGATATTTTCAGTGAAATGTAAATTATTACTTGCATCTGTTAGTATCATCAACAGAGTCTGGAAAGCAGTAAACAAGGAGTTTGCACTGGAATTACTGGTACTTTGTAGTGTGGATTATGATTGATCTATCAGTCTAATGCTGTCCCTTAGATCAGTTAGGCAAGAGCAGTACTTAGACTTATCTTCATTTTTGAAAATGCCATCTCTGAGAGGTTTGTAGATTGAAAGTCCAACCTTCACCTTACACTTGTAGGATAAAAGCGGTGAGTTTCTCTATTCATGGGAAGTCATGGTCTGATCGGGATTCAGTGTAGGTGTCACTTAAGATCTATTATTTCTATGTCCTCGCCATTTGTTGTCAGAAACGTAGCAGGGGCTCCTTAGAGTGAAAAGGAAGGGGTTTGAGGGAAATGCGACAGCTGCCTTAAACTGAATTAGCAATTTCAGGAACTGTCTGCAAATGTACAAGGTGGACAGGGACACATGACTTTGATTCCGATGACCTGTACCCCAACTGAATCTGGGCCAGTGCAATACACACAGTGGCCAGGGGTTGGGGACCCCTATGGTAGAGACTGAGAGACAACATCCTTTGTGCAGAAACTGCATCAGTCACTTCTAGGTGCTGTTCCTGGTTCTCCTAATGTATTGGTTAAGTGCAGCTGCTGTCCATGGCACCATTCTGAGACTAAATATATGCAGTATATAGAGGTCCTGTATCTCAACAATGCCAATGTTGAGGGTTCGAATCCCAGAGGACACATTCTAATGACTCTTCCCTTCACTGTAAGTTGATTTGGATAAATCATAAATGGCATCAGTTAAATCTGGAATAAATGTCAATATATGATGCCATAGCGCCCTTTGCTAAGATATGTGCTGTCCAGGGTTCTGAAACCACATATACTGGGCCAAGCACTGTCAGTGGTGTAGTTATGTTGCTCTTTCTTACCTTGTTCACTGCAGTAAAATAGACATTTAAATTGTCTATTTTACTAAGTACTGTAAACGAGATAATAAATCTGCCTTCATAGTTAAGAGCCAGGCTAACAGTGGTGGCAAACCATGTTTTTTTATGCTGTGGCTGTCATGCGGCTATCCATATTTCAGGGGAGAGCTTCAGCCTGGTAATACTATTACTAGCAACGAAGCGTCGAAAATTCAGCTCCAGGTAAATAAGGAACAATGTTGCACAATATTGGACATGTAACATGCTGCACTTCATGCAGTATAAAATACTCAGCTGGGTGCAGAGCATGAACATTATAAAAATCACAGACCTGCTAAAATTAAGTAGTTGTACCAGTTCATTAAAGCAAACCAATTTCCATTGCTCCAGCCCAGGCCAGGTTATACAGCCCTCCCATCATCTCATAATAGTAAAAAATGCGGCATAGATATAAATGATGTTGCCAATAAAACCTTTAATTAAGTAAGTTTATGAATAAATAAAACTGATAAAAAATAATGGAAGAAATATCTCACTTTTTATTACCTGGTGGTTTATTGCATATTTTTATCGGGTAAAGCTTGAAAATTGTAAGTCAGTCCGAAATACAAGAAGTAAAACTGTTCACTTGCACATAGAGAAGAAAACCGGCCCTTTCCATGCTTCCCATCTGAAACGGGGAGGCTCAGCCATCATTAATCCAAAACAGATGAACTGGAGAGTCAGTGCAGCCAGGAGCTGCTGTGGCCGTTCCAGGAAGGAGAGAGAGGTGTGAGGCTCAGTCTTTTTGGGAGAGGAAAGCAGAGGGTCGTGATGTATCAAGGGAAACGGATTTATCTGCAAAGTCGTGTCTGCTGAGCTTGGCTGTCCTGCCGCCGCTGCGGCCTGAGTGAAGCTCCCTGCAATAAAGGAGCCGTCGGACCCCGCAGATGCGGACGCTGATGGATTAAGTTGTGGTCATGTTGGTATAATCCCATAATGCGATTCTGTGAGCGGCTTGGTGGATGTTCCGGGTGTTATAACCATGTATGTGCCAGAATCTCCACAGCTTAGGTGGATGTATGACGCTAAGCAGTGGGTATTTAGCTATAACCGGCTTAGACAGGATGACATTTTGGGTTTTCTGCTATGGGTACAGGGTGGATATCCAGAAAAAGGCTCTGCTGCAGGGTGTCAGTGAAACCTTTTTATTTAAAATAACATGAACCTGGCATACAAATATGAAGAAGCCATGTGTCATGACTGACTGTGGCATGATCGGGAGACAAGTGCGGGAGTCCCGGAATATCGGCAAGCTCGGGGTTTATTAAAGGGGTGACAATCAGGAGACCAGGAAACATTAGTGACATTAAGACATTGACTGGACTTCGAAACATACTCTAACGCGGACTTAAATACATAGGATAGATCAGACACAACCAGAAATGGCTACGGGGATTCCAATCGAGCTAGCAAGGTGGGCGTGGCACACAGGAGGATCTGCACCAGCAGACCATGACACCATGGCTATAAATTCCCCCTGTGCACAATCTTCCAAATCTGCCTGTTAGCTCATCATGCCCCTTAGTGTGTGAGATGGCATTCAGCCGGATCCCGTCTGTCACACAAGAAGTTATCTCTGGTGCGTGGACAGGCTTGTTGCTCTTCTCCAGGCTTGTTGCTCTGAGATGATTGAGGGTGTCCCTTTAAGGGAGCCTCATGATACTGCCCCTGGTTATTGAGAGGATCTGGCCCTTTAAAGGTCATGAATTTTCTCTATACCTGTTCCTCTTGTTTCTCATCTGAGCTTCATTCTGTTTATACAGGCTCCGCTGTTATTGTAAATTGGCTGTTTGGCTTCAGACCCAAGGTTTGGTACAGTGATGTTATGGCGATGTAAATAAAACTGCACTGTGGTTCCACAATGTGGATCCACTGTCCGGAGAGCAGGTGCAACTTATGGCCGTACCGGTGTGAAGTGGAACTTTGGAACGTGTGTCATTATTGATGGAATGGCCAAGCTTATTGGATTGATCTGTTTGCATGCTGGTAGGGGTGATGTGAGCATGCTCGCATAAAACCGCACATGCACAGCCCTTGAGTTGTAGCAGGAGGACAGAGGATGCACAGTTCCTTATACTTTAACTGGCTTTAACGGTCCCCATCCCATGCCGCCATCAGGCACATCCTATCCTTGCATGGGGTGGACGTAGTTTTGATGAGGAGTGAGACATTTATATCTGTCCCTCAGCGTTTCAGATGGTTACACTGTCATGACCAGATGTTGTTGCCAATTGTGACCCTCTTCAGAAGTTCAAGTGGGGTATGGTAAACTTGAACTTGCCACCATGTGATACTGATCATGAGGCTGTCCCTGGTCTTCAGTGCAGTTTGCAGGTGGTGGCTGGAGGGCCAGTGTCACGTCTCGCTCTCACAGTCCCCTCCCTTTCATTCTCTTTCCCCTTGAGATGCTCTGCGCTGCCATAAATCTCTCCCTGCCCCTCTCCGAATTCATCTCGTATTCTCACCGTCCATGTGACAGTATTTCACGCAGCCGTTCACAGAGACTGTGTCAGCATTCCGCTTGTCCGTGTGCTTTGTCTGCAGACCGAGGGAGATGCGTCTTCCACATTAACCCTCCCACATCCTCAGTATCAGATAGTTTTTAGTATTGTATACCTATGGTTTTTATTTACGTAACTGCCAGTGATCCGCCTATTAAATAATTTTTTATTTTGTCTGCTACTTTTGCACCATTATCATCTTCCTGTGGGCAGTAATGTTTTTTTTTTGCATTAAGGCCATTTCTGGAATAAGAACATGGTAAATTCAAGTCCCCTTCCCACTCCTAATGTGTCCTGCTTTTATCAGACGTGGCCATTTACTTAAGAGTTCCTCAGAAATAGTTATCGTGATTGCTTTTATTACCACTTTTGCTTTTTAAAGTTGGAAACATACAGTTCTAGAAAACTTCTTCAGAGTGATTAAGGTTGAGGAGCAGAAGGGAATAGAAGCAGCACCCTGGGATTGTAGCAGATCAAGCATGTTTTCTGGATTGATTGGCACTTTGGCTCTGTGATAAGTCAAAGAAGGAGAAGGCCAGATATTTTTTTCACACATGCACCTTTTTTATGGATGAGGAAGGCCTTGAAATTCAGGCGGGTGGGTCATCTCTATAGTCATATCCTCCATTCCTTGTGGGGGGGCTTTCAAACAAGTGAGATACAGAGCCCTGAACCAGATGCTTTAAATTCTGCCAACACTTTTTAAAAATGGTTTACTCACTGCCATGGGGGGAACAGAGTGCCACAGGGACATGTGCACATATGGAGGCACAAATAATGAAGGAGCTGTGAGTCCATTCCTGCCGTGAACAGTGCTGGCTGGACTACAGAGCTGGGGCGGCCAAAGCTGGGATCTTGGGGCTTGTTACAGTCGCCGCCAACTGTACCTAGAATTTCTGGGTGGCTGTTACCACGGCTGTGAGAATACACTTTCATTGGGACTTGCCTTGAGCATATAGTGTTGTTGAGAACGGTCCCGAAATTAATCTTTTTCAAAGCACAACTAGATGGCAGGTTTATTAGATACAGCCTGCTCCCCCAAAACAGCCAATCATAACTGCACAGGAAGGGTCAAGAGGCTCCATTATTGTGTGGCTGAGCATTATAGCGGCTAAATGATGTCAGATGCAGTGGTTCCAGTGTCTCAGAAAGAGCCACCCTCCTGGGACTACAGTGCGAATGGGTTTCCGGAGAAGGATGTGATACCACTGAAATGCCAGAGTTCAGAGGACAATAGCCAGATTCGTTAACCAAGAGGAAGGCCATAAGTACAAAATTAAGGGGCGAGTACAGCAGAGGTGTCTAGATGGGCTTCTCTGAATGCACAATTCATGAACCCTTTAAGTCCTTTTAGAGATGAAAGAGGTCCTACCTGGTACTATACAGAGATGCTTAGTCAGATTACTACCATGGACTGTGGACGAGAGGTGGCTGCCCATCGCGGACAACTTACTCTACGAAAAAAAAAAGTTGAGGGAGGCGTAAAAAAGACAATTTCCCCAAGGGGATCAATAAAGTATTGATTATTATTATTATTGAGTATAATTTTGAACCATTATTTGAGACCTGAAATTCGGGCCCACGTTTTCCCAAGGTCTGCGAAGCAAATTCCACTTGCACAGAGACACCTCCAATTTTCACAGCCGATCACGAGGAGCGGTTACATACCTCATTTATCTGCACCCAGATCCATCGGCTCAGTTGTGATTGTGTGACGCTAGGCAGACAAAGCACATATGTAATACTCGCATTGCAAGACCTTGCTCGTTTATCAAGTTAAAATGTATTAATTTTTGCTCGTCTTGCAAAACACTCGCAGAGCAAGTTACTCGCTGCTCAAAAAAATTAAAGGAGCACTTTTTAATCAAAGTATAACATAAAGTAAATGAACCTTATGGGATATTGATCTGCTCAGTTAAGTAGCAGAGGGAGTTGTACATCAGTATATCAGTTTCAGCTGCTTTGGTGTTAATGAAATTAAGAACAGGTGCACCAGAGGGTCAACAATGAGACGACCTCCAAACAGGAATGGTTTAGCAGGTGGAGGCCACTGACATCTTTCCCTCCTCATGTTTTCCAACTTGTTTCACTAGTTTTGCATTTGGCTACGGTCAGTGTCAGTAGTGGTAACTTGACGTGATACCGAGATCCTGCAATGGTTGCACAGGTACTCCAACTCCTCCAAGATGATGCATCAATACATGCCATTGCCAGAAGGTTTGCTGTGTCTGCCAGCACAGTCTCAAGGGCATGGAGGAGATTCCAAGAGACAGACAGTTACTCTAGGAGAGCTGGACAGGGCCACAGAAGGTCCTTAACCCATCAGCAGGACCGGTATCTGCAAGGAGGAACAGGATGAGCACTACCAGAGCCCTACAGAATGACCTCCAGAAGGCCACGGGTGTGTGTGTCTCTGGCCAAACAATCAAACACTTCATGAGGGTGGTCTGAGGGTCCGACATCCTCTAGTGGACCCTGTGCTTACTGTCCGGCACCGTGGAGATTGATTGACATTTTCCATAGAATACTAGAATTAGCAGGTCTGCCTCTGACGCCCTGTGTTTTTCACAGATGAGAGCAGGTTCACCCTGACCACATGTGACAGAAGTGAAAGGGTCTGGAGAACATTATACTGCCTGTAGCGTCATTCAGCATGACCGGTTTAGTGGTGGGTCAGTGATAATCTGGGGAGGGATATCCATGGAGAGGCACATAGACCTCTATAGACTAGACAACGGCACCTTGACTGCCATTAGGTACTAGGATGAAATCCTTCTTCAGACCTTATGCTGGTGCAGCGGGTCCTGGGTTCCTCCTGGTGCTCGACAATGCCCGACCTCATGTGGCGAGAGTATGCAGGCAGTTCCTGGAGGATGAAGGAATGGATACCATTGACTCGCCCTCATGCTCGCCTGACCAAAATCCAATGGAACACCTCTGGGACATTATGTTTCAGTTCATCCAACGCTGCCAGGTTGCACCTCAGACTGTCCAGGAGCTCAGAGATGCCCTGGTTCCGATCTGAGAGGAGATCCGCCAGGACACCATCGGTCGTCTCATTAGGAGCAGCCCCGACATTATCAGGCATGTATACAAGCATGTGGGGGCCATGCAAAATACTGAGTATGATTTTGAGCTGCTACAATGAAATTTCAGCAAAATGGACCAGCCTACCGCATCATTTTTTACGTTGATTTTCAGGGTGTCTTTAAAATCAGCCCTCTGTAGGTTGTTAATTTTCATTTCCATCATTTCCAGCTTTACACCCAAACGTTCGTAGGTGATGCAATGTGGCGGCTTTGCCCCCGGTTGCACGTCGAACATGTGATAAAGGTTCCTGTTCAGAGTGCCGCACAAAAAATGGCACAAACGAGGCTCAAAATGGCCAACAGAAATATCTCGAAAACCCGACTGATAAATAACCATTTTTTTTGGAAGTGATTTTCTGAAGACTTATTCTCGTGATTTCCTTCCACAAAGATGATAAATCCAGCAAGTGGATGTATTTGTACAAACATACTCAGAAACTACAGGACATCAGGAGCAATTCGGATCAGGTTTGGCCCTAAGATGTCCGGAGGTGTTAATGGATTCACACCCTTCTGTTCAGCAGCGTTGGCTGCCATTCAATGGCCGATGAGCATCTGAGACGGGTGGATGGAGGTAGAGCTCCCTGATGCTGTTGTCAGTACAGTATGGGATGTTCCAAGGGTGGAGCACCAGCATAAGAAGGCATCTAGCCCCTTTGACTCTGTGGATACTGCCTCCACCCTGCTTGTCTTCTGGAAGTTTGCTTCTTTAGATCAGAATTATTTCATTAAATTTATTTAGCAGAGAGGAGAGCTGGGGCACAGACTCATAAACCAGAGGTGGCATATTCAGGACTGAGGAGACTCTACCTGGTAAGCTGTTGTGCCTTTGACTTCAGCAGAATTATATTTTGATTCCTACAAGTGCGCAGTAATGAAGTTGTTTACCATTATCTCTGATTATTTTAATTCTCAGACCCATACACATTCAGGCAGATCCTCATCTTTGTTTTCATGTCATGTAGATTAATCCCAGAATCCTCTGTAATTTGGTTAAGCCAGTTGACTTCCGCCCTCCCGGAAAATTTTTTGCCCGGAACCAACTATGAAATATCTGTGTGTGAGCTCAGCGGGTCAGGTGAGAGGCATTCTGGCTGGCTGTTTACGCAGATCTTCGGTCCAGCTCCTTCCCCTGATTATTAAAAACCATGCATGTCCTGTTTTTCATCACAGGTCATTCCCATGGCCTTATTGAGCTCATTTATTTATTAATCATATTAATATGTACCTGAACTCATTGGTACTCAGTCTGGGTCAGGACATGTTCATCATTATATTTTTTGTTAATATCTATCTTAACAGCATTACGTTGCACTTGTGGT
This sequence comes from Pollimyrus isidori, assembly GCA_019775955.2. Classification (NCBI taxonomy): domain Eukaryota; kingdom Metazoa; phylum Chordata; class Actinopteri; order Osteoglossiformes; family Mormyridae; genus Pollimyrus; species Pollimyrus isidori. The sequence goes on from JABFDZ020000001.1 coordinate 19,135,971, forward strand.
TGGAATGAGAGACTTAATGGATTTGTGGTTATTAGGACCAGAGATGGATAAAGGTACAATTACTGACCTTGCAGAGTGTTACAAATGAAGACCTATCACATGAGACAAGGGTGATTTCAGTTTGAAAGTTTGGGTTTGTATGTTTGAAGAAAACTCATCTGTACTTTCTGAATGATATGGTATGTCATCCATATCCTTTCTATTGCACATCTGCACTGGGTTACAAAGATAGCTCAAAACATCTGCACGCATCTGCCAACCATTAAGGAACTTTTTCTGTCCAGCATCATTCGATATCTGGTCCACCCTGCATACCACTTTTGTTGTTATTGTTTTAATTTCTCATTACCGCTCAATATGCTGTTGATTAGAACACTTTATTTGTCATCATCCTGTAATTATTGCATGATATTTCTTGTTTGTGACTAGTACAGCTTAGTATGTTTCCCTGCCATGGATTTGTTACATCTGGGAATAGCATCATCATTTCATTTTTTGTTATTCTCAGCAAATCAATGACAACAAAGTCTTATCTTATATGTCATTAGAGATTTATTAATTATTTTTAAATATGCTTTTCGGTAGATAAATCCATGCAAACAAATTCTGTTGTATCATCCACTAGATGCCAGTGTTGAATCATTTTTGCTGAATGTTTTTAAGCCACAGATTTGCATGTTGATTGAATTCATTTGAATGTTTGAAAGGTTTGTGTTGCACCGTGTCGAATTGAGGAATTCTGTTTTTTTCTTAAGAATCCCTCTGCATCATTTCTGGGATAAAAATGAATATGAGGGGGGAAAAAGTGATTAAAAAACACAAAAAAAATATGCATCACTGCAGAAAGCCAGTTCAGCTAAAAGCACCGGTTGAACCACATGACAGAGGGGAATAAATGCTGATGCTAATATGTGCTGCCCTCACGTAATGAATTCTGTGTGCGAACGGCATCGGAAAACTCTGGGAAGTCCATGCATGTGGAGCCACAGTGTTGGCACTTAGCGATCAAGGAAAGTGATAAATCCCGAAGAGTAAGGCTGGCCCTAACCTGACACGAGTGAGCCCGAAAGCGCTGAGTAGCTCCGGCTAACACCAAAGTCACGTGTTGGGCATTTCAGGTTCACAAGCTACAAAAACAGACCAGGATTTTGTTTTTACCAACCAGTTCAGCATAAGGACTCATGGTCACAGAGTATTCAGCTGCTGGGTAGAAACAAAATCATGGTCTGGATTTGTAGCTGCTGGACCTGAAATGCCCAACACTGCCAAAGTCACGTGGCCTGTACATTATGAATTCTAAACGAATGCCACTGTCTTCCCACTGTCCCCGTGCAAAATGGAGCTTCATTCTTGGTGCCGAGACGCGCCGACTGCTAATCGATAGAACTGTGCTGGATTAATTATATTGCTTAGACGATGCTGCTGAATTATCAAGTGGACCAAAATACTTAATTTGTCTGCGTGTCCGGTCTGTGGGGGACGCACGGTGAGCTTCAGCCGTGACTTTGTTATTGAGGTTGCTCACCTTAAAGCTGACCCCTACCTAGTGTGCCTTTCCAGGCTGGGGATGAGTTAACCTTGGCCAAAACATACATCCATGTGTCAAATGATGGATTTAAACCCCCTCCTCCACCCAGCCCGTGAGCCCGATACCAATCAGGGTCCAGTGGTGTCTGGCAGGTTGTCATTAGCATTATAATGTGTCTTCAGTTTGCGTGTGCAAGCTATTCATTTCAGGTTTACAGTTTATTTCTCAAGACAAATTGACTCCCTTTCCTCCGGATGATTTCAAATTTATTCAACATACCAGGAAAGTAAAATGACCAGATAATTGTTTTGTGAGAACATTAAGGGGGAATGCTGAGGCGGTCTCATTCAATAGGTTTCTGTTTCCAGTCAAGCAATTTCATGTAGTTCACATTTTATTTCATGGCAAGATTTTTGGTCAAATTATACTAACAATAAAACTGATTACATATATTTAGTCGAACAATGGTAAATGTAGAGCAGACCAGGTAGATAGAAATCTTAGTTATAAGGAATCTGTATACCTGAGTTCCTGGTAGAAATCAATATATGACAAACACAAAATGCTTGTGTTCAGAGGAGAGCTTCACCTTGTAGCAGACACAAACTCTTGGGATGCTTGCTGCCTGTTATACCTCAAAGACAAGATGTTGTACCCGAAGAGCCCCTCAAGAAGGATTGAACCAGAGGCCCCCGGCTCAACCCTTCATGTGCCCTTGATCCTGCAGTTGCCTTTAATCTTTTGGTTTGACCTCCCTCGATATCGGTACTCCATGGTGCCGACACCCAGGACGGCTTATCTGCTTCATTGGGTGAATCAAGTATAAATACATTTTCTGTTGCCTTTGATCAATTTTATCTTCCCATCGCAAGAAAAAAGCCAAACAAAGAGACTCAGTCAGATTTTCTTAAGCCTTCGGCCCACGAGTCAAGCGCGATGGCTGCTGACACATGACTGAAACTGCGAATGGGCAGATGTGTGACCCTTTTTCTCACATTTTATCTTCTTCTATTTGACTTGATGTACTATATAGGCTGCTTGCTCCCACAGATGCACCTGACCGGTGATTAGGGTTGGCTACTGAAATGATCTGTATGTACTGTATGCTATTGGACCTTATTGCAACACAAATTTCAGTGTCTCACTTTGGTGCCACTTAAATGCTCAAGCTGTTGATTGAAATTCACTCTACGGACAAAAGCGTTCAGACATCTGGCCATTACACCCATAGGAACTTTTATGACATCCCATTCTTCCATATCCATAAGCACCAATATGGAGATGGTCCACGCTTCGCAGCTGTCACCCTTCTGGGAAGATTTTCCACAAGATTTTGGAGCGTGTCTATCTTTGCTCTTTGCTCATTTATCCAGCAGAGATTTGTGAGGTCAAGCACTGATGTTGGGTGTGAAGGCCTGGCTTGCAATCTCAGTTCTAGTTTATCCCAGAGTTGTTTGATGGGGTTGAGGTCAGGGTCCAAGTCCAGGGTAGGCTCCAGACCCTGAATAAGTGGTTTCAAAAGATGATGGATGGGTTGGAGGGACCATTTAAATTGATTTATATATTTAAGGTGTCAAGTTAATATATTCAATTTGAAATTAAATTTGCCTTAGAAATGAAAAAGCTGGGTCACCTACCTTCGTTTGTGCCTCATTTTTTGTTAAGCATGTGTCAGGCACAATTTAAGCACTGGCAGAGTTTTAAAAGGATCGTTTTAACATTTGTATTGGAAAAAAACAAAATCCACCCCATGTTACATTTGCCCAAATTAACATCAGTGCCATCATTCAGGATTTGAACCAACCATCTTCTGATCGTGTGCTCTGGTAAAACCCCACTGAGCTACGCAGTGCCTCCTGTGTTACACAGCATTTCGTATTGGCTCACAGCTTTTCTTCAGCTTTTATCGGTCAGTTTGGGCTGGAATGTGTGTTTTACTGTGCAATGCATATTCCAGACCTACAACTTCCAGCTGTAGCATCAGTGAGAGGCCTATGCCTGACCCGTTCATCAGAAGTCTGAGTCATCATGGACATGGTCATCCAAATTTCCCGTCTCTTCAGCTTCCATGGAGTTTCCAGTCTGTTAGTGAACAGTTTACATCTGGGGAATCAGGTCAGCTGACTAGCTATTCATATGATGGCCTTGGGGAGCCCCTTTGCTCAGTGTTAATTTTATGGACAAGTGGGTGTCACGTGACATTGTGTGTGAGAGCGAAGGGTTATTTAAAACCTGATCGAGTTGAACGCATTCTGTGGCTGGAATGGGCTCCCATCGTGCTTTCCCATGGGAAAATATCAGAACATACATTACTAAAATAATTTAGGTGAGCAGTCAATCTGCTCTGCTCCATAAACCCTCCCACATCTCATTTCCTCCTTCTTAAATGGCCTGATTCCTCCATCACTCATGTCCGTTCAGGAAGGTCATGTTCTTATGAGTTTTTTGCTGTTTGTTGATGGCTTTGAGGGCCTTATTCTTGAAATGCAGTCTGAGCACATCGGAAACAGCTGGGGTCTGCTACCAATTCGGTTCTCATTTTTGTGCTGATTATTTTAATTTTACTTATGTATGGGTGATTTTAGATTGTCTATAACTCTGTAGAAACCTAGTGACAGACCAAAGCCATCCGCTAGATGGACTGAGTATCCTTAGTCACGTTGTAAGTGCATTTGAGGCCCTTTCAGATGAACATAACCTTCACCACTCCAACTGTTGTACTTATACTTAGCATACAGAAATGCTACCATATACCATGTTAAAATATGACCATATGTACAGTAAATGAATCTAGATGTTTATTCCATGTCAGGTCAGGGGCGGGGGGCGGCATGGTGGTGCAGTTAGCACTGTTGCCTCACACCTCTGGGACCTGGGTTCTCGTCTCCGCCTGGGTCACATGTGTGTGGAGTTTGCATGTTCTCCCCGTGTCG